>JAUESR010000196.1:2262500-2950000 GCA_030914345.1 Drosophila koepferae
AATCTGCGTTTTTCTATTTATGAAATATTTAATAATTCATGACAGCTGAGTGTAGGGCAAACATTTGATAAGTAATAAATTGTGTGCTGCTCAGGCAGCAAATGGTTTGATATGCATATATATATATATATATATATATATATATATATATTTTTTTTTTTTTTTTTTTTTAAGATATAATATATATAGGGATTTTCCTTTTTAGTTAGCATAGATAAATTATTAGAGCTCAACATAGTAAAAGTCATATTCACTTGCTCTCTTTTATGTATTTATTTTTTTCTTTATATATAAATTTTCTTATTTTTTTTAGTTTAATTTGTATATTAATTTACATATTATTAATATTATTATTATCATTATTTTTAAGTCAACTACCTTGAAGCTTGCCAGATATTTCTTTATATATATCTTTCACATTTCAAAGCAACTTACTTTTCGCTAACAACAACTATAGCTTATAGAGATATGCTTGTGATTCAGCTTATCAGTTAGCAGAGTATTCGTTGTGCGACTTCAGTGATGTATGCGAAGCGATTTCAAAGCTATTTCGTTATTTTTAGATGCTCTGTGTATAGTTTTGTGATTGAATAACGACTTAGCCAGCCCATTGTGCACACACATAGATATATATATATATATATATACGTAAATGGAAATACAGACACAAGCACACACACACACATATGCATACACACATACAGATTTTGCATGCACAGCAGCAAACACATTGTCATATTAAATCATACAATTGGTCAGGCGCGCCCAAAATCGGGCAGAAAATTTGTGAAGCCGAATCTCGACCTCCGTGCGCCCAACGCGCCGCGTGCTGACACATTTTGCCATTCACTTTTCACGCTCGCACACACGCAAGCACACAAACAAACAAACAGACATATACACACACACATATATGTATATTCTATATGTATATGTGGACATACATATCACCGAAGCGTAACGATTTGTGTATCAGCTGCGCGTGAAAATAAAGCGAAAAATTTGCATGGCCCGCGTGCGTTTTGCATACCCTGTAAATGCATACATGGGCAATGAACAATTGACAGAGCTAAGGTATTTTATATTTGTTGTATCAGTGCTGCAAATTGATTGTAATTTATGGCTAGCTAAGTGCATGGATCGAGCCTACTTGCTGCTGAAGAGTCTTGGGATAGGACAGTCTATCTATATGGGTATTTAGGCTTTATTAATTTGTATAGCTTAAAGATATTTTATTTTATATTCAAATAAAATATTAAGTTTCTTAATGGATCGCTTAAATTTATATTAACAAAACTATCGAAGATGTTGTTAGAAAGATTTCTTTAAATTGATATTCCTGAGGGCTTAAAAAGCCAGGAATCGGCTTTCTTTGAACTATTTTTTCTTAAATGCTAACCTAGATGCTTTAATATTTTCCTGTGGGTTCAAAAAAGAGGAATTTCCTTTCTTCGATATATCCTTTCTAACTTGCCTTCCGAATGTAGAGCCATAGCTAGAGCTATACATATATAGGTATATATAATATAGGTAAACAGTTGCAGAAAAGACCAAATTCGACTTCGATTTGATTTTCTATATTTTATTTAAGCGAATTTCTTTTGCAATTCTTTTGGGTTTCGGGTGTTTTCTTCGCATAACTTTAAAACTTAACTTTATTATTTTCTTTTTCAATTGTTGGTCAACATTTGCCGGGTATCTGCTAGTTGTGCATATGGCACATCTATTTTCGATTTTATTTTTATAAAAGTTCTTCTTTTTGTTGTTTGGCTGGGAGTTGCTTTATAAACTTTTCAATTTTGGTGCGTGGCGAGGGCATGTGCAGCTGTGTGTCTATTTGTGTCGCAGGATTCGGTTGTTAGTTGCTGTTGTTGTTTATTATTGTTGTCGGCAGTAGGCGGCTTAGCTAAATTTGCATTTATTGTTAAAATGTTTCATTTCATTTCATGTTTTTTGCACCCCGCAGCCGAAAATAAAAGGAAAACTCGCACCCAATGCGAAAAACTGCACACGTGCGTATGGGCAAAGCCTCAATTCGGTGACTCCGGTCGCTTTGCGTCATTCACATGTGGTTTTTCTTTCAGTTTTCCCATTTCATTTAATTTTTTTTGCGTTATTTTTTTTTTTTTTTTTTTTTTTTTTTGTCGGGCTTTTCGGTTCGCGGTCTATTGGTCGATTGGTCTATTGGTTTTTTGGCTTTGGATTATGACAAAGTTTGGGCAAGTGTGATGGCGACCAAAATGGCGTAGGTTAAGGGGAGTTGGTTGGGTTGATAGAGTGTCGAGCTGATGAAACCCCTCGCGCGTGGGCGTCGTGTGAATAGAAACAGCTTAAAACTTGGGTTTATTTTTTTTTTATTTTTATTTTTATTTTTTTTCTTCTTGCATGTGGGGATGCTGTATGTTCACTTCTTTCTTTTGGGTTAAGTGAGATAGTTGGCGAAGCATAAGATTCAGCATTGTTATAATGTAATCGGCTTATATGCTTATGTAAAAGCATCAAAGTTTGCATTTCTATTATATTTATTATTATTACTTAACACTTTTCAACTTTTATTACTTAGGTGGTTTAGGCAGTTGTCAAATTTGCAAGTGCCATTGAATGGATGAAAAACGTATATAAATTCAAGATTTCAGGCATTGAATGATGCGTTCTAATGGGCAGAGCTGTGAACAAATTTGATGCTGATAGTTCCTAATTGCATTACCATTATGGGGGCGGTAGGTGAAAATGCGATATTAGGTCGGTGTAAGAGTGCAGTGCTGTAGAGTTTTCCAACTCGTGGTCTGAAAAGTGTGTAAGATACTATATGTTACTTATGATTGCTGTCACCTTGCATTTCTGATCCACTTTAATTCAATTTATTCAGCATTCTATTAGTAGTTCTTATCCAAGAGCTCCAACTTTTATTGTATCTATTCCTTCACAGCATGTTCTGTTTTTGGGTATCTTTGTAAACCCAAGCATTATCGTATTTTTTCGAACACTGTTGTTAGTCGTAGCACTTCCTCGTCCTCTGCCCGTGCGCTTTAATCGCTTTACATCTATATTGATTTGAAATATATTTCTACTGTCACTGGATGTCCTACAGCCCATTTTAAATTATATTTGTAATCGACAATATTCTGATCGAATAGCACTTACCATCTGCCACTAGAAGCAGACTTATAAGTAGATACTGTTTTGCTTCTTTCTTTCCTGTAGCAGTATAGAGATAACTAACTATACATATTGTATTATCAGTCAAGCTTGCATCTAACTAGATATCGAATTCCTCCTTTTATAAGTAAACAAACCAGAAGAATTTCATATCATCATATTGTAGCGTATCGAATACTTGAATACTTCTGGGATAACAATAACTGATCTACTGATCACAAATGCAGCATTTGGAAGATTTTACGCAGTCATTTCTCCAATAATGTTTAGCTGAAATACATGTATACACTGAAATAGAAATACGAGTTATATTGATATGAGAATTTTGGATCTAGAATGAATTTGGACTAAAATTTACGAATATGAAATACGTTTTGCAAAAGAATTTACATACCTGTAGGCTGTAGTTGGAAAAGGCGAAAGACCGTCTGTAGACGGGTCTTAGTGGTTTAGCTAAAATAAAAAATAAAAAAAATTAAAATAATAAATAAATAAATAATATAAATAAAGAGATTTTCTGGATGTTGAGTTTCAATGTGTTCATTTTATTTTTTGAAAAACATAAATTAATTTTAAATTTGTATAATCGGTTTGATCTCCACTCAGGGATGAGCACAATTGGTCAAATCTTACACTCGTCACCGGATGAAGCGTTTGGACGCTCATCTCAAGAAGATGGTAAAAATTCCAGGTTGTCATATCTTTTGTTTTTATTTGTATGCCATTTGGGGCCCAAGTAAGAGTGGTATTCATTAAAATATATGTACACAAGTCAATGGAGCTGCGTTTTCAATCAATTTATTCTTTTTTTTTTCGCCTCTCGCAATATATAATATTATTGACGAAGTTCTTGAGCCATTGAATTCGATTGTTGACAATTGTTGAGTACTTTATTACGGGCAAGAATTGTTTCTTGGGCTGCCAATTTGTGCTGTGCCTACAATCCAGTCAGTTTACCTTTTTGTTTCAATTTTTGTTGTTTGTTTGCTCTGGCAAGCTACTTGACCTGTGGCTGTGCCGCCCTCAGATCCGTTACATGACGGGGGATGAAAGGATTCGAGTATATATAACTTAATTTGGTTGTTAACAAGTGACCGAAACAGAACAATGCCGAAACAAACAGAATAAGCTCAGGCTATGCGAAACAAGAGGCCAAAAATGGCCACAGTGTCAACACGTGATGCGGCTGGCACACGCCTCATGCCCCATTACCCCTTCACCTGCCCTCTGCCCGTCCTGTGCCCCGGCGGCGTCCATTGTGTGGCAAGTTACAAAAACGTTGCATACAATTGGGCATTGCGCTTTGTTCCAAATTCGTTGCATGCTTTTTGTGAAACGGGCTAGCAGCGAATGAACGAGTGGACGAACTGACGAAGTGGCAAATTGACGACTCTCTCTCTCTCTCTCTCTGTGTGTGTGTGTGTGTGTGACGGGCCATTTAAAAAGGCATTTCAATTGCATTTTCATTCATCGCTCGTAATTGTGGTGTAAAAACGATCTGAACTGCCTACTTTTTTTTTTTTTACTTCATTTGGTCTCGGCAATAGGCGAAGGGCAAAGGCAATAACTGTCATTTCCTGGTGACCTACTAAATTGTGCCACTGTGCGTGTGAGAGTGTGCGAGTGTGCTTTCGAGTGTGTATAAAAACGCAGAGGCTAAAATGAAAATTTGCTGACCTCTGCAAAACGAGCCTAAGGCTCCACAAATGAGGCACAAGCACACGTTACGTGCGCTCTGAGGCGCCACCATAACTGACACGCACACAGACACACATACACAGACATACATACATACACACGCACACTGATGTGTGTGCAACAATTGTATTTGTAACTAGAGCTGGATGCGTGCTGCGACTGTCAACTAAACACGAAGCGGAAGCGGTAATAAAAGCAATTCTAAGCACGAGCCTCAGACATGATTTCACACTGTTAGCTCAGCACGATGAATGCGTTAAATATGATGAGTACGATGAATATGATGTATACGATGCATTAGATGATTGGGATGAATATGATGTATGCGATGAATAGCATAAAGTATGATGTGTAAAATGAATATGTTGAATATGATTCAAATACGATAAACACGATGTACAGAACAGAATGTCATATTGAATGAATACATATCGTAAGAACGATGAATAAGAGAAATATGTTGAATTTGTTAAATATTACATTGAAGACGATGATCATGATGAATACCATGAATACGATGAACACTACCTAGAATTTAGTAGAGCCATAGAGCCATAGAGGTATTTCATATAGGAAGGCTACAATGACAAAGGCTTTGACAATATCAGCTGTTATTGGCGTGGCATTCAAAATCTAAAAATTACAAAATCTGCATATCCATAATATCTATATAAATATATAGATTTGAAGTCTCTAGCACAAATGGTGTAGAAGTTATGCCCAAAAAACCTAAAAAATGTAAACGAATTTTTGATAATTTGGAAATGGGATGAGTTATCGAGAAACAAAACAAACTCGGATTGCGTAACTAACATACGAGTATTCATATAAAATTTCAGCTCTCTAGCTTTTGTAGTTTCCGACGTTTATACAGACGGACGGACGAACAGGCAGACGGACAGGGCTAGGTGAACTTATTTTGTTGTGCTGATCAAGAATTTATATACTTTATGGGCTCTGCGACGTCTCCTTCTGCCTATTACATACTTTTATCAAAACCAATGTACCTGATTTCCCATTTTTAATGGGTTCAGGGTATAAAAATCACATGTTTCGTGAGTCACGAGTTCATCTCCAATTGTAACGCAAAAAAAAAAAAAAACCAATTGAGATGTCGACCCATTGCATAATTCGTTATCTAAATTCAGGTTGTATGTCGAAATGGTTGGAAATGCTATACTGATTAAATTTACCCCACATACACAGACGCACGTCTTGAGATAAAGGACATGCGGCTTTTGCATTGAAAATAAAATCCTCCGGCTCCTTAACACGTTCCGAGGCATGAATGAACGTGTTGGCCGCCCATACATACATATGCGAGAGCGCAGAGCGAGTACAAACGCGCGATACTCAATCCCCTTAGAGTCTTGGTTCCATTTTCAGTGCCCATCGCCCATCGCCCATCGCCCATCGCCCATCGCCCATTGCCCATTGCCCATATCCATTGCCATTGCCATTCCAGGGATTCGTGTCTGTGCAGTTTTAGCACAGTTCGTTTGTCGGTTAGGCGAAGAGTCGCCTCAGTCAGTCAGTCATTGAATGGGCTTCTTGTTGTTTATGCATTTGTAGCGCCTGCGAACGCAACAGTAGCCGGTAGTTGTTGATGCTGCCTTGCGTTCTGGCCTCGTCCTAGCCATGACACGTACTTCATTCGCTCTCGATGATGCAAAAGATTACCAAGTTGCTTCCATGTGGTACAACAACAACAGAAAGTAATACAAAAAAAAAAAAAAAAAAAAGAAACCAAAATGTGAAGAGAAAAGTTTTTCTATGCTTGTGGGTCATTATGCAGACAGGACTGCCCCCGTCGCATCCCTGCCACAATTCCCTTCGCTAACGTCGAATCCGGGCACCCTTCCGGCAACGTTCCGTTACGCTTCCGAAAGCCGCTGGCACACGAACTGACGGCATCAGAGAGACGCGTCAGTTATGGCCGTGTTTGGTTTGCATCCATGACTGCCCCAAAAGATTTATTTATTGCGGTTTTTAAGTTCACTCCTTGAGTTGGGTCTGGGTCTCGGTCTCCACTTCTGTCTCTGTTCTCTGTTTCTGTTTCTGATTTTCGGCATCTCAGTTGCGGTCGGTTATCGTTTTGCTGCGGCGTCGGCCTCATCAGCCCGATGAGTGATTTACTTAACTGATGCACGTACAATGCCACGGATAATGAGTGTGCAGAGCCAATCTGTAGGCAGTGTGTGAACAATTCTAAAGGCCCTGAAATATTGCAGTGTATCCGAGTGTGGAATGCGGTATTTGCCAACGCGTTGAGCTCAATAGCAATTTGTGGCTGCTCTCGGGCGATATTATAGCCGAACAGCGAAATATGATGTATGATGTACCTAAGTGCGAATTGACCTTGTTAAATCGGAATTAAATGTAATGAGGGACTAATTGATTGGAACTTGTTGATATATTGAATAAAGTTAGGAATAAATAATTGATAATCTGATAATAAGTATTGAGTATTCTATAACAAGAGTACGTCTTAAGTAGCGATCTCCGATCTTATAATGATATAATGAGTATGAAGTAGATTATGCGTAAGGAGAGATTTACTCCTTAGATGTATAAAATAATTCTCTTTGAGAGACTTACTGTTTAAATCGCTATTCAAAAGTTCCCTATCTAGTGAGAACCGAATAGATTTAGCTCTATTTATATGCAAAAAGGGGCCAGCAACGATGAGCTGAAACGATTCATGCTGAGCTTCAATGTAAGAGCTGCAGCAATCTATACTGACTCCAATTCCGATTTGAGAGTTACAGCAATGCCTTTGAGTGTTAGTGTCCCATGCAAAATCATATGTATTAGTTGGAATGATTCATACTCAGCTCGAGTGTATGCACTCTAATGAGTGAGTTATAACATAGATTGCAATTGGCTGTTTGATACTTTACGCTCTGCTCACGACAGCAACTAAAAAGCACATTTATTTACTCTCGCTCTCAGCAAGAGCCTTCGGTTCTTTTCGTTATGAGGGGGCGATTCGTTGACGTTCGCACAATGAGAGTCAATAAGTGGGCAAAGTAAATGCAAACGATCTTCACTTTCACATTCATATGTCCACAGCTCAATTGATGTGCTTAGCAAAGACAAACCTCGCTTATATACTCATACGAAGACTTTTTGCTTCATTGGAATGCATTGAACTCAAGCAAACGGTCGGGAATAGCAACGATTGCTAGCCGATCGCAAACGCACTCGTTTAAGAAACGAAGCAACCGCTTACTCTCTGAGTCTTTCAGTCTTGGAGTGAGTAAAAGACATTTATTTGCAGACATTGAGACATGGTCGAGCTTTGAGTTATAGTTAGATTCAAGCTGATCCTCGTAGCGACACGAAGAGCAACGTCTTTAGTATACAATTTTGAACAATAGTATATAGATTATGAAATGTTTTTCTTATCGGATGTTCAGTAATTCAATGCTTACGCTTGAACTATATTTTAGAGCACTTTGTCTGGTGCTTTAAGAACTTGAGTGCTAATTGATTTGATTTGCCTAACAACCATATTGGTACTATATTAGTTTTGATATCCATTGAATCTACATCTCAATATTTTCACAGCTTCAGTAACTAGTTTCCTGGCTAATCTGACTTTGTAAGCCTAACGAGCCTGCCATCTTATCCGAAGATCTGTGAACTTAAATCTCTTTTTTTTCTGATTGCTTCACCTAATGCGAGTGTCCTTGCTGATTAAAGGCTTCTCTGTGTAGTGAGTTTATTTCAAGCCCATGCTTGTCAACAGATTTGGCAACGAAAGTCTTTAACGTGCGGTCTCAGCGCCAAATCGCAGCTAGCTGTTACGCTGCAATATAGCCATGTACTTAGTGTTTGGGCTCTTTGCCTTTTGTTTGGCGTACTGGTTGTTGTTGTTGTTGTTGTTGTTGTTGTTGTTGTTGGCAAAGCCGCAGCTATTCAAACACGTACTTTGGGCAGCTGTCTCAATGCCAAAATGGCCGATTGCTAATTGAAGGCACTCGGTCATTATCTGTGGATACACATGCGCATTCATTGCTGAACAGCACTCGAGAGTTGCGAGCTTGTTAGAAGGGCGCCTGAAATAGATGCGAGATGCGAGCAGAGATGAAAATTCAGCACATCGTCTGGCCTTGTGCCAATCAACGGCAGCGTCAACGTTGCGTCGTCGCAGCGCCACTTGTGGCAGTGACCCAAGCTCCCAACCGCTCAACCGCTCAACCGCCCAACCGCCCAATCTTCCAACCGCCCAACCTTCCAGCCGCCCATCAGCTTAGCAACGTGCACCATGTTGTGCTTGGCATCTTTATTGTGATGCACACGCACGCACACACATCTCTCTCTCTCTCTCTCTCTCCCTTTCTCTCTCACACTATCTCTCTCTCTCTCTCTCTCTCTCTCTCTCTCTCTCTCTCTCTCTCTCTCTCTCTCTCTCTCAGTGTAAGATGCAGAACGCTTGGCGAGTGCATCAAAATTCGTGGCACAGCACTTTGGACTTGCATCTTGTTTTGCTTCCCGTTGAGTCTTAGCCTCAGTCTCAGCCTCAGCCTCAGCCTCAGTCTCAGTTTCTGTCTGCGTTTCCATTTCTTTTTCACTTAGTTTACCTTACATATTTCATGATTTTTACCAGCACGTATGCCCGTGTGTATATGTGTGCTGTGAGTTTTTCAGCAATTTCTTCTTCTTTTTCGCTTTATTTTTCTATTTTCCGTTTGGATTTTTTTTTTTTTTTTTGTAGATTAGCAGAGGGTACTCCTAATGTGTAAGAAAGTATGAGACGCAAGCATGGAAATATTATTAATAAAATGTCATTCTGAACAGTGTCAATAGGGACTATATATGTGTATATAGCTCTCTCATATTCAATTTATTATCTTAACGATTCGTCAGGGCTCTTTTAATCTACCAATCGGAATATCCTATCGATATATCGTATTATAAATAAATATATATCTTATATAACATTAATTTTCCAGCAAAAAAACTTATTCATCTGCTAGCAACAATTGAATGGAATTTAGCTCAACTTTTAAAGCTCTCTAAGGGAATTGACTCTTCGGCTAGTCGCTCGCTTCTGTTATGTTTAGCACAACAATTTCATGTTGGTTTGTTGCCTGGCCGCAATGCCAAGATATCTGGCCGCCCTGCAGCCCCATTCCGCCCCACGTCTCAGTTGGGCTGTTTTGTACGTGCAGCTGCTCTAGAAAAATGCACACAAAATTCTTCATTTGCTTTTACAGGGAACGTCAGCGGCGCTGTAGACGTTAACGTCAACGTCAACGTCAACGTCGACGTTAACTTCGACGCCAGCCAAGCTCAGCCCGAGCTAAGAGTTTCAATTGAATTTAGAGCTGAGGCTTTTCCATACACACACACACATACATGCATGCATAACACTTACACACACACACACACACACACACACAGACATGTGTTTGTGTAGGGGCATTCAATCATTGCAGGACTCGAAATTGACGAAGAACCCAAGTTGGCTGGCTAGAACGTTTTCAGGGCTGCTCTGGGTCGATTTTCTTGCACATTTTACATTTTTATTTTTGCTCTTTCTCCATTTTTATTTTATATATAATTTTTTTTATACATACAACGCTATTTTGATACCCTAGCCGTGTGTACTTTATAAAACGTCTAACGCACTGAATGAGGCATTTCCGAGCCCATTAGGTATGCATATACGCTTAATCAATCAAACGAACCGAGTGGCTTTTATCTGGCACAATCTCGATTTGCCTAACAGCTCGGGTTGCCTCCTCCTGGGTTGCTGCCACTTTGCTTCGCTTTACACCTTGCTACAGGCTCTGCGAACTTGAATCGAAAGAAATATGTATGTATATGCATATATATTTTGCTAAATGAGCAAAGCTACCAAAACATCTCGACAGTTTATGCTAAGCTCAAATAACTATTTTATTTATTTAGCTAACAAGTTCATTAAGAACATTTCCTTGTTATGCTACCCTTTAGAGAATATTTCAAATTTCTTATTACAGTATGTAAGAAATGAATTACATTCGTTCTTAATTCGTATTAACAGTCAGCTGGATATAGGCAAATTCCTGTCTCTACAGCATTTCGTTTTCTTATCCTCCTCTGCTTACAGGTAAAATATATTTCATCATCTAGGATTATTTATTTGTATGTACATTCAAACAGTGATAATATAATTTACTTTATCAACTAATTACCGAGTTCCTTTAGCCATGCTCTGATATCTAGTTTGTTCTTTCATCTGGTTTTAATTTATAAAAAGGGTATTCAGCTTTCCATGCTTGACAGTCGGTATTGGGTTTTTGTTTTTCTTTCATTTGTTCTAGCGTTTTCTGTTATTTTTTTTTTTTTTTTTTCAATTTATTTGCTTGCCCTATAAAATCACCAGCATCAGCAACAACAAAAGCAACGACATCAACAGCAAGGAGATACTCTCTCATTGTCGGACGTGACTGCGTTGAAATAGTTTTTTTTTTTTTTTTTTTCATTTTCATTTTGCCTCCTGGTTTATTTGTAGCACATATTTGGGCTTACAACACTTTCACTATCAGCCCCCGTTTCTTTTCCTCTGCTTTTATTTCCATTCGGCAGCAAATTTTGGATAGAGCCACACCCACACACCCATATATGGGCACGCCACTCGAAGCACTAATGGGTTAACTTGAGTTGGTTACAATCTAAACTAAGGGCCGCTCGACTGGGCAAAGCCCAAGCATTTGTCTGACGACGCCCCTGGCTCAATGGCCTGGCTACTGGGCCACCAGGCCTTCAGGGTATGCCTGGCCTGGCTCAAGTTCAACTTGTTGGCCAGCAAATTGTGAGGCTTTTCGTTTCATTGTTGACCAATGTGCCGGCCAGTGCAGAGCTTCCAGCAGGAGGCGCAGCTTCGAGCTGGATGAACAATTGGGCAGACTTATGTAAGCAGAATCAGACATGCATAGCTCGTTGCCAGTGATAGCTTAGCCGTCTGCCGTCAGAACAAAATTTGTGCACCCTGCCAATGCTGTCGAGTGTGTGTAAACTTCGCTTCATTATTGTAACAAATCTTTTTCTCTCTTGCCCTTGCTTTTAGCCGACTCTCAGCTCGTCCTTGGCAAACAACTGTCAATTTCTGAAGATGTAAGATGCTTTACTTCTTGGCTCGGTCTGTTCAACAGCTTTTAAGTGATTTTACTATTCGCTGCCCAACAATTGTGCTAAAAAGTTATCATTGCAATTGAACAAAAACTTATCTAAAGCGTAAAGAGGTCGATGGAAAGTACGGCTTGAAGAGTTGTTTTTAGTATTTGCTGTATTTTTGCTATCAAATTGATATTCAGATTTTATAATAACTATGTTATTTCTATGAAAATATTCATCTGATATTGGATATTGCAGTCATTGGATATTTTCAGCCTGTTTAATCAAAATTTAATTTAATTTTTATTATAATTTATAATTTAAAATTGTTATTTAATTTAAATACGTTTAAGTGAACTTATTTGTTTTTCTTTTTAAATATTTTTTTTTACCATTATTATAATAGATTTTTCAGCTCACTCACGGTATCTCTCTCACTATTTGTTACTCTCTTGCTCTTACTTTTCTTCATCTGTCTCTCATTCGTTCTCTCTCTCTCTCTCTCTTTCTCACTAAATGATATCTCGCACACTCTCTGTGTCTGCCTCTCGCTCTCTCTCTCTGTTTCACACTCACTATCTCTCTCTGTCTCTTTTTCACACCCACTATCTCTCTCTCTCTTTTTCACACTCACTCTCTATTTCTCTCTCTTTCTCTCTCTTTCTCTCCCAGACACTCTCTGTGCCTGCCTCTCCGTCTCTCGCTTTATTCTTTTTCTCCCTCTCCATTTTGATACTCATGTTAATCTCTCTCTCTCTCTCTCTCTCTCTCTCTCTCTCACTTAACTCCTTCTATTTATATTTATCTGTCTGTATATTATTTTCTCTCCTGTTGCCTCCAACTCTCATTATCTTTGTCTGTTTTACAATATTATTTTTTCTCTCTTAACCAATCTCACTATGTAATCTCTCTCGCTCTCTTTCTCTCTTTCTGCATCGCACCCACCCTCTCTCTTTTTTACCTATCCATCTATCTCTATCTGCATCAGTATCTCTCTGTTAGCCTAATCCACTCATAGCAGCTGTAATGTTTCAACTGGAGCCTGCTTTTGCGGCTGAGCTGCTTAATCCGCATGCCCATTCGCATTTCCATCGGCAATTGCATCTGCAGCTGCAGCTGCATTCGCATCCGCAACTGCCAGCAAATTCCTTTGCCCCATTTGGCCATTTGGCTCTAGGGTTTTTGAGCCTTGTTTTCGTCTGGCTTGGTTTGGTCTGGTCTGGTTTGGTTTGCTTTGGTTTGGCTTGGCTTCGTTTGGTTTGCTTTTGGGTGGCTGGGCAGGGCTTGGCTTGGATTGGGTCTTGACTTGGCTTGGCTCCGCTTCGGTTGTCGGCCAGCCCAGCCTTCAGCCATGCTCCAATTTTTTGTGCCATTTTGCAATTGCTTTTTGTGTGGCTGCTGTTATATCTCTTTGTTGTTGCTGTTGGATGCCTTTTACCAAATCTGAGGCGTGATTTGCAGTTTAATTGTGCAGCAAGCTGCCAAAGACGAACCGCACAGGCTGCGAAAAGGATATTCCTGGATGCTTAGCAGTCCTTTTGCAAGCATACATTTCTCAACACATTTGGCCCTGCGGCTTCACAGCTCTATCTCTCTCTCTCTCTCTCTGTCTCTCTCTCTCTCTCTCTCTCTGTCTTTCTCAAGAACTTTTGTTGTTTAGCGCCTGGGATTTGATTTCGAGACAGCAGCTGCAATGCGAATGATTTTTCTGCCTGGGAGAGGCAGTGCGTATGCGTAATTCTCTTGCCACAGCTGCTCATCAATAAAGCCAAAGCAAATGAATAGAATGGTAACAGCTAACAGATACTCAGTTAGTTTAAAAGAAAAACTCTTTTTAAATACATAAATATTTGATAACTTTACAATGTAAAATGCAATGTGAGGCAACGCCAGAAAGCATTAAACAAACTATCAGATACTCTGTTGTGAGTTTTCAATTTGTTGGCTGTTTCTTGATAGTTTTAAAAAGCTAACTTTAAAATGTAAAGCGAATTAGTGTACAAAACACAATTTGTCTGCTGCTCGTTGAGCAACTGAGACTGATTGATGCAACCCCATAAACCACTCTAGATTTTTGAAGGAGTATTGCAAGCGAGACAGCGCTTAGCACTTAGCGCAATACACAGTAGTTGCTGCAGCTGGAGATGCGGTATCAAAATGTTGTTACAGTTGTTGGTGGGACGGGCGGTGGCAACAGGAGGGCTGGCGTTGCAAAGATACTGTTAGCAGTCGCTTTATTTGATTTGCCATGTGGGGCAAATCAGTTGCAAGTTGCTATCAAAATTCCTCAAATAGTTGCTGCATCTAAACGCCTGCGTGTCCTGTGCTAAAACTAACTTTCGTCTCAATCAGGAATATTGCGATGCCAATGGAATTTTGAAAAGCCAGCCAGGCAGCCAGTCGTCAGGCAGACGACAGTCAGGCAGTGAGGCAGTCAGGCGGGCAGACCTCATGACGACGACCAGCACTCAAATCGACATGCAGACGGATAGACGGAGAGACGGGGCAGCTGTGGGCTGTGTTGCCGTGGCAGGAACTGGCTTCAGCTGCGACAAGAATTCCTTTCAGCTTTCAGCTTTCAGCTGCTCTCTCTTCCGCCTTGCATTTGATTAAGTGCTGGACGTCGTGTTTAGTGTGAAGAAAAGAACATATGAACTTTCTCATCTGACCTAATGATCCGTGTAATCTGCTTGAGCTTTTTTCTTCCTTTTCTTTTGTTGCTGTTGTTGTTGTTGGTGCGTTCTGCTCGTATACCCTGGAAGCCGTGACAATGGATAAATGAGAATATAATTTTAAATTTATATACGGAGTACATATATGTATGTATATTTTAATGAATCTGTATATAGATAGTATGAGTATAGTATAGTTGTATAGTATAGTATAAGATATATTGTTGGTGCCATATCTTGGAAGAGATCTTGAGATATTTGAAGCAGTTTTTAAAGAAATCAATTTACAATGTGTGCTCGCAAAATCATTCAAAGTTGCTTCACTCGCTGGTTTTTCCCATCTTAAGTTTTAAGGTTTTAATCTGTAGTATGGATAGCCCAATTGGTCGACTTAACAGCTTAACTCAAATATGTTTTTATGTTAATCTAATAAAAAATAAGAAACAATACAAATTTAACTTAATTGATATTATTTTAAATTTCTTATATACAATTTAAATGATTTAATTTCTGATGTATAATTATGTCAAATATGTGTATGAAAAATGAGCGAGAAAATTAAATGCATTTTTATCTAGCTGCATATTCCATGAAAAAGATGATCTAAAATGGTGTAGAGCACTGAACACTCGAGATCAGACTAAACTAGCTACTTATTATAAGCATTGCTTCAGCTATACTCTAAACGAAACGAAATAAATATACATACATATATATCTTTCTATATATCATCGAACATTAATGCATCACAAAAATTAAACTAGATAAATATTATCGAAGATTTCATTAGCCTTAGCTAGAGGGTATCCCTCGATGGGAGATGTTACGTACTGCTAGAAGACGTTTACCTATTTTTCTTCCACACCTTCAGCGTGTGTCTCTGTGTAAGGTTTCATGACGGAGCTGTGTGTGGCAAAGAGAAAGCGCTACATGGCAGGCAAAAGCTGCACATAATTGGCATAAGTTTGCACTTAAGTCAAAGGCACACAAACACATGCACATATGTGTATGTATGTAGATGTCCCGTTACTGGTAGTAGTATATATACATGGCATTCAGGTGCTTTCTGCTGTGTGCTTACGGTAGATTTAACACACGGCAAGCGTTCAATAAATGTCAGCAATTAAAAAGGTGCGATGAATGTGTATCGAATGTCAGAGGCGAGCACACTCAATATGCATGATGGTAGCTGTCTGGCGTTGTGTTCCTCTCTCTCTCTCTCTCTCTCTCTCTCTCTCTCTGTTCAAATGGGCTGGTCTATGGGCGTGATTAAACATCAGCGACTGTCAAAAGAGTGCCGGAGCCAGAGCAGCCATATGGGCCAAGCGCAAATACTCAAGCGAGTTGAGTCGAGCTGCATTAAGTCGAGGCCCAGCAGCTTGAACTCAAATGTGAAAATGAAATTGAAATGAAAACACTAATCGACATATGTGAAGGGTGCTCATTTATAGAAACGAGTATTATGGCAGTCAAACCAATCGAGTGAGACAGAGAGAGTGAGTGAGAGAGAGAGAGAGATAGAGATAGACAGGAAACTGACTGAAGTACAGAGACAGCCATTCAAGCGTCATAATGGCCCAAACGAAAATATCCAAAATATTTTTGATGAAACATGCCAAGACAGTTTCTGACTGAGCACATGTGATTGACATCTGTACTGGCAAGCGCAACGCAAGTCATTGAGAGGCAGATTAAATGAACAAGCCTGATGGAAACCTGAATGTGCCCACGCCCATGCCGAATTTTAAATATGCTTGCAAAGATAGCAGCGAGCTGTGCTATATAGATGGAGTATAGATATCAAAGGAAGAATGTGTGCTTGTACTATTTCAATCTAACCTCAGCTTTTCATATATATATATATATATATATATATATATATATATATTTATACACAGTCTATATATAAACTCGACAATTAATGCTGCTTACAACTATTGGCATTTCAAGTGTCACACTTTTGCTGACAAAGGCAATGGGCCCGCTTGCAAGCAGCACACAACGTTAGTGAAATATGGCAAAGACTGTTTCTGGTTCAATGCATATGATTGACATCTGTAGTAAAGTGTTTTACAGGCTCTGCAGGATGGGCATCAAAGCAGACAAAACGAATAGAAAGTTGAAATATTCTTGTTTGCTGAAGTAGTAAATAATAAAATGTAAACTATATAAATACACTCTGGTTCATAATATTTGAGCTTAGTGCATATAGTATTCGACTAGCCATGGCTGCTCTTCTTCTTGGCATAACTGAAGCAGCTCACAGCTGAAAGTTATTCTTGTATTATTCAAGCTATTTATTTGTGTGTATGTGTGTGTGGAAAGTGTTTTAGTTTGTAGAAGCTGCAATTGCGGCTCGTTTAAGGATTCATGCACATATTTGATAATTTTCCATTTCGTTGGCCTTTAACCTGCTGCCTTTGTCTGGCCATCAATGGCTGTACTCAGCGTTGTCTGGCAGCTGGCGCTTCATTCACAATCTGCTCTCCACTTCAAATGCTATTCTGAGCACTAGTATATCAAAAATCATTGCTGTCTTAGCTGAGCGCACTAATAGACAGTAGATTTTAAGTGATTGCCGTGTTCGATTTAAGCGGCTTATAATTGCTATGATATTCATTATGTATATACCTATATATAAAGGATTATAATGTTCTATGTACACAAAGTGCATAATTGACATGTACATATTTATATATCAAAGAACATGTTCGACCGCATATCATCTTAGTTAAGCATCATCAACAAAGGACACAAAGCTCTGCTTGCATCAAGATCTCTTAAATGTGAACGAGTATCAGTCAAGCGGATTAACTGCAAAGTATTTTGTCTATTATTTATTGCCAGAGCTTTAATGAACTCTCAATGAATTAAAAGCAAAATTGTATATGTGAGTGTGGATAAAAGAAATGCCTTAAGCGTTTGTTAATTCGTTTGATTCATTTAATACGTCTCGTTATAGCCATAACTCACTTTGCGCATATCATTGCGATAATTCTCAAATTTGCCGCCGCTATAGAACTTTCGCTCTCTCTCTCTCTCTCTCCCTCTCCTCCCTTCATTCACTCTCTGCTAGCTGTCTCTGTGTTCCCCCCTTATTTAAGGTAAATGAGTGAATGTGTGGAAAACGTGACGTGATTATGCGTTGGAATTTTGTAATTAGCATTGCGAATGAGACAGCAAAAATGCAAGTCATAAGCAAAACACACAACACCAGCAGCAAAATGTTAACTTTCGGTCCTAATTGAAGTGCCATTGAATGAATGAAAATGGCAGCACACGTGCTCAGCAGCAACAGCAACACCAGCAACAGCAGCAACACCAGCAACACCAGCAGCAACAGCAATTTGTGGGCAACAGCAACTCGACAACTTTTTGTGCTTGGCGGACAATCTTTAATTTAAATGTTGGCCATCTTCACGTTTATCAGATAACGCGTTGGCATCATCTACCCACACAGATGGCCGCACACTCAGTTAACAAAAACAGAGTAAATTTGTTGTGGCTGCTGTTTCATATACTCTATGAGCAGATAGAGTATATTGACTAGGCGAGAGACAAACTACGATAGCATGATATTTTGAGATTTGGTTATGAGCTGGGCTAATATAAATTTTATGCATTAAATTATATTTTATATAAATACTAAAAAAAAATATATATGTTTTTAGTAAATATTTTCTTTAATATATATTTATTTATATAAACATATGGCTTAATTTATATAACTATAAATTTTAGCTAGCTAAATTTTGTAGCTTAAACTTGAAATTACATTCAAAAATTTTCAAAATAACTTTTTGCTAACATTTATCAATTTAACTTCATTTATTTAAGTTAAATAAATCTTGACATTAGTTTAACAGACAGCTAACAGTTGTGTGTACTGTTAAAGCTAACATTGATTTCGCCTTTAACGTACTGTAAGCTCTTTAATATTTCATCTTTTTGCCATAATTTTGACTGGCTTAACAGTTGAGTCAAAGTTAACATTTCTGTTACATTTTGCGTAGTTAACCATTGAGTTAAAGTTTATATATCTGTCACACCTAATGTTAACGTGTAATTTTAATTAACTAACTCTTAGGCATATTAAATTTTTTCTATTATGCCATAACTTAAATAGCAATTAACAGTAAAAATTAAAATTTCTGTCACATTTAACATTAATAAAATAACATTAAACTTAATGTCAATAACTAACTCTAACTAAGCATACTATATTATTAAATATCTGTTAGACACTTCTTTCTCTAGTTTCGTGTTTCGAATGGAAATTGACAGTCAAAATTAACATTTCTGTCACATTTAACATGTGCGAGTTTAATCAACTTAGTCTAAGCATTTTACATTCTTTTATTCGTCAACTTAGTTTTGCCACAAGTTTAACTGACAATTAACAGTCAAAGTTAACATTTCTGTCACACCTAACATTAACCTGTTCTCCTGACACATATTACATATCTGTTAGACACTTCTTTCTCAAGTTTTGACTCTGTCAACTTATTAGAACTTTCAATTGATATCGGAACTAACTGCTAAGTAGTTAAATGTGTTGCTTGAACTGCTGTCAAATGTGAACAAAGCACTAACACTTGCACTTGCACGCATTGTGTTCATCATTCGTGCTTGCTGCACACAATCATCTTCACCCTTTGGCATAATTGCAATTGAAAGTAATATGATAGAGCCAAGTTAGCAAGAAGCTATGCAGACAATTTAAATGTCAGTCAAGTGACACAGTGAGCCAGTTGGAAACTTAAGTTGTGAAATGTGCTATGAAATGTTGGGATTTTCAAATATGAATTTTTCATTTGACAATTTTATTGGACAGATAATAATCAATAGTTGATGTCCTTGCAGACTGACAACTTACAGAAGCTATGACTATTATGAATACTAAATATTGTATAGCATGGCTAGAGAGTGTCCTGTGTCTCCTTGCGAAATACTCATTGCTGTAGGGTATTAAATGTATCGGCTTAATAAGTCAGTTGTTGCTATAACTTTTACTCCCCGCTCGCGGCTAAGTCAATTACACAACATTTGCCATGCAATTTGTCTACACCATAGCCATCTGAATGTGTGTTAGTATGTGTGTGTTTGTATATGTCCTTTTTTGTGTGTGCTCCGAATAGCAATTTTCATTTTCATTTCGCCAGTTTTTTTTCACACAAAAAATATTTTGCATTTGCAGCATCCGGCGACAATTTTTGCCCAAAAACATTTCCGCGCAAGAACGACAGTAACAACAGCAGCAACAGCAGCAGCAGCAACAACAACAACTGCAACAATTTCATTGCTGTCGACAACGTTTTATGACGGTCACATAATAACGTGTTGCGACAAAAAAGGCGGTAAAAGCCACGCGGGCGGCAGCAGGAGTCGAAGAGGATGCAAATTACGTGCCACATGAGGCGCCAAAGCTTTTGATTTGATTGCAATACGCTGCATTCGCTCATCGGGTCATTCGCTCATTCGTTCATTTGGCCATTTGGTCAGTTTGGTCATTTGATCCATTGGTCATTTAACCAGTTGCTCATTTGGCCAAAGAGTGGGCTTAGCCTGATTGATTGACTGGCAGGTGAGGTGGAGGCGGAGTACACGTTGATTGCCTCGTTTCGTGGGACAATGAACAAAAATTCGTCATTGCCCCTGGCCACCTTTCACATCAACAGCAACAGCAACAGCAACAACAACAACGACAACAACAGCAGCGGCAGCAGCAACAACAACAGCAGCAACGCCAAGAACATTTCGACAACAGCTGAAAACGTGGCTGGCAGTAGCTCGCGAGTTTGTCGCCAGAGCGGCTCAAATATGTGCTTCCCAAGCGGCGCCACAAATGGCGCTCAGGGCGGCGCTAGCACTTCATCAGGAAGTGGTGCGGGCACCAGCGGCTCCAGCGGCTCATCCTCATCGAAGGCGGACAAGCAAAGGGACGGCGGTGGTGGCCTCTGCGGCTGCCAAAAAGCGCCTAAATCGCATTGCATATCAGCGACAGGTGAGTGGACCCTTACGGTGCCTTCAAGTGCCGCACAACCAGAGCTACGGCGGAACTATTGAAAGCCTCATTGATACAACGAGCTGTGGAGCAAACCGTAGTCAGTTCGGCCTAGCTACTAGTGCAGCTAGTCTGAGTGGAGGCAGCTCGAGTGAGCTTTAGGCGTAGCTCTAGTCCGTTTCGAGTGGGCGAGAGTGTTTTGATTTTAGCATTTTTTATGGACCACAGATTTGATGTATTTATCTAACAGTTGAAGTTTCAGCAAATTTATTTCAGTTTTAGTGATGCAATTTACTTGAACAGAAATTCTATACTGGGGCCATATGAATTAGAGAGGTTAGCATGATGATGAGCTATCGATACTTAACTATAATATTATCGATACTTTACTAAAGTGTCATCGAAACTCAAATAGAATGCCATTAGAAGATGTAGAGAATATTCAATTTGAACGGTAAAGCAAAAATATTAGCATCGAAAGCATATGAATAATTGGGATAAAAATATAATAAAGCCTTTCATAATGTGTAGCACATATATCTGCGCTTATTAAGGTCTTATAGCTATATCTCCTATAGGTCAAAGCCTTAACTCCTATAGGTCTATTGACTGAAATATATATACATACATATGCATATATAAATTAGGGTATCTGAAGCCCTCAAAACATATATCAGACTGTCTATTCGTGCATACTTATGGCATGATTAGTCGAAATAAAAATTTTTTTAAATAGTTTTAGACCTAAAACCAGAAAATTCGGCTAACAGATCTCAACCGATATGTTGGTGTTTCTTTTCAGTGTTTAGGAATATCTGTTAGCACAGTTATTTATTTAACAGATAAGGATAAGATAAGATTAAGCACATCATTATATAGGATTGAGGAACAACAAGAAGTAATCGTATAGTGTTTAGGTATACAAACATACATATGTAGCTTCGATTTAACTCGTTATATAACAACTACACACATATTGTCTTCCTCTCTCCGTCTCTCTCTGTCTCTCTCTCCCACGCTTTTCTCAATCACTCTTACTTATCTGCCGTCAGGTGTTTTGCTTTTGGTACTGCTCTATACGGCCATGGGCTCCATTATATTTGTAACACTCGAAGGCGAACTGGAGGATGGGACAGCATTAGAGACAGCTGTGGCCGCCTCCAAGCCCTATCCACGCACCGAGCTGGCCAATGCCGAGATACGTTCCAGGTGAGTTTCATTTAGCAGTTCAATTAGGACGATAATCTATCGTTAATGATGATCGATTATGATTAGAACCGTTGATCGACTGTGGTCCATAACCGAGGATCTGAACATACTTTACAAGGAGAACTGGACACGGCTGGCCGCCCAGGAGGTGCAATTGTTTCAGGTGCGTTTACACTTCAATTAATAACGAAAATCTTCCACTAAATCCATATGCGTGTCGTTGGCTTTGCTCTTGCAGGACACGCTGCTGCGAGCGGTGCGCCAATCGAAGGTCTATCAACCAGGCGGTGTGCAAATGAATGCACCGACGCACAAATGGACCTACGCCTCGGCCTTTCTCTACTCCCTGACATTAATTACAACGATAGGTGAGTAGAGCAACTGGGGAACAACTGGACTCCCGTCAATACCCGCCCTTTGCCCACTCTTTCGGCACATTGTCCTTCTCTGGGTGTCAGCTCACAATCGACAGTTGGGGAATTTATAACCTCTTCGACTACTGACGTTTTCCGTCTGCCAACTGCAGAGCTCTGTCGCTCTCTGTTCGCATTGGGTTCCGGGCCCCATCAGGCGCTGTGGGCGTAGGGCCTCAGTGTGTGCGTTTGAGACGTTGACTGAGCGCCTCAGTGCACAGCTGACTGGCTGAGTGGATGACTGGATGACTGGATGACCAGTTGACCGCCGCCTGCCCAGCTGCTGGTTTTAATTAACAAACTGTCAACTGGCGGCAAAAGCCAAGTCTCGTCTATATTTTTCCGCTCACGCTCCGTGTTGTTGTTCTTGTTGTTGTTTTTTTCTGGTATTTGTTTTATGTTTTTTTTTCCGTTGTTGTTGTTGTTGTTATTATTTTTTGTTTTTGTTTTGCCCGCCCACTTGACAACATTTTTCAATTTACGAGCGCGTTGATTTTGCAATTTCCCCCAAATTGGCGACACGAACAGCCAAGCTGAAGGGGCTCTCTGGGCATTGCTGATTGTAGGCCTGGCTCTGGGTTTGGCTTCTGCTGCTGTTGTTGGCTGGCCGCGATTTCAATAAATTATAAACAGCTCGAGGGCTAAGCAATTGGGCTGACAAGCGCAGAGCGCTCGACTGGCACTTCGGGCCCAGTTTGACCCTGCCAATTGGCCTTAAGGATGCGCCAACAAAAAGCCAGAGACACGCAATTAAGATGTATGTAAAATATCATGAATTTAACGCAGACTCCTACTCCATCTATCTCTCTCGCTCTCGCTCGCTCACTCGCTCACTCTCTCACTCTCCTTCTCTTCTAACAATGAGCATGCCTTTCCCTTTTTTATGACTTGCCCTCTTCGCTAGGGCATAAACAATTTTTTGCGGCAAAAGAAATTACAACATGGAACGCACTTCGCTGCTGCTGCTACTGCTCAATAACTTATTTATATAGCAATCGCATATGGTATATGCATATTGAGCGTATTTCGTGAAGTAGAATACAAATTTGATTAGCTACGAGCTAGTGATCCAGAAACGAAGCAATCGTCGCACAGTGGGGCCTTTGCTCATTTCGTATTGCAAGAATCAAAACTTTTGAGCCATGTGAGATATTTTAAAAATTTAAAAAGCATTCGACAAAGAATTCATCAAGCTTTGAAATGAATCAAAGCACAGGGTGATGCAATAATGGGGTGCTTCACAATTTTATGTCAAACATGAAAAATGTGATTTTAGTCTTTATAAAAAAATTAATTATTTATGCTGTAAATGACTTTTTTATTATTATTTAAAAAAGTCTAACAACTAAAATTTGTAAAAAAAAATTAAAAAAAAAAAATATTTTTTTGATTGTAAATTTTTCAGCTTTCTATCTGCTGCGTTTTTATGCCGATTTTTGGTTAGTTTTATTTATTTATTTTATTATTATTATTATTATTATTTATTTATTTATTTTTTTTTTTTTTGTAGCTCTTAAATGACAAATCGTAATTACATAATATTTCTTATATTATATTAGAAATAAATCAATTTTTAATCGCAATCAAGGCTTCAACAATTTATGGAATATTTGTCTTGCGATTCGATTGACAAGTTGAGAACTTTTCACAAAACTGATAGTTTATCCAATCGATCGAATTTCCAAAATATCTGTTGGATTCTATCGTATGACATCAACTTGAAAAATCGCATTCCATCATTTTTCTGATTTTTGCCACGAGACGCCGGCAGAGGCCTCACTGTGCGTCGTAGTTGTTGGGCCGTTAATATGAATGATTCCATTGAGTTGATTTGCTGTCTCATACACAATTGATTAGCTGTGCCAGACACGAGTCATTAATATGCGATTAAATGTCTTGCTGAACTAAATGAATTTGCGATTCTAATTAACAATAGAGAGTTTGGTTAGAAAACATAAGCTATCTTGTATATATGTACATGTTGGATATATACATTTTTGTTAGACATTGCTTCGCAACGTTATGCTGGCATTAAAAAAATTTAATTTAAAAAAATAAACAGTAATGCGGTAATGCACACATGTACATATATAGATGTACAGTTTATAGAAAAAATTCTTTTTAAATCACATTTTTAATTTTTGCTTGCTGCAGAAGAAATAGATGTTCACACACTCTACAGTTGCGTGCCATGAAGATATAGAAATGAAAAATAAAATTATTAAATGCTTAAAGCATAGAAATAGTTGCACGCAGATAATGAAGCAGCGCAGCGAAACTTAAGATTATTTAAATACATTTATAAGTGGTGTTTACTTTAGCGGTTTATAATTGTGAGTTGCCAACGCAGTTTTATTTGGTAATCCATTTAAAAACTGATTGATACTTTTAATAGAGCAACGCTTGCTAATTTGTAAATATTAACTAAATTAAATATAAACTAATTATAATACTTAAATTTATCGTGCACATATGGCTTAGTAAGGTATTAACTCCTGATGATAATATGCAAACCTTGAGCTAAGACATCAAGATTGTTAGAGTTTTGGCAAAAATACTGTCGTATATTAAAGGGATGCAATCTCTGCTTTCGCAACATAGTGCGTCAAATAAATTCTAGAAGAGTTTGTAGATAGAAGGAAGTGACGTCGCGACGCGTCGTTTGAGAGAATTTCTATTTGAGTGCGCGTTCGGTTCACTAGTTCATTCGATACGATCTTTAATCTTGAATGAGAATAAAATAAAGCATATAACGGAATGAAACATTAGATAAAGCCGGAAGGCATTGAAACACTCAAATTCGTATTGCTTAGGAGTGCTTCATCATTTTATTTGATGAAACTGTATGTACATACATATGTGTGCACTGTTAAGAGTATCAATCTATTACTCAATCATGGCATTCTATTCGTTTTTAGTATGAATATTCTGTGGCCAAGTCTTATGTGAGCCGCTGTATCAAAAAATCTTTTTCAATTGATATTGAACTCTAAAAAAGCAGTGACACAGTAAATTTATATATATTTGCGATCATCAGCAAGTTAAAGTAATGTTTTCTATGAAATAAATCTGCTATATATTTATAGTTCTATAGGAAAGCAACTGTGCGTCAACTTAAGCTCAATCCATGTTTGTGGGTGCGTGTGTGTGTGTATGGATAAGTGTGTCTGTGTATTTGTGGCTAGGCTATGCAGCTCAGATCAATTACATGCGTCGAACGCTGTCAAGTGGTAACTGCACATACATACATGCAACCACAAATAGAGACACACACACACACACACACACACACACAGACATGGTGCTGTGGTTGTTAGCATTTCGGGTACATTAACTGAAGCTAGTCAAACGCAAAGAAACATCAAAAGCAGCAATGACCAACGGTTGGACAAGCAGCCCAAAGCAAATATATATATATATATATATATATATATATATATATATATATATATATATATATATATATATATATATATATATATATATACATCTGCTAGTGTGGCAAAAATCAATCGAATTGTGACAATCGGTGAAAGCTCGCCGTCGTCATTTGTCGCGCATCGCATTACGGGAAATTGGGTTTCAAATCAAAACTCAATTTCGGACACGCACCATGGCAGCAAGGTCCACATTGGCTTTGGCTATCCAAAATCTGTCTCTGTTTAAATAACTCAACTCACAACTCGTGGCATTTGGCCACGCCCATTACCACAACAAACCGCCTCCATCGTGTGTGCTGAAATTATTTTGACATCAGACAGCGAATGGCCAAAACGATCTGCGGTTGGCAGCTGGGCCAAAAATTACAAAAGCAAACAGAACAAGACAAAAGCAAAATAGGAAGAAAAAAAATATAATAAAAATGAAGCAATCCAGGACACATACGTTACCCTGTGCTAACTTTGTGGATGGAATTGTGCCAGGATCTGGCCAGGAATTGCAGCCCAAAAAACAATCATTGGAGCGGCCTAAGCTGTCCCGCAGACCCTTGCTTATTGTATCATATATCAGACTGATTGTATCTGCGGACCTGTCTCTTTTTTTTCTCTCTCTCTCTCTATCTCTCTCTTACTCCCTCTCTCGCTCTCTCTGTGCTTGCGTGCACATCAATCAATTATGAAACAATTTAAGCAAAATGCGTTTTTCGGGGGCACATTTTCGACGTAGGGATTTTGATTGTTTTTATGCTTGGCCCCGAGTCTCCGTCCCCAGGACCTGTAAAACCGAGTTAATGTGTTTTCTATAAATATAATAAATAGCCAGCGTCTGGGGATTTGCCATAGGGGTCCAAACACACACACACACACACGCACACACACATTCACATGCTGCAAAAACTAAATCGAGCTTGAGTTATTATTTGCCAAGCTCCACTGTATATACCCCTCACCTGCCTCCACCTTGCGATATTGGCCAAAGTTGCAGCTCAAAGTTTTGTTATTTGTTATATCCGATACCCAGTAATATTGACTTGAAAGGGTATTTTGGTTTTTAAGTTTAAAGTATATAAAAATATTTTTTTCTTTTTTATGAAAATTGAAATAATGGTATCAATAGCTAAAATTGACAATTCGATAAATATCGATTTTTTATATTTTGCATTTCAATTTTTTTTTTTATTGACCAATATGAAGTCTCCTGCTTTATAATTTAATATAAGTACAAACAAAGTTAACTATTCGATTAAAATTATAATAAACATTTATCGATAACAAATTATGTTTTGAACAAACTTTCTGCAACATATCTCAGATATTTTGAAACCAATTAAATTTCATATTTAATTTAGTACACTTTATATACCTAATTTGTAAACATTTGTAGATGTTCTTCAACTTACAGCTATATACAGAGTATTTCGCCGTTCACCCGTGCTTGGAGCAACAAACTTTCTAATGTTTTGCCCCATTCGTTAGATGTTGTTGTTAATGCGCTTAGCGCGCATTAGGGCAACCGCAAGGAGCCAGAGCTAAGCCGCAGTCGAAGTCAATGCCAAAAACTGTAACCAGGGCTATTAGCCCGAATTGGTTAACTCAAATCGATTACCGTGGCATTTGCTCATTATGCGCATTTCCAACAAGCTGCTGACTGGCTTTAGCCAGTCTCTTGAGCTCTTTTTAATGGAGCTGCCGACTGACGAGCGAGTCCTTTTAGCCCGGATATACCTTTCAATTAAAATGTTGCTTCTGACAGCCGACGCACAGTCAGTGCCACAGTCAGAGCAATAGCTTGCTCTATTCTCTAATCAAATGAACGACTCACTAACTGTCTAATAAATTGTCTGTCTGTCTGAGTGTCTGAGTGTCTGTGTGTCTGCGAGTCTGCCTGTCTGATTTGGCTGTCTGCCTAATGGCCGCTGTGTTTGTCAGCAATTGGCGCATAAAACAAATTTCATTGCCTACTTTTTGGGGCTGCCGCACATGAAGCATAAGTTATGGGCTTTGAGTTCGCTAGCTAGACGCCAAACAACTTAAGTGCAATGTCGCTGTTATAATACACACCAGCACACACACACACACACACACTCACTCATAGTAGAGTGTAGCACACCTCCGCCCACATCCATCTAAGCGCTGCCTGCATTTGCACGTAAATCCTTTCATAGATCAGATACGAATCTGTATAGGTGTCATGCCTCGACAGTTTTATACGCGACACGTTTTGTGGCAGCCACATCTAATGAGCCGTTTATGCAGTTTAAGAGCTTTCGCTGCCTGATTGATTGCACCCAGGTGGCAACGGCTGTAACCAGGCGACAGCTGTGCTCCCGCTTCTCTCTTCTCTTTTCCTTTCTTTTTTTTTTTTGTGTTTTTGCCACTAAATCGCTTAAGCAGCAAACCAATTTAATTCAATTCATTATTATTTTAGCTGCATCATGTGTTTGACTATATTATACTCTATCTTTGTTGCATTGAGCGCTTAGCTAAGCTGATGTTACCTAGAATCTTTCATATGTGCGTTATGAATGCTTTAGGTTGCACTTGATCAGGTTTATCAATGATTTGAGTTTTTAGCATTTACAAACGTACCTAATTCTACAATATAAAATTATGAGAAGAAATATGCGGATATGGAAATATGAAATGGACAATTTTGAAATATAAAATTTAAAAGCGATTATCCTCTTATCTAGTCACACAAGTAACGTATGGAGCACAAGCTTGAAATGGTAAACCCTGAGTTAATCAAGTAAAACTCTAGCGAGCAAACACAAATCAACTGCTAATGGTCGGTGAAATGGACAGATTGAACAATGTGAAACTAATTTGATGTGACGCAAAGTAATTTACGAATGGCTTGTAAGAAGCGGAACGCTGGGCTAGGATCATGGACAGGCTCCGACGCCTCTAGAGGGAAACATTTCGGCAATAGGTAGTTAGCTAATGCAACATAATATATATATATATATATATATATAGTATGGGAGCCAAGTCATAGTCGACTTCATTAGGTTCGCGCTGTTCAAGCTGAGGACCAACCTGTGATGCCTTCAACTGGCCAAGGAATTGAGGAATTTACGGCCATTAGCAACGTCTGCACAATAGAGTATGGGTACATAAGGAAAACACTGCTCTCCTATGCTATCTCATGAGAAACCATGACAATAGACACAAACAATTAGATTCGAATGTGAAAAAAAAATGCGCTGACAAATCAACAATGTGCTATATCGAGCAAAACATATCACTCAAATCTTGATCGTAGCTGAGATACCCAACACAGAAATCTGCATTAAGCAATCAAATATATGTATATGCATTCAATGCTTTTCCATAAATTTTACTTCTTTTATTTCCCGCTCCCGCTCTCCCTCTCTTTCTCTCTCTGTTTTCGTTCGCATAAAAATGTCATTTGGTGTTTCGATAATTTTTCAGACGGCTTTAACTAATGACAACACAAAGGCAATGCACGGACTTGGTCCGAATGCGGCATGAAATGAATATAATTCATGGGCGCGTGTGGCAACAACAACAATGCCCCGCCAATAACAATTTCAATTTATTTGCGCTAATAAACGAGTCGAGATTATGGCAAATTAATATCGCGCATACGCCATGTAAACGCATGCATTCTGCGTGAGTGTGTGCGAGTGAGTGGGAGTGAGTGTTTGTGTCAGAGTGTGAGTGCGAGTGCGAGTGTGTTTGAGTGTTTGTGTGCTTGCGAACGCCCACAGTGTTTGTAAAGTAATAAAATTAACACATATATGGGCATAAATATAAACATCTAGGCAGCCAGCAAATGCGCTTCTATTGAGTACGCCGCACACACACACACACACACACGCACTCTATTGATTGTACCCACTCACACACGCACGCACAACAAACACCCCGCAGTGACTCTCCCTCCGTCTACAATGTGTCGCTGTTTTGATTTATGTCTTTCAGGATTGCTGACAGCCATGTGTTGCGGCTTTAACGAGTGTGTGTGTGTGTAAGCTCAACTCAGTTGGACTACGTTCTGTGTACCTCTCTAGCTCTCACTCTATCCACACACTCTCTCTCTCTCTCTCTCTCTCTCTCTATCCCTCTCTCACTCTCTCACTCTCTGTGAACATAATGTAATTATGACTGTGACAGCGGCAATTCACTTATTGCCATTGCACTGCTAGCACCAACGACAACACAGTTGGGTCCACAAATTTGTTTACCCTTCACCTGTTTGACTGCTTATTATAAATTGATTAGAATTAATTTGCGTCGCTTCGCACTGCGCTCCCAGCGCACAATGTCTGCCTGGGCTCAATTAGTTGCCTTGCGAAATGCAAATCTTTTAATTGATTCTTTTATTATTCATTCAGCCGGTGTCGTCGACATCTCTTCTTCCTACTCACTAAACTGTTCTTGCATCATCAGATTTCTTAGCTGACGACTAATTAATATTCAATTTGGCTTGTTTTGGGAAAGTGTTCCATGAATATCGTTGATATCTTCACAATCAATTCACATGACTTTTACATTGACTAGAATCGACGAAAATCAAATTTCTTTTCTGTTTTCTTTTTGGTAAACCAATTCAAATGTGATTTTTAGGTAGAATGATTTCATGGAAGTAACATATACATATACAATATACATCTATATTCATGATCAAGATGAAGAGCCACGACAGCAACTGCGCGGTTGGCAGAGCGCGCGCTCATAAGTGCGTAAAGAAGAAGAGTATCACTTTTTTGCAGGGTTTAGGGTATCTCGTAGTCGAGGCGTCTCGACTAGAGCCTTCTTACTTGTTAATTTGTTTCTCTCTGGCGTTTCTACCAACGTTTGTTTAAGTTTTTTTGTGTATGTATTGCTATGGATGCGAGAGTTGTCTTCGCTTCGTGTATAAGCATGTGCATATGAAGACTCTTTGAGTTATCTTCTGCTCAATTACTGATTCTCGCTGTCCGATCGCCGATCGTGTCGCTTCCAACACGATGTTCGGTTAAAGAGCTTGACCCGAATAGTTCATCTGAAGACGCTCAGCCGAAAACTGAGAAAAAAGAGAGAAATTAACCGAAGCCTCTTGCTTAGAGCGAGAGCGAGTGAGTATGATTTATTTAGTGTGATCTCATGAACAATTCATGAAGCTTAATATCTATTAGCGAGCTATGATATTTCTCTATATTCTACTAGTTTGGTCTTATAACGTAAAGTATGAATTATGAGAAAGGCTAAACTAATTTGCTTCGTGCATATGACACTTTTAGCCGGGGGAACTGAAAATTAATAAAAGCAACAAAATAAGCATTATGAATCAGGATATGCCCATCACATATACCAGATAGAGAGAGAGGTAGAGCTATAGTTTGTATGATATCTAGTCCATAGATTATTTATTATTTCTCGAACAACGTTGGTAAGTCTGAAGAAGTTGGGTCTATTTGCTTCCGTAGTCCAGTATTATATATTTACTATTGTATATACAACGATACCAAGTTTCAAGTCTCCTTTATTTATAATTTTTGTATTAAATTTTGTTATACAAATTCTTATCTCAATGATATTCGAGTAATTCTACGCTTTTGGCTTGGAGCTTCAGCACATTTCAGGAATTCATTACTCAACGCTGACATTATGCAGAATTTAATGTAAACTTGATGAGCATAAATATTCGTTTCATGTTCTCTGTTGAGTTTCCATGGCAATGCGGAAGGCTTTAAGTATCCTGACCTATTCTTTAACAACAGTATTTATGCTTTATACTATCTAGATGTATTATTGTAAAACCAAAACTTTCTCTTGTGCTTTTCAAGATATCTTAAACAAACTTGACACTTACATTTTATGCCTTGACATAATACAAATTCCTTCAGAATGTGTCTTCAAACAACTTGATTAGCTGCATTAAACACTTTTGACACAACCAAACTTATGAAATGCAGTAACTAACTCTGTGATGTCGAGCATTCGAAGAAACAGAAACAGAAACTAAACAAACAGTAACAAAAGCATTTAAGCTGTGGCAAAATGTAGATAAACATGTTTTCTGGGTGCCGCTTAACATTCATTCACACATTTCTTAAAGCGCATTAGAGTCAAGCCTGAATGCACAATAACTACCAAGCACTCCCAGACAGACAGACAGACACACACAAACACATACACACACACACACACACTTGTGCATTTACCTGTACTTGGTATCTGTCCAGATTTTGAAGAATGCTGCAGGCCTTAGCAGACAACTCACCGCCGCACAGTGGAGCATTTTCTCAATTTGCGTTGCAAAAATCAAAAATCTTCAATCAAGCAAGATATCTTAGAAACTTGGTAGTGCAATTCTAAAGAGAATTCTTTGAGCTTCAAAATGATTTAACGTGATGCATCAATAGGCCAATTTTATGGCCAACAGGAAAAATGTGAATTTAGTCAACAAATATCTGTTTGAGAATAAAAAAAAAAATGTTTTTCTCAGAATTTTTTCTCCTTTTTTGTCGTCATTTTGACATTATATGTGATATTTTACTCGAGAGCGATTACAAGTTGAGTAGAATAATTTTCTGCATTATTCCCTTTGTTCAAATACCTGTCTCATGACATCAACAATATATATAAATCGCTTTTAATAATTGTTCTGATCTTTCCCGGCAGAGGCTCCACTGTACGCCGCCTTTGTTGTTGTTGTTCTATTGCAATTTCGTGCGTTTGTGATGCAATTAACTTAAGCACAGACACGCACCAGCACTTCGGAGCGAACTTGGACATGCATCAGCGCTTTCAGTGAAATCTTGGTCAAGCCCCCTCAATCTTGGCCAGTAGGCAAGGGGCTTAATCTAAATATCAAATAAAATTGCATTGTTTTCAAAAATTCATTCATTTTGGCAATCGAAAAATATCTGTGATTACTGCTCTTTGTTGAATTAAGAATAAATGTTTTTTTTTTTTTTTTTTATTTTTTTTTTTTTGTATTTCGTTTCGTTTTGTTTTGAGAAGTGTAAATCTCTTTAGATTTTCTGTTGTTACTGAGACGCTTTTACCGCTCTCTGCTGTCTTAACTCGCTTAAGCTCGCCTTTGTCTCTATCAATTTCCATCAATTGCATTCTTCACTTTATTTGTCTATTTCTTCCTTTTTGCTTCTTTGCTGCATTCACTTCACTTCATTTGCATCTGCCTCAGATTCGTTCTCTGCCCACTCGACTTCTATAAAGTTCTATAAGTTTAACGTTAATTCAGCTCTTTGGTATACTTTACTGATTCGCATTTCATTTAGATTTCTCTAGTTAATGCTTTTTTTTTTGCTTCTCCTCTTTGTCGCTTTTCAATTTAATATTTTCTTTTAGTTCGCTCCCTTCATTTGATTTTTCCTCACTTTTTCATATTTCAACCATATCCCTTAATAAATCTATTAACCTTTTATAGAAATAAATATGAATGTCGGGCAATACTGACTTCATAATACTCATTCTGGGTCGCAAAGCAGTTGAGCAGTTTCATAATTTAATAATTTCTGAGATACATGAAATATCATATATTTTCTAATGTGGAATAGCAGGCATATAAAAAAAGAAAAAGAGAAAAGTTTACATTTTATCAGATGGGGGTACTCAAGAATATATATTCAAAACTTAAAGTCTCTCTAGTAATACACATTGTATGAAATCAATATGCTTAAACAGAGGGAGATGAACAGAGAAGAACAAGGCAAATATAGCTCTGTTTGAAACATAGTTTACGTTACGTCTCCTTAATCTCTACTTATCTCATTATTTTCATCACTATTTATCCCACTCTCTATCTCTCTCTGCCACACACACACTTTTGTTTTCAATGTCTTCTTTACTTATTTCTTTTACTATATTTTTTCAACAAGATTTCTATTACTTACTGTTAGGCTTCCCTTAACAGTATTCTTGTATACCATTAACAAGAGCTGCTCCTCGCTCACATCACGATGCATCGTCATGCTATGCTATTAACAGTATTATGCGCTGTTATTAGCATAACTCCCACTCCAGTTCTTCTACTGGTTCGCAATCGACGATTAGGATATTCTTTCTACATTCCGTATTGTGCAACCACTTCAACGTGTATCTTTTCCCTCTTGTCCTCTACTTGAAATCTTTACTCTGTTAATATTAATTACATTTATCAATTAACTTTAATCATATTTTCCTTGGTTTTTACACGTATTTTCAATAGACTTTTGTAGTTAATTTACCTTAATGCGTCTATTGCCTTGCAGGCTCTTCTTTCCCTCTCGCTCTGTCTCTCTCTCTCTCTCTCTCTCTCTCTTTCGCTCATTGCATTGCCTTCGCTCAACCGCATAATCAACTTTAAGTATTGTTTATGTTGCCTACTTATTTGCATTGCAGCCCTCCGTCCCGTTCGCTCTCTGCCATTTGATATTGACAACTTTATTAAACATTTCGTTGTTGTCCATTATTTGAAACGATTGCCGCAAATGGACGCCAGCTGCAGCTGCCAACATTCGCAATTCATTCACCACCGACGCGTCGGTCGCACACACATACGTCTCCTCACATTGCCATTCTCATTCTCACTCGCATATTCATTCTCATTCTCACTCGCATTCTCATTCACATTCGCATTCGCATTTTCGTCAGTGTCGCCTGCCCCAGACCTGACCTATGACAGGCGTCACGTTTTGTTGTATGTAATATGTAATATTATTATTACACAATTTGTATGCGTAGCCTTTTGTTGTTGTTGTTGTTGTTGTTGCTGTTGTTATTGGTTGACTGGCAACTATAATTTGCGACACGTGCCGCCAAAATCTATGGCCGGACACTTGGGTCCGAGTGGCACCTACTGGGGGCATTGCCTCGGCCCAATTGGCTGTTGCGGCCTGTGTCGTTCCCATTGTTGTGGCACTTGTTGTTGTTGTTGTTGTTGTTGCTGTCGCATTGTTGCTGCTTGTTATGTGTGCAAAAACGCGGCAGTTTATTTTATTTTTATTGCAATTCGCTGCTCGCCATTCGACATTTGACATTCTCACTCATTTTTATGGCCCGAACATTGTGTGGGTGGCCATTGAGTGTGTGTGTGTGTGTGTGTTTGTCTGTGCGTGTTTGGGTGTGGTGTCAAATATAAAACAAATAATGCCAAGAGCGAGCTCTAGCAACGGCAACAACAATCACAGATAAGTCAACATTTTGCTGATGCGAACAATTTCGTAGGACCAGCCAACAAGGACAACGCCCACGCTACATTCTTCGGTACATGCTCAGACAGGCACACACACACACACACACGAACACACATGCACACACACTGTTAGACAAGCGCGTAACGAACCACTCAACACTTTATGCGCTGCTGCTGCTGCTGCTGCTGGCCCCACTGCATACATTTTTTAATGCCGTTGCTGTTGAGTAACGACAACGATAACAACTATAACAACAACAACAACAACAATGAAAACAACTAGCAGCAGCAGGCTCAATATGTGTCACACTTACAAGGACTTAAAACAACCCACATTCCACGCCCAGCTGCCCGTTCGTCTTTGTCTTTGGCTTCGGCTCTGGCTCTGGCTCTGGCTCTCGCTGGACTCTGCAGTTTTTCATCTACAACGCAGCATCAATAGCAACAGCTGCAACTGCTTCAGCTTACTGCAGCCCATCCATCTTAGCAACTGCTGCTGTGGGCAGCGACGCTAGGCGGAGCAGAGATCGTTACGTATACGCAACAAATTTTTGCCAGTCAGAAGCAGCCGCTTTCAATAATATCAATGCTTACAAATGCAGAGCAATACATAAAAGTGAAGACGGCAATAGCAGCAACAACAGCAGCAACAGCAACAGCAACAGCAACAGTTGCTGCTAGAGCTGCAACATATAGCTTATGCTTCAGCAACATTTGCCCCTGCTGCAGTAACAATAGTTGCTCTTGCAATAGCAACATGAGTTGTAGCTACAACAACATTAATTACTGCTTCAACACAACAAAAGCAACAACAGCAACAGCAACTACAACAACAACAATGCGCCTGCCTTAGCAACATTTGCCACTGCTGCAGTAACAATAGTTGCTGTTTCGACATGAAGAAAACGTTTTTGGTGCTGCATGAAAGCGAATAACAATAGTTGCTGCTACGCCAGCAACATTTGCGACAGCAACAACAATTCGCCGCTTGCCGTTAGCATTATGAAGCACTGCGCCTTTGCCAGTGCCTTTCGAGTGGCCACTCTGTCACATGGCTACCAAACGCCCACCACACCCTTTGCCTTGCCTTGCCTCGACCTGCCCCCCCCCCTTCCTGGGCGCTTGCCCCAAGACCTCTTAACCTTCTGCTTGCTGACAAATTGTTCAGAAAACTGCAAAGCGCAGCTGAAAACTATTCGTTGGCCGCGTCTCTCTCTCTCTCTCTCTCTCTGTGTGTGTGTTTCGGCATTAAAGAAAACGAACAATTTGCTGTATAAAAAAGTGTTATACAAACACATTAACTAGTTTCATATCCAGGAAAAAGCACTTGCTCAATTGTTGTGTAAACACATGCTGTTATACAATGGCTGTATTAGTGATGAACTAAGCACAATTCCTCAGTGTTATACACAACATAATTGCTGGATTAAGTGTCATACTTAAACTGTGATACTATTAATAATGTAGTTATACCCTGAGCCCATTGAAAATGGGAAATCAGGGTATAATGGTTTTGTTAAAAGTATGTAACAGGCAGAAGGAGGCGTGGCAGACCACATAAAGTATATATATTCTTGACGAGAAAAGTTGATATAGCCATGCCCGTCTGTCCGTATGCTTGAACTGGTCACTTTCCGACGGTACAAAAGCTAGAGAGTTCATTCATTTTGTGATAGGTCCATAATTGCACGCGCAGTACGAGTTTGTTTCAGAAATTCGATAGCTTTTATATTTCCAGAGTTATCGATAAACGAATATATCGAGAATCAGTTATTAATATATATATTAAAATCATATTTAATTCATCTATAGAGTTAGATCCTCTAAGTCTTTTGCATATACATATATAGATACTAATTTATTACAATTTCTGTTTTTGTCAGATTTTTGATAACGAAGCATTCTTGGAATATTATTCGTTCGAAGAAGGGCTCAGGGGATTTCGTAGTCGAGCAGTCTCGACTACAGCTTTCTTACTTGTTATATCTGAATATATGAACTAAGCACAATTAGTCGGTGTTATACACAACATAGTTGTTCAATTAAGTGTCATACGTAAGCTGTGCTACTATTAATATAGTAGTATTTATCTACATATGTATATCCATATTTTGCATTATTATATTTAGACCTTCTTCCTCTCAAAAAATATAAACTGTTATACAAACATTATGCCAGCAAGTAATCAGGCTGTAATAAAAACAGCTGCAGGGACTGTAATATAAACTGATATACAGACTGTTATACAAACTGTTATACAAACTATTATACTGACTGTCATACTGTTATACTAGTTTAAATGACAGGTTTTTTTTTCTACATAGTCAACTTACTGGCCAAGTTAATAGATATTTAAACAATATGCATTGACAATTGATTTATTGTACTAAATTATATTACTTAGCAAACTGTCATATATACACGTGTAGTATACATATGTATGCATGTATGTACGCATGCACATATCTATTTGCCACACATACACACACACAATTTTTGTTCATTTCAATTTTCATGCTGTACGCAGCTGTTATACGAGTACTTGGCAAGACATTTCGAAATTAGTTCTGTCCACTAGACAAACTGTTTAACGGTGATTTTAATGACACGTTGGCTCGCGTTCCGCTGCTCCCGTTGTATCGCAATTTATGTGGGTATTTATCTATCCAACGGCACTTGTGTGTGTGTGTGTGTGTGTGTGTGTGTGTGTGTGTGTGTTTGGACATTAAATGGTTGCGCTCTGCCTCTTCTCGTTGGCTTTTATGCATGTTTCGACATGTTTATGCGTCGCTGACGTCACTTCACAATGTGACGAGGCGCATTCATCGTTTTACGAGCACTGCCACGCCCCATGCAGAGCAATGGGCGCTGATTGATTGCTGCAATGGCCATTGCGTATGAGTGTTTGTGTGTGTGTGAGTGTTTTTGTGTGTGTGAGTGTTTGTATGATTGCCTGTGCGTGCGTATGAGTGTGTGTGTGTGTGTGTGTGTGTGTGCTTGGCTTTTATTTTCATTTGCAGCGCATTTGTTTGCCATTTAAATGGCCTCTGCTGGCATTGACGTCGACGCCAGCGTCTGCGTCTCCATTGGCGTCGGCGTCAGCGTCACCGCGTCTCGATAACAATTTTAATAGGCCATTTAATTTTTAATTAATTCCTCAAGCGTTTGGCATTTGGCAAGTCATAAAAATGCTTGCTGTTGTTGTTGCCTTTGTTGATTCTGTTGTTTTCGCAGCCTTTAAAAGGCGTTTAATGACATGTTTTACTGTCGCCTTTTGTGGCTGCATATCATTATGATGATTATATGTAATTTTAATGGCATTTACATAAATTCCAGCATCACAATCAGCCGCCATCACTCCAGCCTACCTCTCTCTCTCTGTCTCTCTCATTCACTCTGTTTGAGTGACATTATTTATTGAACGCTTGACTATTTATAAGTACGCAACGCGTGATTATGTCGCAATTCCACTGCTCAAGCTCACATACACGACCCACACACTCACACATTAATGACAATGTTTAAAGTCCAGCAAGTGGAGCATGGCATGGTAGAGGAGGGCGGGCCACGCCCGCTCGCCTAACCAAAGGCATTTATAGCATTTATGCGAATTGTTTGGTTTTATATTTGAGCCATTTTTGTGACTCGCTCTTAATGGCTTTTTGTGAAAATTAATTTCTTAGCTATTAGAGACGTTTCGCAGTGGCCAGCAGACCGGGCGCCAGGCGTGGCAACCTTCGAGGCCCCTGAGAGCCACAGTTTCAATTCGAAGTTATACACCCGCACCTCTCTTTCTCGCTCTCCCCCTACTCTCTCTCTCTCTCTCTCTCTCTCTTTCGCTCTTGCTCGCTCCCTCTGCTACTGTGTGTATTTTGTAATTACTTTATGCCTGAAAATTGCCGCTGTAAAATATTTTATTATTTGTTGGTTGGAGGAGTTGTGCTCCTGGCACCCCGATACCCGGCTAACCCCTCGGCTCCCGCTCAGCCTCGGTCCGTCTCTAGCTCCATTCAGCTCTAGTTGAGGCTAGGGCCGTCTTTGAAGCTGGAGGTCATGCCTGCGAGTCCGGACATTGCCCGTTGTTTGCTTTGCATTTGCTGTTGTTGTTGTTGTTGTTGTTGTTTTTGTTGTTGTTGCTGCTGCTGTTGGCTATCGTAATCAATGGCCACTAATCAAATGAAACGAGTTGCGTAGCTGCATGCGCAATATGCGCAATATGCCCCAGTCCTTACCTCCCTTCGTTACCCCCTGCATTTCCGCTTCCTGGACAATTGGAGAAGCCTCTGGCAAACGGAACCGGGCCACTTTCGCCATGAGCCGGAAACTCAAATCCAGCAGCACCGCCCCCCTCTCTTACGTCACCAAAAAAAAAAAAAAAAAAAAAAAAAAACAAGAGTCCAATTTCCACAACAAACCGAAAAGTCGCTCATCCGTATGCAACAACAGGGTGCCTGGAGCTAGGCTTCATTCGAATTATCTGCTCGTTGTTTATGAACAGTGCGAAAATCAGTTGAGATTTTCAATTGGGTTGCTTTAACTGTAAATTAAGTCTGGTAGCTATAGAAATAGCTACTATAGAAATGCAGCTGGCCCAAGCACGAAAAACATCGTATGTTCAATGCGAGAGAGATGTGTAGATATGGCATTTAAATGCTGATCAAACAGTTGTAAAGTCATTATCGTAATTGTTATATAAAACAAAGCTGTTATACTGGTGTCAGGTTAGCTCATACCATATTTGTTATCTAAACTGTTATATGTAACAAAACTGTCATATTTCTGAATATATTACAAAACTGTTATACATTCTTATATGCTATCCACTTCTCGAATGTAACGAACAGTTATACCGTCTAGATGCTACCTTACGCCGTTATACTGTCACCGAATTCAAAACTGTTATATTGAATTGTTTGCTTTACTTTTAAGAAGAAGAAGGAGAGTAAATCGTTTGCTGCCCTTTTTCGTTCAATTAAGATATAGAGTAAGAGATCTTCTCTATATACAAATTACACTCTCAGACTAATAGACAACTTAGTTAGAAATATATATGTACATATATAAACACGTAGGAAAGCTGTAGTCGAGACTGCTTGACTACGGAATCCCCTAAGCCCTTCTTCGAACGAGTAATATTCCAAGAATGCTTCGTTTCGATTCTGATCTATGAATCATTATCTCTTTAGATTATGAATATGATATTCATATCTATATGCTAAACCAAACTGCACGTTTCTAGTATTTGAATTGAATTTTTTATACTTTTGGGGGTGTGGGGCCGAAATGGGGACCGAAATAAAAAATCTGACAAAAACCGAAATTGTAATAAATAAGTATCTATATATATGCAAAAGACGTGTAGACTCTACCTCTAAAGATGAATTAAATATAATTTTATAACTGATTCTCGATATATTCGTTTATCGATAACTTTGGAAATATACAAGTTATCGAAATTCTTAAACAAAATCGTACTGTGCGTACAATTACAGACCTAACACAAAAAGAATGAACTCTCTAGCTTTTGTATCTTCGGAAATCGACGCGTTCGTCACTCTGATCAAGAATATATACACTTTATGGGGTCTGCCATGCCTCCTTCTGCCTGTTACATACTTTTAACGAAACCATTATACCCTGATTTCCCATTTTCAATGGGCTTAGGGTATAAAAATAAATAAATACACATAAATGTAAAACATTTCCTTTTCAAATTATATTAAAATGTTTCGAAATGAATTTTTAATCTTTGGCACGAAACCCTGAGTCAACAAACAGTGAAAAAAGTAAATGTTTTGTCATGTCACATTTGGCTCTTTAAATATTCAGCTTCAATCTGCATGTCATGTGGATGACTGAGCGGCCTTTGAAGAGGAACAGCTCCTGTCCGCACCCAGCCCAAACTCAGACCTAACACAACAACAGCAGCAACTGGCTGAGGTATAAAAAACCATTTTTCAAATAGTTTTACTGGGCAAAAACTTGAAAATTGCTAAACATAATTGGCAGTTTTTGCAGGGCCTGCGGGTCGCTGTTGCCTAAACAGAAATCTTTATGACTTTTCCTCCCCTATGGCTTCCCAATTGCATGTGTTGACTGCAGTGGATGGGGAAGCCGTGGCGTGGCGTGGCGGAGGGATGAGATGGTTCCTTATCCGGAGGCCGACATGTGCTCGCCGTTAGTTAGTTAGCTATAACCACATACAATTTTATGCAGACCATATTGTAAATGTTATAATTTTCACTAACAATTTTTGCCATGTGCCTCGCCGCTATGGGTGCAAATTCATGAAATCCAAATGAAGGGGCCTGGCGCGGCAGGGCTGCGTGTGCAGGCTTGCTAGGTCTCTAAGGCGTGTTCTATGCTGGCCCCACAGTGGAGCAGCAAGTGAAGGAGCGTAAGGTGAGGAGGGTGCTGATGTCGGACGAACTACGACATGGATGATGATAATTTTTAGCAACTTTTTCATAGCTAGTGGACAGAGTCCACCTTATCCCTGCAGGCCCAGCTTCTGCTATCTCCCACTCTCTCTCTCTCTCTCTCTCTCTCACTGTGCCTCTCTGTCTCTGTCTTTCTCTGGCAGATGTGCACTTAAACGTGCTTCGGGTTTTAAAGTATTACTACATTAAGGCTACAAGCAAAGCATTCACTGAGCGTATGTGTCTGTGTGTGTGTGTGTGGGCGTTTTAATTTTTAATACCCTGTAAATGCAAGCTTGTAGTCTATTAAAAGGCAATTTGCAAGAGCTGCAATTAAAACTGTGCACCACAATTAATATTGACATCAGCTTTTAATGAAAGATGTGTACTGGAATTAACATAGTTTATTAATATAGTAAACATGCAATTTTTTAGAATCTACTTGGTTTTATGTGTTATTCAAAATATTTTCTAGAATGTCTTATTTATAATATATATTAAGTGTTATATGAATTATATTAAATTATTAATATTTGCAGATTTTTCTTGTATTTTATTTATTTTCTTTATTGTTTTATCTATTTTTTTGTAGCTTTCAAAGCTTATATTTTTTTCTTTTTTTATTAAATTTACATATCAAATTTACATTATAGGCAGTTATTGGAAAAAAGTAGAACATGCGCTTAGAGTCCGCTTCAGTTCAAATATATGCAAGCTTGCTTGCACGCAGTGCATTTTTATTGCCTGTCTCATGAATTTTGATGCTGATTTCTGGTATTTTTTTACACAACAATTGTCAGATGGTTTCCTAATGGAAAGCTCCGAAATGCTGCACGGACTATTTGCGTGGCATTTTATAGGCGAAGCGTCGACCCTTAGCGACAGGCGCTTGTTTTTCTCAGATATTATAGCTGTCGCTACGCTAGCTTTTTATTTTTAAGTAATAAAATTTAATACATGGCTACATAGTCGTCTCGCACACACTCACACACACACACACACACACATCCACACACTCGCATACATACAAAGCCATTTATATGTATACGCACATTTTACTCAATTATAAAAGTTTCCACATTAAAAGTTCATTGCTGAGGCAGGCGAAGCGAAAGACAGCGTCGCTGACGCCGCTGCCGTTGCCAGGGCATCTTTTTGGGTAGGGTTGCCAACGTGTTGGGTTAGGTCATGCCCAGCGGCTACAACGACTACAAGCAGAGTTGCCCTCTTCCTGCTGGGCCAACCAGCCAACCAGCCAGCATGGGCGACAACATCAAAAGACTGAGTCAAAGCAAAACGTCTGGCCGTAAAAGTTGCTGTTTTTTTTTATTTTTGTGGCCAACACAGGAAAAATTAAAAATTTTGTAGTTGGTATAACAGTAGCTATAGCAGCTAAAGCAGCACCAGCAGCAGCAGGAGCAGCAGGCAAATTACTATGTCTGACCCTCTGGTACTCCAATGGTAATGTAATGCAATGTAATGTGCAGATACAGGAATGTGCTATAAAGTTAACACAAAAAAAAAAGTAAATAAATGAAAAACAAAGTATAAAAAAACGAGAAAAAATAGTATAGAAACAACACTAAGCCATCAGAGAGCTGTAAAAATTGTTAAGTGATAGTGAAAAATATTTCATTTGTTATATAAATACAGCAAAGCATATATAAAACAAATATCTGACATTCCACTTGAGCTGTGGGGCTTGTCTAATTGGAATTCTTACTCGAGGGCTGAACTATTTTTAAGTAAGCCATATGTACTATATTTGGGAAGCGTAATTACTTTGTTATACTGTTATACTCTCCCCCAGCTGGTCTCAAAGAGCGTGTCGAAAATATCTATGTGTATATGTATTATATATGTTTATCTATTTCTTGTCCATGATTGTGTAGAAAGCTGTTATACATAACTGTCATACTTTGCAAGAAATTGTTCTACATACGTCAACATTACATCTTAATGGCTTTTGCAGTTGTCATTTCTATTTATAAATTTGTTAGTTTTTCTGAAAACTGTTATACACAGATTAAATAATATTTAGAATGTTATACACATTAATAGATTCTGCTACAATGAATTTAGTGAAATGAAATCTAAAAAAATAGGTTCTCAAATTTTCATTTGTATTTATAAGAGATTTTCCGAAAACTGTTATACAGAAATCGCTTACATCTATATAAATGCATTAAATCCCAGTATGCTACTGTTATACTTCTAAATGGTTATTATGTCATACTGTTATACTTGTATACTGTCATAGTCTCATGCTGTCATGCTGTCGTGCAGTTGTATAGATATACACTGTTATACTATTATACATTGTATAACAGCTCTATAGCTATAACAGCTCTCTCATACAATGAAAGAGTTAATATGAGCACATTCAAATCAATTTTGCCAACTTGAATACAGTGTTATACTCTGGACACACTTGTCATATTGTGAGTTTGTTATACTGTTATACTCATCTATATTTAATTTTCATTACAGGCTATGGCGGCGTTTCGCCACGCACCCAGTGGGGCCGCGTGGCTGCACTTGTCTACGCTCTATTCGGCATACCCATCGTCTTGCTCTATCTGTCCGCCATGGGCGAGGCCCTCTCGACCGGCATGCGCTGCCTGTTTCGCCGGCAGCGCGCCAAGGGCAGTGTCGCCAGTGGCCCCACACCTGGACCCAGTGGCAGCCGCAAACCAGACAAGACCAAGGGCCAGCAATACGGACACTCGGGGACAAGTAAGATGCATCAATATGGCGTCCCGCCCTCCGTCTACCAGCAGCAGCAGCAGCAGCAGCAGCAACAACAGCAGCAACAACAGCAACAACAGCAACAACAGCAGCAGCAACAGCAGGGAGCTAAAACCGCTTTGGATAGCTCGCCCAGCGTACCAATCTCGATCTGTGTGTGCGTGCTCGTCTGCTATGTGACCAGCGGAGCCATAGTGTTCCACAAGCTGCAGAGCTGGAGCGTGCTGGAGTCGCTCTACTTCTGCTTCACCTCCCTGGGCACCATTGGCTTTGGTGAGCTGGCACCCAGCGGCACTTTGACTTTGTATACGGCATCCGCTTACATATTGGTCGGCATGGCTGTGGTGGCGATGTGCTTCAGCTTGATACAGACGGAAATTGTTATGTGGCTGCGTCGGTTCAGTGTGCAGGATCATGTCACGCCCAAGGTGGAGGAGTTGGCTCTCGTTACGGTGGCAGTGACGCCCAAGCCCTCCTGACAACGACCCAGCGCTGAGATGCTAGGTGCCAGCGGCAGCTCTGCCATCGGCACTGGCGCTCAGTCTCAGGCCAACAGCCTAGGCCAGCATCAGACCATGTTCTTTGGCCCGGCGCACAGCTTGACCCAGTACAGCTCGCTGCCACGTCGCAGCCACTTGCATGGCGGAGTCGGCGGCGCCTCGTCCTCGGCATTTCAGCGGAACACACCTATACGTCGCTCGACTGGCATACCCGAACATCACATGGAGTACTTTGTGCCGCGCAGCATAAGCGAATTCAATTTGTCCGGCGTGGGCGACTTGGCGCTGCCACCGCCGCGCCGCTTCTCCCCCAACATGAGCGGCATGGGCATGCCCATGGGCATGGGCGTCGGCGTCAACATGGGCGTCAACATGGGCATGGGCATGGGCATGGGCATGCCGCACGGTCTGCAGTTGGGACCGCCGCAGACGCTGCTCTGTGCCGGCGGCACACCATCCGCCCCGCCGCCAGCCCAATTGCAAATTGTGACCCTCAAGCCGCGCAGCGAGAAAATGGTTACATTCGAGGATGAGTCAAAGTCCGCTGCTGGCGCAGCTAGTGGCACACATTGTCCGCACGGTGTGCCCACCACACCGCGCAAGTCGAGCGGCGCCACCACGGCGGACATGTTCATGTGACCAACCACCTGACAGACGGCTGGAGCGGATCTGCAGCCACGCCCCAATGCCAGCGACAGCGCCGATGACGAGCTAAATGCAGCGCTGCGACTGCGCGACAGCATCGACGATGCTCTCTGCCCGAAGCAGGCACCAGGGGAGGTGATCCGCGTCTAAGCCGAGCAGAGCAGGCATCTATAGCTGATTCGCACTGTAAGTAGCGCACACAGAGTGACAGAGAGAGAGAGAGAGAGAGAGAGGGAGGGAGGGAGAGTGTCCTACAAATTGGGACTTACTGTAGGCTAATTAGGTGAACAGCTCAACTACAACAACAGCAACAACAGTGAATGAATGAACGTAAGCTAATCAAATATTTATGAAATGAACGCGTGTAAACACACAGCAAGCGGCAACGACTAGCCGATACCCTGTAGCCCACGATGAGGTATGAGAAAGTATTCGTTTATGCATTCACCTCAACAAACACGCGCACCACAACTGCACCGCCGTGTTTCTCCTTTTCCTTGACGATACGGATCAAGCGTATATATACATACATATATATAACATATATATATATACGATTCGCGGAAGACTTCTATCACATTACTGTTATGCCCAGTTTAGTCCATTTTAAATGGTTACAGGGTGTAAGCAAAACAAATAACGAAAACATTTAACGCCTGTTGTAAATATACATATATACAAAATAACCAAACAAATAATTATAAAAACATACATTTATTAAAATCCGTGTGCAAAAGCGAAAAAAAAAGAAACCAAAATGAAAAAAAAAAATTAAATTTAAATTCACAATACGAAATATAAAATGAAATGAAAAAAAAAGAGAAAAAATAAATAATTGAACGAGTGAAAGAGAAATTAATAAATGTGTGCAACATGCGACTAAAACAATGAATAATAAATAACTGCACAATCCCAAAATGCAAATGCAAATGCGAAAGGATCCAGGGATGAGGGTGGAGTGAGGAGGGGTGGGGATCAAAGGGCAAGGGCTAAGAGCAGCCCACCTCACCGGGGGCAACCAGCATGCAAATTGCAAATGCGAAATGACAAATTGTGCACAGTACGAAAATGACAAAGTTTATTTAAGCGATTTGTTCGTTCGTTCGCTCGTTCGTTTGTTTGCTTTATTTGCTTGCTTTGTTTATGTTCTTTTGCTTTTGTTTATTGTTTAATTGATGTAGCATTTGAATTTTATTTGAATAGAGTTGAGTAGCAGCAGCACTCTGTGCATGGCTGTTAAGCTGCTAAAGTGCAACATGGCTGGTATAACAGTTTAACTGTTATACTTTATCACTTTATCACGACTAATTTATTGAACATAATATCAACTGATATACAGGGCTTATCGAGTTTCACACATACTGTATATGACGCGAATGTAACAGTTTTTGTATAAAAGTTTAACTGTTATACTTAATCTCAACTGTTATATGACGAGTTTATCAATGCCAACTTGGTGTTCATATTGTTGTATGAATTATAAAAACTGTTTTACAAAACTCTCAGCTCTATACTTTGTGTATAACAGTTTTCCTGATACTTCTATCATTCTTCTATCTATTTAAATTTCTGCAGCCTCATTTACTATATCTTCCCAACTAAATTTAGCTTGAAGAATTCTGATTGTAAATAGATCAATCAACAATTTAATTTCACATCGTGAACGGGCATTGCGCCATCGGCTATAGCCGACTGTAATAATTTGCATGAACATGTGTCCTAATTAAGCCAACCAATTGGCCAAATGGAAGCTAATTACGAACTAAAACCCATTAAAAACAAAACTCGCCGAATGGAGCAAGTGCCATCAATTATCAGGTTGAATAAAATTTGGATCACTTTGGATTTTGTATTTTTTATTGACATTTTGGCCATTTAAATTTAGTTTTCTTTTTTTTTTTTTTTTTGGTATTAAATTAAATTTAGCGATTTGTTGGCATTGTTGTTGGCCATGTTGTTCATGTGCTACGGCAATTAGGCTTAAATGCTTTTTAAATGTATTTTGATTGTCGGTAATTGAGCGAGCGAGCGTCAATATTTTTTGCAGTTTTTTGTTTTTTTTTTTATTTGGCATTTGATTGGGAGATGCCAACTCGTTTTACTTTCAGTTCGTAGCTCGCAACGCGTAGTTCGTAATTTGTAACTCGAGGCTGTCAACTGAGTGGCTCACTTGATTTTTCCTTTTAATTGAAAATAAATTAAATTTTAACATCCAAGCGGTGCCCAATCGTATGTGTGTGTGTGTGTATGAGAGAGAGAAAGAGAGAGAGAGAGAAAGAGAGAGAGAGAATGAGTGCGTGTTTGTTAATTTTTTGCCACATTCAATTTGTGGCTTGAAATTAAAATAATCGAATAGTAGCAGAAATGGGATGCAAACTAAAAATAAATAAATACAAATATAAACGAAAAACGAACAAAAAAGTTGCTTTAAATTTATGGGTTGTGGCACAAACAGAGAAACAAATGAAATGAAACGAAATGAAGTGGAAATAAAAAACAAAAAACAAAAAACCAAACAATATAATAATAATTATAATAAAAGAATCTACTAAAAAGCGCATTGTTGCATTCTATTTGTTATATATATTGCAAATGTGTCATACTGTCATACTGTCATACTCACTTACAAGCCAAATAGCAAACAATGCAAACTGATAGCAAAAACCAAATATTTAACATAAGTTCATGTAATTACGATTAAGCCCAACTTCAAAGTAAACTCTTTAATACTATATCAACAAGAGAGAGAATTAAAAAAAAAAATACCCAAAACAAAAAGAAGGAAAAAGAGAAACGAAAATAAATAATTAAGTAAGAATACCAGAAACCACTATATAGAAATAATTAAATAGAAAAGAAAAAGAAATCAAACTAAATTAATGATATACGAATTGTTTTTTTTTTTTATCGATTTCTAGCTGCATAAGTCCAACTTTAGCATTTAGGATCAAGTAAATACAGTATATATATATATATATATATACTACATTTTAGGCAACTAATATGAGCAAATGTTAACTTTAACTGGCCGTTAAAAGACATCTGCATCTATGTATAACAGTTTATGTAATATGCAAGCATCTAAATATATGCAGAAATATGTGTGTATTACAGTTTTTGATGTACGATACGCGCTACGCGAATTCTCATATGAATATAAATAAATATACATACATATAAACATGTGCGCATAAATATATCTATATAGATATATGTATATATATATATTTATATATATATACATGAAAAAATATGTTTTTTTTTTGTGTATTACAATAAAGAAAAGAAAAAAGCGAAATTGAATGTAAAAGAAAAACCAAAATGAACAACCAAAAAAAATACCGCAGTTCGCATAATACATATATATATTTACATATATATACATATATATATGTACGTACATGTACTATATATATATATACATAAAATAAATAAATCATAAACAATTTAGTCAAACATCTGAAATGTACAAAAATGTGTTTTATTAAAGGCTTTCGGCATTGATTGATCTCTGTTCCCTGATGGAACATTTCCTATAATGTCCCATAACTTTTCTGTTGGAAAAGCGCCAAATGTGGAAAAGCGAAACATGCTGAATCTGAATCTTCAATAACTAAATAAAAGCTAACAAAAATATAAGAAGATGAGGCGCAATCATTTTCTCTTTCACAGGTATTAAGATCCCTTTAACAAATCGGATCTAAGTCACAAAATTCGTTCAGTTTGTGATCTCCAAGTGAACTAAAGGAGAGTATTGATAAATGAACGGCCATTTCCATATATGTATGTATGTAAATGATGCGCTGATCGATCATTAATCATCATAGCTCGCAAATAACAGTTACTCTACTCAGCAATAAAACAAGCACATACGCTCTTATTCTGGACTTGAGAGTTTAGTTTGTGCCGTTTCTGTCTTCATTTGACAGTTGAGCAATTCGTCTTATACTCTTTTAAGAAGACTTATTCCACGAGTAAAACGATAGGCGCTCGCACACTGCGACTTATTCGGAAGTGGAGATCTCAAAAGGGCAATGCTCAGCGGCTTTAAATCCTATATACATACGTATGTGTACACTGACGACGTGTTTAGCGAAAGCTAATAATAAGAATTAAGATCGTTGAAGAACCCGAATGCAGATCGTTGCTGTCTGAGTAGGAGTCAGTTTGTTGAGAACAATTGCAATTTGTTACTGTTTGAATTTTTTCTCAAAGCGTGACTTACTTTCGGACTTGGACTCCAACTCTCCAAGTCTTGGAGAAATGCTCAACGGTTTCGTGCGAACTCTGTTCATCATTGATTGATGATCAATGCAATGTTTGCATTTCCCATGATGTCCAGTTCACCGTAAAAATTATCTTATATATCGAACATATGTTTTTTGCTCTATGCATTTGATAAGGATTTTAAATAAAAAACGGTACCGTAATTCATTCACTAATACTATTTTATGCACTTCTTGAGTATCTTTCCCAGATGAATGTAAAAGAAACTGCGATTGCTTCAATTCAAAGTAAATGACATGCATGATTTAAAGCTGTATTTATTTAGTAAATTTCGAAAGAGTTTAATATCATAAAATTAATAATAAAATAATAATATTAGTAAGAATAATAAAAATTAAAGTTATTTAAAACTGCTTAGCATATTTAATCTGCCGTTCAGTGTCTCAAGTAATTTTCAATTTCAGGGAAACGAATTAAGTGCGCACCTCATGGATAAGTCCTCCATTATCGTATAAACTGATTATATAAATAATGCATGTGCGTCTGGAAGGTTTAAGTGTGTGTATATATATGTCAGTTGAATACTGTATATATAGTCAAGTGCGCAAGTATTTAATGTATGCATATAAACAATATGAATTAGATTATGCATATTTATGTCGAGCAGACGGCTCATCGTGATCAATCAGCCGCCATAATTGACAATCACAAATGACAGAAGATTATAGCCAGACAGAGAACAAAATAAAACAGAAAAGCAAATCGTTGTAATTGTATAAAACTTATTTGCATTAATCTGAGAGCATAAAAATTAATTCTCGTTTTTTATTTAATTTTATTTTTTTTATTTTTGTAATTTCCAATTTTTGTCTCGTTTCGTTGGCCTTTGCAATTTCGCCTCATCAATTATTTCGTGAATAATTTATAGCAAGAAATTTACATTTAATTTATTTAACGTGTTTTTTTCCCAGCATATTACATAAATTGTTGTTGTTGTTTTTTTTTTTTTTTTTTTTTTTTTTTTTGTGACATTTCTCGTCAGTCATTTATTTTTATTTTATTTAGTATTTCGAAATGCAATTCAATTTACTTCTGATAAATATGCTCATCGGGCGCTCTCTCTATGTGTGTGTGTCAGTGTGTGTGTGTATCTGCCATGTGTGTGTGTGTGTGTAAAGTGTGTAAGCAGGGGCAAAAAGCAATATAGCCTGGTTGATGGCTGCCAAATGCATTAGCCAGCAAATGTGCAAAAATTCTTGGAAAATAAATTTTGGTATCTGTAAGTAATAAAATAATATACAGCATATATATACACACCTACATGCATATACATATACATACACATATACATATACATATATATGTGTATGTATGTATGTTTACATATGCTCGAATGTATTTTTTAAAAAGGATGGCCGCCATAAAACTGAATTGCCAAAGGTGCTATAGATAAACAGTGCAAAGAGGCAAACCAATTGAGGCCGTATAGACTCGGCTACATATATTTTTTGAGTGCTTAAATCAAGCCCAATAATTGTAATAATAATTGCATTAATATTTATATGTACATTATATATAGTAATCAGGGGCAAGTTAAGTGTGCTTGAAGCAAGTAATTGCGTTTCTTACTTTAGCTTGAAATGCAATAAGAATAACTCAAACAAAACAAATGATTTAAAGCAAATATTAAAACGTAAGCAAACCACTTTTAAATATAAGAGAGCAATTTTAATTAATTTTCCTATCAAATAACTATAAATTGAAGCAGGTAAGAGTTTCAGGTCGATAATATACGACTGGAAAATACACACACACACACACACACACACACTCGCACACGCACACATAAATACATGCGCCTTTGGGCAGCTACATTCAGACTTTAATATGGGAAATTAGTCATTGATTCATTTTGTACTATATTAAATTAATTATTCATAATTTATAGGGTCTTAAGAGCAATAATGGCACACAAATTTATGTTTTTGCCAATTCTCAACCCTGAGCAGTCAATCGGAGTATGCGAGTATTTATTACAGGAACCTTTGAAATAAATTTTGAATCTATAGCATTTTAGAAACTGATTGGAATTGCTTTAAAATTGGCAGACGACGACAACGACTATATATGTATATATAATATATTATATAACATTATGAATATAATATATTATATACACATTTACATATATATATATATCGATTTATAGCTCGTCTTCATCAGTCTTGAGCGTATCGATCCCGCAAGCTCTCTCTCTCTCTTCAACAAAAAATCGATTAAAAATGTTATCGAACTTAAGTAACTTAGACAAAGAGTACAAGTTCGATATTATTTTTAATCGATTTTATTTACTTGGTTTCAACTGTAATAGAGTTAGGATATTCTTTTCATTAATTCATTTAATTTTTGTCGATTTTGATTCGCTTTTCTTATTCTTTTCATAAAGTCAATCTGTTCATGAATGGCTTAAGTCTGTCAAGGCAATGTTGCCTTAATGTCATTGTTAGTTATTTTATATATCCCAGCTCGCCTGAGGAGAGATTCCTTAAGTAGTGGATGTTTTTAAAGAAAAGAGTTGTCATATGGCAACAGAACGTGGTAATTAGCGTTAAGCCCGCGTTTTCTCCATGCATACGCACATACCCTTCAAAAGGAATGCCTTTTTTGGAAGGTCTATGAAAAGAAACGCAATTTCGATTGAGTTTTATTTGAGTCGTCGTTAGCTGGCACTTTAGTTTTGCATTGCTCACGAGCAAAGGATGCTTTGCACTGACTGAGTAAAATGAGCTGTTGACAAAAGCGTTGCGCAGAGAATTCGGCTCGCATATTGGCAGAGGTGAACTGAATATCTCTTTAAATTTTGTTGCGTTGGCAAATAGAAGGGGTGGAATATACATATACATATGCTCGTATATTTTATGGTATGAATCTCTTTGATGTTTGCGCTTTCATCAATTAGATTGTGTGTTTTCAGCCGCAACAGCTCAGGCCGGCGCAATGGTGGGGGTATCTGAAAGTCGAGCATTGCCAGCTCGCTGTGACTGTGGTTTTTCTTACTATTATATTTGTGGTTTTCTTGTTGCCCGCTCTCCTTCTGCGGAAATCTATAGCAGTTAATCGACGCGTCAATGAAAAAGCCCTGAAAACATTTCCAATGGCGCAGTGTGAGTGAGAAGCTCACTTTTTGCAATGTGCACGCAGACGTATTAATTGCAAGTGGAAGAAGAAGATGAATACTCTGTGTCAAAGGAAAACGTAATATTTGAGAAAATAATTTTTTTTAAGACGAGAGAGAGAGAGAGAGAGAGAGAGAGAGAGAGAGAGAGAGAGAGGAGAGAGAGAGAGAGAGAGAGAGAGAGAGAGAGAGAGAGAGAAAGAAAACCCTATTCAATTTGAGCAAAAACAGATTTTTAGTTCAATTAGCAATTGAGCCAAGGTAAACGAGACTGAAATTATTTAGCTGGAAGGAGTAAACGCCAGCCAGTTCGGTTCAAAGCATTTTGCTGTTATTATCTAACAAATTTATTTGCTAGATATTTTTCATATTGGAATTCCTCGTCAAAATCAATTACCTTTTGCATATTGGCTCCTCTGGCACATATTGTTGGCAGTTATTGCTGCACAGACAATTACAACTTGATAAATATTTTTACTGCTAAAATCAGAAACAGAACATAAATAAAAAAAATGAATGAATGAATGAAAGTGAATAAGAAAAAGGTAAAGTGAGAAAAAGATGAAATCTCATCGAGACTATAAATTTGCTTAAATGCGCTTTGTTCGAGTCATTAAAATCGCATTTGGAGCTCAGTTAACTGACTTGCCTCATAATGATGATAATGATGTTGCATGTGCATGCACACACACACACACACACACACACACACACACCTATGCATACATACATGTCTGTATGTACATAGGAAAGACCGCGGCCGCAGTCGCAGCGGCTGTCGTCAACAGCTGACATTAACGTTGAATGTTATTCGTTGTCAACACACTTGACATATAATTTGATTACGTATACGCATTTTATTAACTCATTTTTAGCCTGCGCGCGGATAGCAGCAAGGGAGGCAGCGACCTTCGGCCTACACACCATGCCCGCCACCCTCCCCAATCGAGCCGCAGCCGCAGCCGCAGTCGCAACCGCAACCTCTTCTCAATCGACCCCTCATCGGAGCCGTGCGCTGCTCATTACGGCTGGCTTGATGTGTATATGATATACTCCCGCGCTCCCATCTCCCAGCTGAAGCTGTAGCCGTAGCTGTAGCTGTAGCTGAGCCTGTGGTTGAGTCAGTGGCAAGCACTTCACATTAACGGTAACGGTCCTTCGCTCTATGTGTGTGCGTGTGTGTGCGTATGTGTGTATTTGCTCCTACGCAAAACTGATCCTTCTGACCCAAGTCTACAGTTTGAAGGCTCGAGGCAGCCGGCAACTAATTTCTTTTTACAACTGTGCAGCGGTTCTTAAGCTTTATAGCAAAATGGTAAACACACACACATACACATACAGTTTAACACATACGTGTGTGTGTGTGTGTGTGTGTTTACATAGCCGCACAGCTGGCGCGCCGCACAGAATCCAAGTCAAACCAATATTCTAAAGAGACTCCTCGACTCGACACACGCACATCGACAACAACAACAGCAGCAACTACAACAGCAGCAACAACAACTGTGTTTGCTTAGCACAACCATTTCTTATAAGCACACACACACACACACACACAACACACACATTCGCACAGCAGGCAGCACACAAAACTTATGCCTTGCCTTGCTGGAGCCATTGAAAAGTCGTTAGCAAAACGACAGACAACAACAACAAAAATAGGAACAACAACATCAACAACAGCAGCAAGAGGCACGAGAACCTTTATGGATTTCAGTCTGGGCCAACTCAGCCCCCACACACTGACTCGGAAGTTTCTTGTGCTGCCTAGAAAAAATATTGATGGTCAAAACTATTTCAGTGGCTGTGTAAACAGAGAATTAGTCAAATTATCCTGAAAGGCCCATGACACCCGTCCACAGAGACCTGAAATAGATAACTAAGTAAAGCATATGAAAGCTAAGCCACACTGTAAATAACTTTTAAATAGTCCTTGTTAGCTGAAACAACAGCCAAGTGACAAAGACAAAGAAGGGGACACACACAAAGACAGAGACAGAAGGCAAGCAGAACTTCAGCTGGAATTCCTGTCGTTGGATTTAAATGTAACAAAACAATATTATAGTATATGTACAAATGCCAAGTCCAAGTATGAAGAGGACTTGGTCTATTTGTTATCTGTCTGCCTAACTTAAGAGCATTTATGAACTTGTCAACAGACACAGATAGATACATAGATACATACATTAAAGTTAATCAAATCATATGAAAACAAAAAAGTTTCTAACTAACATGCATGAATTAGACTTTGAATTGATTCCGCATCCAGTGGGATCTCCAGACCAAGGCGTCAGCTACACTTTTTTGTTCTCAGATCCCAAGTGGATGTGCGCTCAAAAGAAATTTAGCATAGATGAAATATTAGATCAACGAAATTTAGGTATATTTTAAGAGTAAAGACCAAAAGTTCTATGAAAATGGTATCGAAGGAATATATAATTGCTGTTATCACACTCGAACTATATTGAATAATAAAATCAAATTTGATAAACAATATTGGTTTTCTATTAAAATGTTAACTTTGATATGAGTTTTCAAAAATATATAGATTATATTACTTATATAGTTATAATAACAGAAAGATTTAGTTTACTTTCCATATTCTATATAATGCTTAAGAAGATTTGCTTCAAAGTCTGCGACTGCTTCAACTCTACTTGAATGCTAACTAAATAGGAAGGAAAGATTCAGACTTAGCAAAAGCAAAATCGACGTTTTCAGAAAGTTATCGATACATCATAGATCGATATATGTTAGTTCAACTATATATATATTTCATTTCGATAAAACTCATCCTTTATCTGTCATTTGCATTGCATTACGAACTCAACTTTTGTTAGAGAATGAATGTTATATATCTGAACATGATACGGTTCGAGTGGAGTTATATCATATTCAAGGCGAGTGCTAGATGAATCGATTCTCTAAATCGATAGCAAATGCATCAATATTAGCTATAAGAGTCACTATTTTCTCTTGCCCATATTTAATTATCAATACAATTATCTTAAAAGCAGATTGAAATGCCTTCATTGAATGCCACAGTTACCTTTAGTTGAATCCACTGCCAATGTATCGATAGTTGATAGTTTCGATACACAACTTTAAGCACAGCTGCAAAGCGCACCGAATCCATTAGAGAACAACGTTGGCAATCTGTGTTTCGCACAGCTGCAGCCCCAATCTGAAATTGGAATGCTATTAGCCGTAAGCTAATGCAGCCACCTATACAGCATGCCTCCTTTCGCCCTCCCACTTTTGGACCATCGTCGCGCACGGCCGTCACCACTCGAGCTGAGCCAAACAAATGGGTTGTTAAGCGCTGCAACCGAATTAAAAGTCCAGCCCCTGGAGATGCACCCGCTCTCGCCCGCTGCCTTTGATGCGCTAGCACGGTTTCCGGTTCCGTTTCCGTTTCGGTTGCCGTAAAGCAAAGTGCAGCCATTTTGCGTACGCCCATAAATCTATTAAGACAATTTGGCAGCGCCAAAAAAAAAAAAGGCGCAAAGTTTGCGACTTTCGGCCAACTGCTGATATTTTTTTTTTTTTCTACTTTTTGGGGACTAACGCAAACCGCACAGATTTCAAGCGCAGCAAACAGCGGCAAAATTTGCTGAGCCAAGATACACAGACACAAGCATGCACACACAGTGAGCGAGAGCGAGAGCGAGAGCGAGAGCGAGAGCGAGAGGGAGAGGTGGAGAGTGAGGCTGGCAAACAAAAGTCAACTTTTTTATGCTTGTTTTTTAAGTACTGTCAAGGGTATCGCTATCTATCTATATATGCATATACCATACACATTCCCTTACCTAACTCAAGTAACGAGAGTGTATGTATGTGTGTGTGTATGTGTGTGTGTGTGTGTGTGGTTGATTATATGACAAGATGCTGGTGCTGCCGCTGTTGCTGAAGCTGAAGATGCACATGAATCCGCAGCGATCCACTCGCACAGGCGAAGACAACGACTAGATGGCAAGCACGCAGCATACGCTTTGCGTCTCAGTTTCGTCTTTATACTGCCTTGCCTCCCTACCTCTCTCCGTCTCTCTATCTGTCTCTCTCTCTCTCTCTCTCTCTCTCATTCGTCTTATCACAATGCTACCTCCCCTTTTTCTTTTAGCTATTTGCTGGGTCCTTTAGCCGCAGCACGTTAATGTCAACTTGGCGCGTTTGCTTGTGCGGCTCGTAGATACTGTCACATTCTCGTTTTCTTTCCTGCTGCCATATACACACACACACACCCACACACACCCACACACACACACGCACCGTGCCACATTCTGTAATAATCTATCAAAAATTGTACGCAAACAAAATGTGATTTGGCTGCGACTAGAATATACCCAAGTGGCTGCAAACGCTGCGCTGCTCTGCATAAATTTTCTTTCGCTTTTCGCATTTGACAATTGCATGGGAAATATTAGCACCGCTGTTTGTTTGCCTAAGGCCGAAGGCGTCTGCCGGGATCTAGGGGAGTGGGCAATTGGGTTAGGGTTAGTGCTGGGAAAACGAGCGGAATGCAACTAGTTGACTTCGTTATGCATGCAGATGAAAAGCGATGGCAGTGCATTGCATAGACTGAGAATTACCACAATAATAAACTCCACATGGGAGTTACAGTGGGATCTTAGTTGTTTGCCACTTTGCATATGAACTGGTTCACGGATTCGATTTATTGGGCAGGTGAGTAATTGTTTTAGTTGGCATTTTGACTTGAATGGCTAGATATATCTAGTTCTTTTGGCATTACGGCTCATGAGAACTAGTTCACATTAACCAGTTTGCATTAAAAAAGTAAGAGTGGCACAAGTACTTTTAGAGAACAGTTAGCAAAGTAGTTCATTTGACATAATCTCTTTTCCAAAGAGCTAACTGTTCATATGAACTGGTTCCCCAACTATTCAGTAACTAAGTGAGCGAGAAACAATAGTTCAGAGACAATACCTAATCCACCAATTCAACTGGAATACTCTCAACTGATAAGCGCCATCTGCTCATATGAACTAGTTCACCAACAAACACAAAATAAATAATTTTTATTTAACACATGGACCTCAATTACATTTCTTTTCTTGTCTAAAATTTACAGAACTAGCTCAGTTGCAGCTGCGAACTAGTTCATTAGACACGAGAACAAGCCGTTTCATATGTAATGAAATTTGAAAAGTTTTGATTTTGTTTCGTTCTGTGTTCGTTCGGACTTTAACTGGTTTACATTGCTAACCAGGTTATAAATTGAAACATTTTTCGTTTGCAACTATTTCATGTTCGATATAAAAATCTCTTTCAGAATTACTTTTTAAATCGTTTTTGTTTCAAAGTTTGTCTGTTGCACTGTTGTGTGTTGTGTGTGCAGTTTTCCACTATCTCCATCTCTCTCTCTCGCTCTCTCTCTCTCTCTCTCACACACTCTCTTGGTCTGTCTGTCTCTACCTCAGCTGTAGTCGCATCTTTCTCTGTCGCAATCTGTCACTCAATCTCCCCGGAGCCAGCCAGACAACAGCATTTCTTGTGTTCCACTTTTTCCAAAAGCGACAAAGTTCAAACTCAACCAGAACTTTACAGAACGTTGCAGCCCCCCCCCCCCCCCCCCCCCCCCCCACGCCTATCGTTCGCCAATCTTGCGCTCTGGTATGGTTTTGCCTATATGCTATATCCTATATATTGCATGTATTTGCGGCGCTTTATGCCTTTGCTCGGGCTCATATTCGTTGGGCCTGGGCGTGGCGTGGGCGTGGGCGTGGGCGGGAGCAGCTGAAACTGTCCTTGGCTTGGCAATTTTGCTTACACACAACTCGAATTGAATCGACGCGACTTTGCTTTTACTTTTGGCGCTGGGCAGACAAACAAACAAACAGTCGAACAACCTAACAGCAACACCAACGGCAACAACAACAACAGCAACAACAACAGCGATAACAACATCCGAAAGAGAAATTGCAAACAACAACACGATGAATTGCAACTGCTCTCAGCAATTGGGCGCAGCAGCAGCAAAAACAACAAGACTCTGGGCCAAGAAAGCCAGAAAAATAAATGTAGTTAGCGCTAGACAGTGATCGACAGCAGAGATACCTCGCATTAGCAGTCGATAGAGATCATGATGATCAGCAAATGGAGTATAGACATTAAATAATCGCCTCATTGGGGATTTCAGAAATTCGGGATTCGCGAACTTCCTGACAATCGGAACAACTCTAGACAAATTTCCTCTCTCTCTCCCTCTCTCTCTCTCTGTCTCTCTCTCATCTCTGTTGTTGTCAGTTAGATATGATCCAATTTATGGTCAATGTATCCACTGGTTCATCCATATCAATGAGGATAACAAAACATTGGCGAATTGTTGCGAAAACGAAAATTTACTCGAATTACTCAAACAAGACGAACGAATGATGGGACAAAAGGAAATTGCAATTTGTGGCATAGTTGCATAGACGTTCGACTCGTTGTTTCAAACTTGCTAGCCGAATCGGGTAAACATTTCTGCCCTGGGCTCTACGCCCCTGGCCTTCGCTGACCGCACTTGCAAGGCCGCCACAGTCCGTCCGGCTGTCCGCAGTTCCGTCGCGTGGCCAAATTCTATAGAAATTGCATTTGCGGCTGCAATTTGAATTGCAATTCCAGCACATTGAGGAAACACCTCTCACGCCCAGCCCACACCCCTATGCCGCGCCCCTCACTCACCCGAAGGCGTCCGCCATTTGCGATTTGGTTTTCTTTCGCAAAAAAGTTTTCTCATCACCGTTGACTCGACTCTGACTTTTTTTCTTTGTCCATTGGCCTGGCATTTCGATTTATACCCTCGACTGGCAGAGCCCAGAAACACAGAGCACACTGACGCTGACGACCAAGAAGATGAGCAGAGCAGAGACCTGTGGTTGGTCTCTGCCGGCCAGCCAGAAGCGAGCTGCAGCTCGTTTATCAAAGCCAACGCTTTGAATTTCTGAAATGTCCTTTCCGGCGATTCGAGAACTGTGACTCTGCAACGGCGACTGCAGCGACGAGACGAAGCTTGGGTTTCAGTTACGATTAGGGTTTCGGGTGCCCGGAAATGTATTCTAGCAAATTACGTTGGCGTTGTCGCTGCCGTTTTTCCCGATCTGCGCGAACAAGACAAATAGATTAGGCTGGTCCACTGACAGCAAGCGCTGATGCTGGCGTTGTTGCTGTCGCAGTTGCTGCAGTCCAGCAGCAGGAGTCCAGCAGCAGCAGCAGCAGCAGCAGCAGCTCTGGCTGCCTCTGTCTGGCAGTCTGCCCCAATGCTTCTAGTGTGTGGGAGTCGTACAACAGGATATTTAATAATAATGACACGCCAGCTGCAATTAGTTGCAGGGGCGAGAAATTGAAACTGTTGTTGCCTTTGCGGTTTTTTCTTCCACTCTCACATTTGTATACCCAGTGCCAGCTGGCGACACTGAGCAGCACGATTTTGTTAAGCTGTATGCAACAGGCGGAGGCAGAAGCAGAGCCAGAAGCCGCAGCATCTGGGTCAACTCTCGTGTCATGTTTAGTTCGCATCCGCAGAGCAAGCTAATTGAACTAGTTCATTTCACACTTGCTGCTTGCACGGCAACTGCTAGTCGAGCACAGCCTGACAACTGCAACAGTTTTATTCTTTTATTTATTTTTCTTTTTTTTTTACGCTTGCAGTGCGAAACGTCAAACGCATGAAAAATTCGCAAGAGCGCAAAAAATAGACAACGGCAGCAACGGCAACAACAGCAGCAACGGCAGCAATGGCAGCAGCAGCAACAGCAACAGTGGCAGCAGTTACACCAAATCTAGCAGCAACAATAGTGACTGCAACAACAACAATAACAATGTCAGACACACGTTTTAAATAATTAAACGCCGTTTCACAAAAATAAAGAACGAACCCAACACAAAACTGAAAAGAACAACAACTAACAATAGCATACATATAATTTCGCTCCTTTACGCAATGTTTGGGTGTGTGTGTGGGATCATGTGTGTGTGTGTGTGTGTGTGTGTGTGTGTGTGTGTGTGTGTGTGTGTGTGTGTGTGTGTGTGTGTGTGTGTGTGTGTGTGGACGGGGGCCTCGTGTAAGGGAGCGTTTTGTATTTGTACTCTATATTTAGGAGTTAAGCTACTATTGCCTGGCACTTAGTCTCATTTCAACTACGGTGAGATTTAGCTCACACTCGGGTATTTTAAAGAAATGCTTAAAAATATAAATATATAGGGAAAAAACCAATGTGTATGTGAAATTGAAAAATCTCACGATAAGCACTCTTGGTTCCAAGTAGCTCAAGCTACGTTTAACATATAAATTCAAGAGCGACAGTTGACCCAATACATTTAACATACCTTTAACATTGTAAGTGATTCCATTTTAGTAAAGTCACAAGCTCTTTACAATTTGCTGTAAGTCTCTTAGAAAACTATTCTTTATAAACTCATAGATATGATCATCATAAATTTTCGTTTCATTTACGCTCCCATGCTACCTCATTTGCTCTCACAGCGCCTCGGATTGATCGTGCTAAGCCAGCGCTTGTAGTTCATACTTATTGCAATCATTTTTAGTGTGAAAAAAACAGAGATTTGTGAAAGTTTATACTCAATTATATGTATGAGTATATTCTATGTTCATCAGCTTTTCTTATTGCAAGCTTAACAAACATATACATATATATAAATTGTATAACTCCATTTTCTTTGTTTTTTCAGTTCTATTGTTCATATATATAAATTGTATAGCTCCATTTTCTTTGTTTTTTCAGTTCTATTGTTGTAAGCTCTTGAGTGGACACTTAGCCTTTAATTAGAATTTGCCGAAAAAGCGAGTCAGCTGCCAATAATATGACTATATTATAGTCGTCAAATAGCACATCAGCTAAAAAAATTTGAAATGTATTTGAAATACATGAAATCACTTGAATATATTATGTAGTAATAATTAATTATATGTAATTGAATTCATAGCTGACCCCCGCTCGCTCAAGAAATGAAGAATAAAAGCATTGTTAAATTGCAAAAAAAATCCAGCAATAATACTTTGCGTTGATGATTCCGCGAATGAAGAAGCCGCAAATTGCAAATTAAATATTTCTGACCAGAACAGAGTACTTACAGGTTCCTCCTCGTCAGCAGTAAATGCTTGAAGTTTGCCTCATGGAACTCATGGGTCGCTTCTTAATCGTAGCTCGCCGAATTGTTATTCAAGTGCTTGTCATTATGAGTATTTCTCTCTATTTATATCTGGTAGAAAAGCTTTCCATTGAGCATGAAGCGTTACTAACTGTTTTCTATTACACATTAGCATTGCATTAAATTTTGATTTACTTTTATATTTATTATTTATTTATTTTTAATATGATTAAGCTCATGCAATAAACGCCTTTTAAGAGTTTCTCAATATTTTTGTATAGAGTATCTATCAGTCGCTATAATGCGCTTGCCTTTATGTCTTTATGTTCTATATTGACCAACTGATAAAGTGGCTAGCAGCCTGATCTATGAGCTTACTGCGAGCACTGTTAAAGCAACAGAGCGAAAACGAGACAGAGAGAGAGAGAGAGAGAGAGAGAGAGGGAGAGAAGAGAGAGGGATGAGAGAGGTATACAATATAATGGAATTGTGTACACATGTGACCGCCGCACATTTATGGATATTAATTTTCATGCAACACTCCAAATTGATGGGCATAATTGCCAATCGCATGTGCTGCAACTAAGGGAAACCCAGGCACGCAAATGCCAAAACAATTACGTAGAAAATTCTATATATATAGAGAGCGTTAGGTGTCCCTGACATAGTTGTGCAGCGTTCCGTAGCAATATGAACAATAAAATAATATTTTACAAAAAAGTAAATGGAAATTCAGGTGAAAGATCACACTATATCGTGGAATATATGTACATATATATAGATACATATGTATAAAATAGCTTTTAGAGCAATTTTTAATTATTTTTTAGCTCTGGCAGAGCGTTGCTCACATCGCACACAGCTGCATACAATCAAGGCATCAACAAATGGAAAATGAAATTCTGAAATGTTGATGGCTTAGAAATTGTATGCAGAATATAATAAAGCAGCAGGAAGAAGCTTACATAGAGGCTGAAGACTTTAAGTTGGCAAAGGCAATCTATTTGATAATTCATTTAATAGCTGATAGCTGCTCTGAGATGGGTTTGGTTTGAGTTTAGAATCACAAACAAATCGTCTAAATAAGTAAGCTTCAAGGTTATGCTCGACTCGAGTATATACATAAAACAAAAAAAAGAATACTAATCTTACCCACTGTATATCATATATTTATATGATTTAGTTTTTAGTTAAATTTATGTTTTAGCAAAATTGAAAGTCTTTCAGCAACTCTTCAGCTGTGCACTCAACTGTTCGCACTGATCAAATACCTATATGCATATGTATTTCAATATTATATGGTCCTTTGACATATGAAACAAAGCTGCAAATGATGACGTGCTGAAGTTTATCCAATTAAATCAGATTTCTGATAAACTTTACCCACTGCTGTTGAAGTCCCATTTGAGCCGAGGCTGAGATACATAAATATCGCATTTTCCCAACTCATTATGAAAATGTCGACTGCCTGCTGATTCGAACTGCGCACCTTAGCCGCAATACGACACAGACATGCACAAACAGGCACACACACACACACACACAGACACAAACAGAGTCAGACACACTCGAGCATTCGCATCAAGATTCCAGGATCCGGCCACATGGAAAAACAAGACAAATACAATTTATAAATAGTTTTTGGCTTGAGACGAGAGAAAATTGAAAAACCAAGGCGACGCAATGGAAAAACAAGAAAAGGAAGGAGAAAAAAAACGAAATAAAACGAAAAAAAAACCAAAGGGAAAAAATGCGGAAAGTAGAAAAAAAAAAAAGAAACGTAGCAAAAGGCAGAAATAATAAAATAGAAAAACTTTTAGCGGCACATTAAGTAAACCGAAAAACTGTGACTCTGCGGTTGTCCTTGAAGCAGCTGCTGGGTGGTGCTGGGAGCGGGGCCTTTGACTGGGGTCGGGGCTTGGCAGGCGGTGTGAAAATGTGTTGCTAACTTAAATTTATGCGACACGCCATCAGCCATTCCCTCCCCACCTCAAATACCCTCGATCGCGCAGCACGTCGCAAAATAAAAAAAAAAATACAAAAAAAATATATACATATATTCTACATAGTATATATCTAAAAGCGGGAAAAACTCGCATAAAATTCAAACGCAAGCGAAAAGTTTTCTGCAAAGCTCAACTGTAGCCAACGAACTCAAAGTGAGCTCAGAGACCAAAGAGCCAACAATGGCCTTCCAGCTGTCGAAGCAAAGCGAACCGCACTCCAAATGCGAGCACTACACCCAGACATCCCAGGGACCTGGACAGTGCTCTAATGTGTCCACTCAATGGACACACACATGCATAACGACATCAACGACATTTTGATTTATATCTTTTGACACGCTGCAAACCTGAAATTTATTCATTCCTTGTTAAGAAAGAACAAAATGAATAAAGCTGTTCTGTCGGCCGGCCCTTGGCGAGCTAATCTGACTGATAGACTGCGCGGAAAGTGGCTTAATTAGGACACGTCGAGCACTGGCTAGAGGAGTGAGTATATCAATCAAATGATTTCAACTGGAATCAGCTCCACAGGAAGTCGCAGAGCTTTGAATTAGAAGCCAGCCAGCCAAGTTGTGAAGGGGATCATTGAATCTGAGCTGATTATAAACCTATCTGCCATGTCATCGAAGCACTGCTAATGTGAATATCAATTTTCTTCACAAGCCAGGCACAGCTCAAAGGCAATGACACCTATTGCTAGAAGGCACCGCTGAGTTGTTCAGCATTTTTTTTTTTTTACAGGGAAAGCACAATGGCAAGGCATTTTTAATAATAAAAGTCATTGTAGTGCCTGCAGTGAACACTAAACAAGAATTTCTTTGAATTTTAGAACAAAACAAACGCCGAACAAAAGCCAACTGGACAAACAATTGCACTCTCTACATAATACACAATTCATTTTGACCACTTTGCACACAAATGCATGTACGGACATGTATTTACAGGCAAGTAAAAATATTGCTGTCGACTGTACTCTACTGCTTAATACTCGCTTACAGTTCAAAAAGCAGCTTGAATTCGAGTGCATTTGCTTAGAATATTTATGGGATATTGATATTAAAACTAGTTGTAGGAGAGAGCACAGAAATAGTAGTAGAGCATAGAAAAAGTAGTAATAAAATTATTCCACTTAGAAGTAGTAAACTTAGTATAGTTAGTAGAAGGAAAGTAGATATGAAAACAGTCATTGAATTAGTAATAAATAATAATAAATAGTAAAAGTAGTATACTAATACTAGTAGAAATTTTAGTTAAAGTAGTAGTAGTAATAGAAGTCGTAGTAGAGTAGACGTTGTAGTAAAAGCAGTAGAAGTAGTAGTAGAATTTATAATAAAGTAGTAGTAAAAATCGTAGTAAAGTAATAGAAGAATTTATAGTAAAGTAGTAAGAAAAGACGTAGTAAAGTAGCAGTAGAAGTTTTACTAAGGTAGTAGCAAAAGTAATAGGAGTGCAAGTTGTAGTAAAAGTAGTTAAAAAAGGTGTAGTCAAAAGAGTAGTAGACGTGACAGTAGAAGTAGTAATGGTAGCAGTGGTAGTAGTATAATAAATTAGAACAGTCAAAGTAACAATATAATAAGGAAGATTTGAAGTAATCAAATTAGTATTCGGAGTAGTTATGGTAGGTAGTAGTAGTAATAGAACTGCAATAAATAAGGATAGTACGAAATTAGTAAGGAAAAGGTAGTAATTGTAATAAATAGTAGTAGTAACATAAGTAATACTAGTATATCAGCAGCATAGTAGTATGATAGTATTATACATTTCTAATTTCACTCTCTCATTCTCTCCCTCGGCTCCCTAGCTATGAACAACCGATATACCCTCTTTCGTTGAGTAATGTAGCATACAAATGATTTATGTAGAGTCACCGCCCGAACGAGAGTTTACATTGTATGCTCTGGGCCAATTCGAATGTAATCGGCGACTGTTATCGATGATTCCGATCGACTGATACTGGCACACTGACCACATTTACAAATGGACAAAATTAATTGAAATTCCAAAGGTGAGCAGCCCTTTAGGGCCAATCAGTGGAACAAGAGTAAACAAAAAAGGCTTAGTTATGTTACTTGTTGATTCAATATAATTGCATTTATTACAGCTTTATAAATTGATGTGAAACGAAGTCTCTCTCTCTCTCTCTCTCTCTCTCTCTCTCTCTCTCTCTCTCTCTCTCTCTCACTTTCACTCGTTCACTCTTTTGAAATGTCCTTCGGCCTTTCTTATATCTACAATTACATTTAGATAAATATCGATATAAAGAGAGATTGAGAGAGAGAGAGTGAGAGGAACCGCATGTTTATTTTGCAACTCTCAGTAGATCATTGCTGAGACTCTGCTAAGTAATTCGATTTTTATGATGCCCGCGTGTTATAAAATTTCTTTCTTTCTTGGTCTCACCTGTTCAACCTGTTTGTTTTGTAACTTCCTTAGCCAAGACTGTGGAAACTATGAAGCAAATCTATTTATTTACTATTTTTAGTGCAGCTGCTGTAGTGTGTGTGTTTTTTCAGATGTCGAGGAGACAGTCTCTCTCTCTGTTTGTGTGTGTGTTTTCTCTCTCACTCTCGCTCCCTCTCTCTGTGTGTGTATGTTGGGTATATTGGTGCGCTTGGCTAGCTCATTTGGCTTTCCGTTTGAATTTCCTTTGCACTCAATGAAATTTCAACTTGATTTCCGTCTGACGTCTGTTACTTTTATTTTCAACTCAGGCGACAAAGCGTCCACACCCATCCACACACACACACACACACACACACACACGCCCACAATCGCTGTTGTTGACTGGGTGTGAAATTGCAAAAGTATTTGTGTATTTGTTTGTTTGTTTATTTGGCTTAATAGTCAGCAGCAGTAGCCGTATAGGAGCGCGTTGGACTGTGGGCGTATGTGTGCTTGTGCTTTGACCTCTGCCTGGTTTGGCTCGAATCATAAAAAATTACACACACACACACACACCCAAATAGTGAAAGAACGGGGGAGAAAGAGTGATGATACGCATATATAGATGAAACATATAGCCAATTTTGTGAATCCGCTTAAGTGCGACATTGATTTCCGTCACAGATTCTTGACACTGGGCCAGCAGTGAGCCACAGCGAGCCATAGTGAGTAACTGAGTCACTGAGCCAAAGCCAGAGCCAAAGCCAGAGCCAAAGCCAATGCCAACAGCAGCAGCAGCTGCAGAAGAAGTAGCACAGCCGTTGCTCCTTTTAAGTTTGGATTCGTGTGAAACTGAAGTACAATCTATATTGAAATGCCAGCTAAAAGGCACAATCACACAAGCACACACACCCACACAAATATGAACACCATATTAGCTACGCATTTGAGCACACACACACACACACACATGCATGAATTCTTTGAGTGTAGAATTAGGTATGCGGACTGGACCCCACATCCAGCGATCTGCATCCGCATTCGCACGTGATGTTGTTGCTATCGGTGCTGCTGCTGCTGCTGCTGTTGTTGTTGCTACGACTGGCTGGCGCCTGTGGCACTTTGCAAATCTAAGAGTTTGTATGGCTGCCTGCGATATATATATATACGGCACACACGCACACACACACACACACAGATATATCTATGAAATATTGCTGCCAACCAATTTTTACATACCTTACAATTTGCGAGCGTCTTTTGCGTTTCAGATTTTCCACTAGCCTGTATGCGTGTGTGTGTGTAGGTGTTAGATTAAATTCAACTAGGTCAGCATATAACAAACTCCAGCCAGTCTTGTGTGTGTGTGTGGAGGGGGTACAACAAACGACTTGTCATTAATAACTGAGCATTCGTATTGGGGCCAGCTGCCAGGCATCGCCCCGATTACCTTCCCATTATATGCGGACTGCCTGTCAATGGAGAAAGCCTCTGCCAGAGGCTTAGAAAGGCTTACAACTCAAATGGCAATGACACCACAGTGACTGACTGATCAAAATAATACTTGGGCCACAGTTGCTGTCCAAAACTAAATGGATGTTTGTTCCGAGAACCAGCAGTCCAATCAACAACAAACTCAAAATGAGAGATTGATAAGAGCATTAGCACGAATATAATATATATATATATATATATATATATATATATATATATATATATATATACCAATATCAAAAACAAGCAAGAATGCTGCAGTCGGGCATTACTGACTGCTTAATACTCGTTCTGGTGCGAAAAGCAGTTTATTTATTTTTTTAATTTTACTTTTTTGGTAAGGCAGGCAGTAAGAAGTCGTTAACTATTCTATTTTGAAGCTTTAACTCTATTTGACATATATACACACATGATTAATAGTAAATCAATAGATTTTCTATTTGAAAATTGTTGTAGATACAGCTTTTAGCCAGTACTTAGAAGAAGTCCAGAAAATCGTAACTGTATATTCCAGAAATGTGAAGCCTTGTCCTCAATATGACTTACAAATTATTACTAGATCATTGAATGAACATCTAGAGATGTTCAACTTCAACTTAATTATCGAATCTCAATTTTCTAAATTTAACACTGAAGGGAAGATATATTGGATTAACAAGCCGAACATATATATTTAAATTTCTTGTGCACTCTAGCCAAAAGTATACGTAGATTTAAAATTTCTGTCTGTAGTCCGTGCGTCCGTTTGCCTGTCTGTCTGTATGAAGTAGGTTTTATGCAATGCAAAACAAATATGCTCACATTTTACTTGCTAAGTGAGCAAAGTAGAAACAAAATGACGCAAAACCCAGGAGCTCGATCTTCTCATCATCATGCATTCGTGCCAAAGTCTTTAAATTCGTTTATGTCTTGATGCAAATTGAACTATCTAAATAGCCTGCAGCAATTGATATAAGTTAAGGTCTGACGTCGACAACAAGTGCAACACAGATTTGATATTTGCCCAGACATTCGATATACGTCGAGTAAGCAATTCTTGTCATATTCGATTTTTGACATTTCACAACGCCCTGAGCATTTTGCATAACAATTTGCTGTCAGACATTGTTTTTGCTATTATTCACAGCGTGCTATTTATAGACTCGGACGGGCTCTGTCGGGGGTCTGGCTGGCCGACATCTTATTTGTTAGATGAACTTTCAATTAGAAGCCATTCGCCGGCCTGATTTATGGGGTTTTGTTTCCATTTAAAGCATTTCGGGCAGCCAGCTTAGCTTTGACTTGATCTGCGGTGAAACCATTTCAAAGTTATAAACAAATTGTGTAAACAAGCCAAAGACGGCAGGCACCTGGGCCATCAGCAGGACCTTTTCGGGGCAAGTCCAGGGGCTGGCTGCCCAGGCCTAATAGCCTATCCATCAATCTGAACGGTTTGGGCAATGACCCAAAAGCAATCAATGGCCATGTGTATCATATAAAGTATGATGCCAAGAGGCAAATGTGGGTAGGTGTTTCATTGAAAACGCAACTAAATCAAGTGGGAAACACTGGCAGTTCCAGTCAGAGACGAGATGACATGCCAGAGGTCAATCAGCTGCAACATTTATCTAAAAAGCCAGACGAGAGTCGGCTCCCGCCTCCGTCTCCGCCCCCACCTCCAATTCGAATGCTGCAAGGATGTCAGTGCGGGCCTTGACAAACGCAAAGATTGGAAAGATGCTTTCAATCAGGGACGCCCGCTGCTTTTCCGGTGAGCTCCCTCGATGATTAATTGCCGGAGCATGGATTTTAAGAACGTTACCGTTTAAGAACGTTAATTTGTCATAAATGCGACGATTTATCCGCTTGTCCCAAAAAAAAAAAAAAAGTGGAGGGAGGGATGCTTGGGAGGGGGCGGATGGTAAGAAAAGCGACGTAAGAAAATGGAGGAACAGAAATCAAATTAAAAATGTATAATCGCCGGATACAGAGAGACGTGGAACTGAACAGCGAGAGAGAGAAGGAAAGCGAGAGAGAGACAGAGTGTGAGAAGGAGAAGAGAACAGAGAAAGATAGACATGGACAGAGATTGTGGGTGGGGTTAAAGGTTATATGTATGATGGCACAGTCAGAGCGGACAGACAGTAATCAAATCAATAATTCAGATTATGAGAAAGGGTGAGGAAGCGCCGAGTCAAATTTGGATTTGCCAGCTAAATTGCGGATGGGCGGTGGGCGGTGGGCGGTGGGCGGTGGGCGTGGCTTGGCGGCAAAACGAATGTACATTTTCAATGACAACGGTAAGTGCATGTAAATGCAAACAACAACAGCGAGCGCTAGAGAAAGAAAGAGACCAGCAGCAGGACACGAGCAAGGACTAGCACTAGGAGTAGCAGCAGCAGCCAGGACCAAGGACTCTCAGTATGCACAACAGCAAATGGCAGCTAAATATACAGCGAGCAGTCAGCCACACATACACACACACACACACACACACACACACACACACACACAAAGGCAGAGCAACAAACTGCAATTCAAATAAATTTTCATCTATTTTAGTTTTTGGTTTATGCTCTCGTTTCTCATTTCTCGTTCTCTGGCCATGCCCGCAGAACTTACCACTTTGGCTGTATTTAAATACTTGCACGATTTCCGGTTGTTAGCGCTGTTAAGTTTCAAAATGGCTGTCACACACACACGCCCGCAGTGGCTGACAGGCTGCCAACAAAATTTCATAGCCTACATTCGAGCGTCGGCGCCAGTCGACATCGACACGATTGTCGCATTGTTATTGCTGTAGACATCTTCTTATTTATTAGTTTTTGTTGCTGTTGTTGATTTCTAAACTCTGCAATTGCAAACGTGCTGAAAATGAATTGCTTTAATGGGCGCCTCAGTCCACAGGGTTAACCAAGAGTCCTCTAACCGCTACCAGCTGTCACTTTAGAATGATGAATGATGCCTGCTGGCATCTAAGATAAGACAGATAATGTCTCTGTGTGTGTGTGTGTGCGTGTGTGTGTGGCAAGTGTTCAATGACAAAAAAATAAACTGTAAAGCAAAACATTCAATTGGACATATCTGAAGATCGATCGATAGACTCCGCAATGGAATCAATAATGAGTTTGTAAACATCGATTGTTGACACACAAATTTAGTTAGCGCCAACAATATTAACTCAGTCAGTCAGTTAGTCTGTGGCTCAATTTGTCTCCATCTATTCGCTCTTATAATTATCTGGCTGGGAACATTGCTCAATTGCTTATGTCCGCCTGTCACCCAATCAATCCATCAATCAATCAATTGCCCATGCTGCGGGCGAACTTTGACTCACACCCAAAGCCAAATCCATTGACGGCACTTGAGACGCTGCTGCCTCGGTCACTGTCTCAACTTGTACAGCATTTGCTTAGGCATTCAAATACTTTCACATACACACACGCACACACACACACACACACACACTCACACAAAAGCATTCGAGTACTCATAAAAACTCGCATTTTTCTATAGTGCTTTCTTCTCATGCTTCTTGTTGTGGCGCTGACTTTATTATTATCAGCAACTGTTGTTACTTTACTATATATGTATAATGTCTGTAGAGGTATGAGCTAGAAGAAGTCACTAAGTTGAATATAATAAATGTTTTATTATATTATTCATATTATTAGTATTGATCAGCACAAAAAAAAAAGTTGATATAGTCAGTCGAGCGTCGAGATTTAGGAAACTACAAAAGCTAGAGAGCTGAATTTTCACATGAATACACGCATGTTAGTTACCCAGTACAAGTTTATTTCATTTTTTCGATAACTCATTCCATTTGGAAATTATCGATACAAATCGAAAATTCGTTTACTTTTTTACGTTTTTTGAGGATAACTTCTACACTAATTAAGCTAGAGACTTTAAAATTGTATATGTAGATAAATATTATGGTTCGCAGATTATGAAGTTTGATGCCACGCCCCCATCGCCTACAATTGAAAAAAAAACGCATTTCAAATACTAGAGACTTCCAATTTGGCATTTCTTAATATATTCCGAAAGTTTCATAAAGATTATCCATCTAGAAATTGAGCTATAAGCGTCCAAAGTATAGCCCAACCCCCAAGCCACGGCTGCAACTGCGCGGGTAGCAGAGCGTGCGCTTATAGGTAAAGTAGAAGGGTATCAGTTTATTTGCAGGGTTCAGAGTATCTCGTAGTTGAGCAGTCTTATTTGTTTTTAATTCATTTAGATGGCAATATTAATTTACTTAGTTGACATACTATTTTTATGTACGCCCCATTACAAAAAAAAGAGATGCCGTATACTTAATATTTAGACTTAACGCACACCTGAAGTATCAATGCTATAAATAAAAATTCCGCTTAAATTTAATTACCAGCATGAGACAAATACAGGGCATCTTCCTGTCAGCCACATCCGCTCGACTGACACCTTCGCTGTGCGTGTGTGTGTACTTTTTGCATGCAGTGTCGGCACTGACATTGCTTACGGTATTTCGCCGCTATGCGAGTAGCTATCTCTGGCATGCTGCTTATGCAGCACACAGCTTCACCTGGCGTGCCCCTGCCCCTGCTCACAGCCACGCCCATGCCTATCGCCATTGCCGCCGTCTGTTGCTGGAATGCCATTGATTGGCTGAGATCGGCACTGAATAACTGAGTTAAATAAGCCAATTAATGCGCGCATAGATTGATTTATAATGATTAATGGGACCAAGTTATGCCACAGCAACAGCAACAACAACAACAACAACAACGAGAAGAAGAAGAGCAGCATCCAAATGGCAGCTTCGGAGTGCTGTACGAGCAGCCGCACACAATTGGCTGACAAATTGGAAGCCACACCTTAACGGACAACGCTGCGGTCGCTGGGAGTTAATCAGTTATTAGAAACAGTGCCAACTCGCACACCTGCCGCTGCAGTCGACTGTTACCGGCCAGGTGAGCTGAGAGGCTTTACAGAATTTTAAGCGCCTTACCGTGCTTGCTGCTCGAGAAGTGGCAGCGCCACTTAGTGGAAGCTGCTTAGTTGGCCTAATGAGAATGTTAATAAGAACTCCAATTGGAATTCAACTGCGGGTGTGTGTGTGTGTGTAAGATATGAGCTTGCTTGGCCGCAAATATTTTCATATCTGTGCAGTGCAGAGTTTACATTCCCATGGCTCATTCTCATTCCGATTCCAATTTCAATTTCAATTTCGCTGCTGCTTGAGACCATAAAATATAATTAAGTATTTTGCCCACTCGCCATAGTGCAAAAATAAACTGTCAATTTCGTTGCCGAGTGGCTGACAATAAGCCACAACAACAACAACAACAGCAACAACAACAATGATCAACAGAAATAAGCTATTTGTTTAACAACTGCAAGTCAGCAGAAAGAAGCAAAAGAGAGAAGAAAAAAAATAATAATAATAACAGCAAACGTATGTATGTATGTGTGGTGGAGCACAACGAAACTTGAAATACACTCTAGCCATGTGTATAGACGAGTGAGAGCAAGTGGAATAAAATGTATGAGACATAGATGCTCCTCGCAGCACAGAGACAGAACTCGTCTAACGATGGGAGACAGCGCTGTCGATAGTATCGTATCGATGGATAAACTCTTACTCGATAGATTCTTGGATTTAGTGAAGACTGTTCTGATATATGAATAAATGTTGTTATATTTATAAAATACTAGTTTATCAGGCTTTGTTTTATTGTTGAAATTCCTACAAGCCTTCAAATTGTCTTACGAGTTCAAAGAAAGTGGCTAGAAATTGCATTAATTAAATATTTTAGTAAACTAATATTTCATATTTACTTTAGTAAATAAAGAATTAAATGACGATTTGTTAAGTTTTATCCAAATATTTGTAGATATTGATATTTATTTTTTATTATTCTCTTTTGAAACATCTGTAACGCTGGATCAACGAAGCCCAAATTGATCAATAAAAAATTGACAATTTATAGCACGATATTGTCAGAAATATTTATTATTTATTTATTTATTTTATTTTTTTTTTGTGGTAATCTGTTTCAAATGGCCAAGTCTGCTGATAGAAAAAAATTATAGTTCAATCCATCGAATCAAGTCACTATTGATGGTATTAAGGCAGGGCTGCTTATATAATGCTTAATAAAAACATGTTAATTCATTTTTTTTTTTTTTTTCATTTATTTATTATTCATTCAACAATTGTAGAACCCATAACAATGCGTAGTAGATATAGATATATATATAAATTTAGCTAAAAACATAAATCAATCAAAACATAAATCAAACCAAGATAAATTAAAAGTTAAGAGTCGGCACGTTTAAAGTTCAGTTTGTTCAAGTATCGCTGGCGAAGGACTGCTAGGCATATTATCTAATTAATATGCTGATTTCATCTGAAAACAGATGATTGATTTCTCTCGTCCTTCCAAGTATAGCCCACATAAACCAATTAAAACCGACAAATTGTTGTGACACAAGGTAGAAACATTTTGAAATAAATTCTTGGTATAATATAAGCGCCTCATTTAATCAACGCTGTCCAACCTGTAAGGGTATACAAAAAAGAAAAAAGAGAACAAAAAATGAAAATGAAAAGGAAATAAAGAAAACGAGAGAAGCTGTGCAAAAGAAAGAAAAATGACTGGACCTTTCTGCCTAGGTGCGATTGTTGTTTTGGCTGCGGCGATTGCTGTTTGGTCGGAAACTGAAACCGCATTTATGCCACACACACACACACACTGCATACATATATAAAAAAAAATGTGTGTGTGTGTGTGCAAGTACATAGCACGTATTTATATGTATATAAAGAGAAAGAGAAAGAGAGAGAGAGAGAGAGAGAGAGAGAGAAAGAGAGAGAGAGAGAGAGTGAGAGAGTGAGTGTGTGTGTTATATGAGTGGGTCACTGTTTGCTTTAACCGCCGCCGCTTGGCCAGCAACAAATTTTGAGTAGGAAGTTTCGCTATGGGCCGCGAGAGTGTGGCGAGCGTTGAATTCGTTTTAAATTTTAATGACCTAACCATTGCTGTAAAATTGTTGTTATTATTGCTGCTGCTGCTGTTACTTAAACATGCAGCAGCAGCAGCGACAACAACAACAACAACAACAACAACAACAACAGCGTCAGCCACACACCAAACGATATTAAAATTCATTAAAAATGATTTGCGTAAAACGTAATTTTATTTTTCTACATAAATAAAAAAAAAAAAATTGAGAGAGAGAGAAAAAAAAGCGCGTGAAAAAATATGAAAAATTGCCCACGTTCGCCAGAGGCCCTGTGGAAGGGGCAAGGCAAGGCAGGCGAACGGCCGGGAAATTGGTAAGCTACGTGTAATGCACAGTCCGACGAGATGAAACAAATTCTGAACTCAATTCGACTGTGTCTGTTTGCAGTTGGTCAATTGAGTGAAAAGAGGAGGAATAAAATACAATAATATAAATTCCATTTTCAGCCTTAAATTAGTGTAAGTGGAGCATATATTATAGGGTATGCCGATTACAATCATTAAATTGACTTTAGCTGGAGTCTGCCTAAGCGAGCACTCAGCATTTCTAGCTAATTTTACATTTACTAGCAAACAGAAGACCTATTGTATATTTTTGCTTTTTTTTTTTTTTTAGCGTAATCATAATTGTTCATATCAGGTTTACGCGGAAACTGAAGTCTGAATCTTAGGCTGAACTTTAAGCTATGGCCTGCGGTTGATAGAGGATGAGACCAAAGACAGAGTCTGAGGATGAGGCAGTGTTTCAGGCTGAGGCTGAGAATGAGTCTAAGGCTGAGCCCAGGGGCTGAGGCTGAGGCTGAGGCTGAGGCTGAGTTTGGGACTGACGCTGAGGCTTGAGTCTCAAGCTTGAGTCTGAGACTGAGTTTCAGGCAGAGTCTGAAGATGAATCTGAGGCTGAGCCCTGATGCTGGCGCTGAGTTTGAGCTGATCTGAGCTTGACGCTTGAGGCTGAGGCAGAACCAGAGATCTGAAACACTTGTAAATTCATGAATAACTTGAATAACTTGTATCTTAGAAAGACTATTTAGAGCTTGTTTATGAAATCCAGAGGACAGTAAATGTTAAAGCAGAAAAATCAAATCTCTAGTAAAGATTGGACGAGAAATGTCCAAAGTCCGAAACATAGAAAATCTCTCTAAATTCATTAGAAGTTTTCATATCTTGTAGCACTCAACTTGGGCCATATATAGGATATATTTTAGTCAATAATAAGTATATAGGATGATAGATACAATTTTTTATAATTGAGACCGAGAGACAGGTGGACGAAAAGTTGACAGATAAACAGAGGATAACCGGATAAATGGACGGGTGGACTGACGGATGGATAGGCAGACAGAAGTATCAAAAAAACGAACGGACATGGCTTGATCGATCCACCTCACCGTCATTATTGTTTATCTAAATACCCCGCCTCCTGCTGCCTGTTGCATACATCTTCGCCAAAACAATTATACCCTCAAATCGCCTTCTCGATGGGCTCAGCGTATTAAAAAGACTTGCCATTGTACTTCTATCATTGCTCAATTGCATTCCACTCCTAGCCGAGGCATACAAATACAAGTAAAAAAAATCGAAAAAAAAAAAACTTAGCTCACTGTAAATGAATTTGGTTCGTCGAATTATTTCGACGCTTTTCAGTTGTGTGTTCTATGGAAATGGCTTCTCGGGTTTTATACCATTTGTCCATTTGGTGGACTCGAATGGGGGATTGTGAATTCAATCACTTTGTTGATATGCATAAAATATTATAGAAAATGCAATTTTTTGTGTCTTGCGTGGCACCATTCGCGGTACCGTATTATTCCTTGTTGCGTTTTTGCCGTTAGCTCTGGTGCAATCAATTAAATTGTCTGCTCTTTGGCTCGCAGTTAATACAGTGAGAGAAAAAGTGTTGTGTTATCGATATGGCTGTCGCTTTGGGCGCATCAAGCGAATAATCTCCATGTGACCCACTTGTATGCCGCGGTGGAGCAAGCACAGGGGCAGGAGCAGGGGCAGGAGTGTTTGCTGATGTCTTCCATCTCATCTCTCCACATTCAATGGACACTAAAAAATTAATGAAAAAATTGGCACGCACACACACACACATACGCTTTTACATACATATAAAATTAAAAAATTTATTGCTCTCGCTGATAGGCATGCAGACCGTTGGCCTGTCCAGACTGCCGCCACGCCCCCTCAGCCTGCTGCTGGCAAATTAAAAAAAAAAAAAAAGAAAAACAGCAACGGCAACAACATCAACATAACGGTGACAAAAAGTGGAAAATGTATTAAAAAGAAAAACAAACAAAAATAAATAAAACGAAACACTTAAAAATATTTCGCATCGCATATATATTTAACAGTTCATGCATTTTATATACGCGTAGGCGTGGCACGCGTTTGTAATTTCCCATGTAGACAAGACAACAGTCAGCTAAAAACATCAACAAAAACAACAACAAACACTTTCATCTTGTCACATTTTCAATTTTCATTTCCATTTGGTATTTTTTTGGCTTGTGTAAAGTTTTTGTTTCGACTCGCCCTTTTGTCGCGCTTTATCAAGCAATAGAAAAATGGCAAGGATGAAGAAGAAGAAAAAGAAGAAGCTGAGCTAAAACATCAGAATTCAGCTGGATTCGTAACGTGCAAAATTTGGTTCGTGCGCAATTTTGAGGCTCATTAAATTTGACAAAGATTTGCGCCAAAGTTTTCTCGCTGCTCTTCACTTGCTCGACTTGACAATTTTTATGAGTTTCCTTTTCAAGTCAGCTATCATCAAATTGATTGCCCCGCACAACACGAGCGTGTGTCTGTGCAGGTGCCACAGTCTTCATGTCTGTCTCTCTGTCTGTCTGTCTCTCTGTGTATGCAAATTGCAAGTGCTTTGTCAGCAGTCAGCAGATGAATACTTTGTATCTTTGTCGACTGAAGCCCAATTAGCCCTAAAAGGTGACAGAGCGGCCAAGCCAAACACAGCCGCCATCCAGGGATCAACAGGCTTTCAGGCATTGTGCCACGTCCACACACACACACACACACACACACACAGTCACTCTAGCTTACCCATACAAGCAGAAAAACAGCAGAAATATTGCTGCACATCGCCTGGCATAGAAGTTGAGCAGCCAAAGTGCCAAATGGGCCCAGTAAATCGAGCTGCAGCGAGGAGCAAATGCGCTTTGTGTGCGTGCAGCCTAGTATGTGCCTATGATGCATAAGCGAAATGCTTTCGAACGATATAAATTTGAGTATGAAGCTAACTTTAAAACTATAGCTGTCGATGGAAGGGAACAGCTGAAAGCGATCAAAAAATATATATATCACTTTGAAGAAGAGCAGAGAAAAAGTTTAAATATATCAAATATTATTGAAATTATCAAATATAATTGAAATAAGACTTGCGAACGTCAATCGTATTGCTCCCGAAACGAAGTTCGTGAAAAGAGTGTCACACGAAAGCTCGACTCAAGGCGCTCAACCAAAAGCAAAAATGAAAAGATCGAAGCATTTCTTTTTATTTATCTCCGACAGTTTGATTCGATTTTACGAAGTAAAATCTCTTTGGTGTATGTTTTGTATGAGAGATCAATGTGTTATGAATGTGAGGATCGATTGCTCACTTATTACTGACTCTCATTGTACGAACAGCAATACGTATCACTCTCTAAACGATGTTCGGGAAATGAGCATCCCACGAAATTAACCGTTGAGCCAAACGAAAACAAACGAAGACATTTGCTCAGAGAGAACGAGTAAGTATGCGTTTTTTTTTTCGATTAATCTCACAAACAGAATCAATCGCTCAACTTTTATTTGTAAGCCATGCTGGAAATACATATTGCTAGCAAAATTTGTGGAAAGGTATATAGGCATCATATATTAAAAAGCAAGAGACTCTCTGTATTACAGTAAATCTAAAATCTCTAGATCTTAATGAGTTCAAGCTACAAATCAATTATTAGTTTTTCAATTTAATTATTGATTTTTAGTGATAATAAGGATGTGAAAGGAGTTGTGAAAAAAACATAGCTTATACTGCGTATACATATGTATATATCCGAGAAGATGGACAGACGGATAAAGCTGGATCGACTCGGCTCGTCGTCCTTCTGATATAATATGATATATTTGCTGGGCTCTAGCCTCGCCCCTTTCTGCCCGTCACATACACATAAAACAAACCAATATGCGAACGATATAAAAACTATTTGATTTTAAATGGAAGAAATAAAACAATTGAAAAGGATGAGTAAAATTTATAAAGTGAAAATAAATTCATTAAGATATTTTATATAAACTTTTCAACGTTCATAAAATGCTATTCGCCTAGAAATGATTTAAAACAATATACCAAACTGTATATAAGCCATTATTCAGCTGACCAAACTTTGCGGCTCGGCCAGCCCAGAGTCGAACCTGGAGCAGGAGTGGGAGGAGGCGGGTCGGCAGCAGAGCCCTGCGAAACATAACTGAATAAAGCTAAAAACAAGTATAAAGCAAAATACGCACACACTAACATAAACACACACACACACACACACACACACCAACACCAACACACACTCATAAATTTCGAGAGTAACAAGCGAATGCTGAGCTGGTTTTCTTGTTGCTTTTCCAGGGCTTTGTTGTTGTTGCTGTTGCTGTTGCTGGGCACAGGTAGGCAGCAGGTATGAAACGCCTAGACAGGACCAGAGGGAATTACGGGTGCGTTGTGTGTATATGGTGCGTCGTGTGAAAAGCAGCGTAAAAAATGCTTAAGCTAAAATGAGATTAGAAACAACATTGGCCGAGCATAAAAACAGAAAAAAAGGAACAGAAAAAGAAAAAGAACAGAAGGCAAACAGAAAAGGGCATCAGCCCACACGGCAGCTGAAAGCGGACAAATTGCGCAGGATGAACGCGGCTCGGCAGCGGTTCCAATGCGAGCGCCAGGAACTGCGAACTGGGAACTAGGAGGAGTGAACTGCGAACTGTGAACTGCGAACTGCGAACTGAAAAGTGGGAAACTAGGAACTGGAAAATGGGCATACGCAATTGTTGGCCACGTTAGCATTGCGGCCAGGGCAAAGTGCTCGGCTGTGTGTGTGTGTGTGTGTGTGTGTGTGTGTGTGTGTGTGTGTGTGTGTGGTGTGTGTGTGTGTGTGTGTGTGTGTGTGTGTGTGTGCTGCAAGCCTGTTGTTGTTATTTGAGTGGCCGCACAGCTGGTACACCAAAAAAAGAAAGAAAGAAGAAGCAAATGAAATACAACAACAAAGCAAACGCACTTTAAAAGCAACGCTCCAAAAAATTTCTAGGCACACCTGGCGCCAGCAGTGCGAGCGAGACAAACAGAGAGTGAGCAAGAGGGACGCAGCGAATGGAAGCTGCTGGGAAAGCTGCAGACTTTTGGACTATAATTGGAGCATTTTCGTCCTTGAAAAAGTGATTCAATAACAAGGCTTAGTTCTGTCCAGTCGCATGTCAACAATAAACATTTACTTATTTTTACCGTTCTTTTCAGTTAATTTAAAGCAATCATAAAAGTTTGTAATATTTTCAAGAACTTTCAGCTGTCGACAAACAACGTTAACTTGAAAACTCACTAAGTAATGAATTACGAGCATTGTATTTAGTCAGAGGACAGAAACAGCGAGATAGCTATAAAAAGAACATTGTCTCAGCATTTTGTTGATCCAACTGAGGAACCATATCATTTATAGGGTATATGCAAATATATTAGACAGTAAATCAATATTTGTCAATTTTAGCTCTGAAACTAACGAGGATATCTTTTTATCAATATGCCACGCCTCCAATTGACGTACATACATAATGTACACATGTAGATATATGGACATACATATATACGTATTTTCATCAGTCAGGCTTCAATTACTTTACTGAAAGCATTTATTAGCTATAAAATACAGATTCTTAGTCTACTTAACACGCCATCATTCAGCATTAACATATACCATATTTTCACATATATTATGCAGCGCCAATAATCTGCAATTTTATTTATTTATTTCAGTTCTTTCTTTTCAATATTTAATATTTCATTTTACTGTAGATCTTTATGAAGTATGCAAAAAACTACTTAACTCGAAGCAGTATGTGGAAGGAAGAATATTTTAATCGACTTGATCAATAATAATATAATATGTAATATATCTTTAACTTGGCATAATGACCTACAGAAAATCCTTATACATATGCTTAACATAACATTACTATATGTATTATATCTGACAATACAATATGTATTATTAGAACCAAAGCCGATTTGCTCTGTCTGTTATGCCGATTCGTAAGAATCGTAAGCAATGTCTTGACAATGTCGTAAGCAATGCCTTGACTTTCAGTTTAACAATGCTTCAATCAGCAAAGAGAGAGAGAGTAAGCCTTAAAGGACATTCCTGCTCACGAGATTACAAATTCAAACGCAATTCAAATGAAGCTCTCATTATTTATAATTATAACAATCACAATGATTTTTTGTTACAACAGTCCCACAATCCTTCTATATACCAGAGACTTTTTCGGAATAGCTGCTGCTCCAACTGCCAAATCTATATATCAGATAATATGGTGAACTCTATTACTATGCATATGCCAATCACTGGCAACACTGCTGACCATAACAACTAGTATTGTAGAGCAGGAGTCCCAAAAAATTAAATTTAAGTCTAAAGTTAAAATCAAGTCAAGTTCACGTAAACACAAAGAATCAGGTTCAACTAGGTGCAACAAAGAAGGAAAGAAACAGAGAAAGAGAGGCAGATTAGCCAGAGATAGAAGAAGAGGCTGGGAGAGAAAGGGCGGAACAGATGGTGAGGACTTTGCTTAGACACTAGGATTACTTTTACCTTTCCGGCAGCTTGGCTTTTGATGTGGGCTTATCAGATATCAAAGCGCAAACTGATAATGTGGCAAATGGTGGACAACTCCAAAGGCAACAACAACAACAACAACTACAGGAATACAGTAGCAAAAGCAACAGCTAGAGACAACAGGTGGTTATTTGTCCCCAGATCAGATTTTTTTCACGTTTTTTTAGCAACGCTTGTTCTGGTTTTCTACATTTTCTTTGGCGTTTCCCCCCATTTTCCTTCCTTTTTTTTTATCCTTGCACCTTTTTCCTGTGAACCTTTGACCCGGCCCGCTTGGACGGCCCACCTGCTGCTCGTTATTTGCCTGGCTATTGCCACATAAGACTATCTTGATTGGGTCTGACTGTGAGCTGACCTGCTGCAGCACTCGCTAGCAACAATGGGGGGAAAAATAAAAGAACAGCAACAGATACGTACTCAAGAAAGATGAGAGCGCATCACTGATTGACTGGAAGATATCCTGCAGACTTTGCTTATGACTTTCATTATGCTAATTTCTTTTTTAATGGATAAAATATATGAATATAAATATAATATAGATAGAATTTAATGAAATTAAATCATAAAATCAAATTAAAATAAAAATAATTTCCAGAATTTAAAGCAAATCAAATTCCAAATATTTTCAAGAATTTACTGCTCATAATTTACAGGGCATCTATAAGCCACAGGCTTTCTCATTCTCTCTCTCTCTCTCTCTCTTTCTCTCTCTCTCTCTCTCTCTTTCTGTGTGTGTGTGTAAGGGCTTTTTGCATTTCCAGGCTTGTGATTTTAGACATTTGATTTGTTTATGTTGATAATGATTACAATGTTTTCATTGTTGTTGTTGCTGCTGTTGTCTGGACCAAGACTGGCCCTGAGGCCATGCAGACCCAAATAGCTAGCACAGTCAATTGCCATATCGGACAGTGTGCAGCGTGCCGTCCGTGTTCTGTTATCCGTGTGCCTTCCTTTCCGTCTGCCACATACCTCTTGGCCCCGCACTGCCAGCTGCCAGACTCTCATTATCGCGGCCATCTTTCAAATGTTGCCAGCATATGTTAGTTCTGCGTAAACTTGAAAAGCTGCTTTACATTGTCAGGGGCTGTGGCGAAGGCAAGCAAAGGGTGCCAAACACATGATCGCCCACACTCGAACACACATCCGACTTTACCTTGGCAACGCCAGCAAAAATGTGGCCTACATTTGTGGGCGGGGCACACACACATGCACATTGTGACAGGCATACATAAAGATACGCCCGCCTGCATGTAAGCATAAAATGTGCTAAAACGTTACCACACTGCCAACACCCACACACACACATGCACACACACATGTACACACACATGTACACACACATGTACACACACACATGCACACGATGTGAGCATATTTATGCGCGCTGCTGAGCCACGACACAGTCTCCACACCTTGTGGCATTTAATATTTGTGCCGGCAGCAGCAGCCGCTGTCGCTCTCGCTCTCGCTCTCGCTCCCGCTGCTGCTGCTGCCGGGACGCTGCCAGGACACTGCCAGCGGCGTTAAGTAGGCGACTAACGTAAAATGTTTTCCATTGCACTTTTACAACCCCCAGCCAAGCCCCGGCCAGCCATTCCCATGCCAGCTACAGCTTGTAAAATTAAAGGCTTTTCGGGCAAATATAATAATGTCAGCGAGTCGACTTATTTACACTTTATGCAGGCTTTCGGCAGGACAATTTATGATTGACCGCATGCCCTGACAACCGAAGCGTGCATATTTCACCACTTTGACGGTGCCATTATTGAAATTTCTATTGTATTTGGTATTTGACTAATTCTTTTGTAAGTCAATATTATAATTAAATAATACTATTATTATTATGCAATAACAAGTAAGAAGGCTCTAGTCGAGACGGCTCGACTACGAGATACCCTGAACCCTGAAAAAAAGTGATACTCTTCTTCTTTACGAACGCATGAGCGCGAACTCTGCTAACCGCGCAGTTGCTGAGTTGGGCTAAATATCAATATCTTATCTCGTTCAAAGTAAGCCCCATCAGATATTGTATACTTGTGATTGTTTTAATCGGACCACAGTGGCATCCTTGCTTAGACATTTCTCAGTTTTGAGAGCAAAAAAAAGGGGGCAAAAAAAAAACAGTTGTCAAAGAATAAATAAATATTTCAAATGGCCAAGCTTTGCGACAGCCATAAGAGGCATAAGTACCTAAAGAGAAACATCGTAGCCCATGGAAATTCAGCATTTCCGATATTTTTTTAAAGGCGACTTCGCAGCTTCTACATATGGTACATAGTATATACATATATGTATGTATGTATGGCGTATGCTCATTTAATTTCAACAGTTCACTTGCTGGAATTCCCTCATCGTTATTCTTAGCTTAAGATTTAGAGAGCCTCGTACTTCACAAATACTGACACACAGCATTGGCATACGTCTTCCGGACGTCTCTCCGCTACGCACTCAATTTCTCTCTCACTCTCACACATTGTCATGTGGAGGCTATGCAGAGCATAGAAATCTGTTGGGCTCGCCAAAAAAAATCACGCTAGACAAATAACAGAAGTAAGAGAAAAGAGGAGAATAACAGAGATACAAATTACTCAAAGCCTCTCGTCTGTTATATTGGCTCTTTTATTAGAGATGGTACGTTACATTAGAGATCGCACTTGGATAGTAGTAATGGAACGTAACCATATAACGATGCGCAGACGATTTAGCTTTAAAAGCTGAAACTTAAACGAAGCTTACGGCTATTCAAAATAACTGACAGTGATAATGATAATCGGAATAATATTGACTAATGAATATGACTATGATAGTGATGATAATAGTTCTAAAGAAATTGTTGACAACAATGATAATGATAACGTCAATAAAATTGTCAATAATAATAATGATATTGACTATGATAAAAACTAAAAAAAAAAAAAAAAAAAAACATTGACAATGATATCGATACCGATTATAATTGCTAACTATATTTAAATATCTATAAGTTAATCTACTCTATTCTCTATTTTGTCAATACATACAATTCTTGCTCTTTTCAATTCTTGCTTCTAAAATCCTGATTAATAAAGTACATACATTATATTACATATTTTATCATAAACCACTTCAACAGAAGCAAATCGCTCGCTCTAAATTCCGATGTTTAGCGATGTCAGAGTAAACAATAAAAACAAAACTATTAAATGCTCGAATGTTATTAAAGCTATGTTAGCTCAAAGCATATTGTGTTTGTATGTTTGTTTTTTTTTTTTTTTTTTTTTTTTTTTTTTTTTTTTTTTTTTTTTTTTTTTTTTTTTTTTTTTTTTTTTTTGTATTCGTTTATTAACAAAATTATATATTATTACATTAATCTATTTAGCTGAGGCGACTAGAGATAGCGACTAGTGATAGCGCAATATGCTTGCGGGACGGCCGTAAAGCATTGCTTCGCAAGCGCTTTGCACTATCTTAGGCTGGGACGCCTCGTCTTCTTATCCGCTCAACTCTGCGGAGCTCCGTCATGACCGTGGCTGCGAAGGTGCTTGTTAGATTCCAAGCTGCCTCCGATTCCAGCATGATGTTGACGATATTGTCCGTTCCAATGGAACGGCCAACTGCCTCTTCTAGGCAACGCCTCTCCTCCTGGAAGCGTCCACACTCAAACAGAACGTGTTTGGCATCTTCTACCAGACCTAGTCCGCACCATGGGCATTCGTCAGTTTCGTCGTGGCCAAAGCGCTTCAGATAGCTCCGAAAGCATCCATGTCCCGTGAGAATCTGCGAAAGATAAAAATTAACCTCACCGTGTTTACGGTTTAGCCAAGGATCAAGCTCCGGGATGAGCGTGTGGGTCCATCGCCCTTTTGTTGAGCGGTTCCACCTTCTTTGCCATCGTGCAATGCTGTTTGCCCTGATAGCGTTGCGTCGTACGGGCTCATGTGTGTTCCGCTCCACGGCCTCGGCAACCAAGTCCTCCAGTGGTACCATTCCGGCAATGACGAGCGCTGCGTCATCGGAAACTGTCCTGAAAGCGCAGCTTACTCTGATTGCGCTCAATCTGTAGATGGCGCAAATGCCTCGGCTGTAGCTCGGCGTTGCCATCGCACTTGACCATATCGGTGCAGCATAGAGAATGATGGACCTAGTGACGCTCATTAGGAGGAGACGTCGTTGTTGCCTTGGTCCCCGCGTGTTGAGCATAATTCTTGAGAGAGCTCTACAAGAATCAGCTGCTTTTTTATGCACATATTCTAAGTGCTCGCGGAAAGTTAATCTCGTGTCTATCATGACGCCAAGATACTTTATCGCCCTCTTAGATGCGATGGTAACGTTGCCGATCTTTATATTGGCAGTTTCCACTCTCTTGCGACTGCTGACTAGGACGACTTCCGTTTTGTGCGCCGCTAGCTCTAGTCCAGCTCCAGACAACCAGCTTCGTATGCGATTGATACTTGCGCTGCACATATCCTCAGTATCTTTAAGCTCCTTTCCTATGGTGACGACTGCTACATCATCAGCAAAGCCAATGGTGTGCGCACCTGCTGGTAGTTCCAAGCGTAGTACGCCGTCGTACATCATATTCCATAGGAGAGGCCCCAGCACTGAACCTTGGGGGACTCCAGCTGACACTATATGAGTTTGGGGACCCTCACTCGTATTGTATATTAGTGTTCTTCCTCTGAAGTAGCTCCTCACTATTTCTTTAGATATTTAGGGATATTATATTGTGACATCGCATCCAGTATCATATCCCAACTAGCTGTGTTGAAGGCATTCTTCACATCAAGAGTCGCAATGATGCAGTAGTGCTTCGTCCCGTGCTTCCATCTGGTACCTTGGATGGCGGAAGCTGCCAGGCCGACAACTTTATCAAGCGCATCTGCTGTTGAACGGGCCTTCCGAAAACCAAATTGGTTAGGTGAAAGGCCTCCGGCGCTATCAATGGCACTCTCCAGCCTAGAGCAAATCAGTTTCTCAAACACCTTTCCCATGGTGTCTAAGAGACAGATAGGTCTATATGAGGATGGCTCATCCGGTGGTTTGCCAGCCTTAGGTAGCAATACCAAGTTCTGAATTTTCCATATTGCGGGGAACGTCTCATGAATTATACATTCGTTGTATAATTCCGCGAACGCGCTTGGGTGCAAGGCGAGGGCTAGCTTTAGCGCACGATTTGGGATCCCGTCTGGCCCTGGGGCTGAGTTAAGTCTAAGACCTCTGAGAGCTACTAATATCTCCTCGTCCGTAACTAAGTCAATCTGAGTGCTCGTTGAGCCCTGCTCGGCAGACATGGTCTCAGGGGCATGAATGGAGCTTAGTCTTTCTGGAAAGAGTGTTTCCACAATCGATTTAAGCTCCAAACGATCCATAGGCTGCACCTGATTACCTGCGTATAGTCTTTTAACCACTATCTTATATGCCCTCCCCCAAGGGTCATATTCGGCTGAGTCGCACAATTCTAAGAAGCACTCTCTTTTGCTTGCCCGAATGGCCTTCTTCAGCTGTCTTCTAGCCGCCTGGTATGCTATTTGCTTTTCTACATATGTGGTCCTACCACGGGCGCGTTGGTAGCTTCTTCTCGCCTGGATGCATTTGCGTCGAATGTCACCTATTTGTGCATTCCACCAATACATAGGCGTTTGTTGTCGCATGAACCGCTTGCGGCGTAGCATACTACTACTGCAGGCACTCTGAATTTGGGCTACCATTTGGCATGCTCTGGCCTCAGCATTGCCAGATGTGCCCAGCGACTGAATGGCCACTGAAAAGGCCAAGGGATTGAAAGTATCCAGCTGATACGATTCTCTCCACAAGTTTGGCGCCCTGGCAAGTGGCTCCCCTATTGTGAACAGAAGTGCCGTGTGATCGCTGCCCGTATAGCTATCGCAAAGACTCCATGTTGCTTCCCGAAAAAGGGATGAAGTGACAAAAGTAATGTCAATTACCGATCCGTATCCAGCCCTACTGAAGGTGTACTCTTGGCCAGTATTGAGCAGTGCAACATCTAATGTCGCGAAGATCTCCAGTAGGATACGGCCTCTGGCATTAGTTGTGTGGCTACCCCATTCTAACGCCCATGAATTGAAGTCGCCTGCTATAATGGCCTTCCGACCCCTAGCATCCACGGCAAGCTCATCGAGCGTCGCTGTGAAATCGCTGAGCTGCGTGCTGGGGGCCAGGTAGCAACTGTATAGCCATAAGCTACCGTATCGGCCGCGTACGAATCCATTGAATGGCTTAACATCTGAAAGCACATTCGTTGAACCGCCACATGCCCATAGCGCTGCTTTGCCAGTACTGTCTGTTGCCCACGTTCTGGGACAGCTGGTCTTACAGTGATGAGGTTCACTGAGAAAGGCTACATCTATAAATTTTTCTCTTACAGTCTGCTCTAGTAGATCTTGCGCAGCTATACAATGATTTAAGTTAAGTTGAAGAAACCTTAACATTTCAATTTACGCGCAGCTTCACGGTAGGATGGGCACTTGAAGCTGCCTGCTGAATGATCCGTCTGCTTTTCGCCTTTACGGACGCAGAGGCTACATTTGGGCGGCTTGGTGCATGCTTTTGCACTATGACCCATCTCGCCACACCTGAAACAGGCACCCTTCAGGTCACAGTCGCTAGTGCAGTTAGCGGCTATATGACCGTAGTCGAGACACTTGAAGCAGCGTTTAGGCTGGTCCACGGCTCGGATACGGCATATTACCCATCCTATCCTAATTTTGGACAACTCGAGCAGAGTTTTGGCTTTCCCAACTGGGAGAGCAACTGTAGCTCTTTGCTGTCCCCCGTAAGCTGACCGAAGCGATTTAATGACCGTAATGGGGAGTGAGCTATCTTTCAACTCCACCCTAATTGCCTCTATTATCTCCTCTTTGCTCGCTAGTTCATCAAGATCACGAATCTCAATGTGTGCCGTTTCGGTAAGTGTTTTAACTACCGCTCTGTCGCCCAATGCCTTGCCTACAGCCTCGTGAAGAGCATCTGCACTATGCTCCGGCTTCCTGCTTAGTTGCAACAGGAGGTCCCCCTTAGCTGTCTTTCTAATCCCTTGAACATCGCCACTCAGATGTTTTAAATTTGGGTCGCTCTTAACTACGCGAAGCATGTCCGCATAGCTGCACCCGCCTACGCCAGAGATCGCAATTGCGTCAGTTCTGGGCCGCTTTTGTATGGGCTTGCGACCCTTGACGACCGTCCAGCTACTCTTGCTAGTCTGTGGATCTGCTTGATTTGCATTCCTAACTGCCGCACCTATTGCTATTGGTTCTACCGTTACGCTTCTGTTGGGCCTCGACTTTTTTGAAGGAGTTTTCCTCACTTCGGCGGCTACTTCCCTTGGCCGTTTGGGCGTATTGCTACTCTTTTGAGCACTAATGCTCGCTTTATGGACTTTCTCCACTGCTTTCTTGGGCGGCGTGGTCTGCACCTCGCAGTTTTTAACTGTGCGGTCGCAGAACTTTTCGGCCGCCTTGTGAAGATTGACCAGTTTGGTCAACTCCTCTCTCATTAGGGCATTTATATGCCGCTGACCACCAAATAAAGCAGACAAGCCCTCCAAGGTAACTCCTATTTGAGCTAACGCTTCCTTTAAGGACTTCGGTGCCTGGCAAACAGCCACTGGGGACTGACTCGGTGCTACCGGCTGCGGCAACGCCCTCAATTGTTGCTGCGGTGACCGCTGTAGCGAAGAGCGGCGCGCGAAAGCTTGCAGCTCATCCTCCATCATGGCCTCCATACCTGCTCCGACTACCGCGGCGTGTAGCCTGTAGTGGGCAATGGCTACTAAAATTTGAATTAGGTGACCCCACTAATTTAAAACTCAGCTTAGCTTCGAGACACTAGGAGCCCGGAAGTATGCACTACTTTAGACTGCGTCTAAAAGTATGCAGTACTTTAGCTACTGTAACTTCGCCTCAGAAGTTAGGTTGTTGTCTTTGCTAAGACCAAACTACTCAAAATGGTTAGGTTACTCAAAAAGGTTAGAGTGTCCGCTGCGATTTCCAGCACTACTAACAGCAGTGCACCTGATTGTTATTATTTGTGCAAGTGTGACAATTGTGACACACAAGCACAAGTAAAAACGCTTTCCCGCCCTGTGTCGAGGAAAAAAAGAGATGGAAGGCCAAAAAGACGCTACCGCCCCCCCTCTCTTGCACCACACTCAGCGAAGCGGATACTTCGCGACGCCGCCACAAAGCGTTCGACACGTTTTAAGTGTTTTTCTCGTAGTCTTTGGAACAGCTGGGTAAGTATAATCCGCAGCATACACGTTGTCTTTAATGATTTCCACTCTTACAGCGAAAACAAAATATAGAATACTGGACCGCGAAAACACCGACCGTACTCCGCGACAACGCCAACTCTCACCTCTTTGTACTGTGTGTGTGTGTGTGTGTGTGTGGTGTGTGTGTGTGTGTGTGTGTGTGTGTGTATGCTTGCATGGGACATGTGTAGCTGTTGTTCTTGCCGCAGCATTGTCCTTTTGTCAGACAACATTAACAATTAATTTAATTTTGCGCTATGTACGCCTCAGTTCCTTCTAATAAAGCCGCAACAGCATCGAACATGGGCGCTGGTGGGCGGGGCTATGCCGCAACGTCAAAGGACATATGAAACGCCCGTTTTGAAGGATGTGCCAAAAAGTGCAGAAACAAATGGATTTTATTGTTTGCCAATGTGGTTGTCATTGTTATTGTTGTTGTTGTTGTTGCTATTGTTATTGTTATGGTTGCTTTGCATCTAGTTAGCTGTTTGATCAATTTAATTAAATTATCATTATAATTGATTAGCTTGCAAATGCAATTGGGCATACACTCGGATATCACCTCCCGCTGCCTCCAAACCCAACCCAACTCAGCACAGTCCCGCCCGCTGCCCGCATTCCCCGAACACATTATTTTCAATTTGGGGAACTGAATTTTGAAGCATCGAATACACGAGTCTCGTACAATATAAATCAAATTGCATGCCAATAAGGCAGCTGTGTGTGAGTGAGAATGTGAGTGTTTGTATGTTTGTATGTGAATGTATGTGAGTGTGCTTCACGCACCGAGACACAGTCAGTGGGCGGCAAATTTGGTCGCCTGCTGGTTTTTATGGAGCCAAGTAGAAGCGGTTGGTAGCCAGAGGCAGCCAAAGGGCTTGCGGCGGCTCTGGTCTTGGCCTGACCCAGAAGCAAGCATCTAGCAAAGTGGGAACAACAAGAAAATTGAGAATTGAGAGAGCAGAGGAGATATCACAGGGCACTTACAGTTGGATATGTCACACATATAGATTATACACAGACACACACACACACACACACACATATATATATATATATATATATAGTCAAACGCAGCGGGACAGCGCCATCACAGCAGCAGCCAAGGACAATGGACGGACTTATAGGACTGAACGACACTCAGATAGCTAGACAAAGAATGGGATTCGAATAGCATTTCGTAGACAATATGCAAACATATACCATGCTAGACATGCCAAAGCACAAAGTCCACACACACACACACGTGCTCACACACACACACACACACTCTTGGCATTGCCATGTGGATTTCCTTGTATTGTAAAAAGCTTTTTCACTTGCCGTTGCCGAGACAACACAAAAATCGGCAAACAGTTTCAAGCAGCTGCTTAAACCCTCTTACTAAACGGATTTATATATACGTATATCAATAATTAGCAGTTCAAATAACATTAAGCGCTGCTCAATCATTTTTCAAGGAAATGCAATTCATGCAGAGGGAAATGGGAAAGCGGAAAGCGGAAAAAACGTTTCGAGTTTACACTCAATCAAAAAAAGTAACAGAGATATAATATACACACTAATTGCTCCAAAAAAAAAGATAATAAAGCAATAAAAAATGAAATTGAAAAAGAATCATACACTCTAAGTATTGCAATTTGGACTCACTATTAAAAGCTGCTATTAAGCAAGCTGTTGGATTGCAAGAAATGTTAACTTGAGACTGTTAATGTTAATGCTATGCAAATATTTCGTATTTAAAATCAAACTATTATTTTAAAAATTTTCAATTTAAATTTGGTAGAAAACAAATGATGAAGTTTAAAAATTTTAAATTGAAATGAATAAATACAAAATGATTTAAGATATATAAATATACATATTAAATTAAAATATAAAATATTAAGAGTAATAATTTCCTCTCGAAACTAAAAAATTGATTAATTATATATGAAATATAAACATTATTCAATTTCTTATTTTATAAATTTAATATTCATTTTATATTTATGTATATTTATATATATTTAGCCTTTGACTACAGAAGCCTTAAGCTTCTCACAAATCTAGCAGAGATACCCGTTTAAAAGAGTTGGCAAGATACTGACTCTCTGGACGGATATCTATTGATATCTGTGGCATATGCAATCTATGTCTGAGTGTCCGAGTGTGTGTGCGAGAAATGCCATATTTATATATGTATCTATGGCAGTAGCAGGACCTGGCTTGGCAATAGTTGAATGTGGGTAATGCACATAACGTCGCCACGTAAATCGAACGTGGGAGACGAACGAATGGTCAGAGAGGAGACAGCAGTAGCAGCAATGCTGCCATATCAGGCATATCTTTTAGATGACCCACCACACACACACACACACACACACACACGCACATACGCCAATACAGATGCGTTAACAAGTCAAACAACAGCCGCAAATTGTCAGGAAACGCATTGCTAAAACACTTGCCTCATACTTTGAGATCCAAGCTCCGAGCTCCAATCTCAATGCAGCAGCAACAACAACAACTATAGTGACAGCCGCAATAGATTGATAAACATGGGCAACAGACGCCGCCTTCAAGAAAGGAAGGGAGAAAGAGAGAGAGAGAGAGAGAGAGAGTATCAAGGACATGCCATATGCAACTGGGAATACAGATGGATATAAAGATATATGTATATCTGTAGTTGTTATAGATGCTTGACTCTTGATATCACTGTTACTGCTGCTGCTGTTGTTGTTGTTGCTGCTGCTGCTACTGCTGCTGCATGTTGCTGGCATCTCGCACATTGTTTGCTGAGCTGCTTAATGGCAAATAGTTGAGCAAATTCGATTAATATTATTTAAGCTTGGCATCACTTGAGTTGAGGTATGCTAATTAGCAGCCACATGTCTCGAAGCCGTTTGCCAGCATCGTAGGGGCCTGGCAAATTTGTGGCTAACAAAATTACCGTTATGCACGCCTCAAATAGTATTTAAAGTCGAATTCATTCATCGATTAGCATAGATGGGCAGCTAAGTGCTCGCCACATTAGTGCCGTCTGAGCTGAGACAACACAAATACGGCAAATACGTCAAGTAAATGCAATGACAATATCAATATGAATTATTTGTGATAATAATAGTATTACGATAGCATCAGCACAAGGGCTTTAAATTCTTTAGAAGCTACCTGGTTGCCTGGGCAGTTTGAATCCTTGCACAGAGAGCAAACAAAAACCCCAAAGCAAAGACTCTCTGTTGACATATTAATATTTAACTGGGATATACGCACAAGTCGATTCTTGTGTTTATTTTATGATTTGTTAACCTGATGGATTCATAACTAGAATCGTATATTTTAGCTACAATTGATGTTCATTCACTCCGTAATAATTACTACAGCTGCTACTAAACGTTCCTCTAATTAGTTATTTCTATTTGTACTCATATTGGTTTTGTGCTTTGCGCGTCTTTCAGTTGTTCTTCCATCTGTCTGTCAGCCCCATTCGCCCATTTTTTTTCTCTCTGAAGTAAGACAGTAGATATTTAGAATATATACTCAAGTTAGAAATTGAAAATCTGGTTATTTTAGCTGCCAGAAACTTGAAATTTTGAGCAAATCGTTTATAGTGACATCTACAAAATATCGAAATCTAGATATATTTTTAAAAGAAAAGTCCATATATTGCATTGTTATGAAACAGTGTATAATGCAGTCAGTAGCGCCCGACTGAGCTTGTACTAATTAGTTGAATACAAAGCTTAAGTCGTTTCAATCATCATTTGTAACGATATTAATCGAAAGCCAAGAACTACAATGATCTGTGATATGAATGCAGAGGGAGATAGAGAATGTGAGAGAGAAAGAGATGCAATATATGCAATATACATGGAAATGTAATTACATTTGGAGACTTAGCTAGCGCCCTCTGCTCTCTGAACTCGACTGCTGCTGATGCTGGTGCACTCAAGAATCACTTGGCACATGAAATCGCTTCACTTAACAAGCAGTTGAGCTGCAACAACTTAATGAATTTCTAATCATCATATGTGACAACTGCTACCACTGTCACATATGTACTTTCTCTCCCTCTCCACATCTCTCTTCCTCTGTGTGTGTGTGTGCACTAATATGGCTAAAGTTGCAGCTGCAATCAGAAGTGGACCGAAATGTGAGTGCCCTAGTGCCAAACAGTAAACTCAGTTTTGCCATTGCTGCGACATTTACGTTGCTAATTTAAAGCTCAGTTCGGGTCAAGAGCTGCTTCAGCTTACCTAGGGTACGACTGTGTGTGTGTGTGTGTGTGTGTGTGGTGTGTGTGAGGTAAATAGTCAAATGCAAACTATTTGCCGCAAATTGAACAACAGTTGCATAACTAAGCATTACAAAGCGACCAACTGCGGTCGCTGCTGACCGAACCCGAGTTACCCCAGAAAGTAGCCAAAGAGAGCGAACGTTGTGCATGCAATTTAAACTATGTAACACACAAACACAGAAGGAAAGAGAGGGAGAGAAAAGGAGACAGTCAGAGACAGTCAGGTCAGAGATAAAGTCCCGACAAAAGACATGGAGCAGTCGAGTGGCACTCCATTAAACATATAAGTATACCTATTAATGGTCAAAAAGGAAGGCAAGCGGAAGAGAATCGAGAGCGAATGAACGCAAACGGGGGAGCGGAGGGGTGGGGTGGGGGTGCGGACTCAAATGGCATGCCAAATCAAAAGCACAATATTATACTTTATACTTTTGTCACATTACAAAATGAAATTTCCCACTCGCAGAAAATTACAAAATGCTCAAGAAAATGCCTGAAATAGAGAAACAGAAAGAGACAGAGACAGAGAGAGAAAGAGAGTGAAAGGGAGAGACACTGTGTTATATAATATAACTCATCTTAAGCACATTAAGTGCTGGATCCAGACCCAAACCCGAACCGAAACCAAACCCAGGACAGTATGTGGCCAAAGATGATGGGCTGACTGGCTGGCTGGCTGGCTGCCTGGTTGGCGGCCACAAAAGCACAGCCATTGCGGTTGCTACTCCAACTCTGTGAGTGTGTGTGTGTGCGTGTGTATGGATTAAAAGTCCATCAAAATGTACATAAAAGTCATTGACTTAACAGGCAGCTGCAAGCATCGTTACCAAGTTATGCGACACCTGGGCAAATCTTGAGGCATCATTCGCCGTTTGCATGCAGCACAGACAGACTATAAACATATATATACATATATATATATGTGTGTGTCTATAAATATACATATTTTGTATAAATGTATTTATATATCTCCCTCCCATTCTCACTCTCTCTCTCTCTCTCTGTCTATGTGTGTATGTATGTGTGAAGCTGACGTATCGGCTGGCTGATTTCACATGCCGCACGACAACACTGGCGCTCGCGTGTGAAATTAAATTGTTTGTTGGTTCGCAGAAAATGAAAATAAAGTCCTTGCTGCTGCTGCTGCTGCCATTGGTAGGCCTGGAGTCCTGCCACATTGACAGTGAGTGGGACAGCTCTTGGCTCACAGCCCACGTGCGGCACTCGAGTGATGAAAAGCCGCCGAGCGGCTGTCACCTGGTGGTTGATGGTGGCTGCGGTCGTCTGCCACCGGCTGGCTGCCTGGAGGGTCGCCAACAAATGCTTGGCCGCCATGCGATCAACATTTTGTGGCACGTTGAGCCTCTGAGGTTGTTCTGTGACTGAGTGAGTGAGTGAGTGAGCGAGCGCGGAATGCCAGCATGCTTGTCAAAATTATGTCAAAGACCCGAACTAACTGAGGTCACAATGAGTTGACAATCTGCTCGGCTTCGATCGCAATGATGGGACCTGGTGAGCTCAGTGTCAAAGTGTTTAAATCAATTACAATAGAGTACTCTAAACACATGGCATAAATAGGAAAATGTAGTTATCTATCTTAGGGCATCAATCCATAATTTAATGAGAGCAATGAACCCAGCACAAAGGAGAACATCTAAAGCAAACTTTTAGCCCAAGTTATTTCCATAAAACAAAGAGGCTCTAGCAAACAGCAGCTTAGTTTGCTCAAAAGGATAAGTTTGTCTAAAGCTGGATCGAATTACTGAAACAGAGTTTGGATAGCACTTAGATGTGGCTCAAAAATTATTAATTGAGTCCGTGCACGCTTTGAGCTACCTGCCTGCCTGCCTGTCGACCTGGCTGGCAGCCAGCAACAGCTGTGGCTAAAATATGTTGCAAGTACAGGCTTAACTCAATTAAAATGGAATTTTCTAAAATTTCGCTATTCGATTGTCAGACGCTTGCCAATAAGCCTTTATTTAGCACCTGCTCCCAAATGCCAACCACAGCTCGCTGCATGGGCCACGTCCGTTAGCCCACCTGTCATACCGGGGGGCATGAAAAGTGCTTTTGTAATGAGTGGAGCATGATTTTGGTTGATTTTATGGATGTTCTCGTCAAATTCCACTGCGAAACACACACATACTACTGCGCGCATATTTTATGCTGGTCATTCAATTTGTCCTAGCAAAGGTAGCTTCAGCCGCGCCGCATCCAAAAACTGTCCCGTTTTGATGGTTCATAACAAAGTTCATAACAATTATGCCGTACATTTTCGTTAGCTGTTCTGCCTTTTCTGCGGTCGCTATCTGTTCAGGTCATTTGCATGGATTGCGGCATGCTTATGCCTACCGTTTACACTGGCATACCCACACCCACACCCACACCCACACCCATACCCACACCATCACACACGTACGCATTTCACAAAATATTCTACTTAGTTTCTTGGTCAATTGCTGCTGGACTTTGCATCCGAAAACCTCAATAACATGCACCGCACTTCAATTGAGGCTCGTGAGCATACAGAAATCACGATGCCTAACCACAAGAGTTGCCTCTACCCTACCTCTGCTCTGCCTCTACACTGCCTCTACCCCGGTTCTACTCTCCCGCTACACTGCCTCTACGAATGATTTTATTATTTTACAGCATGAATAATAATAATAATACGAAATGCTTTTATTATTTTACAGCATGCAACACGTTCGATCTCCAAACGAATTCCTGCGAATGCGAATGTGTTGCAGCCGTGCATCGATACCACTAAGTGCCATTGATGCTGGTGCCGAATGGAGCACTGCAACTACAATTGTGTTGCAGATACTTTTAAAATCATGTATTTACCTTGTACTTTCATTCAATTGGAAACTATTGGAAAGGAATTTGGTGAGTATTCAATGGCCAATTAATATAACGATCTACAATATACGAATGTAAATGTGAAATAAAAGAAAAACAAGTAAGAGTGCTGCTCTAGACGGTTATGTCTGCCTAGGAGATATTCTGAACTTGTTAAAGCAAATTTGAAATATTTAGACTTACTGGCATATAAGCCACGCTTCATAAATAAAATCTATTATTGATAACAAGTTACTGGAATGAGTCATTGAAGTACAATGATAAACTCGTTCATTTATTTAACATTTAGAATCGTCAGCTTTAGCAGCCTATCGATTTTCGATAGTAAGTAAATGGCACAAGTTGTGATGAATAATGAATGAATAAAAGACAAGGTCAAATATATACTTAACAATATGTCTTCCTTTCTGTCTTACAAGAAAATATGCTTTCAACTCTTATGATTGTTGACTATTAACAAACTATCGATTCTTATCGATAATATGCTAATGCAATCACTTGTCGGAGCACAATAATTAGCTTGCATATAAAAGCATATGTCATACTGAAACATGTATTGAACATTTCAACATTTGAAGTCTAGCTATAATTTCTGGTTTACGGGTTCATTGCGTTCATACGGATGAATGGACGACGACTCAGTTCGTCGCCTTGAGCCAGAAAATACATACTTCATGGGCTTTGCCACGTGTTCTCTTTTGCTTGCTACATATATGTATGTTCACCAAATCATTATTGTGTGAAATCCCCACTTCAAGTGGTTCAAGATATAACAAATAAAGGCCAGACTAGGTGATACGCTGTAATTGCCAAAAGTGAAGCGAAGGGTATTCATAAAAACATGGAATGGCAAACATATGTAAATGGTGAAGCAACACAATGAACCTGCCGACTGCATCTATTCTAATTGAATTTTCGTTGCAGCTTTGCTACATTTATGAATGCTCAAATGTGCCCCAAACACACACATAGCCGCAGATAAACACGCACACATATGCACAGACAAACACACACACGCACACGCACACTTACGCACCCTTTGGCACAATTGCTTTGCATCTGTGACGCTTACATAATTGTTCGCAACGAACCGCAGAACTTTTGTTTAATAGACCCAATCACAAATGGCCTCCCGCCACACGAAAAGCGCCGCCAACAGCCTCTCAATGGGACCTGCTTAGGCGAAGCCTCACACAGCCACACGCACACACATGTGCACACTTAACTCAAGTTTCATTCAATTATTGTTAAGCACCTCAAGTTTTCTTAGCCACACGCCGCAATACACCCTCGCACACGCCTATGCAGTGCACAAGAGCCGAATGTTACTGGGAGGCGTTGGCTGGGAATTGGGGACTGGGGTTTGTGGGCTGTCGGGGTTGTTGGGGCAAAAGGAGAGCCCTGGAACGAGGCCACTTGCTGGCAATGGCAACCCGGCAAGAGCCGCCAACTAACTACACAAACACAAACTAGGCAGCACCAATAGCAGCTCATCAACACAATTTCGTGGCCCAGGGCCTGGAAGCTACAGCAGCTGCTTGTTGTGCTCTGCCCTATTGTTGTTATTGTGGTTGTTGTTGTTGTTGATGTCTGCTTGGTTTTGCAATTTGACAAAAATGTTGGCGCACAATTTTCATGTTGGCCAAATGACGCGCCAATGTCTACACAAGCGAGCCGGGCAAGACCACAAAGACAGAAGGAGCTGGGCCTAGACGCCATGGTGTGCACTCCCAGGGCGCGTCCCTACACGCCTGACACCAATACTAATGCGTGCGATTAACATTCGCAATGGTCCTCCGGCCACGAGGCAATGGTCCGCACAATTGGAGCCGACAAAAGGAGGTCTGCAGCTAAAGCTAAAGCTGGAGCAGGAGCAGGAGCAGGCGCTGGAGCTGGTGCAGAGGCAGGGCCAAGGACTCGACGAAGACAAGGCCAAAGCCTGTTGGCCCGGGGCATGAGCATGTCTAGGTACATGCGGTGAACACGGCTAGAACATGGTCAGAAACAGATCAGGGCACAAACCAATATTACACAAGCAGACAGAGAAAGAGAGAGAGAGAGAGAGAGAGAGAGAGCAAGAGGGAGTTGCATATGTTGTTATAACTCTGACCGGCACAAATGTGCGATAAACTAGTTGGCACTTGGAGTGGCAACACCGGCAGCGGGTCAAGGAGTCAAGGCATGAACCAAAAATGGCCGCACAGCTCGTTACGTGGGACGCGGCGATGCGTCGACGTGATGCCCCTATCGTCCCACAAAACAGGGCTGCAACACGACCGCAGAGGCGGTGCGCAAAGTGCTGCCAGGTGGCACGGGGCGACGAATGGGATTAAGCAAAGTGCGCGAAACAGTTTAAACTTGGCAACCAGATCGCAGCCAAAGTTGGCCAGCAGCAAGTTTTAAGCGCAGCTGCAATTGAGTTTCACAAAGTGTTCGACAGGCAAAGCGTAAGCGGTTCAAGTTCACGTCAAACCGGTTCAATTCATGCTGTTCACGCAGCCCTAAAAGCCGTTCACGTTGCGCTCCCATAACTTGCCTACAATATACGCCTATTACACACAAGACTCGCCCCCGTAAGCCGAAGTCAAAGTCCAAATAAAGGGCTGCGCATCAGCTGACGCTGTGTGAGGTTTTGAGTGGGTGTGCCTGCCTTCCTGCCTCCCTGACTGACTGACTGGCTGACGGAGTAAGCCACATTGGGCGCCAGGGCGCGTCTTGAGTGGAGTTTATTTTCAGTGCGGTTTGATTTTATGCAAATGATTTTGCGACGAGTCGCCTGCAAAGGAAATGCAAAGAATGCTGAATGCTCTCAACTTGCAACAACTTTCAGCCAAATCAATTCGAGCTTGCCAAACTGACAAAACTTCACATACAGTGTAGTAAGTAGAGCCGAAAATATATGTTGCACCCAGGGACTACCGACTGCATAATACTCGTTCACGGCCTAAATGTTGGCAATCCAAATGCAGATTATTGTTTTATCGATTTTTCACATCCCTCATAACATAATTAATCTAATCTAACAGTAATTAATCTAAACCTGATTCGCGACGACCCTAGTGAATGTAGACGTATATTTTTATTGACAGTTATTAAAAGACAGAACATTAAGTTTTAGATCATATCTTTTTCATATTGCAAACGCAAATATATATATTCCAAATATATATCCATATATGTACTACTCTTTCTTTCAATGACAGAGTTTCTGAGATTCTGGACCGTATTAGAGATATGTTGGCACTGACTTACACGAGATGGATGAATGAAAGGTGCATATTGCACGAAACCAATATACCTTTCTCAGTTTTGTGAATGAGTATAAAATTGAAATGGTGAGCTGAATGTGAAGTAAGGCGCCGAATTTGCGATTTGTGCGCGTCGCTTGTTCCTAAAAACCATGAACAATAACAGAAACAACAACAATGGCAACAATAGTAACAACAACTAGAGCAAAGAGAATGGCGAACAAACATGTAAATGGCAAATGGTCGCTGAATGGCATGGCACAGAATAGAATGGAATGGTAAGGAATGGAATGGAATGGCATGGAATGGAACAGTGCAGAATATGCAAATAGACCAACAGTCAGTCAGCTAGCTGCCAGACTTGACCTTTTCCACTGGGCTCATCAAACGACATTTGGAAGGCTGGGGCAAACTTTGACCTTTAAAAGCAAATCACATCGCATTTAATAGTAAATTATCACAGATAGAGCATCTGCACTAGAGTCAACATGACTCAGTCATGCAACGTGTATTACCATTTGTTAATGTTCCAATTATATGAAGATTACGCACATAAATCCGCTTACAGAAAGAACCAAATCGGTTAGCCCAGGCCAGGCCAGGCCACACTCAGCCAGCCAGGCCAATAAGATTTCATTTAATTTGACTTTACTTTAAAATTGGGAACATTTAAATCAATAAATTAATAAGAAGCCACCACTGCCCGTCGCAAATAAGATTACGTGATTTCTATGAGCGGCAAAAGTCAAACAGAAAAGTTGAAAGCAAAGTACGCATTAAAGTGACTTGAGCTCAGATGTTTAATTAACAATTAATTTGATGAATATTACTAATAAGCACAATTGCATAAGGAAAACTCAAATTTAGAATTTCTAACTCAAGCATCAAAGAAAAAAAAAAACTAAACTTCATGTTGGACTTCAGTTGCGCAACTGGGAATCTGCTCAAGTTGAAGCTAACAATTACTTCAGACAAACAATTTGCAGCTTATGTACATAAAATAATAATATGTGCATAGTCTGTGTGTGTGTGTGAGTGTGTATTGTATGTGTTGTGTTTGTTGTGTTTATATTGTGCGTAGCTGAACTTATGTCAGGCACTGTGCAGCCCTACAAGGAACTATTGTTGTCGCTGTTGTTTTACTCATTTTCGCTGTTGCTATACTCAGCTACCAAAGTGAAATGGGTAGATTGGTTTTGTGCAATGTTCCGTATTGCTTTCTGTTTGTCTCTCCATTCGTCTCTGTCCGTCCGTATGAACGTAAGCTAGACACCTGAAGAGTCTGACAAATTTGTTCCCTATAAGTCTGGACGTATAGGGAAATCAGAAAAAGCATTTTTTCAGTATTTCCGAAACCTAGAGAGGTAATTTTGGTAATTTTGATAAACTTGTATTATCTAGAGTTTTGCAGCTTGAAGCCTAAAAATTATTTATTTAAGTTATTGGGGAAAGCTTTAACTATAAGTTAGTTAACATTTTAATTATTAATAACTATTATCAATTATTAATAAATAAAGAAGTTATTTGCGATCTCTTGTATCGAAGACTCAAAAATAATTTGTACGTCTCTTTATAGGCGTGAAATATCGAAATATACCCTGTACTCTTAGGCAACAAAAATATAGAGCTACGATACCATAGACTCCATATAAGGACTGCCTGATCTGTTGATTTGCCTAAGTGATATGTACATATATATATATATAGCAATTATGAACGTGACACATATGAAAAATAGCTATAGCTTTTAAAATATTGGATCTGGCAGAGTGTTGACCCTGACTGAGTCGGTAGTGTTTGACTGCATTGCTCTTACTTATTGTTATTTTCAAGCTGTTGTCATTTTTATTGGTCTGAATACGTGAGGTATGTCTTGAAGGCTAACTAGAAGGAAAAGACTAGATGAATAATAAATACACTACGTACGTATGTAGATAGGTAGTAGTTCTTAAAATATGATATAGTATAAGGTAGAGGTAAGGCCTCTTAGTAAAAAGAAACGAAATTTCAAGCTTGGTTTTAAAAGTTTTGCATATATTATATATAAGATGTGTATATATATAATAATATATCATATAAAATGTGTTGACTAGTATTGCTTTTAGTTATCGTTTCTTTATTAAAGTCTTATATACTAATTCCATTTCCAGCTGCACGCAAAGTCACCAAACCTTTAAACTCTCTGACAAAAGATAGGCACATGACTTTATCACTCCCACTACTCATACGCATTCAGCACACATGCATGTACATATATACTTTATATACTCACTGTTATCTGTTTCTATGCATTACATATACCTCCATCAAGGACATACCCTCCAAATACATAAACTCTTCACACATGCCCGCACAGCCTCACACACACACAGGCCAGAAGCACGTTTGCGCTTAGTTATTAATATTTAAACTTGAAATTTAAATGCAATGCATGAAACGCAAATGATCGAAGGCAAGGGCAACAACAACAACAACAACAAGAACAACAGCAACAACAGCAGCGCAGCAGCAGCAGCAAAAAGAAAAGAAATGAAATAACAGTTGCTGCTTTATCTCGCAGCTGCTGGAACAGGGCTCACACCAGCCGCAGCAACCGCAACACCTACTGCTCGCCCAATAGGGCTCAGTCGCAGCGCTGTCGCAGCTTCTGCTTCTGCTTCTGTCTCGGTTTTTTTTATGCTCTGTGTAAATAGTTTTGTGTGTGTGTGTGTGGGTGGGTGTTGTTTGTCCTTGTTGTTGTTTTAGCAATATATTAAAATTCAATTTAATACAATTTCAATTGTTTGTGCGTGCGAATACAACTGCCAGACCGAGAGGCACATAAACACAAAGAGCGAGAGAGTGAGAGAGGCAAAGAGATAGGGACAGAGATAGCACAGCAGATAGTTACACAGATAGTGATAGTCAAAGAGCGCATTCAACAAAATGGCAAAAGGTGTTGATGTATCTGTGTGTGTGTGCGTGTGTGTGTGTGTCTTAGTGAATATTTGTGTTTTTTGCAGCGCTTTGTATGCAAAATGTGCGTGTTGCTATTGCCATTGTTGTTGTTGTTGTTGCTGTTGCTGTTATTGCTGTTGCTGTTGCTGTTATTGCTGTTGCTTTGGTTGTTGCAGTTGATTCATCTGCTGTTGTTATTGCTGTTGATGCTGTTGCTGTTGTCGTTATTTATGCAACGCCAATGTCCCTTTGCTGATATTTGCATGACAGCGACAACTTTTATGCCAGTTGTTGTTGTTGTTGTTGTTGTTGTTGTTACCGCTTAATGATGAGCTCCAACCTGAGCCACATGAGCCAGAGTCGAGGTCATTTCATGTCATGTCAATTGCTATTCCTTGTTGTTGCCACTGCTGCTGTTGCAGCTGCTGCTGCTGCTGCTGTTGCTGCTGCTTGCTGCAATTTGCATTTCATTTTGCCTTTGTCGTGCGAAATGTCATTATATTAAAGGGCCAGCCAAAAATCAAAATCCACAAAATTTCACATGAACGCAACACAAAAGAGAATGTTGTTGTTGCTGCTTTAGCAACAACATTGTCAAACGTAACAAAATCATAGATCAAAATATAGACAGCAAAACCAGGAATAACACACACACACACGCACACAAGTGCAGTAAAAATGTAAAATAAATGGCCAATATATGATGTATGTGGCCACTGCTTGCCTTTGACAACATCTCTCTGCGCTTGTGTGTGTGCGCGTACAATAGAATTGTTCTCTCTAAAAATATAGAGAAGAGGAAAAATGCTTGACCAACAATACAATTTGGCATATTAATTACTTCGTCTATGCAATATTACAAATGCAGAAAAGTTTTCGTCTGGCACGGAAGTCCAAATCGAAATGCACAAAAGGCGCTCGATTGAGCCATTGTTGGGCACACAAGCTGATTGAAAGGAATTCATATGAAATAAATTGCAGCAGGTGCTAATTAGGTTTGCAACGTGCCACAAAATTCAAGAAAATATAAATTCCATTTCATTTCACATCACAGAATATGAGCAAAACTTGTAATTACAATCAGAGAAACCAGGCCAGCCGGACTAAGGACTAAGGACTAACGACTAAGGACTGTGGAGCTTGGACTGCAGTGACTATAGTGTATATGCAATTAGTTCTAGTAATTCATTTAGGCGGAATTCAATGAAAATTGTGTAAAAGTGCAGTTGGATATACTAAATGAATGAAGCTGATATAATTATTATATACACGATATGCCAGCCCAGCCCAATCGATGTTTATACATTTGCCCTCCACTTCTTTGAAGGGAAAGAGGCCCCAAGGACTTGTTTGCCAATCAAACGAATTCAGAGAATTTCAGAGTACCATTGCAGGCTTATTAGTTCCACAAGCAAACTCTTATTGATTACTAGGGTATCAGCACTTCAGGCACTCGGGTTTGCTTTCGAATTTAAAAGAAAGCCGATTTTAGCACAATTTTCAAACAGAAAATTGTATTTTTAAACGAGAATTGCACAGAATATGAGTGTGTGCAGCTAATTAAGGCCAGCAAATGGAATTTAGAATAGACTGCAGGCCACTAAAAGAGACAGAGAAAGCAACAACAAAAAAACAGAGATAGAGATAGAGATAGAAAGAGAGAGAGAGAGAGAGCGAGAGAGAGCGAGAGAGACAGTGTGTGTGCATAGTATAAACACTTCAGCTAGTATACAATAACGTCTCCGACTGAGTCCCCATGTGGCCGCATTGTGAATCTGGTCCACTTATTCATGGCCCACAAAGGAACCGCACTGTTCGCACTTTGAGACTGCGCCCGGCAACTGTCAATCAGGGTTCATTTTGCTGCAGCCCTTTTGTTGCCACAACGGCAACTGCAACATAGGGCTGCACTTAAACCCATCCCAGCTAGGGCCCTCGAGTCGGAGACTCGACTATGTGCAATTAGTTTGGTTGCGGCACCAATCAAATGCTGCTGCATTGGGTCCAGCTACGAATGCGCAATTTTAAAATTGCAGCACACCAAATTTTTTGGGTACAATACATTCACACCTTGCCAGCCAGCACAGAGTCGGCCTGACAGCAACAATAACAATGAAGTCGCTTTGAATGGCTAAGTGTGTGAAGTCGACCAAAGGGTAAGCTCACAGTGATAGCGGCAGAGAGGGGAAGGGAGGGAGAGCGTGTTAGCAGAGAAGCGTTGGGCACTTGATCGTAATTTACTATTCACAAAATATTCAAAACTGCTGCGCAAGTGACACTCGAATGTCTTTTGGCAGTCCCAGTCACAAATACAGGCCGTGCGACTCTCCAAATGCCAGTCAGCTAACCAACTGACTAACATCATCATCATCATCATCATCATCATCATCGGCAGCGTGGCCAACATTGTCTGGCAAGTGGCAAAAGTGCTTTGTGTTGCCGTCAGTTTTATGAAAGGGTAGAACAACTGAAACATGAAGTTTGCACCGAACGTCAAACATAGGTTTGGTCGTGCATGTTGCGGTATGTCTTGCTCATGGCTGATGGACAAAAGTTGTTTTTGCTCCTCATTAGTTAAATCTTGTCCAAGCAAACACTGAGTGTATGTGTATTATGTATTGCGTCCAAGCACATTAAGCAAGTGAAAGCTTTGCAATTGAGCTGACATTAAAGCTAGAATAAGCAATTAAGCTAGACTTTCTATAAGTAGTATTAAAGCTTTCAATTTACTGAAAGCTTATTGACGATTTTGTCATTTGTTTTTTTTTTCAGAGCGCCCAATTGAAGAATAAGAAGACGCATATTAAATAAATCAAAATCGTGAAATATATATATGAACGCTATTAAAGCTCATCGTAATCTTTTGTATTTGAGTTTAAAGCTGAAAAGTTAATTAAAGCTTATTTTGGCTGTAAGCTTAAGTCTATAAGAAATTCATTTGTTTTTGTAATGTATTTCAATTACTCTGCCTTGAATAAGTTTCATTCTGTAGTGAAATGAACTTTCTCTAATATTAAGTGTAAATTTATATATCTGGAATCGAGCAATTTCTAAAGCATTAAAGCTTCTTAATTGACAAAGCACATTCAATTGTCTTTAAACCGTAACATTTTCAGCTCTTCAGAGCACTCAAGACTTAAGTATTTAAACTTAAGTGGTTGAACAACTCTAAATCAATAAATGTTAAGAGAACTACTATATGAGCAGCGCTTTAAAAATTTAAGAACTTTAAAAATCTATTAAAATGCTCATGAAAGCTGTAATCTTTTGTAAATCTAACGAAAGCATAAAGCTAAAATACAAGTTATTTATTTGCATTTAAGAGGTCGACATGAAACGTTTGGTAATGGAATCAAATATCCCTCTCCCTCTCTCTATCTCTATCTCTCTCTCTCTCTATCTCTCTCTATGGAAATAATCGTAAATGCAAAGCTACTTATCTGGCGTTGAATGGCAATTGCTTTAACTATAATAACAACTTTGCAGCAATTGTAAGAGATTTCATTTGATTTCATTAGCTAGACTTTAAGCTTGTTTTAATTCATACGAAATTGGTCAATTCCATTCAAATGCCAATTATGTTTTCACAGCTCCGGCTGTTGCCAGTGCCAGTGCCATTGTTGTTGCTGTTGCTGTTGCTGTTGCTGTTGCTGTTACTATTGCTTTTTAGTGACGTTGTTCGGCTGCCTGGTGTTGCTAGTGACAGTGGCCGCTATTGTTGCTATTGTTAGAATTGTTGAACGATTGAAGCTGCCGCAATTACTGTGGCCAGGAAGCCGTGCGCCAAGAGTGATTGGTTTGAGCAAATTTCATTAGCAAATACATGGCGAAAAGCATTTCATTTTACCTTTAGCAGGCGACTCAATTTGGCACGAAAAACAGATTCGCCCACCAAATATTTCGAGACTAGACTTCCGATTGGCCTCGAGCCATTGATGGATCCGGCTGGCAAACAGCATGGCAAAGCAAATGAAAAGATGCACCAACCCCCACTCGGCACCCGCAACAGCTGGTGTCACCCATTCAAGCGGTTTTCAATAGCCAAGCTCAACACACAAGATTCCTGCACGCGATTGCAGCAGCAGCAGCAGCCAAGCACTGGCCAAAGGAGAGCAGCCGGAACATAATCAGCTTTGGGTTGTAAACAACTCAAAGCAACATCCAGAGCACAAGTTTTGCCAATTTTATCCAGCTGGCCAGCTGTTGCAGCCCAGTTGAGGCATTTGTAGCAAAGGCGCAAAGTGAGGTGAGCCAGACTAGCTGAATACCCTGTATTTGATCTGTCAGTTAACTATTAATCTATCAATTCATATTTTCAATCGATATTTATCGATAATAGAACTAAACTGACCTTGTGTTTCTACATCCCCAGTAAATTAGTAAATTTCCCTCAACACAAAAAATATCAGATTATCCTATATACCCCTTCCGTTACAAAAAGAAATAGATAGTTGAAAACTATATCTCGAATCGGGCAAAGTTTCTACTCTTGCACACGTTAGCTGAGTGAATAAAGCGGATACAGGAAGCACTCGCACTGCAGCAACTTGCAGCGCTATAAAACAAGCCAAACTATAAAAAAAATATGAAGAAACAAAAAACGAAAGGAGGCAACAGCAGCAGAAAGCAATTACAAATGCAAACTACACGAACAACAGCTGCGGGACAGGTGGAGGCAACGGCGAGGCGTTCATCAGCCGTTTCAGCTCCTCAGCCCTTGGACCCGAGCCACGCCTCGCACCCTTCGCTCTGGCATGCCTTGGGCCATGCATATGTTTATGATGCCACGCGAATAAAAAATCTTTTTACGACTTGCTCGCGCTACACATTTACCAAATCTGCAACACTCTGACACACACACACAGCCTAGCCCCAACTGCACCTCCCGCTGCTCCTCCTGCTCCAGCTTCCAGCTTGTGTTACCCCTCGCTCCTCAGCCCTCTGGCTCCACACATTAGTAATGCGGATAGCCGTTTGAAAGTTTTATAGCTGCTGCTTGTGGCATACAATACTTTGGTCGGCCCACGCTGCGTATGCTTGATATTTGATGCAAGTTCTAAGAGCAGCGGCAGAGGGAGAAGCGGCAGCGGCAGAGGCAACGGCAACTTATCAAAATGTGAAGTCTTGGCAGCTGGTGCTTAAGCTGAATCGGATGATATCGCACTACCTGTATGCTTCTCCATTCCCTCGTTCCCCATCATCAGCAATGAGTTAATTCGAGCTTGCACACACACACACACACACACACACACACACACACACAGAGACAGGCAAGATCGCAAAGAGCTGTTGGCCATAAAGTGCAAGGATATGTAATGCAATATTTAGCGTCCTTTGAGCACGCTGCCAGCTAAGTGACAAAAAAGAAGGCGCAGCCAACGCCAGCTAAGCGACTCGCAACGTGCAACGTGCAACGTGCAACATGCAACGGGCAACTGTCGCCTCGGCTTGTTGCTGGCGGCTGCCGCTTGCTACGTGCAACTCAACGCATATCAAGTTGCAACTTGCAACAAATATTAAATCAGTAAAATGTCCTTTAGGGCGCACTCAAATGTAATTGTTGTTGCAGCAACGTTGCTGCCGTTGTTGTTGCTACTCCTACTCCTGCTGCTGCTGCTGCTGCTGCTGCTGCTGCTAGTGATTCTTCATCTTCAGTTACGAAACGCGTCAAAATTTGTTGCCAGCCCGCGAGTGTTTATGGCGCCTCGCGGAAAGTGGAAGCCCGCTGACTTTGCGCCTCCTCTCGCTTGTCCTCACCACGCACAGTGGAGCCAAGCCAATCCGTATTCCCTCATAAGCAAAGCTTGACTACAAATGTTTAATGAAGAAAGGAATTCAGTTGCAAAACTACTTTGGAATAACACATTTATCTCCATTAGAGTTGGCGCCACAATCACTGCTAGATTCCAGCTCTGAAAGCGTTGAATTCTTGCAGCCCGAAATCTTTCGCAATGCGAATTTATCATTTTTGAGCAAGTCTATGCAAAAGAAGGCGTGGCAGAGCCCTGTACATTTAAATCAGAGCTTGCAGATGAGCGTTGCATGTTTTATTATTCACGCACAGTTTGTGAGATAAACCGAAAAGTAATAGTCCCTCGCTCACGCTCTGAGAGGCATTCGTTTTGGTTTTCTGTTGAAAGTTGTTTGGGTTGAACTATTCGTGTGACACTCTTTTAATGAATAATCATTTAGAGGGCGATGCGATTGACGTTCGCATAATGAGAGTCAGTAAGTGAGCTTGAAGCTTGAAGAGTCAATGCAAACGATCTTCACACTCAATTCACGAGCTCAAGTGATGTTTCAATTGATGTTTCAAAACTGCGCATATGATATATACCAATACATACACAAAATACTTATTTATTCATTTTACTCAAGCACAGCGAAATGAAACAAAGACACGCTTGCTCGTTCAGAAAAACCTTGTAGGAGATGAAAGCTATATAATATATATAGTAATACGCAGCTTATGAAGATTTCTACAAGTTCTTTAACTAACCTAAAGTTATTCTATCAGAAATATTTAAAAATTTCACTATTACATAAATTTTCCTTCGAAATCAGGGGAGCTTGCACCACTGTGCTAGTCGAGTCACGGCATTTTTTATTACGCACAATGAGAGGACATTGTTGAGCGTGTGTTAGTGATAGATACCGCTACTTAGGCAGCTGAAAGATTGTGCAAGTGCAAATGCTTTTCACGGCGTATGAAATTACGGCCAAGCAGTCCAGTCCGCAGTCAGCTGCCTTGGCTAAGTGCTGCGATATGGAGAGGAGCGAAACTGAAGCTGAGCATGAGACTGGGGCACGGGTCGTCGGGTTAAGACTGCGGTTGAAGCTGCCAGTTTTGGAATTGTAATTTGATGTTGCGGTCCAGGTACATTTGTGCCTGGCAACGCGCGCTGCTGCGGTCAGCGGCGGCAGCTAACGCGACAGCGCGCCTCGCAACTGCGGATATTCGAGTTTTGGCAACTTTTAGGCGCCTGCCGCCGGCAATTTCCTGCCTGCCAACCAGTTCAGCCACATGTACACACACACACATGCCTGTGCACATGCACATGCATGCATCGGTGTCATATGCATATATTTGTGCAATTTATTTATAGTTGTCGCTCGGTTATTATATGTGCGCATAAATATACCTGGAGAATTTATTAAGTTTTATTATGCTCGGGCGCACAGCAGTCGAGTCTGCACTTTTGACGTCGCCTACTTGCCAAACGGCGACACGCAATGCACCAGCTGCTCTTGCCTCTCTCTGTCTCGCTCGCCACACACTCTACTTCTCTCTCTCTCTCTCTCTCTCTCTCTCTCTCTCTCTATCCCTTGCTCTCCCTTTCTTTCAGCATCTTCGCTTGCCTTCACATTGTGCGTGCGTGGCTTTAAAGCAAGTTTGTCAAGCTTAGAAAGCTACAAAAAAGCAGACTGCATCAAATTAGACTAATGCGCTAGTGCAGCTCAAATATTACATACCCTGTAATATATGGAAGAACTTGAAGGGTAACCAAGGTTAGCTTGACTGTTTATTTCACTTTTTACCTATGATACAATGAATATATCGATATAATCTTCTGTATTTCACGCTATTGTATGTGTGTCCCACTTCTACCACTGGGTGTGTACAGTTTACAGGGTATCCCCGGGTATCTACTGGTCTACTACTACTACACTCTTACAGTTGTATTACGCATTCCAAACATCTATTTGGCATATTACTCCCCTCCTTTGCGAAACTCCTCATGCTTAAGCATTTTACAGGGTATTCGTCGTGTACTACTGCCTGTCGCGCGGCTATGCACATTACTAGAAACTTATTACATATTTTTTTGGCACATACTTGGCAACAGGGTATAAAATACCCATAGACAAAAGTCAAGGCAGCGCATTAGGCACGTGTTACAACGGCCAAGCACAGAAGGACGAGGTGAGGCGCGGCAGAAGGCGGCAAAAGCTGTTAGATTCTGTCATATGGGCGTGGCGCAGTCGCCGCTTTGCGCATTTGACGCGCACTTTCCTTTAACGAGCCAAATTGTGTGCAGCAAAGTTGGAGTTTTTCTTCCATTTCAACTATTTAGATACGTGGGATTTTTTTTTTCTCCTTGTGTCAAGGGGAAGACAGCGAGGGCGAAGAGGAGTGAGGTAGGTTCTTGAGCGAAGAGCTAGAAAAGTTGAAGCCGCTAAGTGATTGATGGCGAAAAACTACTTGAAGCATAAGAAAAAGTAGTTGACTTTGTGGCGGCAGCAATGCCACAGGATGTGACAGGATCCTAGGGAAAAGATTCCGCTTTGTGACGGGTGAACCGGTTCAACTATTGTGAAACCAGTTGCCAAGTTTATTTAATCAAACTATTCTTTAGAATTTCAGTTGTATCTAGGGGCAATATTTAGATAGCTAGCAATGCGAGAGAATGGAAATTTTCCAACTAACTGAACTAAAACTATTGTTTAACCAGCCTAAGATACCTAAGATTCTCTATTTGAGGTTTACTGGATACAGCAAATATTGCAACTCATAGAGAAAAGGAATTACAATATTAGAAACGATTTAACTATTGTTTAACCATACTAATTTCGGCTGACTTCGGGTGTCTAGTTAAAGGAATCATTGGAATAGAAATAGCAAATGATTATGTCTTTGCTTTTCATGTCGTTTCATTTTCAGCTTCTTTCTCAAATCCCACAAATTGAACCGCATATACCCTTCAGACAGTTGCACGTTGTCAGGTTTGACAGATTATAAAATTTTGAGCAGGGCTTACACAATCATTAATGTTAAGTCCTGCATTGGACGGGCACTCGCTGTTCAGTCTTTCGCAGCAGCCCCAATCAATGTGCTTCTGTTTGGAACACAACTTGAGGGCAATTCAGTTACAGTTTCCTCTCATCCATCCGCTTTATCCGCCTCTTCCAGGCCATCTTATCAGCAGTTTACAATCGCTCATCTCTATGCTCACGTATTCCTTAACATTGCTCATCAAGTAGATACCGTGGGCGGGCTTGCCACTTCCGGTCTGCGCACCGGCTGCAAACTGCACCGTTGACAAGCTGTCCCATCAGCAAAACAACTACCCCATACCCCCCCCCCACACACACACACACACTCGCCTCTTCACGTTTGCCCTCTTCCTATCTCGTACCGCCCCGCTAGCCACGTCAACGGTACAACAACTTAATTTGCACTATTCAGTGTCGTTGTCATCGTCGCCAATGCCATCTCCGTCTCCGTCTCCATCTCCGTCTCAGTATTCATCTCCGTATCCGTCTCCTTCTACGCTGACTGTCTCCTCAGTCGCTGTTTCCAGTGACTTCCCAGTTGTGTGCCAGTTGTTCGTGTTTGTCGTTTCTATTTTTTTTTTTTTTTTACTTTTTTATTATAGCTCGCCCTGCCAAATTGTATCTGAGCCATTGTCGTAAAGCATATGAAGCAGCTCGAGCCGCGGTGCGTATGTATGATATTTGCAGTCATTGTTAGTCCTTGGCAGGGCTGGACAAGCTTACTATTTGTAGCTGGAAGGCAACAGCCGAAAGTTATGGCCAACTGCAATTGGCCAATTGCAGCACAGTGTGACCGTTTCGCAGTTTTATATTATGATTTGTAGTTCGTGCATTGGAATGTAATATTATGTGAGCGCATTCAATGTGACCGTATTCACTCAATATGAGCTCAGCTATAACTGAATAATGTGACCGTATATATTAGCTCAATGTGACTATATATAAATTTTGGTATTATAATCACACAGCTAAAACTGAAGTTAAGCCTGATACGATTTGACTCTAGTTACAGTGGATGCAATCTTATGGCCATATTCCATTGCTCAGTGTGACCATATATGAATATCATATCATATTAGTATCTGCCAATTATCACTGAAGTTTCGTGTAACCAAATATATTTCATATATCAGTTTCATACTAAGATCTCTTAGATATGACAGAAGCTTGGCTAGCTTGAGCTTGGCTAGTTGGAATCGAAAGTTATGTGAACGTATTCTATGTGTGTTGAGTGACTAACATACATAGAAAATATTAAGAAAATCATGTGATCGCATTATATTAATTTCCCGTATTCCTGCTCGAAATGCATAACTATACTATACAATGTAACTGAAGGCTGCTCTGTACGTGCTATATCTGTATCTTAGTATAACTGCATTTACTTCTCTTTTACGTTCTCCCCCAATGTCTGCACACATATGTATGTGGATGTACATAGTATATGTATCATATATCAGCGGAACTGCCACGCCGTATTTCAGTGTGACCGTTTATCGAATAAGTTATACATTCAACTCAATTGGATGTCTGCTGCGCGGACCATAAAACCAGCCCTGATTGCCTCAGTTATGCTTGTTGCTTTTGCATTTTTTCCAGATATATATATATATACATACATACATTTGTGTATATATATTTTATGGTGCGCTGCTGTCACTTTTGATTTGGCTTTCCTTCTGCGGCTGCTGCGTCCGTTTGCCGTTTTTCCCTCTGCCCACTGTCTACGCCCACTTTGTTTCGACCGGGCACGCCCACTTCGTATATCTCAAATTTTCCAACCTCATGGCTCGATGGCAAGACGAGTTGATGTCTGCAGCTATCAGAGTTTTCCTTTCATATTTTCCTTTATTTTCTGTTATTATTATCTTCTTTTATTTTATTTTTTTTTGTTTCTTATTCATTCATTTGTGTTTCGCATCGCGTGTGGCGTGTGTCACAGTTTTAGTGGGTAAAGTGCAAACAATCAGCACAAGCGACTTTTTTGCAACTGCCGCATGATGCACTTGCCAAGCAGTCTATATGTGTCTGTGTCTGTGTGTGTGTGTGGATTTAGTCTTCCCCCTCCCCCCTGCCCGCTGCCCACGTCCTTCTCTTGGGGCAAGTTTGTCTACTTCATGCTGGTTACTTTGGCTGTTGCTGCTTACTTTGTGGCTGTCAAACGCTTTTTTCTTGCACTGTTTTACAGCTAGTTTCTGTCACTATTACATTTCATATTTCTGTGCTGTGCCACCCCCAACATGCCATGCCCCGCCCCTCAGCTGGCTAACATATGGCTGCAACTGGTCTGCCTCCTGTCCGCCTGCCTGGCTGCCTCCTGCTGCAGCAACATTTTCTTTTCCTTTTTCTTTCACGATAGCCTGGTCACATTTGTTTGTTCTTTCTATCTCCCTCTCTCTTGATGCGCATTAAGCTTAGCATGGAATTTCCGTCACTTCCATTTCCACGTCTTCCCGACTGCTGACAGACCCACTGGCGACATCGAAACACCTACCAATCTGTATGCACTTGAAAGCCAAATGATTTGTGTGGCGAGCGACTGAATGGAACGAATGCCAACTGAAATCATTCTTAGTCACAGATCAGCCAAATTGAGCGTGTGGTTTCAGTTGACTGTCCAACGTCCACAGCCCGCCCTCTTAGTGCCACGCCCTCAGCCCTCTTTGTTTGCTACCATTTTGGCCAGAGTAAATCCATTTCTTGCCACACGCACATTGAACACATGAACTTTTCTCAACTGATTTAAAATACTTTGTATACAAATATGAGTTCCTGGTTTATAGTTCCAAAATCAATTTACCTATACCTTAGCTCAACTTCATTTGCTTCTGGTTTCAGTTCGTTTGGGTTCGAATAAAATCACAAAATTTCCTGAGATCTTTGTACATACATATATATGAAGAGAAATGTTTTTATAGATGTATATGGTATATACCAAGTTCATCTATAACTCGGAGCTTTCGTACTTATGTTTTCGCTTTTTATTTCAAAATAATTTACTGGCTAGCTTAACTTGAGACTCGGAGTACAAAGGCAGCATAAAAGCTAATATCATAAGAATGCGGTTTATGAACTTTTTTTATAGACTTTCAAGCGAGTCGCATGATTTGGATGTGAAGTGTTCAACGCATTGTAAATAAACTTTAATATATATTTATAGAGAGAGGTGTGTATGAAACCTAATGAGATATTCCTTCATTCACGCTCCCTATGCTCGCTCTACCTTAATGAATCTCTAAAGCAAATAAACCGAATTTCATATCCAAGCATAGTTACTTAAACAAATTGTTTCTATTATTCTGGAAGTGCAGTCTGTATCAAGGGTATTTGATATTCGTTGTGGCCTTATGTTGCCTTCCACTTATTCCTCAGCCATTGGCCATTTCGCAATGCGTTCATTATGGACCCCAGTCAGTGCCATTTAAATTTTAAGTTCTCATTGTTGTGTACTCTGCTATTTTACTCTGCTGCTCTCAAGATCGCCCTCTCTTTCAGTTCAAATGTCAGATTTATGCGGAATGCACAGTACAGTAAAAAAGAGCATAAAGCAACAACAACAACAACAACAACAACAATAGAAGCAGCGGCAATAACAACTCCCCGGACAGTCCCGGAGTGAGTGATACGAATGTCCCGCTGTCCTGCTGTCCCAACATCCACTCCGCTAGTCCAAAAGTCCGGCAATGCAGTCGCATGTGAAACAGTAAAACAGTCAACACTGAAACGAAACCAACCCAGCTCCCATCCAATCCAATTCAATCCAATCCGCCAGTTCACTGCTGTCATAAACGTGTAGAGCCGGAGCAGAAGCTACGACGACGAGGAGGGTGGGAGCTCATCTTTCTTTTTTTTGCTACCCCGGATAGTCGTAATCCCAAAACATATACTTGCAAGTGCGCTTAAACCAACAGGCAGGCAACAGACAAACAGACAAACAAACAATAAACAGGAAGCATAACGAACAACAAAGTGAATGCGGCAGAGGCTGACACAGAGGGGGGGCAGCAGCAGCAGCAGCAGCTGATGGGGGGAGTAGAATGAAAAAAGCTGTAGCTGTAGCAAAAACTGAATAAAAATAATTAAGCTGCTGCTGACGCACTTTTTCGGCACGCTAAGCACGTGACAGGCGCCAGAGCTGGAGCTGGAGCTGGGCCAAAGGGTAGACACGCGGACACACGGAGGGAACCGGATAGCCGTAGCATAAGACAATGGCTTCTAGCTGTGACACGTAACGCCATCAAGTAGGTGGCCATTAAGCATGAAGTCTGCTGCAGCAGCTGCTTGAAGTTCAAACGTGGCTCCACCTCGAGCACAAGTTAAATACAATGCGCACCCCTTGCCCAAATTGTTTTTCTAATTTCGCAATTTAGTCGTATAAACATTTCGCTCATTATTAGAATTTTACTCTCTCTCTCTCTCTCTCTCTCTCTCTCTCTCTCTCTCTCTCTCTCTCTCTCTCTCTCTCTCTCTATAAAAGGGCTGTGTTTATGGCTCCTGCTGCTGTTGTTGTTGTTGTTGTTTGTTGTTTAATGCCGGCATGTTTTATACTTAATTCGCGTTGCATAACTGGAATGCTTATCTCTCGTCTGTTCTACCAATTTGTCGCTCTGCATAACTGTATATTTTGGTATTCTTTCACAGCATACGTAATAACTGATTCATTAGACCGACGCTCGCTAGCTCGCTCGCTCGCTCTGCCTTATGCCATCTGCATACTGTTCTGCTCTGTTCGGGCACTAATTATACAGTCAGCATTTGTCGTTTGGCCATTTTCAAGGGTTCCACACTCTGAAGTAATTCCCCAAAAACATGACCCACTTTGAACCACTTTGACCCTGATGCGAAACACCAACCAGCTAACTAATCCAAGAGAGATGCTGACGTTGACTGTCATTTCAACTGAACGCCTCTGGCTATTGTGGTAGCTGATTGTTGTTGCGTTAGTGTTTAGCTTTTTCGATACCCTGCAATTGGTCAGCAATGGGTATAAGCTGATGCAGGGACGACAATCGAGAGAAGACTAAGGAAGGTTATGGAAGGAAGGTTATCTATCAAAGATCGTTCCTTTGCTTAGGCTTTTTATTTGCTTTCAAATGCCTACAGGGTATCTCACAGTCAAGCATGCCAATCAGCTGCATTACTAGTTTTTGAATATTGTTTTTTCTTGTTCCTGTCTCTTCATTTTTTGTTGCCTCTAATGAATATGAAGAGAAGTTTGCATAATTTACAATCCTGCAGACAGCCAAAAAGGACAACGCTGACAAGGACAATGGCAGAAGCAAACTCCAATTGCATTGAATGACATGCGTTTTGGGGCTCTATGCTTTTTTAGCCCCAACTCTCCCCAAAACATGCGAACTCATCTTGACTGCAATCAGAAACACAACAAATACACATTGACTAAGGGATACCCTGTAAACAGTGTGCTTAAGGCTTGCAGTGGCAGAGTGAATAAGATTCGCCATGGGATATATAGATAGATATATGTATGTAGCTAACAATATTATTTACTCACTCTTTAGATCGACGACTTTTCTTTAGAATTGCTGTAAAATATCTTCCTCTGCAGCCAAGGTTTCGCACACAATGTAATTACATACGTCATTGTATAGCTTTTCGTTGAGGTTGTTTGTAAATTCCTGAATTCGTGCAGACCTCAGGAAATGCCCGTCAGTGATAATATATAGCAATACTAATAATAATATAAATAGTATTAAGAATAATAGTACTACTTCATTATTCATCATTATTCTGCCGTGGGTCTACGCGTTGCTACAAGAATCTTCTTTTATGCCGAAAGATTTTTATTTTATTTTATATTTTTATTATTTGTTTGATCGATTTTATTTCGAGGTTTGGTTGAACTCAAAACACTAAACTGATTGCTAAAGCAGTGAACTATTGAGGCAAATCGAATTTCACTTTTTCAAAAGCCAACTTGGCTAAATATGATATCTTCATAATGTGGATATTGATCTTACTTTCTACAGCCTTGACACTTACCTGCCTATGCACCTCCTGCTGCACTGCCCACACACAGGGTATCCACACATAAAAAGTGAAGGAGATAAAAAAAAAGAAGAACTCGTTTTTGGCCCTCATAAAAGAGACAAATGACAGGGAAATGTGTCAAAAATTGTGCAACTGGCAAAACAAGTTTTTGCATAATTGTTAAATTCGTGGATTTGGTTTATTTTTGGCTTGTGGCACGCGGCGTATGCGCAACATGCCAACCACGTCAAATGAACTGATTAAAGCTACAGTGGATATGGCAAGCAGAGCAACCGCAAGTGAAGCAAAAATGCGACTGCCAGGACGATCCCATTCGGGCAACTGGCACGCACCTCTCCACGTGCCTCAATAAATAAATAAATAAATGCAAAAGTCAGTTAGCTGACGACTTTGACGACTGACAGAAGCGCTGCCAGACGGAATACATACGTACATATGTCCCGACACATAGTAGAACAAGTTTTCTCTTTTCTCTCTTTTTCTCTCTTTTTTTTGCGTTTTAGCCAGGTAGCAGGAGGCGACAGAAGGGGCGCATTTGTCAGCAGCGAAACGGACAAAAATGTTTAACGCTTTGATGGTTTGACAGTTGCGGCAGCAACGTCAACGCTGCCAAAAATCAAACGGCCCGAAAGACGCGCCACTCGATTTACCAGTTAGCAGTTAGCAGTTGGCAGTTCGCAGTTCGCAGTTGGCACTTGCCAGTTGCAAGTTGGCAGTTGGCAGTTGCCAACACGCAAAACGTCCTCGTCAATGGGACATTTTCACTTTGACAGGGCCCCCAAATGCGCGAAACGCTGGCGACAATTCCCGATGATGGCAACGACATCATGACCATGTCGCCAATGATGCCGCATGTTGATGCGACATTTGGGGGTATACACCTTGCCTGCTAGTAGCAGGCTGGGCGGCCGTGAAACATGTCGTGGCTGCTCCTCAACTTGCCAGCTAAGGCCAAGCATCCGCCCCACCGCTTGCGAGGAGCGAAGGTGGCCTCCGTCTACATCGAGGCGCACATAAATATATTTCACTGCACGTTCTCCTGCCACTTACGAATGCTTTTCGGTTATTTTTAATATGAGTACGTGACTTTCTTCTAACAAAATTTATTTGCCTTTCGACCGTCTTTTGCCTGCTAGCTAGAGCTGCCGTAATGTCCAGGCAGCCAGAGTTTTGCCCATAAGTCTAGCCGATCGGCATAGCGCGCTTTGGCAAGGCAACAGAACTACACCCGGAACTAGCTTAGCTTTATGTTAAAAAGATTACTAGCTATTACCACATTATCGTATAAACCTGAGAGTCCCACAGAATATGAGATAAATATTTTGTGGATAGCTTTCAAAGCTTTCGTGTGATCAAACGCAGCTTTTAAGGCAGCTAAAATAAATTTTACAAATTTGTATATTCTTCAAAAAGCTTAGGATCGATAAGCTAAACTTTCAGTAGATATTAAAAGTTTTTATTTTAATTATTAAATATGTTATATGATATAACGATGTGAATAGGTTTTTATATGAAATAATAATCACAAATTTCTTGTTAGCTATAAACTGCTAAAAAGCTCTCGACTTTTAACAAATCACGAAAACTGTGTTTGTATTTGATTTTATTATTTTTATTATTATTATATTCTATTCATTTATTTTATTATTTGCAAATTATTCTATTATCTGACTTTTATTATCTGAAAGCATTTCAATCTTTCAAAGCACATGAAAGCTTAATACTGACAAAACTTGAGATCTGCAGCCGCATTCAAAACTCGTCTAGCTTCAACTCCATCATTAATTTGCAAAGTTTTCCACATAGTGCGGATTTAACCGTTATCTGATCTGTTGCTTAGCTCTGCGCTTGCCGTCAAATTCAGTCAGTGTGGCTCGCTTCAGCCATTTGGCAGCTGTTATTGAATATAAGCTGATAAATTTTGTTGTTGTGGCTCTGAGTCGAATCCAACTGGACTGCGACCAGCAACAATAACAACAATCAAAAGTTTTCGCGACGAGAGTATTACACTGTTAAATACCATATAAACCATATATCATACCATATCATACCATATCAAAGCATAAAATATCATATCATACCATACCCCACTATGCCATAATATAATACATATCAGTCCATTTCATATCATAACATGACATATCATATCATACCATACAATATCATACCATTCCAATCCATTTCATATCATAACATGACATATCATATCACACCATATCATACCATATCATACCATACCATATGATATCATACCATATCAAAGCATAAAATATCATATCATACCATACCCCACTATACTATAATATAATACATATCAGTCCATGACATAATATGACATACCATATCATATCATATCATACCAAATCATATCATATTCTACTATAATATCATATCATACCATACCATGCCATACCATATTATGCCATATTAAGCATAAAATATCATATCATACCATACCCCACTGTACCATAATATAATATCATATCATACCATACAATATCATACCATTTCAGTCCATTTCATATCATAACATGACATACCATATCAAAGCATAAAATATCATATTACACCATATCATACCACATCATACCAAATCATTCAATATCATACCATTCCATATTTACTATGTTATAGAAGCACCTTCGGGTAGTTTCAGACAAGTTCGAATGAAAAGATTCATTGATATATTAACAAACTAAAGTATAAAGAGAAATGCAAGCTGGAAATGTAAACCAAAGTATAGAACTTTCTATTTCACGCTCCCGGAAATTACCAGATCGAGTCTTTCATACAAGAAGAAAAAGAAATAGACGGGCATCGCTGTAAGGCATCAGCTATCCGTATCATATCAACCACGCCTCCTCAGACATGTTACAAACAAGTTAACAAAATCATAATACCCCAAGCGGAAAGTTTCTATGGAATAGCACAGAATGAAAAGACAAACCACACATAAAGTACAAATGCGGCAAATGATAACATTTTTGGGCGAAAGGGTCGGAATCAACGCCGCTAGCGCATTTGCATCTGCAGCTGTGCCAGCAGGTATGCAGCGCCTGTCGTAACAGCGCATGTGGGTGTGCGTGTGTGTGCGATTGCATTCCTTGAATGCTCATTTTGCTCTGCTTTCAATGCACTTTTGCCTCTCTGCCTGGCTGCCAATCTGACACGCCCCACACGCAACAAGCGAGCGTGGCAAAAAAAAAAGAGAGAGAGAAAAAAAAAAAGAAAGGGATCTCTGCTGTGGTTGCTGCTGGCATTTGTATTGGTATTGGTATTGGTATTTGTTGGCGCGTTGATGCGATTTTATGTATTTCCATGATGCGCTTATTCGACTTGGGTATTATGCCCAACCCGCAGCGCTTTCCATGCATACAAATTGCTAAATTATTTAAGCAGAACACCAACAGCAACAGCAACAGCAATAGCAGAAGCAGAAGCAGAAGCAGAGCAGCAACAACATCAATAACATGCAACAACCACAATAACCGCCCGCTGCTATTAGTTCAACTTGTCCCAAATCCTGTCCAGCAATTCGCCAATGTCCAGCAGCAGCTTAAGGTCAGACCGCACAGCAGGGACACACAAAATGTACAACTGCGGCAATTGCACGTATATCTGTGTGTGTGGGTGCGTGCGTGCGTGGCTATGTGTGTGAGTGAGTGCGCCAAGCCAATAATAAATAAGTACCCAAAAACCGTAGCATACTTTTCTGCGCCGTTCAACTTTTTACGTAAATTCTGCGTTCGGCGGCGCCACACGCGCATAACTCAGCACCACACACACAGATACACTCATACACACACACACACATACGCGCGCGTACACAGCGTCTGCTGTTCACATGCGCATACGCATTAAATTCAATTTAAAATTCATGGCATTAACTTTAACTTCAACTTAAGTCCACCGCATGCAACTTGTTAAAATGCCACTGGAAAATGGCTGTGTGCGTGTGTGTGTGTGTGTAAGTGAGTGAGAGAGACAGAGCCCTGGAGACGTGCGTGTGGGCATGTGTACTAAGTTATCTGAAATCTGGCCAGTTGCCACTGCAGCGCTTTCAACTCAGTTTGCTATCTGCAGCACCCCTGCGCCCTTTCACCATGCTCGTTCTCTTCCTCTCTCTATCTCTCTCCCTCTATCTCTTCCTTTTCATTGATAGTATTCAGCGAGTGTGTGTGTGTGTGTGTGTGTGTGCGACTGTGACAACATTTTGCTATTTTATAATTTGATTGCATACTTTTGAGACCTACATTAACACAGTCCGTGACTAGACGAGAGACGGGTGTGTGTGTGTGTGTGTGTGTGTGTAGTGGTGCAGCTTCTATGCATATGTGAAATCTTAGCTGAGCTAATTGCAACCACAGTGCAACTTTGTTGTCGAACAAGCAAAAAAAAAATAAAGCAAAAAAAAAACAAAACAAAAACGTTGCAGCCGCTCGCAACAGACTTTTTAAAACTGATTCACGTAATGCAAACTTTTTTATTTAAATTTTCTTATACTATATTTGCATATGATAAAATGTTAGTTGAAAATATTTTTAGTGACGTGGTTTAACAAACAATAATAGCATATCATTTTTCTAAGACTAAGGAAGAACATGGCTTAGAAGAAGAAAGAGTTATAGAGCGTAATTATTAAAGATCAGTTTTGAGGGAATATTTCAAAAGCATTTTCAACATCTACATTTTCAGGGCAAGTAGATCTTTGCCCTGTACCTAGAAGTCTGTTTAGCTGTTTGGCTGACAATTTAGTCACTTAATAATTATGCTCGGATTAGGTCTTAGGTTGCGCTTGATCTCCCCCAATGGCCCAGTGATCATCATAGGTCAATCTCTGGAAATAAATGTTTTTTACTCATATACTGAGAAAAGAATCAGAGAGTAATCGATGGCATCTTTTTTTAGTGTATTTGTTCGCGATCGTGCCACAATCGTTTGTATTTGTTTTGTTTCACTTCATTGGGCTGAGTTAAATGAAGTTCATTGTTATATATATGCCACTTGTAATGACTCACTTACTGACTCTCATTATACGAACGTCAATCGTATTGCTCAATAAACGACATTCGGCAAAAGAGCATCAAGAGACAACGCAAAGCGCTCAACAGAAATCGAAAACGACAAAATCGAAGTCTCTTACTTAGAGTGAGACCGAGTGAGTATAACTTTATTTTTTTATAAACATGTGTATTTTTTATTTAATGAGCAATGCACAATATAAATATACTTTTCTTTTGTTGTATACCCTATTGACATATTTCACATTTCACATCGTCAATTATCGATGCTTGAAAACACTCTTGTATGGGTGTGCATACATCCAACTGGCCTTTGAGACTCACGACTTGAAATTGTACAACTGTCGGACTCTTCGTTTGTGAATGAAGCGACCTTTGTTATTTTAAATACACTGCACTGTGTCCTAAACCAATGAAAAGAATAATAAAATTGCATGAATTAAACTTTAAATTGCCTCAGCATCTAACATTTACTCTATATATAACCCTCAGCGACTTTTTTCTATTCTCAGACCTCAAAAGATGGAAATTTAATACCGATAAAGAGCACATCGCCTAAATTCCTATTTTGAGGAATAGTACTGCAAAATTGTTGTAGGTAAATTGTTTAACCATGACGCCAACAATTGAATAAAAGAATTAAATTTAATCTAATTTATGTTAGCTATGTTAGCCTAATAACTTTTCAACCCAACTCTTTTGCATATCGGATATCCAATTAAATATCTATGAAAATCAACTCGAATAGAGAAACTACACGGCAAAAGTTAAACACACTGTGCATTAGGGGTGTCCTTCGGAAAAAAAAGAAATAAAAGCAACACCCCCACTTAAAATATTTGAAACTAAACTAACTTAGTAAATGGCTGGCAGTTGTGTTTATGCAAAACTGTTCGGAGCGAGCTGTGAAAGTGCCAGCTGTATTTTATTTTTTATTTTTTTTTTTTTTTATTCACTGCGGACGGCACTTTGGCGTTGCTCTAAAAGCCAATTAGCTAATAAGTTGTCATAATAACAAAGTTGGCAACTTCATTAATTGCATCTGCAGAAGGGAAGTCTTTGAATATTAGAAAAATGTACGACAACTTTCAATTGAATAGAAGGTGTTGCCGCCGCAGTGCACAGCGATAAAAGTAATTAAATAATGCTTCAGAAACTTAAATGCATTTAGTGTTGAGAGTCTGCTTGAAAGCTTGCAAAAATAATTAAGATTGAAAATGGAAATGAGAAAAAATCAAATCAAATTGTTGCACTCTGTCGCATTTCAAGTGCTTACAATTTACGAATTTGTGCATATATATATATATATATTTATATATATATGTATATATATATGTATATATAATGAAATAGCCGAATATCCGAAGAATTCCATTGAATTGCGTCAAGTGGCGCTGAAGTTATTTAAGACAACCTTCGGTCAATTAACACAACCGCAAGGCAATTAACGCCAAGCGAAGGCTTTTTCTCTATGCATGTGCATACACACACACACACACACACAACCACACACACATACATACATATATACATTCGAATACAATTGAAATTCCATTAATTGTGTTTGATTTGTCAGCTATTTAACTTTAGGTTTTATTTGTCGCTTTAATTCCAATTGACTTGTCAGAAAAAGAGCATCATGATTGCTGAAAATCGACTTTAAATTGAGACGGAACAATTTCTCTATTACTTAATTTTAGAAGTGCAAGAAGATATAAATTGATATACATAACACGTTATTTTAAATATCTAACTCTTTCACGGAAACTGCCTAAGCAGATAATTAAATACGCATACATATCATCTGAAAGGTATTAATGCATAGATCATATATATACGTCTATATATGATCTAGTTCATTTGCATTAAAAGTTCTTTTAATTCAATTTTTATTTCAATTGTTATTTTGTTATTTTTATATTAAAAATTTAAAATAAAAGTTTTGATTTTATTTATATATAAAAATTACTTTGTAATAATTATTTTTGATTTTTATCATATAAATCAATCTTTTAATAATTAAAAATATATATATTTTTTTAATAACTCAAAAATAATTATTATTTCCAAATTTCTTGTATAAAAATTATAATCGTTGCGGTCCCTGGTTATTTCCAAGTTTATTTGTCTAGGCGAGAATATCAGTCAGCGCCCCTAACATCTGCTCTTATAGTGTGGTGCTATTTTTATATAGAGACAAAGCTAAAGCTCAATTGCTGCGCTCTTAACTCGGTAGAACTATCTACTATAACCACGCAGTCACAATTTTTTATTGATTTATTGATTTCAAACGAATTTGTATACATTGTATACATTGAAAATGGCCATTCAGGGTATAATGGTCTTGTGAATATGTATATAACAGGCAGAAGGAGATGTCGCCAACACTATAAGTACAGATATTCTAGATTCCATATGAACGTCGAGATTTCGAAAACTCCAAAAGCTAGAGAACTGAAATTCCACACGAATACTCGTATGTTAGTTACGCAATACGAGTTTGTTTCGTTTTTTTTCGATAACTCATCCCATTTCCAAATTATCGATAAGAAATCGAAAATTCGTTTTTCTTATGTTTTTTGGGCATAACTTCAATAATCGAACAACTCAGCTGAAGCCTGGAGGTATCTCCAAGTCGGGCACTCACAAGTCTAAGTTATTTTTAAAATCCTAACTGATAAAGGGCTAATTCAACCGGAGCTCGAGGTATCTGCTAATCGTGTCCTCTCAACTCTTAGGCAACTTGTTGAATAGTTGAAAAGTTAAATTAAAAATCCGTAAATCTCAGCAGATGTTTCAGGTATCGCCAAGTCGGGTACTCCCTTACTCTAACTAGCTGTTGATATGGATAGTTTGATTCCTGAGCAACTTAATCTCAGCTGGAGTTCAAAATATCTTCTGCTTGGACATTTCCAGTTTTTTGCATTAATTTAGCAAAAGAAAATCTCTGTCAGAGTTTGGGGTATCTGCCAGTCAGGCACTCCCGACACTAATTTATTTTTGTTTGCATTGTCTGATTCTTGGACAACGCGCATCGCATTGACTACAAATAAGTTTAAACAATTGAAAATTTGCATTTGCATTTGTTTGAGCAACTCATTCCTTGCTCGCACCTGAGACGCTGCCAGTCAAAGGACCCGCATCGTTCAGCTTTATTTGCTTGTCAAAATATGAATTTAACATAAATAATAAAATGAAAAGCAACAATTGCTAATTCAATTCTGGGCAACTGATAAAACATTTGTACTTCTACTGGCTTGCAGCTGATGACGGCTAAGGATCTAAGCAACTTCAAAAGCTGCACACAAACAAAAATAAAAGTTTTCAAACAATTCTTCAGCTCCAACGTGGCACTGGCGACAAATGCATTTGCATGTGCTGCGTGCAGCTTTTAGCCATGGCAGATGCTGTTGATGATGCTGCTGCTTGTGGCTTTTAAAATGAAGAAAAAAAATAAAAGCAGTCGAAATAAGATAAGGCTGTCAATTTGAATTTGGCTTTGTAGTGCACTATTGAAAGAGGGAATATTATGATTTAGCCAAGGTTTGCTTTCTCTTTTTTGTCATATGCTTATCAAAGGCTCAAAAGATCTCTCACGAAACGTGTAAAGCCTCTTCGGATAGAGATCTAGCCAGTCAGCTCTATGATTATATTCGTAAGACGTTACAAAATGCTATACAAGTTGAGATCTAAAGTCTCAGAACAGTCCAATTAACAGACTAATATTATGTAATACTCTAGAGTATTGAATATTCGTGCTGCTAAAGGGTTTCTTTTTAGCTTCTGTTCCTCTTATTATTTTTTATTTTTGTTTATACCCTGAACCCATTGAAAATAGGAATTCAGAGTATAACGGTTTTTGTGAAAATGTATGTAACAGCCAGAAGGCGACATCGCAGAGCCCACAAAGTATATATATTCTTGATCAGCACAAAAAAAAGTTGATATACCCCTGTCCGTCTGTCCGTCCGTATGAACGCCGAGATTTCGGAAACTACAATAGCTGGGGAGCTGAAATTTCACATGAATACTCGTAAGTTGTTTTTTCGATAACTCATCCCAACTTCCTTCTAGAAGTAGAGTTATAAGCATCCAAAGTATAGTCCAACCCACCCCCAGATCACGACAGCAAGTGCGCGGTTAAGAGAGCGCGTGCTTATACGTGCGTAAAGAAGAAGAGTATTTTTTTTGTTTCAGGGTTCAGGGTATCTCGTAGTCTCGAGTAGAGCCTTCTTACTTGTTTTTTTTGCTAGTTTTTGGCTGTCATATCGAGCTCATAACTGGTGCCAATGCATTTGCTAAAGTACCTCAGGTAAAATAAACTTTCAGCTGCCCCACTTACCTTTTGCGCTTCCCCCCAACTCCTTCAGCTTATGCTGCTCATCTTTATCCCCTTGGCTGCAATCATGATTATCTATGAAAGTCAAGTTTAGAGCTCTTCTGTTGCCACTTTGATGCTATGCTTGAGGTGCCTTAGCTCCATATGCTTGTGTGTGTGTGTGTGTGTACGTGTGTGTGCTCTGGTTAAGGAACTTCAAAGAACTTGAAGCTGAAAACACTTTGGTTTATTAGTTCCCAGTTCTCAGCCATATACCATATAAAATCTAGCCGAAGCCTGGCCCAAGCATTGACGTTTATTGAATCAAAATCGTTTGTTCCCTACGACGCCTTTGCACCGTTTCCTGTTTCCCGGCCACGCCCCCAACCATTCAAACGCCCCTCACCCAGCGCCATTTCCCGTTGCATTGTTGCCGGCTGAGTGTGTGCAAAAATCCGCGCAAACTAGCAAAAGGCAAAGAAAAAAAAGAAAGAAGCTAAAGTGCTTCACTCAGGCGTTACTAACTGGGCGATACCCTGTAGCCACTTGAGCAGCTACAGTATTTATCACTCATATGGACAAATGTTTGACAAATGATCTATGTATATAGCAATGGATCTTAACGATTTGCAGCCAACATAATTCTAAACAATTTCTTGGAACAATCGATTGCCATAATCTAGAACAGCATGAGAGCAATATAAACTCAAACTCCCAGAGTTATTTATTTATAAGTGCCTCAAGCATGTCCACATCGCCTTGGCTGCTAATGATGATCACAATTCTCGAAGTCGAAGCAACTTCTCAGCGTCTGCTCATCATCAGCATACCCATTTTTTGCCTATTCGCGTTTCAATGGGCTTAGGGTATGGGAAAAAAAAAAAACAAAAGAGATTTCCCCATGGAGCGTGTTCAGCAACTGCCGAGCTTTATCACACAACTCCACGAAGAGCAAAGTCAGCCCAGCTCATTCCCACGTCCACGCCCACATTCATGCTCACGCCAGCACCGATGCCCGCCCACCATTCGATTCGTCCACCCGCAAACACTCGACGCTGGGGCGCAAACATTTCAAATCGCCGGGTCATGATTCAAGCACTCAGTCAGCTGTATTTTATTGAATTAGGGTGAGGCGCGAGCGGAAGAGCGGGGCGTGGCAAAGGCGCCGAGAAACGATGCGAAAATCAAAGCGACGAACGCAGTGCAACAAATGCGACTCTAGGGTATGAGTGTGGGTATGGGTGCGGGTGTGGGTGCGGAACATGTTGCCTTTTGGGTTGAGTATGTGGATATAAGTGCAGCACACATGCCAAGCCTTCCACACACACACACACACACACACACACACACCCACAGACATAGTCAATAACTTCATAAATCAAAGCGTTTGCTCAGTCATTTTACGAATTTGCTCGCTGCATCGAATTGAAACTTAACCCGATCGACTAACAACCAAAGCCTCCCTCTAGCTCACACTCATCTCTGATAAAAAAAAAAAAAGAAAGAAAAGAGGTTTTCCACTTTTTGCGCTATCCTCTATCTCACTCGCCCTCTTCATATCGCGCTCTCTTCATCAATCTCGGCATTGCTGTTGGTTGCCTTTTAGTTGCGTACCAATATATATACGTGTATGTGTGTGTGCGTGTGTGTGTGTGACTGACAAGACCGACTTTACAGGGTATTTGGTAGCTGTGCCGCAGCTGTTGCTGTTGCTGCGACTGTTGTTGACGTAAATGGCAATTGACATGGCCCAGTCGGGTCGTTGTGGCTGCTCATTGATGCGACATGTCGCTCGCTCACTTTCTGTTCTAAGCTTTATTAATGGCCATGAAGCAAAGCGAACAGAAACAGAAGAGAAAAAAAAAACAAAACAAAAAACAAGATTTTTCGGCCCCAAAAAGTATGCAACAATTTTTGCTGTCAATTAAAAGTCGCAAGGGTAACAAGTATTGGCACTACCGTTGGTTGCATCCATTACACAAGTTTAAGCCACATTTCAAGCAACCTCTAGAGCTAGAACCCAGGCCGGCAGCTGCCTAATTAGTTCGGCTTTTTTTTTTTTTTTTTGGTTTGTTTGTATTTTGAAGGCTCTCAGCCGGCAGCAACAACTTTAACATTAAACCAGCGCACACACAAAAAATTAAACAAAATAAGAAACAAGGCCAACAAAAAAATAAACAAAAAAAAAACAAGAGAAAAGAAAAAAGAAATACCACGAAAATAGCTAAGTAAATAACAAAGAGAAAGCATGCAGAAATGCGAAAGGAAACTCATTGAAAACCTTGCAAAACGGAACATTTTTCCCCAGCGTGCGGCGATCAAGAAAGTTTTCCAACTTATTTTTGCTCGCACAACAAATTAACCATTGTTGTTATCGCTCATATTGTTGTTGTTGTTGTTGTTGCTATAGTTGTTGTTGCCTTTTCTACTGCTTCAATTTATTTGCTGGTTGTATTTTTATTTACACGCCCGCTTTGACTTATTTGAGCCACAATAAATGCCACCTAAGTCTAGACATTGACTTCGCCATCGACTCACAAGACATACCACCAGCAACAGCAACAGCAACAGCAACAGCAACAGCAACAGCAACAACACGAGGCAAGTCAACAAAGTTTCTTCCGGCTGTGGACAAAGCTATGCCACGAGCATCGAAGCCCTCGACCAGCTGGAGTCCTTGAAATGAAAAGGAAAAAGCTAAAAGAAAATTTGTCCACCTGCCCTAAGGCGCTCATTGTTGCGTGGGCAATGGCTCGTCAAAGATCTGGCAACGCCGATATGCACATAATTGTTAATGTGACGCTGTTAATCAATTTCTGTTAACTAACAATAACAACTCCACCAAGTCGAAAATTCTGTTGAAGTTCTATAAATAAGCAAGAGGATAAAGAGTCTCTGTCGGACTGAAATTGTTTAACAAGAACTGTTCAAGTTTATCAACTAGAGTTTTACAGTTGCTGAGATGCTGCAAAAGTTTTTATTTTACAGTGAAGCTGTGTTGTGTGAACTGTCAAAGTTAATTTCTAGTTAAGCTGCTAAGCTTCAGATTGTGCAGAGATTCTCACTAGAGGTAGGCTGTTAAGGCTATGTGCTTAAGGACGAACTATTTGAAAAGGAAACTGTTAAGTTGTTGATGTTAAAGTTAGATCTTAAAGTGCTGCTGTTAGAGTACTGCTGTTAGCTTGTTGCTATGCAAATTCTACGATTTAAGTACTCCTGTTATAATGCTGTCATTGAAGTATTACTGTTAATGTGTTGATGTTAAAGTTTGGGTGATAAATAGATGTTACTGTTAAGATGATACTGTTAAGCTGCTGCTGCTCACCTGGTTTTGATAAAATGTTAAAGTGCTGTTAAAATTATACTGTTAAGGTTTTGCTATGAAGATGTTGTTGTTACAAAACTGCTGTTAAAGAGCTGCTGTTAAACTCCTGTTATTAAGATACTACTGTTAACGAGCTGATGTTAAAGTAGAGCTGTTTAAGTTTTATTCTTGAAAACATACTGGAAAAATAAAATTAAAAACTTATATTATGTTTGATGTTTTTCTAAGGTACTTTCCCTTTTGTTAAACAAGTTTTTCAGCTTTTGATTCGATCAACTTGAAGCTTGTATTATGTCTGTCTATATGTACATATATGTAGATTGGCAAAGCTATCAGGTTTGTTTGGGTCGCCGTAAATAAGCTTCAGTCGGCTTCTAGCATAAACGCACAGAACAGACAAGGGTAATGTTTCTATCAATATAAATTACATACGCTCCATTGCAGATCATAATATTATAATACCAGTCAGTAAAAGTGAGCAACAGCTACTGAATCACAGTGTAATTTACATATATATATGCATATACCTGTGTAGGTATGTGTGTGTGTTTGTTTGTGTATGAATGCAAATAAAAGAAATTAACAACAATATTGACTCATATGGAGAGTTAGTTAAAACAGCAGCAATATATTCATAAATCATGTTTTTTATGAAGAGTTATTAAAGAAATTTTATTCAATAGCCGGGCGACTTTGGAGTGAGTGGCTGTGTGTGTGTTTGTGTGTGTGTGTGTGTGTTTGTGTTGGATGAGTGTCTGTGTGCCATACATCTTTATGCAGACTTTTAGCCGCTTCAAAGTGCGCTTTGTTTGGCCGGGTCGAGAAACACGTGAGCGTTGAAAATGTAAGCAGAAATGTTAAACGCTTACTATAAGCTCCCGAATATGTATACAGAATACACACAGTTACACACACATACACATACATATAAATTCATATACACACACGTATCACCGCAGCTTTTTGGGCTGTTGAACTTTGTAACACTGTTGCATGTGCTGCCTTTTGTGGCGACTCCTGTTGCTGTTGCTGTAGCATTAAAGGATTAAAATTTTGTAAACAATTGCAAACTGTTAAAGCATTCATCGATATCCGCTGACAGCAGGACATTTTACCAAAACGCACACACGCAAAATAACTTTAATTTGAATGAAAATGCCTTTCGATTAAAGTTTTTAACGCTTTTGCTCATTTTGTTTATATGTTGCGAATTAAACGGGGTATAACGTTTATGAGTAGATGGCAAAAGCTGAACTCAAGTTGTGGAAAAACATATGAGATCTGAGATCGAGAGAGATAGATGCATATTTACTCAATGCATTATTAACCCAACTTTGTCAGCTGCAACTCGATTGAATCTTGACAGATCTTCATCAACATTATATCATATTAGTCTAGTCTAGTCTATTAGTTAATTCTTTCAATAGTCATCGTCTCTAACCTTAAGCTTTGACAGTAAGAGAAAGTACAAAGTAAGAGAAGAGTTCTTAGTCTGACCCTTATCAGATCATAGCAGATCATAGCTCAAAATTTTTTTAAAAGAAATTCATAGAAATTTCAGGCAAACCTTAGGCAGAGCACAGATCTAACTCAGAAACAAATCACAGCATAGAAATTCGGTGGCTTACGTATGAAGAGAAAGTGCAAAGACTGTGTAAGAGTTCAGTTCTTAGTCCAATAATAGATCTTGAATTTGTTCCAAAGTTAAGCTCTGGCCTTCAGCTTGGGTATTAAGAGAATGAATAAAGACTGTGTAAGAGACCAGGCCAATTACAGCTTAAAATAAGTTATTCATATATCTATTCATAACTCTCCGTTAGATTTTCAACCCAGCTTATAGATTTTGTAGTTCTCTTAAGAGTTCAGCTCTGACTTTAGATAAGCCATAAAACCAATATGAGAGCACAGCTCGCAGCTGGATATCTGTTTAGTCGAGCACTGCTGAGAGCTGCTTACCTTTGCTTGTTATACCCTGAAACCATTGAAAATGGGAATATGGGAATATGAGTTTTTTTTTTCAGGGTTCAGGGTATCTCGTAGTCGAGCAGTCTCGACTAGAGTCTTCTTACTTGTTTATGAATATTTTTATTATTGCTTACTATTATGCGTTGCACATACGCTGCATTGCAAATCAGGTAATTGCTGCATTATAAATGTTAAGCTCTATTGTCCGAGTCGAGGCTGATGGCATTTCGATGCCCATGCCGATGCCGATGTTGCTATGCCATCCACAGGCTTCCAGCTGTCATATACATATATATGTATGTATGCATGTATATACTTTACACGGCTGCGTTAATTAAGCAGCATTTTTATATGTAATGCATGCTAAATAATCTGCACAGTGGTTGCCTTACCGTTCAATAGCAACTCACACCGAGCTGCATGCAGAATCCTTTAAGCCAGATACATGTGCTGCTGTGCATAGCTTTGGCTTCGTGGAACATGACCTATGTACCCATTCAATGGGCTGCTTAGATCGCTGGCCTCAATGTCAATTTGACCACTGAAACGCATTGATGCGAAATTGCACAATGCACGCCAGCAGAGCAAACGGCAGCGTGGAATCTGTGTAAGCTGTGAAATCATATTCAATTAAATCAATATGGTATTGAAAGGCCATTTGGCAGCATATCAGCCAAAATGAGTTCGTAACATGCCGAATTGTAAAAGGCAAATGCTAACACAAAAGGCCAACAAATCTGCTACTTTTATCAGTTATTGCATTGTGGTCGTTGGTCTGGTCAAATCGTTGCCTTGAGTACGCTGATCTTTGAATCTGGTGTTACTCTAAGCACATTGAATTCTTGACTTTAGTCCATTGTCGGGGCTTAAATTTAAAACTCCCTTCTTGCTGCGACTCTCAATCATTATCCTGCCCACAGCAGCTCGAGCTACAACAATAAGTCGCTTGTCCAGCCAAACAACAATGGACTGGCCCTGGCGCTAAATCTGCTTGAACAGAGACCCATTTAAGCAGACTTTAATACCAGCGAAATCCTTTGTCGTTCAACTCTTCCTCCTGCCCATCCTTTACCTGGTTACCCCCCTTCCTTCATGCAGGCCGAGTCCGTGCTGCTGCCTCTGTTCTATGACAGCAAGGTATGAACGACATAATCTCAACTGTGTTTGCTTTTGTGTTGTGGCTATCTTAGCCTCGCTGCCTTCAATTGATAACGAAAACGATAACGATAACGATAACGAGAATGACAGCGATACGATGTTACTAGAGACAATGCAGACAACATGGCGACAGCAACAACAGTTGCGCTAAGTGAGACACACACACTCTCTCTCTCTCTCTCAACGACTCCCTGTCCGTTTCTCTCAAATGTTATCTAAAATGTCTCGACGTCTTTAATCGCTGTCAACTAGGAAGTAATAAGCAAACACATTAGTTCACGATTCATTGCAAAGATTTGAGTGTTTATTGGATGCCTGGCAGGATTTGAACACAAAGGATAATTGTTAAACATTGTTAAACTTTCTTCTAACTGACTTTCTTATATTCCTAATAGATCCACCGACCCTTACACAGCTCATCATCTCTCTTTGCCTGCTCCTCTCTCTCTCTCTCTCTCATTCTCCACTGACAACGCTCGCTTGTAAAGGATAACTTTTAGTCAAGCACTCTAACACTGAGGTCTGCCTATTAACCTCCATAATCCCATAGATCCATAGGACTTCCACTATCCTTTTGCCATTCTCTCTGCTTCTAAGTCGAGCCCATTCCTCTCTCTCTCTCCCTTCCTCTCATAAGACATTCTCTATCGCTTGCATTATTTGGCCTGTTAGGCATTTGGCTTACAGCTTTGACTAGCGATGAGTGCAAAACATACAACAATACAACCAACTACAACAAAATAATGCCTTGACTTTCAATTGCACAATGAGCAACAGCAGCAACAACAGCAACAACAGCAACAACAGACAAACAACAAACAACAGGCAACGAGCGACGACAAAGACAGCGACACGGACAACGACAACAATAAAAGTCTCGGCTGTTTGGTTGAATTGAATGCACGGGCAACCGTTGGAAGCCGCATCCAAATCAATTCAAATGCGGAAACTGCTGCAGTTGTACAGTTGAACGGCCAACAGAAAACAGAGCAGAGCAGAGCTAGCTCCCGCTCTCTCTCTCTCTCTCTCTCTCTCTCTCTCTCTCTCTCTCTCTCTCTCTCTCTCTCTCTCTCTCTCACCCACTCTCTCACACACAGACTCGCCATAGTAATTGTTGTTCACATTGTTGTTGCGCAGCTCTGGCCTTGTTCAATCCCGAATGGATGATGCCCCATTAGATGAACCTTTCGATAGGGCCAGAGGCAGTGGCATTGCCACAGCAAGCGACCACAACGATAAGCGGTGAACGAATACCGCAAACAGAATTTCACTTTTATTTAGCTTCATCCTTTATGTTTTAATAGCCGAAAATGGGGAAGCTAAACAGAGAGCTATAGAGGCAGAGAGGACGAGCGAGCATGACCCATAGCAGAAATCGCAGTTGCCTGAGCGAATGGTCAAGCATAAGAAAATGCTCAATTTTTGTTTTCACATTTTCCAAAAACGAAATCTCTTCCATTTCGCCTAAGCATTTGAGTAGACAAAGTTGATAGAAAAAGATAATTAATGAATTAGTAGTTAATTAATAGTTAATTATAATAATGATAATAATAAAAATCAAGATTCGAACTAAGTTCACTCATTATAAATATACTATATGAACTTGTATAGTCCTTATCATGTAATCATTAAATACACTAAGCATTTTCAATTCTTTGACCTCTCTTTAACTAAGCTAAGCATCTGAGCTCCTATCATTTCTCTTTGTCTCTCGACTAAGCTAAATATCTGAATTTCCTTCTTCTCACTCTCACTCTCCTTCTCTTTCCAAGCATCTGAGTTCCTTTTATTTCTATCTATCTCTCTTGGCTTGTCTGTACCTCCCTCTCTCTCTCTTTCTCCCCCCCGCCCTATCTCTTTCCTTTTCTCTCTCTCTCGTTCTCTCTCTCCCTCCCTGACTCTCTCTCTTTCTCTCTCTCTCGCTCTTTAGCATCTGAGTTCCTTTCATTTGCATCCCTATCTATGTCTTCTCATCTATCTATCTTTCTCCCCCTCTCTGCATAGCATAGTTATTTTCATTTCTGTCTCTCTCTCTCTCTCTCTCTCTCTCTCTCTCTCTATCTTTCTATATATATATCTGTCTCTTTGTCTCTATCTCCCTTTCATTTTCTCTCTCTCTCTCTCACTCACTCACTCTCTCTGCTAGACTGAGCACCTGAATTCCTCTTATTCCTATCTTCCTCTATCTCTGTCTCTCTCTCACTCTCTCTCTATATGTCTCTCTCGCTATTAAATATTCATGCAGCCAGACAGCTAACTTCTCCTGATAAAAACATTTCTTGGAATAAACTCGAAGATTTCTAAGGTTAGCGTTTTCTCGGAACACATTAACAAGGCATTTTTCGGAAGGAACTGCCACCAGTTGCCATCGATGGTCACAACTGATTAGAGTCTAATAAGTATGCGTGGGGCATGACCAAATGCGCATTGTTAATGGGTCTCCCAAGAGCCACACTCAGACACAAGCCCACACACACACTCTCACACACACACACACACACACACACACACTCAGGTGCCGCTGGAGCCATAAAATGAGCACAGCACGAATTCAAATTGAAGGCCAAGCCGAATCTTATTAACAATAAAAACGAGCTCAAAAAGTTAAGCACAACAACAACAGCAACAGCAACAGCAACAACAACAATGCCAACATCAAAGACCAACAGAAACTAACCAGACATGTCGGCCAAGTTAACCCCCCCCCTCCAACACCAGAGTCATCAGCTGCCAAAAATCCAACGCCACAACCCTTCGCACGCCTTTTGACAGGTTCGTTTCGGTTACGTCTTTTGTGTTGTTGCCGTGCCGCACTTTGATTTTGACGTATTTATTTGCCACCCAAGTTCTACACCCATTCGCAGTCATCTTCCATCTGCCAACTCTCATCATGTGCCCGCTCCTTCTCGCCCTCTCTCTCTCCCGCCCACATCCTTTGTGTGGCGCGCTGTTTCAGTGTGGGCTGCATCTGACGAATCTTTGAGATAAATTAAATTTAAACTGATAATAAAAAAATTTACGAGCCAATAAACGCGACCATTGAGGCTAAGCAGCTGACGCTCAGAGCAGCGGGAGCCGGAGCCCGGGCAGACGAGAGCCAGCCGGCGACATGTCCTGGCTCAGGTTGTTGGCCTGGGAGGCTGACGGACGGCAGAGCAGTAAACCCTTCAGCACAAGCCAAATAAATAATAACAAAAGGCCGCGCACACAACAATGACAGCTGAGAGCTGTTCTCTAAATAAGCGGCAAGGCGGCAGTTGTCGTCAACTCAAGGAGTGGCGAATGGAGCTGCTAAAAGGAGCCACGACTTATAGTTCGAATGACAAAGGCAGCCAAAGGTCCTGTGGCGCGAGGAGCAGCTGAGTCAGATGGGAAGAGGACGCTTCTTGGCAAGTGCAATGCGAGATAAACAGAACAAACGAAGCCAGCACAGACAAGGTCACAAATACAGTTATCCCCCACCACACACACACACACACACACACACACGCACACACTCGAATCATAAAGGAAACAATGAAAGCAACGCAAGAGCAGCAGCAGCAGCTGGAGTAGAACCTCTTGTTGTGGCAACTGCTTTGGCTATAACAGCAGATTCCAACTGCTTAGTTGATACTTATCTGGTCCAGCTGCACACCACGCCCCACATCCGCCCCCAAATTGCTGTTGTTGCTGTTGCTGTTGCTGTTGCACAGTGCTTTAAGTAGACAGATATTACGTATACGCAATAAGTAAACGTATACGCATTATTTGTTTAACGTGCCCGCAATAACAAAAGCTAAAGGGATTACCCTAGAGAAACGAAATGACATTGGGTGAAAGCAAGAGCAAGAGCAAGAGAGAGACAGAGAGAGAGAGATGGAGAGAAAAAAGTAATCCTTTACTCACTGTGTCATCGATGATAGCAATGATATGCGTAAAGCCATATGCCAAAGTATTTATCCCTCAACTGCAGCTAACTTTACTGTGATAATTTAAGCTACAACTACAATTTACTGCTGTATATATGAATATATATAAAAAAAAAAGTATATACATATATGTATATATGTATATATATGTAGTATGAGTTAATCCATATGCATACGCATAGCATATGAGTCTGGGGCTTAGAGTATAACCCGATATATTAGCAAAGTCAACTTTAGCTAATATCTGCATTAATTAGTTTGCTAATTAGTCTCAAATAAATTCTCTAACTTGATTGGCAAATTTGAGGTTAGAGATACCATCGATTTAATAATATTTTAATTAATATATATATATATATTTTTTTTTTCTTTTTGCTGACTGTGGAATGTAAATATGAAATACAATAACATAGCTCATACTGTTAATCAATATTAGTTTTTACCCATTGAAAGTGTCAGATTTGGGTATGCTAAAATGTATGTAACAAACACAAGAGCGCGTGGCAGAGACCATAAAGTATATACTATGATATATATAAATATATATGATATATATGTATATATGTATATATATGATATATATATGGTATAGTAGTAAAAGTCGATCTAGCAGTGTCCATCTGTTATTACGTCCTTCCTTGCGTTGTTTTATAGATCCCTATATAATTCGAGCATATCAAGTTGGTTTTCGATAACACTTTACTTTCCAATGTTATCGATCAACAAGTAAACAGAACTTTATTTATTAAATTATATATATTAAATTTGTTTTTCTCTTTTCACAATTATTTCCATTTAGATGTTTGTTATATTTTGACTACATGCTCAAAATGTTATCAAAGTCTTTCAATTGTTAGAATCTGGTTATAACGACAGCCCAGGCACTGTCATGGTCAAGAGACCGTCGTTATGCCCGGAAGACGCTATAACCATATAAGTTTGCTCATATAAGATTGCATGAAAGTCAGCATAACCATACGAACGAGGTCTTTATTCTACTGTATATTCGATTTTTATTATATATTCAATCGAATAAGTAGATCATTTATTTAAAAAATTTTATCCTAAAGCCGGTTAAATAACTCAGATGTTATTAAACAAATCGCTTCGTGTTTCAAGCAGTTGGTATTATGTATTATATATATATATATATATGTATATATGTGCACAGATATACTATATTTTATGAATCACAATTGTGATTAAATTGTCTTTGAATAATCAGATTCTGAGATACTGGGTACTAGGTTTACTCTTTAGTATTCAAGCAGCGGCAGGGTAGTGTTGGTACAGGCCATGAGCATCATCAATGGAGTTATTCAATTTAACTCATTACATTTCTTTTCAGGGCAGGGTATCTGCTAGTCGAGCACGACCCACTATTGTTTTATTAAAGCGAATTGGACTTCAACCTGAAGTGGGCAATTTTATGGCAATTATGCTTCAATGCACACACACACACACATACATACACTCGATTATATTTTTTTTTATGTATGTATATAACTTAATTAAAGATACATTCATTTCTCAGCTATTAAAAAAGGACGTAACTGCTCGACGCTATTTTCTTTCACACGCTTCGACGCACTCAAGAAGCGCTCTAATGGAATTCATATAACACACACACACACACACATGTGTATATCTGAGACTTGAAGAGTTTCACTACACACACACACACACACACTCTATCTGAAACTATGCTAAATGATTCCAACGAGCATGAAACCAGAAGTAAAAATAAAAAATGCAAATAAAAATAAAATGAAAATGAAAATGAAAAAAAAAAAAGAATAATAAAATAAAAACGAACCCCAAGCCAAATGTAATTGCAACAAATGAATATATATGTGCAAGACAATCAAACACACTCACACACACAGAGCGAGAGAGAGAGAGAGAGAGAGAGAGAGAGCGTTGCAGACGAGGGCGTGGCCACAGCCCAGTTGGACAACTCCGTATGCTTTCAAGCTTAATGCAACGCATGTTGTGCACCTTCTGGACTCCGACCAAGCGAAACAAAAACAAAAATTGAGCGAACAGACAAAAAGTACAAATGAATGAAAAACAAACGAGCTGTGCCAGAACGAAGCTGGAACACTCTGCTTTAGAGAGAAGAATCTTACATTGAGGCAGTTTGGAAGCCATTCTATGTATATGTGATGTGCGCCAAACAGATATTGATCAAGAATGTGCACATATATATATACTTGCTTATGCATATGCATTGAAAATATTTAGCTGTATAAGAATTTGTAGCCTGTCTTTCGCAAGCCCTATCTCCCTCTCTCTCTCTCTCTCGTTCTTTCTTCATGTGCATTACACATGACTATATTACAATACCCTCTCCATGGGCCTAACGAAGAAATACAAGCAGCAAAAACAACAACCGACAACAGCCAACTGGCAACTGGCAACTGGGCCAAAAAATGTTGATAAACCTCGAGGAGCGTGAGGCCAGACGCATAGAAGGCAAAGGCAAAGGCGCAGGCGAAGGCGAAGGCAAAGGCGAGCGCACAGAAAATGAAAATGAAAATGAAAATGAGCAAAAGTAAGTTGATGATGGTTTCCTGTCCCCGTCCCGTCCCCATCACGTTCCCATCCCCGCTCGTCAGTGCCAACCGCCCACCAGTCAGCAGTAAGCAGCTTCAGGTTCCCTCCTCTATTGCCCTTTTATTCCGGCTGCTGCTTCATAAATTCAAATTTGATTTTCATGTTGATTATGATGCGCGCCGCAGATGAAGATGATGATGTTGATGGAAATGTAGATGCCAAATGGCAGACGCGAGCCGCGGCTTACAAACAAAAACTGCCGCTGATTATTGCCAGCTGTCCAGACGCCTTACCATCATCCAGAGTCACTCTCGTCCGCCGTTCCTCGTCCCTCGGTGCCAGTTGTTGCTGTATTGGCTTGGCTTTTATTCACTTTTTTATGAGTTTAATGAAAGTCGCGCACGCCCCACGAACTACTACTCATAAGCATATATGTAGGTAAAAATGCGTACGTATTTCGAGCACTACTTCTGTGCCACTTGTGGCAAGGCCTCACTCCGTACATCCCACTCAGCCTCCTCCTCCTCCTTCTCCTCCTCCTTCGCCCACTCAGCCGCTACTTATAATACGCTTTATGGAACATTTGGCTGGGCGACATTGCCATTGCGATTGCGTTTGCCTGAAGCACTTCGAGTGTCGAATGTCTGTCTGTCTGGCCGGTAGGTAAGCAGTATTTTGATTATGCATTGCAAGTGCTTAAGATGTTGCCCAATATTACGTTAAGTATACGCAGCGTCTGCTGCCAATCAATATGAGTCCGCCACTCAAAGCAGAGAACGCACAACTCGACAAAAAATATATTTACTATATACTCGAATATTTGCCTTCCACGCAAGGCAAACGAAAAAAAAGTTATTTATATAAATAATTATTTTTTATTTGCAGACAACTGAATAGGAATTTGTATCTAATATAAGCTAATGTCACCAAGAATTTAACATAAACTTTATTCTATATATATCGAATTAAAATACAAGAATAAAGTTTAAGAAATAAATGAATTGAATTAAATCTACTCTTAAGAACAATATCAATAACTCTCCTGAAATACACACAAGAGTGCTCTGGGCGGGAATGCCTGACTAGCAAATACCTTGTACTCTACAAAAGAGCTGTTAATTCTCTTTTGAGCGGAGCTTGGACTGAGGCCTGAGGCCTGAGACTGAGGCTAAGCTGAGTTTAAACAGAGGCTGAGCTGAGCTTAGGCAGAGGCTGAACTGAACTTAGGCAGAGACTGAGCTGAGCTTAGGCAGAGGCTGAGCTGAGCTTTGGCAGAGGCTGAGCTGAGCTTAGGCAGAGGCTGAGCTGAGCTTACGCAGAGGCTGAGCTGAGCTTAGGCAGAACCTGGGCTGAGCTCAAGCTGAGCTTGAGGTGAGTCTAGGTTGAGCTTGAGCTAAGACTGAGCAGAGCTTATGCAGAGCTTGGACTGAGCTTCAGCTGAGTTGTGGCTGAGCCCGAACTGAGCTTAAGCTAATCTTGAGCTGAGTTTAGAATGTACGTAAGTTATATTTAAAATCTTTACGATAACTTTTTATGAGAACTTTTTAGGGGAACTTCATTATTGAATAACTTTTCTACTAGACTGCTCGCTTTGAACAAATTTGGAAAGTAAATAAAAAATCTCTCTTCATTTAAATACATTTTCTGCGAATTAGAAGTAGGGTAGAGTAAAGGAGGCATCAACAATTTAAAATATGCACAAACTGTGTATTCATTACAGAAACACCCACAGTAAAATCTAAATTTCCATCTTGTGTGGCTTTCAAGCTACGTTTAGAAGAGGAAATTAGATTATCGATTTTTATCGCTAATAAGGAAATGGAATGTCATATTCAAATAAAATATGAAAGCTTCGAATCGGATTGAAAATAAAAAGATATATATATATATACATTTAACATTTCAAGGTCGAAACGAAAAGACGAACAACATTATGGCTTGACATGGTTCGTCCTTACGATCAAGAATACATATATATATATGAAGACTACCATACTCCTGCCTGCTACGTACATTTTGAGCAAACCAATCTACCCCGACCTTACATTTACTGTGGAGTATGAGAAAAAAGAAAGCCTCGTGCTATATGCTCTCTATGAAATGGCATAAAGCAAATGTTTGCGATACAAAATCTTCTCGTTTTTCTTGTTAAATATTTATGTGGAGTGGCTCTCGATGTCTGTTCGTGTGCTTTTGCTACAAATGTTTTGCTGCTATTTGCTCAGCGCGGCTGCCGGCATTCTGGTCGCCTTTGCAATTCCCCATTTAACTTGGCTGCTTGATATTCAATTGATTTTATTGGTTGGCTGCGGCAAAGGAGTGCGAGATCTGTGGCCGGGCTGTGTGACAGTGAATGCAGCATTCATAAAGTCAACTGATTTTATTGCGACACGAGGCATGCAACATGCATTGAATCGGCTGCAACACGCTGCATTCGATTTGGTTTCGCTGTTGGCCAACATTCCGGCCAATATTCGTTAGCACGGTTAATGGCCAAACTGGCGACATATATCCATTCCTGTCGCCCATTCCCATTCCCATTCCCATACCCATTGCCATTGCCATTGCCATTGCCATTCCCGTTTCCATTCCCAATTGCCATTCACATTTCGATTGCCATTGCACTTGACCAAAAGACAGAGGCGAAAAGCGATGCAGTTTTATAGCTGCTGGTCAAATGGCTGGCGACATATGGACGCGAAACAATAGCACGAGGACTGACAGCCAGACAGAGAGCGAGAAAGAGAGGGCGAGCAAGAGATGAAGAGTGCCAGACAAACATGCAGACTTTGATGACATTGCGCGGCGCCACTTGGTCTCCAAATCGCCACAAACGCTGAACAACATTTTAGCCTTAAACTCAAAGTAGACAGACCCCACAAGCCATGCCAATTTCATGAGCCAACCGCTTTTAGCCCACCCAATCGAATGCTCAATTACTATTGTAATTGTGAAATGCAATATCTGGAGAAATCAACCTGAAAACATTTTCAATAGATACTTGACTGTGGTATACAATTTATTAATTTATACCCTTTAATTAATTTATATTATGATTAATATGCCCAACAGGTAGCAGCTTACAAATCTGTAAATAATTCATTAATTACAAAAAAAAAAAATAATAAATTTTTGGGGACTTGCAATTCATGCAATTCTTAACTGGACTATGTAAACAGATATGTAAATATAAATATATATATATATATATAAATATGTACATGAACCTTAATATTGGTTCCATCTTTGAACAAGCTGTAAGAAAACAAAATTTATGTACGCAGCATTTTGATACCTGCAACCCATTGAATATTACAAATCAGGGTATGATGATTTTCTTTATGAATACGTAACACAGAGAAATTTCTAGAATTGGCTGAGAAGCTGGCTGAAGTCTAGACATCAGCAGCGATTTCGTAAGCTAACAGTTAACAGTTCCAATTTTACATATTTATGTTTTCATTATAATATTGTCTTTCAAATAAGTGTCTTTCATTCAGGCTTTGAGAAGAGACTTAGAGAGCAGCTGATTCCGCCATCAGTTCGTTCAACGAGTTCGTTCGTGATCGACCGGAACAATATTTTTTTTCGCTCAGTTCTTTTCCCCGAAGCTTGAGTTTTACGAGGCAAAAAGTCTTTTGTCTATGGCTTGAGAGGGTTATCTTCGCTAAGTACAGCAGCATACATGAGTATTCATTGGGGTCATCAGATGCTCATACACACACGAATAGACATTCACAAATTTCTGCTCATTTACTGAACTCTATTGTGCGATCGTGTCGCTCTTGACATCGTTAGATGAGCATCATACGAAGAGTTCAAGGCAAAGTCGAAAAGAACCGAAGGCACTTGTTCAGAGCAAGAGAGAGTATGTTTTTTTTTTTTAATGGATCTCGTGAACAGTATGTGAAAATTCAAAGAGCTCACAATTATTGGTATGCTATTAAGAGTTCAGCTATAAATAAAATTATTCAACAAACTGTAGCCCTTACTGTCAAGCTTTATCAAAAATGATTTAAATTCGGTTAATTTTAACAGCTCTACATAGAGTATTTCCAAGTCAGGCACTCCCGACTCCATGTTTATTAAGCTTGACATCAGCCTATAACTAAAGAAAATCAATCTACCGTTATGCACTTACTTCTACCAACGATAAAGAGTATTCAATTAGCCACCTGCGAAAGTTGAGCATTTATGTATGTACATTCAGCTGGCGGGTAGTGTATGGGCAGAGCGCTTGTAGCACGCACAAATTATGTTGCCGCCTGTGGCAGCTGCTTTGTAGCTGGCAAACAGGTGGGCGGAGCGGCCTACAGAAAGAACGTGGAGACCTGCAAGCCAGGCAAACAAGCCACGCAAATTGCTTGGGGATAGGCGGACGGGGAACGGTGCAGGGTAGAGCATGGAGGATGTTGGATGGTGAGCTAAGGGCGGGGCAGCACATAGCACTGCAACAAGCGAAAAGTGGCAACAACGTTATTGACTTTGACTGGAAACAGCTGCCACACTGGCGCAGCCTCGGCTGGTGTCCATTATGAGACACAGAGAGGGCGGAGTCTGGTGTATCGTTGGCTTGTTATTGAAATTTGTCGAGCGTATGTTGTCGATTGGGTGTCAAACAGCAACAGCAACAGCACCAGCAACAACCACCCCAGCGGGCGCCCATTAAGTATGCAACAAATTGATGCGCACGAGATGAAAAAAAACCAAAAGGAAAATTTCAACGGAAACCAGCTCCCTTATTACCAATCAGCAGTCATGTGGGAGGCATCTGTTGCATGTAAAGTGCTCGCTTCCAACAAAATCATAATGAACTTGGTCTCTTTGAGCGGGATTCATCTTAGCCGGAAGCGATTAAAAGCCATATTAGCCTGTTCCATTTTCAAATACTGTCATATCACTGAGATCGTTCAAAAGAGCCACTAGACTCGAGTAATCCGTGAACATTGCAGTTCAGCATTTCATAAGCAATAATAAGTCATGAACGAGTTGAACAATTCACCTGGTTTGATTTAATGAACTGACTGAGTTAGTGAACCAGGAACGGAGTGAGTTCATTAAATGAGCTATTTCAATTAGTCATGAATTAGTTCAATAGTTCATAAAAAGTTCATGAATATATGAATATTCCACTAGTTCATGCTAAAGGAACCATTTCAATTGATCATGAACTAGATCACCAGTTTATCCATGCTACAGTGCATTAAGCAAATGAACAAATGAACGATTCCCTAGTTCATGAGTAATAATTACTACATTAACTATTTCAATTGAATATGAATCAGCTCAACATTACATACATATGAACGATTTACTAGCTCATGCTAAATTAACTACTTCAATTGATCATGAACCAGTTCATCAATCAATAAAACACAGCATGTTGCTGTTAACTATTTCAGTTGATCATGAACTAGTTTAATTGAACACTTCATTCAACAGTTGTCACAGCAATATGCATTGATCAGCTATTCAATTGTTCATTAACTAGCTTACGAGCTCAGTAATAATGCATACTACAGTTCACACAGCATTGAACGATTCACCAGTTCATTAAGACTATACATTCAATTTCGAGATCAGTTCCAGTCATGAACCAGCTCACCAGTTCTTCAACAATACATGCCGGAAGACCTGTGCCACTATAGTAGCATAGTTCACATGAACTATACGCTCTCTCAGATCCATCCACTTAGCTTTTCCCTAAGCAACCAACTAAATAAAATGTAATGCATCGTTTAATCAGGTTAACTAAGCGAATCGCTCATCATCATCAAATTGAGCTCTGGTACAAAAGAACAGTTGTGTTGGCTTAGTCTGCCTAAAAGCAAACACCCAAAAATTAAGCGCACTCAATGCGTGTGCAACTTCTGCCGCACTATTCTGGGCGCTGGGGAAGTGCTCAACCTAACCTAACCTAACCTAACCTAACCTCAAATAATGAATAATTCAGCAGCTTAAGCTGCATTTAAATGTAGATTATTCAACGTTTGTGATTGCATTTGACTTGTATTTAACATTTTGTAGCTTTTAATACATTTAATCGCATTAGCCGGCATTCGAAGCTTCAATTTTATTATTTCTCTCAACAGCTTTGCTCAGCCACAGAAAACCAGTTCATTTACGGCAACATAACACAAATTGCTTCACATCCTAATGGTTAGTCTACATAGTGCTGGACGGGCTGCAAATTAGCGCTACAGACGGAACTTACATTTTCACCCACAAAAGGTTTACCAGAACGAGGCGAGGGTTTCAAAAAAAAAAAAAATAAGATAAATAAGAGGTAAGCAACTATATTAAACTTTGATCAATGCAGCCATAACTTTTGTAACGCATAAATTACGAACTTTAAATTATTCACATATTTTCCATCAACACATTACCCTTGCTAGCTCTATCTCATTTGCTGTCTCGCTCTCTCACTCTCTCTCCCTCTCTCCCTCTCGCTTAAGTAGCTGCTAATTTGGGTACTTTCGCCCAATTGGCGCATTTCATTCTAGCTAACCTCATAGAATGAAAGGGCAAACCAAATGCAATTTAACCTGAATATCTTTATGAGTGAAGCACACACACACACATGTATATATATATTTATATATGTATATATATCTCTAGATATTTGACACTCATAGGCTATGCACATACTATCGCCTAAGTGCGTAAAAGATATTTCGAGCTGGGATAAGAATAAAATGTGGTTTACTGGCACACCAGCTGTTGCTTTTCAGTGCGTCACAGGTCCTTGCCAAGGCCGGGGGTATTTATGTAGGTGGTGGGAGGGGGCGATGTTAAGCAAGTACACCTACACTTTCGTTGCTCGTACATCAAAATGCGCAGCAGCCGCCGCTGCCGCAAAAGGCTACAAAATTCAATTTACTATGCGCGCTTTATGCCCAAGTCCTGCCCTGTACCTTTCACACACACATACACACACAGACACACACACACGCACACTGAGTGAAATACTGCCACTACCTGCCCCCTTGACGACCGTCAGCATCCCAGTCAGGCGCAACGAATCAGGCTTTATGGCTCTGAGCCATCGTCTGCCCGTTTTCATGCTGATTTCCATGCATGCCACACGCTCTCTCATTCTACCTCTCTCTCTCTCTCTCTCTCCCTCTCTCTTTCGCTCTCTATCAGTCTCGCCTTCTGAGTGCTTGTAGCAGAAAGAAGCCATTACAAGTGCTTGCTTATTAAGTTCCATGGCTCATTAGGCGCTGACAATAAACGCTGTCAAAACACCAGAATCAACAACAACAACAACAACAACAAACAACACGAGCAACAACAACAACAACAACAGGCTGCTGCCCCGCAGCGCCTAAATGAGCGAAGCAACAAGACAAGCCGCCTAATCCGGGGCGCATTATCTAATTGTCAGTCTTAGCAGATGATTACTGTACTAATTTCTCTCGCATAACCTGAGCCTAGCTAGGAGAAATCGCAAAACAACAAAAACTGCTCTCCGTGTGTGTGTGTGTGTGTGTGTGTGTGTGTGTGTGTGTGTGTGTTTGGCTGGCAAACAGACTAAGCCAACGCTGGAACCACTCGCAATCAGCGGAATTGTAAAACCGTAAACAACATGAGCAGGACGGAATACACGCACGGACGGAGCAGTTAACGGACGGAAGGACGCTAGGATGATGCGTCGGGACGATGGCAACGGTCCATCGGGCCATCGAGCGGCTGCGTTGGACAGCCAGCAGAAAGAGGCGCAATCGAAGCCTCAGCGCCACAATCGAAATTGCAAATGTTTACAATGTGTATGTCCCTGTGCCTGTGTGTGTGTGTGTGTGTGTGTTTGTATTTAGCGGGAAAATGTTGAGGAAATTGGAAAACTGGGAATACGAGTGCGTGCGGAATATGAAAGGGAGTTGAGGAGTTGAGGAGATGAGGGTACGGGGCCATATCACGCCAGCGGACATTGAGCAAAATATTTGGCTATGTCTTGTTATTGTTTGCTCACATGCATGTGTGTGTGTGTGTGTGTGTGTGTGTGTGTGGTTGTGCGTAAGCTAGTAACTGTTTGCATTAGCGGGAATGCGTCGTGCTGATAAAGCAGCAAATTATCAAGCCCTCTAATCTAGCCTAAGATTTATTTTCATTCGTTTCTGACCCAGATTTCTTAGCTACATAGTCGTCATTGACTTGGAATTCATTTGGCTATGAAAGGTGTTTGATTAAATTCGATTTGACAAATTTTTAATTTTAAATCCAATTATAGAAATTGTCTAATAAGATCTTGCAATTGGTTCCCGTCTTTCTCTTAGCCGAGTATTTTATTTTGGTAGTCTTTTGGATGTGTCTAACTAATTTCTTATTTATTTTTTTTTTTTCTAATTGTATAATTTCTAAGATTTTACTTTCTATTCTTGTCATAGACTTTATTTGATGAGAGCTCCTATTCCAATTTGTTCCTTCTTCTAACAACATTAAAGTAATGATAATGATTTAGCTACGGATATATCTAATTGCAATTTTTAAGATTATCCTTTCACGTCTGAAGGACTTAAACTACAAGCTTTCCTATGTCTTCATTCCTTCATGCATTCTCCTTCTTCACTTATTATGTTATGAAAGTATCTAAGTAATTTATTACCCATTATTCTTTTTCATCTTAATTTTCAAGATTTTTTCTTTTCAATTCCTATCAAAGAATTTTCAATTGCTTCCTTCCGTTCTCTTATCTTATTACTTTATTTAACTCTGAAACTATTTCCTCCCTCACTTAATCATTTATTATTATTTTTTTTAGATCAGTTTTAAAATTTCACATTGCTATAAATAACTAAATTAATAAAAAATGTATCTAACTAAATGGAAGACTTAACCAGATGCACTTTTCTATTCCTTAATTCGTTCCTTCTTTCCTTTTCCTCTTTATCCATATATAATTAAAGTAAGCAATGCTCAAACTAGTTTCTTTTTACTTGTTCGTTTCGATATTAGTTTTAAGTGAATTGCTTTCCTCTTTACCCCATTACTTTTACGCCTTCAGTTAGGGTATCTTGCAGTCAATCACTGCAAATAGTTTTGATTTTCTCTAGAATATATTCTTCTTCTATTATTACTTACCTTTCAGCAATGTTTCCACTCATTTAAGTCTTGTTTAGCGCTCTCTCTCTCCCTCCCTCTCTCTCTGTCTCTCATTCTTATCTGTAATTCTTAGATTGCTAACTTTATTTTTTATAGTTTTTCTGCAACTATTTTAATCGGATCATAGAGAGAGCGAGCAAGTTTTGCTGCGCACTTATTGCTGCTTTCATTCAGCCGTTATTTACCTTTAACTTTCTCGATATCAAACTTTCTCACTCTCTCTCTCTCTTTCTTTCTCTCTATAATTCCATTGACTGTCTCTGGCTGCTGCTTTGCTCTGCTGAACCTTTGCAGCGCCTTTTTAATACCTTCAATTTGATTCGCTTGGCACTCAAGCCAAAAACTTTTTTACCCCATTGCCGTGGCGTTGCACACACACACACACACACATACACAGAGAGACCTGCTAGAGCCACTCCCACTACCAAGCCCACACACTTTTGCAATCACCAATTAAGCTCTGTTTAAAGCACAATTAAGCTGCTGATCCAGAGAGCAGCGCGCACATTGGAAGGCGGCCAGGCAGGCATCAAGCTCATCATCATCAATGCAATTATTGACTACAAATCTCAACGCAGTGCTAAATGCCAGGGCAACAACAACAACAAGAACAGCAAAAGAACAGCAACGAGACCAACGGGCACAACAGCGAACTGAACAACAAGAGAACAAATCGACGGGCGGTCGGACAAGGCGCAACATCAGGAGCAGGCACAGGCATTGACGCTGGCGCTGAAGCTGGCACAGACCCAGGTCGAGACCCAGACGCAGACGCAGGCTCAAGTCCATTGGAGAGAGAGCGAGAGGCCAATACAATGGCCAAGCCAAAATGTGGGGCACGCGCGCGAGTGGCAAGTGAAAAATTGGCCACTGATTAAATTCAACACGTTGTGGGATTAACTAACTTGTATTTTATTTGCGGCCAAATTGTGTTGTTAACTTGGTCAAAACACACGCACACACACACACACACACACACAGACACCGACAGAGGCGTACACAGGCCAGCAATTACGCTTGCCCTGTTTCTTAGCCAGCCTCTGTCACGCCACACCGCCCCACCACCCCACCCCTTTCCCACATCCCCCACAGTCCCTACAGCCTCAGAGCCCCTCGAGCATTCAGACAAAAAGTCTGCTGAGTCTCTCTCGACAGGCGGCGACGTCGACGGAGCGCAACTTTTTTCTTGGTTGTTTTTTTTTTTTTTTTTTGCTTTTCTTTTTATTTTATTATTTTCAATTTTCCCTTTAGGGCTAGTCAACATTGGTGGCAGCCGCTGCCGCTGCCCCCCGCCCCCGCTGCGTCATTAGCGACAGCGCAGAAAGCACAGATATATATATAGAGAATATATAAAGAATATATATATGTATATATATAGCAGTATAGAATATAGAAAATATACTGTCTGTGCGGCTATACGACTGTCGGATGTCGCGGCAGCTGCCGGCCGGCGGCGCAAAATCGTTTTTGTTTTTCAAGTTTTGTCTCGGCAAACTGGACTCCGTCCGAAGCAAACTCGAACGAATTGCTTCACGGAGCGAAGAGTGCGGTAAGGGTAGGGAGAGAGAACGAAACGGGGGGAGGGGGGCGCTTGGAGAGTGAGCGTGTTGTTGCCTGCATTCGCGCTTTGCCGCCAAAACCAAGCAACGCAACGAACGCGCATCACTTGAGGCGACTTTCTGCACTCATTTCGCACGTACACACATACACACGCACACACGTGAACACACACATGAGAATCCAACACACACACGCAACACACAGTCGTAAATAATGAAAAAAAAAACTGTTTTTAGCACGCCCCTCAGCAAAAGCAACTACGCAGTAGATACTCTAACTCGAAGCATAGCAAAAACAATGCTAACGACCCTCTCTCTCTTGCTCTCGCTCTCTCTCTCCCTCTCTTAATGTCTGCAAGGTAAATCGCTTTAACCAACTATCCGAATTATAGAATGAGATATCGATCTCTTCGGAATACTCTTCTGTATTCATCTACCTATTTTTGCTCTCAATCTTAGTTCTCTTTATTTCTCTCTATCTTAATTTATATACCTGTTTCGTTTAATTTCTACCTATCTACTCTCCCACTCTCTCTTTTGATCGCTCTCTCTTCCGTGCTGCATTTCTTTCACACCATCTTTCGCGGAACAAAACAAAAATCTATCTTTCTGTCTCATTTGTCTTTTTCATTCTCTCTCTCTCTCTCTCTCTCTCTCTCTCTCTGCTTGTGTCTCTGCCTCTGTCTCTCCCTCATCCTCTTTCTCTCTCTCTCTCTCTTTCTCTCTATCTCTCTCTTTGTATCTGTCTCTCCCTTTCTATCTCTCTCTATATACATATATACATATGAAAGCCTCTTTCTCAGTCTCTCTGTCTATCTATCTCTTTCTGTCTATGTCTCTCTTTCTCTCTCTCTCTCTCTCTCTCTCTCTCTCTCTCTCTCTCTGTCTCTCTCTCTCTCTCTTTCCCTCTGACTGCCTGCATTACTCTCTGTGTCTCTTACTCCTTCCCACATTATCTTATTCTCCGACTCTCATTTCCTTTCCTTCTACATTCTCCGTCCCTCTTCCAACATTCTCAATAATTCTCAATGAATGCTTCCTCTTGCCAACACACACATACTCACACACTTACTTGTACATACGTATGTATGTGAATCAAGTATGACACTCTCCATTCATTTGTTTCATTCATGCTCTAGTCTGTTAGTCTCTTTTACACTCTACTTTTTGCAACAACTTTCGCCGCATTCTTTAGCGCTGGTTCTGTCGTCTCGGCCTCTATTCGGGGAGGGGGAACACAACGAGGACAATCAGTAAAAGCAGCCAAGGGGATAAAAGTGGGGCCGCCTCTTCAGCTCGACTGGGGCTGAATTAGAGGCATTCGCCTTCGTACACGAAAATACAGTTAGCTTTAAGCATATCCCGTATTTTACTGTCACGGCCCAAGAGTGTGCTCCCTATATATATATGTATATGTGCGTGTGTGTGTGTTAGTGTGTTTGTGTGTTTGTGTGTGTGTATAGGTGAGAGGCCATGAAATGTTATGGAATGAAATGGCACCGCTGTGGGGAGGGATGCTAGTGGAAGTTGGGGACTAGGAACGGTCGGTGCTTTGGGGTTTTCGACTTAGTCGTTGTAAATTACTTGATTCGTTGTTGGAATTTAATTAACATTTTGGTAAGTTTTACTTTAGACTTTTAGTGACTCGATGGGTGTGGGTATGGATGTATATGGGTGTTTGTGTGTGTTTGTGTGTGTGTGTGTGACTGAGTGAGTTTGTGTGCTGGTGTGGTCTCTAATTCTATTTTTCTATATGCCTTGCTTTATGAGTGCATAAGGCGTACTAATCTTAAAGCTCTCTTTATGCACACATACATACATAATTACACTGCAATCTATTTCTTTCTCTCTCACGCACTTGCCCTGTCTTTCTCGTATTCTCTGTCTCTTTCGTTAACGTTGCTTACTTAGCTGCCGTTACATTGTATGCGGGCGTCAGCCCCAAGCCTTAGTAAGGTTATGTGTGCAGTTCCCACTGTGCATGTGTTGGTAAACAAACAAGCAAACAGACATACACACAGAGAGAGAGAGAGAGAGAGAGAGAGAGAGAGAGAGAGAGAGAGAGAGAGAGAGAGAGAGCGAGAGAGAGATGCAAACAAACAGGCATATAAAATAGAGAACGATCCATTGAGCAATGTAAATTTTAAAGTGCAGATAATTGCGCGTGTAGACAAAATGCTTTTCGACTATTTTTATGTGGCTTTTTACTCAGCATGTCTTTATGTGTGTGTGTGTGTGTGTGTGTGTGTGTGTGGTATTCATTGTATTTGTTTGCGGCTTGTCACACACAAACACACACACACGCACACACACACACACATGCATGCATATGTATAATGGACGATTATCCTGGGGAAACCTAATGGGCAACTTGTAGAGCAGCCCAGTTCAATTTCATTCAATTTTTCTAATCCACTTCGCATTGTGTGCGAATAAACAGTTTATATATACATACGTATATAAAATACGACACAAATATGGCAAATTGTGGTTCCTCACACTAATTTTTTGTGGCTTTGTCCAATTTACCATTTAGTTCCAATAATTGAATCCAGCTGAAATTGCTAGCTAGAAATCTCATTGCGAATTATCTATACATTTCTTGCCAAATCTGTAAAGTGCACTTAATTCGAGTTAGCCTTATATATCTAGTAATTGCTTAATAATGAGGCAGAGAATGGCTCTGCATGAATCTCTCGTCCAATGTGCAAAACAATATCTATTTATGTATGTATGTAATAGCTCACTTCAGCCATTTGGCATCGAAGCTACTAAATTTTAATGAAAACAGCATAAATTTCAGCAAATCGCTTTAAGGGTGATTTACAATTATTTGATCTATCAAGACGGATTCTGAGAAGTTTCTTAATAACTTTTAAGCAAAGCCAAAATGTTGCCAATATATGCGTTTGTATGGGCTAAAACTGAAAAGGTCAACAGAAAACGAGTTGTGGGGAAAGTGAAGTGTAAATTCATCTATCCTTCTAACTGCAGAAGGCAAACAAAACTCGCTTCTCATTCTCTCCCACTCTCTCTCTCTCTCTCTCTCTCTCTCTCTCTCTCTCTCTCTCTCTCTCTCTCTCACTCCGTCTTACTGTGTTTATGCCAAAACGGATGGTCGGTAAATAGCGGAACTTGTGTAACGGCAACAACTGCAACAGCAGCTGTAGTTGCCGTCAACAAGTTTGGCAAGTGCCTGCCCCGAAGTACAGTCAACAATTCGTAAGTATTCATTCTTATAGTTTATGATGTTGATGAAGTCTTCGAGCGGCCAGAACAGCAAATACCAGCGCACATTATGCAAAATACATATATACATACATACATACAAATAAGTTCCACTCGCATGCACACTCACATACTCACACTCCCACTTATGCTCAACCTGCTGTCCGCTCTGTTAATCATTTCGTTGCTTAAATGGCGGCAATCAGCTTTACATTCAACATATGTCTAGCACATCATAAATATTTACTCACTGTGTGAGGCAAATAAATAAACTTAATTTTGGTAAAGCAGCTAACCCCTCCTACCCTACCACCACCCAGCATTCCGTTCTCTTTATCCACAGCTTCTGAAAATGTCCCTCTCTCACACTTTTTTGCTCCCTCTCTCACTCCCTCCCGCTTGCTGCAGCCGTTCTTCATGTAAGCTTAAAAAATTTAATTTGCACGCAGACACACACACATTCACATTGGCACACTCTCCTTCCACACATTCAGTCAGACACAAATACAGCGAGAGAGCGAGAGAACACACGCACATAACGCTACATTAATTGATAATTGTTTTGTGCTGAAAAGAAATTAAACAACAACAACAACAACGGTAGCAACGAGAACAGCAACGACTCTCGCCACGCTTCTTGTCTATTTACCCCGCCCATCTGCCATGAAGCTCCACACTCACAGGCCCTCCACGCCCCATTACATTCATAGTGTGCGTGAGTGTGTGTATGTTAGTTTGCCTGCTGCTATTCGATCCAACAGCTAAACATATGCTCTTTAATTTGTGCACACGCTTTGGTAAGCTACAAATAACTGCACTTAGAGCTTATTTCTTTCTTGAGTATCTAGTTGCAGACTTATGTAATATGCCAATAATAATTAATAAATGCACCATTAGCTTCACAATAATTTAAATAAATAAATCAAAATCACAATAAAAGTCTTTTTACAGGGTATACATATAGTCATTACTTTTGATTAACTTCATCCATGTGTGTTTTTGCCTTTTCATTAACTTTTTGTGCACGCTGCTTGTTTTGTGAATGTTAAGGAAACTGTCGTCCCACCCAATGCTTCTCCCTATCCCAATCTCCATGCCCATGCCCATCTATGTAGCTGATGACGCCCCTCTCTCGTCCCTTTTGCCTTTTAGTCGCTGAACATTCGCCAACTTAATTGAACGATTAGTTTTTGTACGTGCTGCCACGCCCTGCGCCCAAGGGTACCTGCTCAGAACTCCCACGTTCAATGTCCAATGCCCGGTGTCCACGCCCACATCGCCCATTTTAGTGCGCTTGTCTGGTTTGGCCACTATTTAATTTTATCTGCTTTGCTTTTATTCTCGTTTTTATCGCACTAAACTATGTACAACAATTTGCTAGACCAACCAACCACCCGACCTCTCTCTCTCTCTCGCGCTCTTCACCTTCTCCCTTCGCTCTGGCTCTTTGCCTCCTACGCGCAATTTTGGTTCTTTTCGCATTCGCCTTTTTGACTCTTTCGCTCGCACAAAGAAATAAAAAAAAGTCAAATGCCATAGCACCAAAAAGTCAAAAGGCCAAAGTAACAACAACAACAACAACTAATAGTGGTAGTTGTAATGGCAAAAAACCAGCAGCATCAAAAACAACAATACTATTAAGAGCAATATAACATCAAGTCTGCTTTTGGGTAGAAAGTTAAAAGCGCACAATAAATAAATGAAACAAAATAAACGCACGAAACGATACAGAGAAATGCGTATTTGTTGTTGCTAATGTGCTGCTCTTTGTTGTTGTGTGACATGGCCAGGCGGCATAAACAAAAACACATACATACATACATACGTACACATACACATACACACACTATAAAAAGTGCGCCTATTTGTATGAAAGTGACAGCGAACAAAGATGGTGCCAATGCGTCAACGCTGGAAGGCTGTCGCCGCAATAGAGAGAGCGAGTGAGAGAGCCAAAGGAGGGAGGCCAAGCTCTGGTAGTCAGCGGCAGCAGGCATCAAGCCGACAGCATTTGGCGTACAGTCGTAATTTGAAGCAACACCCATCAACTGGCGACATTATGCCTTTAGGCGGCCGAGCCACACCCTCGCTGTCCCCACAGGTTGTTGTCACTTGCTGGAAAGCTGAGAATGCTCGCGCCTGTTAACTGCTGATAATGATGATGAAGATGCCGTTGACACACACTCTTGCAGCCTTGCACAGTGAAGCACAGCGCGCGAGCATCGTAAAACGATCAAGAGATGATGTTGACTTACAAATTGCCAACAAACGAACCACTGTGAAAGCCAGTGTGCTTCAAAGAGAGCTATAAAACTGACTCTCTTGCAGGCAACAATCAACAACTTATGTGAGAGAGAGATCAGTAGAGCACAGTGAGCGAATGGCGCGCTATAAAACAGATTCATAAATTGCCGCCACTCGAAGCTGTGATTTTGCGCTGGAAAGAGAGCTATAAAAGTGTGCACTCTCCAGTCGGTAGACGACAGTTAATGTGTGTGAGATGGGTCTGCAACAGTGCACTGTTGCTGTAGAGTAGAACGAGCGAGCGCCGCAAGGCTATATAGCAGACTTACAAATTGTCATCACCCGATCCACTGTAAAAGTTGTTGCGCTGGAAAGAGCGCTATAAAACTGTGCCAGTCGATCTGTAACAGAATTAAAATGAAGAACAAAAACACTTCAAAACAACTATGTACCTCAGGCAATGCCTTTGTAAAAGAGCTGGAACAAAAAACAATGAGAATTAATAACAAAATAAAATAACAACAACGAAAAGATCAATTACAGTTAATATAAAAGACAAAATCTTGAAAGTGTGAGAAAGGCATGAACATGAATAGAACAAGAGCTGTTACTTTCCTCTCGCCGCCGTCCCCCCTTCTGTTAACTTATGAATGCCACTGTTACAGCGACTGTTGTTTGTTGCCGTCGACGTGAACGCACACGCGCGTGAATTAAGGCGTGCGAGTGTCAAACGGTAGCTGGAGTCGACTCCATCAGCGGCAGCAGTTTGAGGTGCTGTAGTTGCGGCAGACTGTGCGTTAATGTCGAGGCCGCCTGTCTGCCAGCCTGTCGCTTGATGTGTGCGTGTGCTTCTGTGTGTTTGTGTGTGTATACAAACACACGCGGTAATTAATTTTATTTAATTTTCGACGACAATAAAAGCGACAACAGCAACAAGAGTCAAGGAGCGGCAGTCGTCAACCGCCGCTGCCGCCCCCAAAAGTTGACAGCAAGAACTATGCGACCCAGAGAGTGTTGAATGGCAGTTGGCAGTTGGCAGTTGGAAGTTGGCAGTTGGCAGTTGGCTGATGGTGGCGCACAGGAAAAAACAAGTTAACAAAACGTCAACAATAAAAAGAAAGCCGGCCAAATGGCCATTCGATGCGGCCAACGGTGACGGCGAAGACAATGCAGAAAAAATAAAAAAAAAAACCTAATTTTAGTTGTCGATTATCGACTAGACACTACCCTGTACTCAAAATCTAGCTTGCTGATTATAGGAAAAAAGTAGTATCAATAAACAAATAAATTTCGTATAAATTAGTTAAAGAATCCTTCACAATAAAATACTCAGAGAAGTCAGCAGCCAAATAGTCAGTCGAATATGACTTATACAACTGGAAAATATTCCCTATTTGCTGCACTGCATACAGGGTATGTAAAAAGGAAAAGAAATGTCCGAATGGCAAATAGCGAGTGGGTGGACATGGGACACATAATTATCAGCCACATCAGCAGCAGAGTCACAGGCCGAGTCAGCCGCAGACGACGAAAGCATTGATAATCAGCAAAGCGCGGCTAACAGTTAGTTAGGGAGGTGGGCCGGACAGTAATGGGGCAGAGAAAACTAAAAACTGTTGGGACATAGACATAGCGAGAAGCACGCACAGAGCTACAATGAGCGCAGAAGATTAGGGGGGGAGAGCAGCATAGCGGGAGAGCGGGGAACCGGAGAGATGTAACGGAATTGTCGAAACGAAACGAAGTAGGGAAAACAAGTTTAACTTAATTGTCAACATTGCGCCCGGGAAAGAAGCAGACACTGAAGAAGAACAAGAACAAAAAGAAGGCAAAACAGAAGACGAGCAGCAAGAACAGTAGTAACAGCAGCAGCAGCAGCATCTTTGCGGAAGTGAAGCCGACAGTAAAAAAGACGCATGAAAGTGTCGAAAAGCAGTAAGCGGAAGAACATAAAATAACGGTACTAATGATGCAGCACGCAATGCTTGCCGTATGGGCCAACAAAACTGTATATGTACGTATGTATGTATGTAGTTGTAGTACACGGCGAATGGCAGCTGAAGTTGAAAGTAAAAGCTAAAGTTCCAAAGTCGCTGGATGAGTACCGTTAAATGCAGCTCAGCTGTCAATTTGGCAACTTTAATGCGCATCAAACAGTGAGCCAAAGGCAAACAAACAGACATTTGACATAATGTCAGATGAAGCATTTCTGTTTACGAAGAAGAAGAATTAAATTGTTTTTGACTTTTTTTTTTTTTAATTGAATTATTTTTGACTAACTAAGCCAAGGAAGCATTTCTGCGATATTTTATTAATTGTTTGTAAATATTGAATATAATAAACTAATTATACAATATATGTAATCTGTGAACATTTGTTTACATTTGATTTGAAATCAATTTAAAAATAGATTAATAGATCCTAGCAGTTAATAGCAGAAAACTTGTTTAATAAAATATACTTAAAAAAAAAATTAATTATTTAAAATAATATACTTTTAAAATAAAAACATTTTTTTGGCAGTGAATGTTAGAACAAACATTTGTAATCTTGTTTATTTATTGTTTTTTTTTTTTATTTATTTTATTTTACTTATTTAATAAGTTTTTATTTACATATTTATTAATATATGTTTTTATTTATTTAGTCTATTATTATTATTATTGTTATTAATATTATTTATTTTAATAAGTTTTTATTTAAATATTTATTATTACATGTTTTTATTTATTTATTCTATTATTATAATTATTAATATTGCTTTTTTATTTATTTGATTAAATTTAATGATTTTTAACAGTAAACGTCAGAACAAATATTTTTGATGTTTTATCGTCTGTTTTTTTTTTATGAATGTTGGATCTAAAAAAATCCTATTTTCTTTTAAGAATATTACATTTGACAGTGGCCGTCAGATAAAATATTTCTTTTATTTTTTCACAAGAAGAATAAGACACAGAGTTAAATGATTCTTGATAGCGAATAGATCAAATATTTCTATTGCCCATTTGTATAAGATTTAAATGATTTTTAGCAATGCAAACGCGCACACACTTTAAATTACATCAGTTAATTTGTTGTTGGTGAAATGGAATCTAGCTACCTTTTTGTTTTCTTAATTTGTATTTCTTTGAGAACTAGCGTTACGCTTGAGAAAAGTTTGGGATGCTGCGCACCAAGCAGCTGCAGCTTAACCCTTTGCTGCTTTTACCGTCTCACCTCCCCCGCGTCTACATAAATGCAATTTCATGGCACACAGTCAGCCTGGCAAAGTACAGAGTCGAGTCAAGTACAATCCCAAAAATAAAATTAAATAAATAAAATAAAATAAAATTAAAAAAAAAAAGAATACCAAACAATACAAATAACTTGCCGTTACCCCAAGCCAACGACAAACCGCGCTCGCGTCACTAATGAGACTCTCCAAACACCCAAGCTTACGCTGCCGGTCCGTTATTCCGTTACTCCGCGACCCGCTTAACCCGCTTAGCCACCATTCCCTAGACAACAAGATGCCAGCATGTTTCTGCCCCACTGACACAAAGCGCACACACACACAGTGGCACACACACACTGGCACAGAGAGAGAGAGAGAGAGAGCTAAATTCAACAAGCAGCTCGCGCCACAGCAATAAAATTTAAAAGCGTGATTATTTCTATACCCTGAAAAACAAAGCCCGGCATCAAGGAGTAAGCCAAGGAGCGGCCGCGGCGGGTTTTGTCGGGTCCCACTGCTGTATGCTAATTATGATTTGCTTTAAGCAAAAGCTAATTACAACTAATTTTGCGCTAAAAGCCATAAGACAAACATTAGCCGTATAAAAAAAAGGACACGGCAAAGTAAGTCTTATTAGTTCCAGCCCAAATTGAATTAGCCAAGCAAATCAGACTCTCCAATTTAATATTTTTACATAACACAAATGCTCACAATTATTTTTAAATAATAAGCATGAAACTCAAAACAAGAAAGCTGAAAAATGCTTAGGTCCAAATGTGAATTTTGAAACACTTAACAGTTCAGTTCACTTAAATATTAAAAGTCTGCAAATGCTCATAACATAACGATAGTATTTTTTGAAAATATACCACATATTTAGCGCATTTTGGTGCGCGCCATACAAAATGAGCATACTTTACACATTCGTCATCGATAGTATTTTTTTAGTGAACATGCTTTACATTTTGTCTTGGTATTTCATTAACTTATGGATTTTGTTGCATTTTTCCGCTAATTTTACCAACAGGCTTTTGGGTGCGCTGCACAAAACACAGGAGCAGTCAAAATGGGTGATATCGACAAATGGATAGAGATTGTGAAGGAGTGCAAATACTTGCCGGAAAACGAATTGAAGAAACTCTGTGATATTGTCTGTGACATTCTGCTGGAAGAGACGAATATACAGCCCGTGAGCACGCCCGTCACAGTCTGTGGCGACATACACGGCCAGGTAATGGTCACCCTAAAACGCACGCACACATGATTCACATGAATCCCAACTAAGATTTGCGCATTGCTTTCAGTTCTATGATCTGGAGCAGCTCTTTCGCACTGGCGGCCAAGTGCCCGACACGAATTACATATTCATGGGTGACTTTGTCGATCGGGGTTACTACAGCCTAGAGACCTTCACCCGCCTGCTGACGCTCAAGGCCCGCTACCCAAGCCGAATTACCCTGCTGCGGGGCAATCACGAGACGCGGCAGATAACAAAGGTGTATGGCTTCTTTGACGAATGCTTCAGCAAATATGGCAATGCGAATGGCTGGAAATACTGCTGTAAGGTGTTCGATCTGCTCACCATAGCTGCGGTAAGAAAACAAGGAGAAGGAGAGAGAGAGTGATACTAATCCTCGCTTGCATTTTCACACACATGTAGATCATTGACGAGAGCGTGCTATGCGTGCACGGCGGGCTCAGTCCGGAGATTATAACGCTAGATCAGATACGAACAATTGAACGCAATGGGGAAATACCGTATAAAGGTGCCTTCTGTGATCTAGTGTGGTCTGATCCCGAGGACATGGAATATTGGTAAATATATTCAAATCACATTCCTTGCCGGCAAAGTAAATGCTTTTCTTTTTAGGGGCCAAAGCCCTCGTGGCGCTGGCTGGCTATTTGGTCATAACGTGACCAAAGACTTTATGACCATCAATAATCTGGACTTGATCTGCCGGGCGCACCAGCTGGTCAACGAGGGCATCAAGTACATGTTCGAGGGCAAACTAGTCACCGTTTGGTCCGCACCCAACTATTGCTATCGCTGTGGCAATGTGGCGGCCATTCTCAGCTTCGATACGGCGCAGCAACGGCAAACGAAAATCTTTCTTGCGGTACCCGATTCGGAGCGTGTTATACCCAAACAGAATACGACGCCGTATTTCTTGTAATCAACACGCTGGACCATAGCCAACGACCCAACCATCTAAACCATCCAATGAACGACCAACCCGACCGACCGATCGATCGCCCTCTAGTCGAATCGCTTTAGGGCTGACTCGCGCGCTTCGCACTGCCAGCGATCAAAATTATAGATTGAGTTAACTAGCCGTGCAAGACGGCAGCCGCCAGCAGGTAGACCAAAACACGCACCCATATGCCAGCACACAAACACACACACACACACACACCAGCACACACACGCACCATCAATTCAACACTTAGCAAAAGGATCGTATTCATATTTATGCTCAAAAAATTTGTTCAACCTTGTATTTTGTTGCCGGTTTTACAGCCGATTATTTTAATATTCCTATCTATTCGTATATCATTTATAACATATACCCTTATTTATATATATATACATATATAGGAAACATATATACATATATATTTATATATATATATATATAAATTATACATATGTTGTGCTATTTGTATTTACAAATCTATTGTTTGAAACAACCATTATGGAAAAAAAAAGGAAAAATATTATTGGAGGCCCCCATTCAAAAAAACCAAAAAAAAAAGAAAAAGAGCAAAAGACAACATGTAAATGCATTTCTCTCTTCATAAAATTAAGTGCAAATTGAATTTTTGTAGAGATTAAAAACCAACAGGCGAAAACAAATGTTTCAGCAAATTTCCTGTATTTAACGACATATATGTATATTTAAATAATTTTAATAATTTAGTTTCTCGTTTTCGCTCTTTGCTAGTTTGTTGGATTGTAAATGTTGTAAATCTATATATAATATAGATAATGCATATCTCCCCCTCTCTATCTCTCTTTCTTTCTTTCTCTCTCTTTCTCTCTCTCTCTCTCTCTCTCTCTCTCTCTCTCTCTCTCTCTCTCTCTCTCTCTCTCTCTCTCTCTCTCTCTCTGTATATCTCTCTTTCTTTCTTTCTTTCTCTCTCTGTATGTCTCTCTTTCTTTCTTTCTCTCACTCTCTTTCTTTCATTCTCTCACTCTCTCTCACTCTTGCATGTTTGTATTATTCCTAAAGAAATAAAGCTAATACACACAGACATATATATATGTATAATTTTAATGAAAATATCGTCTAATCAATATAAATTGCAAAACTGAAAATTGTTTTCTATTATATAAGATAAACCTGAAATCCTTGCTAAATGTAATTTATAAAAATAAATTTTAATGGAGCTTGATATGTAATGTAATGAAAAAAGAAAAAAATGAAAGTTCTTTTTAATGGTTGGGGATATACATTTGTATCTATCTATGAAGTCAAGCAAAAGTCTTTTGACTACCTATTAAAGGTAAATTATATTCTGAAAATCAGGAAAATTCTAAAATTCTCTTGGCTATCTAATAGATAGTATCTATCTAACGAGGTCTATATCTGGGCAAAAAGTTAAACACTTTTATATGGATAACTTGAATAATATCTGATTTCTGATATCTGTACACTTTGATTCTCATATATAAGAGAGAAATAATAAAGACAATTAATATAAGATCTCTGCACAGGTTGCAGGGTATCTTCTAGTCGTATACTCCCTGCTCTAGTCTCTTGCATGTTAGTCAAATCACGTGCTTGCTAGTTGCTCGCTAATAATAATTCTATATTCAGATTTTACTTAGTTTTAATAATAGTTTTAAAAATCAACCCAAAATAAATCAAAGTATACTATAGAGAGGTTGCGAGAAACAGGCAAGTTGTACATATACATATGTATGGAGATATTTTCTGATATATGTACATATGCATACCTATGACTATATATGTACATATCTAGCAGAAAATATCTATATATACATCTGTATGCATATATTTGTCTTGTATTTCTCGTACCCTCTATGAATCTATGTATATATCTATCTGTTATTTGTAACCTTTCCATAGTGAAGACGTATATTTTGTTGGGTTTATTTCCGAGCATCAGAATATATTCATATATACATATACATACATATTCATATTGTTATGAATAGGTTTGACATTTTGAATATCTACAACGAAAGCTCCCGATTCGAATGAGATATGAATATTGAATGAAATGAACAATGAATTAAATTAAATATTTAAAAAGCTTATTCAATTCTGATGAAAAGAAATATTTTGTTGCATAACAAAATGATTAAATGCTAATAAAGAAAACTTTCATAGCTATAAATTAGCATTCATTATTATTTTAAAATATATTTTTTATTTAATTATTATTATTTATTTAAGTATATACATATATATATATATGTATTTTATTTTTCTCATCTGAAACTTTGCTCGACTCTGAAAACATTAATCAAAATCATCTAATTGAAAATGTGCAGACCGAAAACTTTTCTTCATTATAATTGATTCATTTATTTATTTAATTTCATTTAAAGTTTTCAATAAAAGAATTCGTAACTTTTAAACGTTGTTAATTGTTCAAGCTAATCAGTTGAGCTTCACTATATATATGTATATGTACAAACATATGTATGTATATCAGCTTTGTGTGTTTCTATGTGAGTTTAACATCTGTTTTACTAATGAACTAATGTTTGTTTGTAATGTTTCTAGTAATTCAGTTGCCTTTCTCATCCATCCATAGGAAAAGGTATATATATATATATATATATATATATATATATATATATATATATATATATATATATATATATATATATATAGGTATGCATATACATATATCGAGTATATAGCCATAGCGATTCAATATAGCGTCCAGTGAATCAGATAAACCTAACTAATAGTGTATATTCTATCATCATGCCATCATTCCATGATGAAGAATTGCATGAGAATGCATAGGATCTGTAGATAGATCTAGTATATACGTTGTATATAGTCTACATGTACATACATATATGTGTATTTACCTTTATACTCTATATATGTATACATCATTTATTGATGAAGAATTGCTTGAGATAAAATCTTTAAGAATGTATGTACATAGATCAAATATATAGTCCTACACATACCTAAGTACATATACATATATGGGAGTAGTATATATACAATATATGTATGTATGTTTATGTAAATGTACATATCTCTTTTGCTCACCTATAAGGCACATTTTCTAGTGCAATGATGAAGAAATGCATGAAAAGTGGTCTCTATATATGCATACATATATAGATCTAACATATACATACATATATAACTGATACATAGCATATATGTAGATATTTCGCTTCATTTATTGGACACTAAAATCGCTTATACATAATGTTGAGCAAGTTTAGTCTAGACTAAGCTTCAAGTAACGCCCCTCCTATAAATCATTATATAGATATTTAATTTTATATACATGTATAGAGACGTATATGGAATTCCCTGAAATATACACTTGCTATGAAACAAGTATAGAAATTTACGTCAATTAGCTAATGGCAAAAAAAGTAAATGAATCAAAATTTCGCAATATTTCCTAATTGCATGCGCTCTCGCTTATGCAAAGGGTAGTCATAGCTCTACTTGTTTCACTCTCTCTCTCTCTCTCTCACTCTCACTCTCTATCTCCTTCTCTGTTTAAAGCGCTAATATATGCAGCTTGAAAGCATTAGTAAGAGCTGAGATAATTCTGTTTACAAACATGATAATGATAATGACAATGAGAATGATTATAATAGATATTATATACAAGCGCATCTCTACAGGATACCATCGAATTGAGTAAAAACAAACATTGTTTCAATATAATTGTTTTAAGATATAATTATTAAATTTTTCTTTCCTTTTTGTTTTTGTTTTCATGTTTTCATGGCGCCCGGCCATGTCACAGTGTGTATGCACAGTGTAACAACAACAATTACAATATATTCATATAATTTATATATAATAACAAAACTAAAAAAAAAACAGTTAAAATTATATATAAGACTTTAACTGCAAAAACTGGCTATATATAAAAAAAAAGAATATCTGTAAAATACGAGCAGGCAAAAATTAAAAAAAAATAATAATAATAAACATGCGTTGACAATTTGGCAAAAGTGTCTAATAAAAAAAAAAAAATTAAGAAAGGAATCAATTTAAATGGGTGTACGAATTTTCATTTTCATTTTCATCTGTCTGTGGATTGGATAGTGGGGGAAAGTTGTCATCGTTGTTGTTAGGCATCTTCTTCGTCTTCTAGTTATCGTCGTCGTCGTCATCGTCGTCGAGGTGTTTATTCCTCTTGCTGCATCTACTGCGGCGCAATGTAATTGTGCTCAAAGATGTCCAGCTCGTTTTGTATGTAGTTGGCCTTGTTGCGCAAGAGCTTCAGCTGCTTCTGATTGGACTCCAGCACATTCAGCTGTGCCTCCAGCGTCTTTAGCTCCTCGTTCATATCGGTGGTGGCGGTGTCCACAGTGCGGCACAAACGTGCAAATGTGCTGGACAGCTCCCTAAATAAACATTCAATGCATATCAATTGTGGATACAGATTCAGATTCAGATTCAGATTCAGTTGTATTGCAGAATTGAATTCACTTACTGCTGCACCTGATGGCTGCAGTTGGCCGACGTGAGATCGACAATCATTTTGAGCTTCTTGGTGGCATGCCGCCCATATTGGCTCTTGAAGGCGCGCTCCTTGGCCGAGTTGGTCCAGGACAGACGCTCGTACAGATAGATGCAGCCGTAGAGTGCACCGATACCAACGAGCACGCGCCATCCGATCGTTTTGAGCATCTGAAAGTTTTCGGTTTTCAGCACATAGCGATAAAATTGCACCTGCCAGGCAGCCGGTAAATAGCATCAAGAGTCTCTCTCGACAATACTTACAACGCCAGCCACAACCAGACCGCCCACTGTGCCCTGCGACCCAATCGAGGATAGGGCAAAGCGTGATATAACCGACAGCTGTTCGGGTGTAATGCCAGCCACTCCCGTGCCAGGGAGCAGGCTAACCGGCGTCGACTCTACAGGCGTGCTCACGGGCGTAACGACGGTGTGCTGAAAGACACAGGGGGGGGCAAATCTTAAGTGGCTACTTGGTTTAAAAGGTTCAATTGAGCTCACCCCAATACTGCTCTGGCGATTGAGCAAGGCAGGCGTTTGCTTTTTGCTGCGCTCGCGCACCTTGCCCGTGAATCGCTGTATCATGGCCGTGATGCCCCAGCTGAACTTGAAGTCGAGATCCTCCTGGAAGTCGGCGCACAGATTCTGGCAGTTCAATGAGTACAGCATCTCGAAGGGCTGCGTGCGCACAGCCAACTTGGCGCTGTTCGTCAGCAGCTTCTCATTCGGCACCAGCGCATGCATGCGTTCGGTCATCTCCGTTTGTGCCGCCTCCACGTTCATGGCCAGTGCCATGGAGAGACGGGCGCGCAGATTGCTGCCAAGGCCGCTTTCCACATGGGCGTTCAGCTCCTTCTTGTAGATGTTGAGCACTAGACGCTCCGGATGGAACGGCATATTGAACTCATCGATGAGTACGCCCAAACGCCAGATTTCCTCATTGAGTGCCTTCGACACTTTCTCCTCCACCTCCTCGACCATATTGTGAATTTTCATTTTCATTTCACGTGTCACCTGCATCATTTGTGTTTCGGTGCCCTGGATGCGCTCTGTGAGCAGATTCTTCTGGTCCTGCTTCAGATTGCGAAAGATTGTGATACGTTCAAAGATGTTGTCCAGCATGGAGCGCATATCCCCAGAGACACTCTTGCCGCGCGAGCTATGCTGCTGGAACTTTGTCTTGACCGCGCTCTGCGAGATGCACTCCTCGAATTTGCGCTCAAAGTCCTGGAACTCAAAGTAGCGTATCTGAAAGCCCTCAGCAATGGCGCCCAGATGTGGCGGATTGCCCTTTGACTCCTCCATGCGCGCCTGCAGCGTCTCGCGCGCCGACACAAAGAACACACGCTCCGCCGCCTCCTTCTCGTTGCTGACCTTCAGCTCCTTGGTGAGGAAATCGATACAACGCTCCGTGTGCTGTGACTTGACCTGTAGATGGACACCGGCCATCGAAAGAGATCATTCATTAGTTGAGATTTTACAGGATTGAATCACTGAATGCAAACTAAGAATCAGCCCTAGCCATGGCAGGCTGGCAAATCAAAACGAAATACAAAGCAACAAAGCTCATGTGTCAGGGAACTGGGTCTGGATTGAACATTACCTTAGCCAGCTCCTGGCGCAGATACAGATACAAATACACACATTATGTATTTGGTTGGGTGGTAAACAAAAGTAATGAAAAATATACAACATTTACAAATAGGCTAACAGTCCGATAGGAGCATACGTAGGGAATTGGACAAAGGCTAGATCTTACCGATTCTTGAAACTCGGGCTCATTGGCTGACGCGTCCCAGCGATTGTTCAGTATGAAGATGTTTGGCTTGGACAGCTTCTGGGAAACAGTGTGAAAGAACTGCTTCTCAGCGCGTGTCATTGTCGACTCTGCATTTAGCACCAGCACAAAGACATCCGCATTGATGCAATGATTGTCAATCCAGTCATCTAGATTGGCGGAAACATCAACGCCTGGTGAATCGACAAAGACAACATCATCACGTAGCAGGCTGCAGCGCTCGCGTGGCCAGAATATGCGGACCAGACTGCTTTCGCTGAGTTTCTCCTGGCACAGGGCATTGGCCAATTGCTTAATGTTCTGCAAATGCGATAAGGTAGTTAAATATGTATGGAAATGGATTTTTCTAGCAGTTCGTAGTTACCACCACGTTGAGCTTCTCATCGGAGCCCTCTTTCATGAGATAGGCTTCGCCGCCGTCGCTGCCTTCCACCTGGCAGAAACAGTTAGTGGTATGGCCAATGCCGCTGGGCAGAATCTTTTCGCGCAGCATCGCATTGATCACAGAACTCTTGCCATTGGAGGTGCGGCCAAAGAAGGCCACCTTCATGTGATCCCGCTGCAATACCTCACGTATGGCAGCCACCTTGTGCACATAGCTTTCGAACAACTCCCGCTCCGCTTTGTCCACAATTTCCGCGTCCGCATGCAGAGCTACAATTTAGTTTTGTATAATTGTTATGCAATGTAAACAGAGAGGGAGAGAGAGAGGTCAGTGCTTACCATTGATGAAGGTGGTTGTCTCCAGCACGTACTCTTCGATCTCCCCATAGATATCGTTGATCTTCTTCTTGGCGCGCACAAAGATCTGCAGTGGTGATTTTTCATTGGGTTGATACATGCGGTTATCGGATATCCCGGACATGTTGGCCGACGTGGACGAGGCGGACGTTTGCAGTAACAGATTGTGGCGTGAATCGTCGACGGTGTCGTTGCCCGGTGTCGAGGGTTTATCGTTGGCGGATGGGCCCGTTTGGCCAGTCACCAGCGAAATGGTACGATTCAAGTAGGCCGCCATTTGTTTGGTTTGCGTTAAGTTTTTTTTTTTTTTTTTTTGTTTAAATGAAGAGAGAATTTTGATACAAAACAAAAGGTATGCAGCCTATGGAGATACCCGTCCCCAGCCCCAGCCCCAGTCCCAGTTGCTGCTGCTGCCAAAAACGAACAAAAAATATTGACTCTAAAATGATAACAATAAAGTGCACGTTGATTTGACTACTGTTATTGGTATCGATATATCGGTATCGATATTGGCTTCAGTTTTGGTTTTGGTTGCTTCGAAAACTTGATCTGTATTTTTTACTTATTTATTTTTTTAATTTTTTGTTTTTATGACGTTTTTTTTTAATTTTGTATTATTTTATATTCATTTTTTGTTAAATTTTTGTTTTGTTTTTTTTTTTTTTTCTGGGGAATTACTGTTCTGTTGTTTGACGTTATTTTTGGGGTGATATACTCAAAAATCAATGGCACAAAACTGAAAAGAAAAGGAAAACGTAACGAAATATGACTTCAAAGGCATAACTAAACAAAAATATAACAAACAGAAAGTCAAAGCGAAAATTCAATTTTTCTGTGGCTTTTCACGTCCGCACACACACAAACATGGAGAGAGAAGAGCAATTGCTGCTGCAACGGCGCAGTTTATTTACGTTTGTGTGTGCGTGTGTTGGCAATCGTAATCAACGAAAAAATATACATATACGCTGATAATTTCTTCAACTGGCCCCGTCCGTTGCGTCTTCAATTTAGGATTCGCACTGCTATACCTGACCAGCAACTAACCTGATTTGTGCTTTCGCTCATCGTATGTTTATGTTTCCGGCGAACGCGATCCAAAACACGCAGCCCTCAAGTTCACGTTACAGTGCTGCTCTTCGGGCTTCTGGGTTTGTTATGAAATCGCGTTCCGAATTGCCAATTTTATGCACATTTCTATTAGATATTACTAATTGTTAACTTTAGCGCTTAGCACTGCACAAATCCCGTCCAATTTGCCTATAATTTGTCTAAGTGATGTAACACGGTGCACAAATCAACAGCCAGCAGTGCTGTATAATGCCAAAACTATCGAAATTTCACATATAGTGGCGGCCGGTCGATAAATGCTAACACAATAAAAGCTCCAAAGCACAGTTACCCCGTTAATCCTCCATATGCCGCGCAATTTCAAAAACAACCAAATGCCAACGAACCCAAATAAAACAAACAATCGCATCTGTTTTGTATATTATTGTTCCGTTTTTTCTTTTTATTAAATTTTTTGTGTAGAGGTTTTTCTTTCCACTTGTTTGTATGTATTTTATTTTTCGTATTATATTTACTGGTTTGCAATAAATTACATAAAATAACATGTTTCCATCGTATTTAAAGTAAACGTAAAAAGAAAAAAAAAAACTATATAGTTAAAGGGTAAATTAAAAGTAAATTTGTTATCAAGTTAGTTGTTAGATAGTAGGCGGGCCTTTGAGTGGTTCGGGTATTTGGGTAACGTTAAGTAAAGTAAAAGAAGTCAATATATCGAAACGCCTCAAACATAATATTGGCTTAAAATGTAGTTAAGTAACAAACTGAATAAGCAATTCAGAAAGGGCATAAGAAAAGATCCTCTAAATAGTAGTGGAAAAAAATGCTGAAAATAGTGTTTCGTGTGTGTGTACGTATGGGGGGATAGTTTGGGGTCACTGTGTGTGTGTGTATGTGTGTTGGTGTGTGCAAACAGCTGTCTCCCATTATATAACTTAATATGGTATAAATAGAGCTTACAAATTATTTAGTGATTTTAATTTTTTCTATTGCTGTTCGTTATATGCATCTCATTCATAATTTAGCTAGACTATTTAATATATATTTAAATGTTGCCTTATTTTCAACTTATTGTTTTGCTGTTGCAGTTTTCAACATATGTCCATATGCATACATATACATATATATATATATGTAAATACATACAATGACGAGACACATATACATATACATACATGTATATATATATAAATCTGCGTCTTGCTTGTGATTTCGTATTTGGTTGTTTTGCATCTCTTCATCTGTTGCCCCTTCCACGCTCGCTCAGCAACTGGGCCAAGCTAACAATATCATGATGTCGTCACATTTATTCGCTACCATATATATATGCAAAAGTTATATATTCATGATTTATCATCGTCAATTTTCCCCCTACTCTCTCTCTCTCCATCTCTCTCTCTATATCTATTTGGATCTCTCAGGATCTATCGCCCTATCTCTCTTCCACGCTCATCTTCCCCCATCTTTTCTATTTTTTTGCTACTCGCTACTATTTTTGCAAATTGTTTGTCATTGTTTTATTGTAGGTTTTTCTAGTATTACTTTTCCTTTGCTTTGCTACATTTGAACTTCCCATTGCCACACTTCGCTGCATTGCAACAAATGCAGTCCGTCCATCCGTCAATTGCGTTGTTGCTTAGCTTACTTCTTGACCATCTTCATGAGCATGTCGGTGGATAGGGATTTGGGACGCTCGATGGGCAGGCCAAGAGCACGATCCCAGATAAGAGAGGCGAGCACGCCCAACGCACGCGATACGCCGAAGAGCACCGTGTAGTAGTTCATCTCCTTCATGCCATAGTATTGCAGCAGGACACCCGAGTGGGCATCAACATTGGGCCAGGGGTTCTTCACCTTGCCGGTCTCAGTTAGAATTGGTGGCACCACCTTGTAGATCTTCGACACCAGCTGGAAGAGCTCGTCATCGGGCAGATGCTTCAATGCAAACTCACGTTGGCAAGTGTAACGTGGATCGGTCTTGCGCAGCACAGCATGACCATATCCAGGCACAACCTAATTGAAAGAGAAATCAGTTAGTGAGTTAGTTAGTTAATCCGATTCGACATCGAGGATCTGTTGAGTGTGCCCACCTGTCCAGACTTGAGTGTCTTCCAGATGTAGTCCTTGAGCTGGTCCTCTGACGGGTTGTTACCCGCCTCCTTTTGGAGTTTACGCAGCCAGATGAGTACCTCCTGGTTGGCAAGTCCGTGCAATGGGCCCGCCAGACCATTCATACCGGCAGCGAACGACAAATAAGGATCGCTCAAAGCTGAGCCAACCAGATGCACGGTGTGGGCAGATACATTGCCACCTTCGTGGTCACTGTGGATGGTCAGGTAGAGACGCATCAGCTCGGTGAACTCGGGGCTGTCATAGCCGAGCATTTTCACAAAGTTGGCCGACCAATCCAAACTGGAGTCAATTGCACGCGAGCCCTTGCCGCCGCGATAGGTGTTGCAGTAGATCGTAGCAGCCACCACTGGGAGCTTGGCAATCAGATCCATACTGTCCTCGTAGGCATATTCCCAGTACTTGGTCTTGTGCACACCATCGGAGTAGGCCTTGGCGAACTTGCTGTCGTGGTTGAGGGCGACAACAGCGGCAGCCAGCTGGGACATGGGATGCAGTGTTGTGGGCATGTTGTTCAGCATGTTGACAACGTGCTGGGGCAGTGCAGCGCGATCAGCCCATTCGCAGGACAGTTGCTGGACCTGGGCCTTGGTTGGTACCTCGCCGGTCATCAGTAGCCAGAACAGGCCCTCGGGCAGTGGCTCACAGCCGCCTTCGGCGGCAGGCAGTACCTTCTGGCATTCGGGAATGGATAGACCACGGAAGCGAATACCCTCATCGGCATCCAGCACAGAGGTCTCGGTAACCAGAGCCTTGATGCCGCGCATGCCACCGTACATCATATCGATGGTTGTCTCGCCCATCTTGGTGGATCCATGCTGCTTCCTGAATGCTTTAACACGCTCCTGCTCCTGCGGGATTTTGCAGGCCAACACTTCACGCAGGCTGGCACCGTCGGAAGCTATTTGACGCACATAGCCACCAATGACTGGCACTTTCTGCAAAACAAGAGAAAATACAATAAATACACATACATTTGAATAAATAAATAAGCAGAACATGAGAATATCATCAGTGCTGATCAGTGTTGTGAGCTTGCTGCTAAATCTGGCTTTATAGCTTTCTTCGCGCCAAAGTGACAATACTGTTGTCAAGGATAATATGCTGTAGCACAAGGCCATTTAATAATCATTATCGATAAGTATCGGCAATCTGCACATTGAACTGCACTTCACACGCTGTTACTATGCTCACACTAAAAGGACAACATGCTCTACCCCAAGGCCACTTAATGGTCACACTTAATATGGCTTATCGATAATAATTGGCACAGCTGTCATTGAGCTGCACTTCAGCAGGCAATTGCGCGTAAAATTACGCGGAACAACCAATTTCGATTGATAAGGTGCACCAATCCCCAAACAAAGACAGACAGAGAGACACACACGTACACACCTACTTCGATGCACACATGAGAGAGACAATCCACGTTTGTTGATAAGCTAAGCAAAGCGATGATTGCAGCCCCAGCCACAGCCGCAGCCGCATTTCATCATCAGTCCCATGACTCAGCTGCGGATCAAACATTGCCCCAGTAACTGCATTTGCTTATTATTATTGTTGTTGCTATTGTTGTTGCTTATTTTAATGCAAAGCATACGCAAAAAAAAAAAAAGAAAAGCCGAAATGCCTAATAATGCCTAATAATAACAAAAACTCGCAAAGTTCAACGCAAGTTTAACCGTTAGCAAAGCCTCAATTCCGGTTACAACTAGTTTTTGATATTTTCTTGCCTGTGTTTGTGCTTCGGATCAGCCCATCGCGAGACACACTTAAAACGACAGCGAAATTCCAAGTCGACGGAAATTGTTGCTGTTGCCACGCGTGGCGTTTGCTCAGCTCAGGACAAAACGAAATGGAAATGAAAACGGAATCCAAGCTCAAGCGCAAAGTGCAATTTTGTTTGATTGACAGCAATTCGCCGTCTCTCGGCGCTCGACTCTCCCGTTCTCTCTCCCTCTCCCTATTACCCACTTTCGATCTATCGGCTCGTTAGCTTTTGTTGTTGCCGTTTTTTATTTCATTGTTTTCTTTTCATTTGTTGCGGCTAGTGGGTCAGCAAATTCAATCAACTATGTGAACTTGTGGCGCCGCCAAGCGGTGGACTTTTGCAAATTGGATTGCATGCCTGCCATGTCTGCTGCTGCTGTGCGATCGCTGTATGTGTATATGTATGTACATATTTGTGTGTTTGTCTTCTTCACATATGCATTATATTGATTTGTGTGTGAGCAAACAAAACACACACAAACCGGTTTGCTGGACCGGCCCCAAAAACGCGATTTCATTGATAAAATTGAATTATAATTTACGTGCACGCTTTTTGCATTGCTTATCAAATACTTTGAGATGGCCTGTCAATCAGCTGACTGCTGCGTCACCCATTACTATAATTGCATGTGGGGCAAGCTATGCAAATTTAATATCAATTTGAAGTACTTGCGTGCAACAAAGTAATTGCATTTAATTTATATAATTTGTATAATCATATTACAAAATATATACATTTAATAATCATGTCAAATTGGCGCTGCATTATTATCCTTAATGTCTGCATTCTAATTTTGTAACAATCGATTAATCGAGTTACCACATTCTATGGTAACCCAATACCTCATCATAGTAAATACAAAGTGACAGTAAATGACATTAGTAGAGGCAAAACAATGCAATTTGAGACATTTGATGCTGCAAATAACCAAACGCCGTTTTGTCAGGTGCGCAAACCGCAAATACGATATCAATGTTACTGCTGCCATTCAAACAGGTGCTAATTGAGCTGTCGTAGATTGGTTTCTATTTGACTCTGGCTTCGCTAATTATGCGCTAAGCGTAAAAATAACAAACACGAGCAAATGCCAAGAGCATTGAAAGAAAAAAAAAAAGAGAGAGAGAGAGAGAGAGGAGGTTTGCATAACAGTGAGATTAGTAAGCGCCACACATGATACGTCACACACATACATATAAATATATTCTGCGGAATAGTGTTGCATAACGTGTGGGGGCCGGAGCACGCACGATTGATTGACCCACCATCCGACCGCTCGCCCACCCGGTCGCTGCGATTTCTTGGTTGGTTTTGTTATCTTATCGCTACCTTCTTATAAATATGATGATTATTTGTTATTTTTGTGTTGCTTTCTTTGTATTTGCTTTGTCTTTTGCGCTATTTTCTGTATTTATTTTTATTTTTTTGCGCAAATTTCAGTTGTATGCATACCCATGTGAAAAAGTCATGAACATAATCAGATTAGTTTCACGGGCGTTGGCCGGCCTTTTGGGCCGAGAGGGCGCCACAGGGCAGGCAGGGGGTGCGCGAGTGCTGCTGATAAGCGATTCGAATTTTTGAAGGTCCCCGCAACGGTCTCGCACGCGTTTAACTTATCGCTAATATTCGCGCTATAGACTTCCATATATGTACATAGACTATATAAATATACTATATATATTTTATATGTTGTTTTGTACATATATGGTCAAATGGTCAGCAAGGAAATGGTCGCGTGGTCGCGTGTCTAGTCAGCCTTAGTTTAGAGATTAAAGTCGGCTGATCAGGCCCAACTGCGACAATATATTGCATAATAAGCGCGATCGCGTCCATTTCCTCGGAAAGCACTTTGCTATTACTACTTTTGTTCTTATTAATTAATCCACGCTGCAATTACGATGACAGCTTAATTAAATACAGACAGATCCATAAACAATACGCCGGTTTTTTTTTTTTTTTACAATCATCATCAAAGTCAAACACTTGACGAGCGCAAGCAACCTTCACTCATTTACAATTCCATGTGAGCCGTTCTCTCACTCTCTCATTCTCTCGTATTGCCATTGATACTAACGGCATCTCAACTCATTTTGGCATCAAGGTGAGTGAGTTAGGAGAATTGCAAGTTGCATTTCGAGTCGAATGGCCGTGACTTGGCGTTAAATGGTTTATCCATACTAACGGCACGCCTAATAAATTTCCTCTGCTCTACGAGCTATTCACGTGCAAGAGAAGATTTTCCGCTCTATGGTTTTTACTCTTTCTCTCTCTTACAGGTTTCCTTGGGCTTTCGCTATCGTATCTCGCTTGCGTGACGAATTCAATTGCCTGCTCGAGGCTAGAATTTCTTTTTTATTACCAGCAATTTCGTAGCTGTCTAATACTAACTAACCGATAAGCGTTACGTTTTCAAGTTCGTCTTTCCATATTCTCACACAGTTCGGAGCCTAATCGCCTATAATTAAGGTCTTGTGTCTACTGCTATTTGCATTTCCTCTTTATTATCGCGGAAAAATAAAATGAAATAAAAAATAAACCCTATTTGTTCCGAAAGTAAACAGTTAGCAACGTTACGACGGAGCAGAGTGCATGACGTAACCAGACGACGTTCGGTTCAGATCGGTTCGTTGGGATTTCTGTCTGTGTTGATTACATGCGCGTTAATCAGAAACTCTGATGAGCGGGAGAAACATACTGAGTCAGCTTTAGTCGCAGCGCACAATTACCAGATGGTGGAAGGGGAGGGAACTACGTTCCGTAAACTTTTCAGTCAATGTTAACAACCGATGTCAACATGAGCAACAAGTTGTAAATACATACATAAATAGTAATAAATATGTATGTTTCATGTTTTTATTAATGCACTCGCGCCAGACATCCATATATCTATGTAGAGGTTAAGGCTTGATTATCATGCTTAAGTCATCATCAAACAAAAGCTCTAATTCGAGCTACACTGATTGATGAAGTTAAGTCCGTGAATCTTCCTCTTGTGCTGAGTAGATATTTGCAATTGTTCCGCTTAGATCGCTCATTAGCAAGGCGAAAAACTATGCAAATACTTGAACCGAGTGTTATGGATACCCCCCATTCCACTCAATAAATATTATGCAGTCTTCATTCCTTTTATCGTTGAACCTAATCAAATTAACACTTTTTCGTTCACCGTTCACCGTTCCGTTTCGTGCTTTTGTTTTCTTTTGCTATTCTAATAAATATATATGTATATGCACGTATGTATGTCTATCTATTATATATATGTATGTATGTATATGTATGTACATATATATTATTTCTACAATCAGCTCACGAACATCATACGTATTATTTGTGTTAGTTGCGTGTGTGTTTCGATTTCGATCTCGATCATGTGCCCCCACACAAATTTGTCATGCTTATCAGTTAAGCTTTATGGGATGGGGCAGCGTTAGCGGCATTCACGGAATGATTGTAAATGTAAATAGAGAACGTAAGGCAACACCTAAATGAGAGTGCAATTTCAGTGAGACATACTGACCCCCAACGCCCCGCACTGCCCCGCCCCCCCTCAAGCGATTACATCACATGACCTGCAAGCAAATCTTGCCGTGTTTCTTTCTTATCACAGTTATCATTGGCGACAATTTCATTACCATATAAACTTTCCATGACGCCATTCATTGTTATCTGCTGAGGCTCGAGCATAAAACTTAAAATATCTCGGGGAATTTTTAAGAACTTTGAAATTGAAAAAAAAAAAAAAAAAAAAAAAGAGAACAGAGCAAAATAATGCGGCCCACCTGCACCTCTCAAAATAAAAATTGAAACCACTTGAGATTGGATTGGCATTGAAAGATTAGCCAACGACGACCATAAATCAAACAATTTAATTTATGTACATAGAGAAATGTGCAAATGTATAGAGCAGTGCATAATATGAAAGATATGTATTTTGTGTTTCAACCGTATTCAACCTCAATTTGTTTTGGGAAATTGCAATTCCCTTCTCTTATTTTTTTTTTTTGCATACTATTGTATGCGAACTTGATTTCGAATTCGAATTCAAATTGGGTACAAATGAATGGCATTCTTATTATGCAATCATGTGATCAGCTGTTCAGAGCAGAATGCTCAACCTTTGCTTGTCAACCACCCACACACACACACACATATATATGTACATACATACACGCACTTGTCACATAAAGCACTTGCCAAAAGGGCAGAAACGCTACGCTAAACGACAAACTTTACGTAAGCGCTTGCCGCACGTATCGTGACGTATTAGCGTCTGGGCGATAAAAAATTTCGCGTGTTTGTTATTAAGTTGGCCGGACGTCAAATGTTGCCGCTGCTGCTGCTGTTGCTGCTGCTGCTACTTAAAGGCCTTGCGTGCCATGTTGTAGATGTTGTTTGTGAACAGCAGAATCTGTACATTACGTTCACATTTTGCAAATCAAAAGTATTTCTTCACTTCAAATTTGTTTTCAACCGGAAGAGAGGAGAATGCAAATATAGCTAGCCCTAGAATCGTTTACCTATTTACATACATATGTATGTATTTATAGTAAACCATAACAACAAAAACAACAACAACGACAACAGTGTGAAGGACGTTTGCAGTTGCTGCGCGTTTTTTGGCGCCAGGCCAATTTCACAAAGCGAAAAAGCGTCAATCTCAGAAGCAAAGAACTGGGCGCATACATAACATTTTGAAAACGCAAAATAGATTATTTAACTTTTTACGTATTACGCATCGAATTTTTGTTTGCGTCACATTCAAGCGCTCATTATCTCACTCTGCCACCCGCTCGCTCTTTTCTTCGCGCGCGCTCTCTATCTCACTCTCTGTCCCTCTCTCACTTGCACGCACTCTGGCCCAACAGCGAAAACACCCCAAAGCACAGCAACAACAATAAGCTCTAAAGGAGGCTCGTCCTTTGAGCCTATTGTATGTGTGTGTGTGTGTCTGTATGTCTGTCTGTCTGTCGGTTTGTGGGCGTGCCAGGGGCTGTGTATTGATTTTTCAATTACAAAAAAACAAATACTTTTGCCAAGTTTTGTGTGCTGCTTTTTTGACATTACATAACCCGCACATACTCACAGTACATACATACATACATACTTATGTATGTGTCTGTGTATATGTGTTTCGATTCTTGTGCACATACGTGGCGATTAAATTTGTTATTTTATAATTGTTCTTTTGCACGTTGCTGAGATGGGCGGATAGCTGCGCTCTCTGCTTAAAGGTCATTCGGCGGACAATCTTTTGGCGCAACAACAATAGCGAAAAATGCAGACAACAACAAAAACATTAATTTGGCAACAGAAACATCGCATCGCCTATGCAAAAGAGACCAAGCAACGCCAGCAGCACAGCAGCAGCAACAACAACAACAACAACACGTGACGCGCTTTGGAAGTGAAGAGAGCCATAGCAACAGCGCGAGAGGCAAATAGAAAATGAGCTACCTGTGCGCAGTGTTGACGCTACGGCTAATTTTTAGCTATTAAATGGCCAAAATATTTGTGATTATTGATTTATGCAACTCTAGTAATCATAAGAAATTATAAAATTATGAAAATTAAGTTTAGTTAAAGCTCTTTTGTTATAACAGACAAAAGAATTTACAGATTATATAAAAAATGCTATACATTCAATAGGTAAATTTTAAACTGAGCTAATGCTCAATGTTCGCTAAACTTCAGAATAAATCAAATAATTAAAATGTATTTGGTGCTAGTAAATTAGTATTCTAAAATTTTGCTTTAACTGTTTAAAGATTATATAAATCATTTTAAATATAATAAAATGAAATCTAACAAACATTCGCGCAATGTTCGCTGAATAAATAAAAATAATTTGAATCGTATTTGTTGCCATTACATCATTATTATAAATAAAAAATAGCTTTTTCTAGCTGTTTCTATCAGTTGTTTTGTTGATTTAGCTTTTGAAAATCTGGCAGCACTGGTCCCGCTCTTTGAGAGAGCGTCGCTGCTGTCAGCGCTGTTGTTTTTGTTGCTGTTACATTACAATACTATGACCAGAGACGCCGCGTGGTTTTAAGCCAAATTTTAAAACGCAAGAGACACGTTTATGGAAATTACACAACACGAGAAATAAGGCTTAAAATACATGAATAACACAACGGACATATGCGCCTGGTAACGGCGCAGCTTAAGATGAAGAAGTTCATTAAACTCGAACGGCGCTGGTCGCTACTTGCTGCGACTGCGTCTGCGTTTGGTGAGAGTTTTATTTATAAAGAAGATTCGCGCTTCGCTATTTAGCCAAGTGAAAATTCTGCTCGGTTATGTAATCACTACTGCCGGAAAATTAGCACATAGCGAAAATGCTTGGTTGAAAATGCTTTACGGAATTTACAACTGCTAATATGTATATATTTTACGAGGCCACTAGATTAGAGGGCAGCTAAATATGAGCAGCAATCAGTTTTTGCGCCGAATGGTTAATTTGTTTTTTTTTTTTTTTTTTAATAATCACAAGCACATGGTTGAATTTTTGGCGTGTCGCTTCTTTTGCCAACAACAACGCGTGGACACATATACACACACAGATTCACAACCGAACAAGCGCGTATTTAGAGAGCGTGCTGTGTGAGCGTGTCTGTGTATGTGGATGTGTGCGTGTGGCGTTGCTTGGCAAGCCACGCTTGAGAGTGTGAGGATCCTTTGGCTGCCACCACAACAAAAGCGAAACGTGCGAATTTATGGCATTTCACAGTTGCAGTTATTATGATGTGTATAGGTCAAGGCGATGGTTGGGAATTTAGATTTAGTGATGGGTCGTGGGCGTCAAGGGGGGAAAACTCACCTGTGCGTCGACAAGTTTACGTGCAGAAATGCGAGCGATCGACATGATTTATGCTAAATTTGGCTGGTTGATTTGAGCAGAAGTTAACTCAAACACGCTGTGTTCCTTTATAAACACTAACACGCACACACACAGAAAAAAATTGCTTTCCCCCAGTGAAGAATTTTGGAAATGTTCTTTTTCTTGTGGCGTTTATACGGCGAGCGAAAAAAGTTTCCTACTCTCCCTTCCTATACGGCAGCTGCGCGGCAACTGAATGTTAAAATATTATTCGAATTCGAATGGTTGGGTGGCTTTCAGTTGCATACAGTCGATTTTAGTCGTTGTTGTTGTGGTCAATATCGATAAATTTTTTTACCTGTAGATCGCCATTATAGGTATGCTAATTGTTTGCATACGATCGTCCAACTGTTTAACAATGTTTATAAGCAGTTGAATTGACTGAGAAATATATTTATAACAATTATTTGTTTATTTCGCTGAGCATGCATGATATTTGTATTATCGATAAATATTTAATACCAACGAAATACTGGGCCACCCACACAAGACAGCTGATATCAAGGAGTACTATGTGGAGCCCGCGCAACGTCTACAATCTTTTTAAAATGTATTTAGTCTAAGTACAATTTACTTTGCATACCTCAATTTTTTCTGGTAGTACATCAAGCGCTTCCTGTTCAATTCCTTGCTGAGCGCATTGAGGTGTTGTTGGCAAAATAGATTTCTTAATGAAGCGATGTTGGTGCATAAATATTGAGCACTGATGGAAAATAAGCGGCTTACGCAAATATGCCATATTTTCAGTAATAATATTTATATTTTATGAGTACACAAATTTTAAATTAAATTAAAATGTCCAATATTTTGAATGGCTCAAATTGAAGTAAAGCTGTCAGCTGTCAGAGATGCCAGAATTTATAATTATTGTCTTAGTATTTAAAGTTTTGACATTTTACAGTGGCAAATTATGAAATGGATAATAATTAATACCAAATACATGTAACTGTACTACTTGTCAACGAAAGGAATTTTAAGAATTAGTTTATATCAAAAGATTCAGTGTTGTGTTTGATCATTTTTTCTGCTGGTATTTTAATAATAATCAGCTGTGGTCACATTACGCTGCGTGTTATGCAAAAGGCGTCGTGAAATTTTGACTGGCCGATTTCCTATTTTATTAACAAATTATCATAGCGTAAGTCGTAATATTTATACCCACATAATGTGAAAATTTTATCAGAACGCATCCCATGTACATTGTAGCAGCCAACATGGCGACGGCCGTGCCGCATGTGCCCCCAAAACAGGACCTTCCACCGCCCGGTGGATACAAGAAGATTCCCTTCGCTCGTGTGCCGCCCAAGAGCTATTTCACAGGTGCGTGCATACGTAGATACATTCATATCTATACAATGCAATATGCAATCTGTTTTTGTAGGCTACACCATGATTGGCACCTATTTGGCTGTCACAGCAGCGGGCTTAGGCATCTATTATTTGACAGCCAAAAAGGTCAAACGCGACGAAATCGAAATGCGCTCGGCCCAGAATGTCATCTTCCCTGTGCTGATTGCGGAACGTGATCGTGAATTTCTGCGTCAGCTGCGCCGCAATCGCGACGAGGAGGCTGAACTCATGAAGAACGTGCCCGGCTGGGAGGTAAATGATGCCATATTCAATGCAACGCAAATGACTGCAATTAAAACTCTTTTATTCTACTACTCTTTTGCTTTTGGCAGGTGGGCACCTGGTATGGTGAGCCCGTGTTCAAGACACTGCCAGAGGACACGCTAGTCACGCCCATATTCAAGGAGTTCTATGCTCACTCTGATTGGAAATCATATGCTAAGCGCGCCAATCTGAAGCTTTGGTCGTAAACGAATGTGAAGGAGGCGAAGAAGCAGAAGGCTGTGTTGGAGCAGGAGCAGCTACTACCGCTGCTCCTGCTGCACCCTCCTTCTGCCATCAGTTTAAATTAGTTAATGCACATTATATAAAAAAAAATCAACTTTGTTTACAGCTGCGCCTAAACGCACGTCTGAAATCAATAATACACCGAATGCGCTCTGCATTGGTTTATGTCAAAAAGAATTCACAAAGTTTTTCTTTTTTTTTTTTTATAGAAATTGAAATTGAATTCAAATAGAATTTCGGAGTTAAATCGGAGATGTTATATATGTGTATATAATATATATATGAATTAGATATCAGTTTAGTCTGCTCATCATTCTGTTCTGGGTATATATATATATAAATCAATTACATTTAGACAAGAATTCCTTGTATGCCCATTCTCAAAAGGACTTTCTTTCGATTAGCAAAAGATATATATACATATGTACATATGTAACTCTTTCTCTCTCTCTCTCTCTATGCGGCAAACTCTTCAAACTTCTTCCTTGCCAAATTTTGTGCTTATAAATGAGAAACAATTTTGATCAAATTATATTTTATTTTATTTTTACTTGTTTCTTTCTTATAAATACGAAAACTAAAAGAAAAACAATAAATTTTTACTATGCTATATATATATGTATATATAATGGATAGTATTAAGAAATGGGCAAATCGAATCAGACGGACTTTTCTATATGGATGCAAATTTTTCAATATTTTCTTTATTTTTTCATTTGTTTATAAAAAAAATATGTATGTATGTAGCATAACATCCCCGCAAGGATGTCAGAGGATTGTTTGTTGCTTTGTGTGTGTTTTTGTAGAGTAGAAAGTGAAGATGTGATCCAGATATAGCTGGAGTATCTAAATCTGTTCTGTCTATGGGATGGTTGTCTCGACATTTTGACCATAACAAACTCTTATAATTAGTGTTACATAGTTAAAAAAAATATTTATATATATATATATATATATAGTTAGATTTTACTGCTCGTCGACGTTTATGTATTTGTATGTACGCATATATATAAATATGCATCTATATATATATATGCATATATACATATATATTTTTTGTGCTCTCCAGCTTGGCAAAAATAAAGTGTGTGTGTGTGTGTGTGTGTACATAATTAAATTGCCAGCTGGAGACGCATTGGACTGCGTATAAGCTAATATTTAACTATAGTTCCTCCCCCGACGTCGTTCAAGAAAGCAAATGTATGTGTATGTGTGAAAAATAAAAAAATTTCAATTTCATTGGCCAGCCGCTAGGGCTGCTGCTACTGTTCAATGTATTCCTCCTCCTCGTTTTCCTCTTCCAACTCCTCTATAAGCTCTTCCAGCACTTCCAACTCCTCCAACTCTTCCAGCTCCTCCTGTTTGATAACAACGTAACGCAGTGGTGGCGATACAAGCACTTGTGCCTCCTGCTGCGGTTCCTCCTCCTCCTCCTCATGCTCCAGTTCCTGCAGCTCCAGCACCTCCATCTCTAGCACTTCTAGTTGCTGCTGCTGCTGCTGCTGCTGCGGCTGCGGCTGCGGCTGCTCCTCCTCCTCCTCCTCTTCCAAATCACATTGAAGTGCTCGATTCGATCTTTTGCGCCGGCGCCGCCAACTGCCATCACGTTGCTGCCACCTCTACTTCATGTCGCGACGCCGCTTGATGCTGCCATCGCACGTGGGCAGATGCCGTTGGAGGAAACCCTCGAAGACGAATTTGCGGCCACAGCGCTCGCAGCTAAATTCGCGCTTCTCCTCCACCTGCTGTTTGTGCTGACGCAGTGCCTCGGCATTTGAGTATTTGTCGCGGCACGCGTCGCAGGCATAACGTCGCTTCACCTGGCCCACATCGAACACAACGGTAAAGTTCTGGGAACAGAACGAGCACGTGAACTCCTTGACGACCACCTTCTTGCCGCCATGCTGAGCGGCCAATGCTTCTGCCTCCGCCTCGAGCTTATCCTGATGCTTGTGCGAGTCCATGTGCGCATTGTATTTGGCCTCGTCGACGAATTTGCGATAGCAGCGCGTGCAGCGATGCGGCTGCTCGCCCGTATGCCGCATCATGTGCTCTTTGAGGTAGGCCACCGAATTGAAGATCTTGCTGCACACCTTGCACTTGCGGTCCTCGGTAGAGACCTCGTTGCGCTGCCGCAGGCAGGCGCGCATGTGCAGCTTTAGAGAGCCGGCGGCACTGTAGCAATTGCCACAATTGGGGCAATAGAAGGTTTTGTTGCGTGACTGCGAGTCCGATTCGGGACTGTGATCGATGGTGCCCTCGAAAACAATTGAGCCCATTTCATCCTCCTCGTCCTCCTGCTCCTCGCCCTCCTCATGGTCAACGCCCACAATTTCGTCCTCATCGTGCTCAATAGCCTCGCCATCTTCATCCTCCTCCTCTTCCTCATCGTCATCTGCCATAGTGGGCACAATGTGCAATATGGTATGTGTACCATCGCCCTGCTCAATGGTCTCCACCTCCTCAACGGTGCTGTTCTCTACCAGCTGCTGCAAGGTGACAGCATGCCCATTCTCATCAATGATCACCTCCTGGGCATTGGCCAACGCCTCGTGATCACGTTCGCTGAGGGTTACCACAGCCGTTTCAGTGTCGTCATCCTCGGTGGTCGTATAGGCATAAGTATACTGTGTCGACTCTCCGCTGCCATCGACGTCGTCTGTCTCATGTTGTATGATAACTGGCACAATCTCCTCCTTGGACGGAGCATCTGTCGGGCTGGACAGCGTTGTGTATTTGATACGCTTCGAGTTCATATCGCTGTATATATATAAATATATATATGTATATATATTTATATATATATCTTTATAGATATATATATATTATATCTTTATGTGCCTCTAGTACTTAATGTTAATGCTCGCTGTGATTTCGTTGCAACATACAACAATTTTTGTTGTTCCCGGAATGCGGCGCGGCGCAGCGTGGCGTACGTCTTCTCCAGCAAATGATGAAAATTTTTTTTCGCTTTTATTGGTGTGCGTGTGATAGTAATAAGTTGCGTTTTGCAATAAATCGTTTGTCGCCTCTGGTACTGCAAAATGTTTGTAAACAATGCGGTAGATGGTAAATAACTTTTGGCGCGTTCAAATTATACTTTTTTCTTACAATAGTCAACACTCTTTCTCGACTTTCTTGCCACCAAGTTTAATTCTTCCACTTCAATATCACAATTTTCGTCGATTGTGGCAACATCGTCTAATAATGGTCACACTGGCTCGAATGCTGCGTTGTTTTTGGTATTTATTGCCACGACGTTAAGTTGGCTGCTATACGATTTTAACAGATACGTCACGTATCGCGGGCTTACGTCCGCCATTTAGTTTAACGTAAAGCAGCTTACGTCACGTTAAATTAACTAGTGCCATCAACTCAATTGTAAAACAACTAAACCAGATTTAACAAGTAATTTATGCTTGACAAAATTATTGTTTTCACAGAAAGCGCCTTTGAGGCTTCTGCATACATGTGCAAAATTTCCTTACGTTACAAACTTCAAAAGGTGGCAGCACTGTGGACTGACAAGCGTTCGCTATGCGCAGCAGCCGCAGAACTGTTGTCTAGACACACGGCGCCAACATTTGAACTCAACAAACCAATGCATACGCCCCCACTAATGGATATTAGCTTGATCATGTATGTAAATGAAAGATGAAACAAGTATTTTAAACTTGTTTAATATTTTCGCGGTTTTTCTTATAACAGAGCAGAACATTTAACTGAATAAATATTGCAGGATATACCATTATGTGCATATGTATGTATAACCTATATAATTATATACATACATATGTATGTACATATATGTATATGTATGATGTATATGTTTGTATGTTTGGGCGTGCAATTGGTTGTCATTTATGGTTAAACACATTTTTGTCACGTTGCCAAGCAATACGAAGTAAAGCGCATTTCTGTGTCAATTGTAAAATGAATTAAAATATATGCTCGCCACAATATATAAGTAATGTAAATCAAAAATAAATATGTATACATACATACATATGTACCGATTATAAATTAAAATATAGTCTTTATTGGACTTACGGTACGAATATTTTGCAGGCTCTTTGACATCTTCGATTCGGCTATTGCGCACAATTTGGGAATTCAAAGAAAATTTTTTAACGAAAATTTTTGTTTCATTCAACCTTGCTGTTGTCAAATAATCAAAATATACATATGTTTGTAAACATGTAAACAATATATATGTTTCGTAGAGCATTTGAAAATTCGATCGCAACAAGCCTGGCCTTTTTGGATAAGTACAAATCTCAATAATTTTTGGTTTCTTTGTTTTTATTTTTCCCATTTTTCTTTTATTTTGATTTTATTTTATTTTTTTATTATTGTTTTTTTTTTTTTTGTGCACATTTCGTACGATCACATGAGAAATATTTCCATTGACTTTTGCAAATTTCCACAGCTCAATGCGAACAGTCATTGTACGCCGTATTAAAAACTTTTCCATTGCCCAAACGATCATTAAAATGTAAACACATACATATATAAATACATATGTATCTACCTGAAAAAAAACCGTTACCTAATAAGCTTCGTAGATCGGAAAAACGTCATTTGCAACGTTTTTTTTTTTTTGCACGTTGCAGACCTTGAAGATAACAGATGAGAGTGAGGGAGGAAAGGGATGGGCATTGGGCAGGGGAAGTGTTAGGGGGAAGCAGATGAAAAACAATCGAACTGCGCACATTGAGCGGGAGCTGCTCTCATTACCGTTAGCTGCCAGCTGAAACACCCAACTTTAGTTAAACAAGCGTAATCGTGGCCAACGCCAAGTGTTACCAATTCGTAATTGCAAATTGCTTTTAAAGCTGCAAACAATAATAATAATAATAAAAAAATTATTAAAAAAGAAACAGTTAAACGAACACTTGTATAAGGCGAGACAACTTTTGAGCGCCCTTTACAAAAAAGTGGAGCAGAAAATAAAAATAAGAATTTGCTTAGCTACAATAATATAATATAAAGTTAAACTAAATAGAAAATAAAGTAAATAAAGAAAGAAAGAAATTTAAAAATGATCTAACTAGATTTAGATATAACTAAGCTTATATAGACTCAATTGAGTCATTCAGTTTTTAACTGAAATTCTTAAACTTCAACTATACTCTGTTCCCAAAGTGAAAAAGAGTAGATTGGTTTTGTACAATGTCCGTCTTGCTGTCCCGCCTGTCCGTCCGTCTGTCTGTCCGTCTGCCTGCATGAATGCACTTTTAGAGCTAGAGGCTCTACTCATTTATGCTCCCGAATTATAAAGTGTACAAATTGTCCCGATCCGCCCACTGGGGGCGTGGCAAATCGGAAAATTCATGTGCCCGTATGCCAGTAATCATGCCAGTTGATCAGCTAGAGAGTTGCAATTTGGAATATATGTATACTCGCGGTGACAACCCAAGTTCAAAAAGCTATGACGGATATATCTACGCTGAAGATCGATGAAAAAGTTATATGTCTATGCCCATTGGGGACCTTAATATACATATAGTGATCTATGTATAGGAAATACGTTAGCTAATTGCCGAAATACTTCGTTTATTAAATACATAAACAAAATGTCCCTAAGGGAACAGAGTATCACGTAATTGGTTGCACCCAACTGCAACGTACTAACTTGTTCTAAACTAAAGTTAAGTAATATTAGATAATAAGTATGTATTTAAGTTTTGGTAATATTCCTGCTATAAACATATGTATGTACGTATATATTTGATTAGTTTTTAAACTACTTTATATGATATAATCGTACGAAATGCTTGTCCCAAATAGAATTCAATTTATAGCTAGATATTTATACTTACCATTTATATGCATATGCACATGTGTATGTATGTATATGTACATATGTATGTATGTACATACATATATAAAATGCCCAATGGGCATTACATATTAAGTGGCAAAAATTTGTATAATCGCTGCATACATCAAGAGAACGTTAGAGCAAGAGCGAGAGAGGTAGAGAGGGTAGGCAGAAGACAGCGTAGATGATTCAGAATGCGCTAATTCAGTCACGTTTGCCGTTTCAAAATGCAAATAGGCGCTATAAGCACAATACAAGCATACATATACATACATACGAACATATATACATAAATACGTGTGGATAGACGGACGTACAAACGCTTGCATGCATGTACATATGTATGTGTGTATAGGTTGCGGTAGGGCTTTAGCGTTGTTCAATCTTTCTGTTCATATTGTTGCATTTCTAATCGACTTTGTTGTTATCTGTCAATTCACAATTACATCATAAAATGCAATGTTTATTTTGTCATAAGCTTTTCTGTATATATATACATACATACATACAGAGACACACACTCATCATCAGTTTGTACAGTTTGTATGTAAGTGCAAGATTGCGAATTACTTCCCTTATGAAATGCATTCATATGTACATACATACATACATATGTATGCACATGCATACGTCATACTGAGATGACAAATAAGTGAAACAGCTGCGCTCGCTACATGATCTATTTGCCTTTTTATAAATGATAGCAGCATACTCTACATTAAAAGCATCAAATTTATCAGACCCACATGAAAATTTGGTACGTATTTATGTACATACGTACATACATACACACATACATACATGTATGTACCTGCGTATGTAGCTGTCCCTCGATGGAACGGTACGTGCGAAAATGGCATATTCCATATCAAATTGCAACATGTCGTCTGGTGGTAGAACAAAAAAATCGAATTTTCTCGTCCAAACTTGTGTGTGCGGAAAGTTTTTGCCATATTGTTATTACTATTTTTATTTTTTTTTTGCATTCTCGTCTCTTCTTTTTTTAGCGTATGTGCGTTTAAGTATGTGCCGTTATTTATATGGCTTGTTTGTTGCTGGGCTTGGCATAATTAGTAGGGCGTTGCCAGATGGTGGGTATTGAGAAACTTTCGTTAAGATTTGCATATGCATTTTTGGCTATGCAGACTTGTTGGTTGTTTGCTATTTTTCTTTTCGGTTAACGCGTGCCGCAAAAAAAAAAAAAAAAAAACAGATCGTACGCAAATTTGCCAGCTACTGCATACTTGTACATGTGTGTATGTATGTGTGCATGTATAAACAAACACATGTACATATGTATATGAAAGAAATGTAAACGTACATAAATATACATATGTACATACAGACATACATACATATTACAAATTAAAAGTATAAATGTATGTACGTATTATAAATGTACTTAAAATTGTTTGCATATTTCTATGAATATACATACATATATACATATGTATATATGTATGTACATACATACATATGTACACACATGAATATGTATCAATAGGACTTTCCGAATGCCAAAACCTCATAGATACAAAATTAATTCCATGCTGGATACATTGAAGTAAGAGTTCTCTGTTTGTTGTGCGTGTATGTACTTACATACATATGTATGTACATATGTATGTATGTGTAATTGAAGGGGCGCTCGCAACCCAAAGATACATACATACATACATACACACAGTCACACACATGCACACAGACATCGAGTGGAATTTTCCATGCAATTTTTTGTGTAATTGTTCGCAGTTCGTTCAGTTTTTGTTTTGTTCTTGATTAACCCTTAAGTGGCTTGCCTACAGAACATTTCAAATTTCAAATTTTCAAACTGTATTAAGTTATTAGAATTTTTTTTTTAAATTTTTATTTTGGCAGTATGTAAAAATGTATAACTATTCCTAGCCCTTAGACAAGCCGAAATCACAGCACATTCGCGTTATTTGTGCCGCTCTGATAATGGCCATAAACTGTGCAAAGTCTCCATTAGGCGTGTCTAATTGCCGGCCAGCGACCAAAAGTAGTCACAGCAAAAGCCCAGCAGCTTATGAGTGAGCCCACACACACTACATGATACGATAATCCCAAACTAAAACTGGCGGACCAAAACGACCCCCCGGGCATTGCATGGGTTTAATTGCACTCTCGATGCTGTTGCTTGCGATTTTTTTTTTTTTTTCAGTTTTGTTTTTGCTTTTGCTTTTTGATTTTGCTTGCGTTAATGGCATGTGAACGAACGCGTCCGACAGACAACAGACAGAAATGGAGAAGATGAAGAAGAAGAAGAAGACGCGGCTGCAGCAGCTGCTGAAATGACGGCGTTTTCAATGAATTTGCTTTTGTTTTTCTTCTCGTCCACTTTGTCTTTTTGTTATTCTTAGCTTTACGTTTATTTTTTGAGTACGCAACTTAAAATTATACAAAAAAAAAGTACAATTATTGGATATATTAATGAATATATGTGTGTATGTATATATATGTATGTATGTATGTATATGTGTATGGTATGTATATTTATATTAAATATTATATTATATTATGTATATGCATACACCTAGTCAATGACAATTTTTATCTCCAATTGTGTGTCTAGATTCTTAAAAAGAAAGAAGGGAGAAAGAGAGAGAGAGAAAAAAAAAACAAATAAACAGACGTTAAACTGGTTTCTAAAGATGGTGCATTTTTCAACTGGCCATTAAGCTCTCCAGTCTCTTTAACTGGAAGGACGATCGACCACGACGGTCTCCATTGAATCATCAACAGATGTAGCTGCACCTCCAGCTCCAGCCGCAGCCGCAGCCGCAGCTGGACGCCTTCCACTGCCATTCTGGCCATTTTGATTGTTCGGACCGCTCTGGATGGGCGGTAGGCCGACGAGCTTTTCGCTCTCGCGCCACAGCCAGTCGGCGGTGTCCATGTCCCGGCCCCAGGGCACCAGTGGGAAGCGCATGCAGTCCGAATAGTAGTTGCCCGATGAGCACTCCAGCGCCGGATCCAATGCCAGACGTAGCGTAGTCTGTGCCCCAGCACGCGGAGTCTTAAAGAAATATAACGACAACACCTTCAACGCACTCTTTGTCCAGTTCGGGCCGGCAAAGTGGCGATTCAGCTCGGTTCGCACCACGCCCGGATGACAGCAGTTGACCGTCACGCCGGTGCCCTTCAGTAGCATCGAGAGCTTCTGCGTGAACAGGACATTGGCCAGCTTCGATTGGCTGTAGGCGCCAAAGAACTTGCTGTACTTGCGCTCACTCATCAGATCCTCGCGATTGATGCGACCGAACAGATATGCTGCCGAGCTGACCACCACAATGCGACTGGGCGCCGCCTGCTTGAGCCGATCCAGCAGCAGATTGGTGAGCAGAAAGTGGCCCAGGTGATTCACGCCCAACTGTTGCTCGTAGCCATCGGCGGTCAGGGTGCGCGGACAGGCCATGACCCCAGCATTGTTGATCAACAGATCGAGACGCGTCTCCTCCGTCTTGAAGCGCGCCACGAAGTTGCGCACGGACTCCAGCGAGCCCAGGTCTAGACTGCGATTGAACAGCTGCTGGTTCTGGGTGCGATCGATGATCTCGATGCGTGCCGCCTCGCAGCGTGCCGGATCCCGGCAGGCCATGTAGATCTTGGCGCCACGCCGGGCCAGCTCCAGCACTGTCTCCTTGCCAATGCCCGTGTTGCAGCCAGTCACAATGACCACCTTGCCGTCGATGCGGTTCGCTTTGCGGTAGACCGGACCTTGGATGCATTTGCGCAACAGCCACATGACGAATGCGATGCACAGAAAGATCAGCAGCAGCAGCACCAACCAGGCCCAGATGCCACGGAAGCACAGCGCCTTCTCGGCCGCCTCGGCGGTTGGATCGTCGTAAGCAGGCGTCGTTGTCGTGGGCGTGGCAGCCTGCGACATAGCTAGGATACGACTTTAGTTTGTATACCTATGTGTGCGATATATGTGTGGGAGCGTCTGTTGTGCCTTGAATTGGAGTGGAAGGATGTGGAGCGTTGTGCCTGAGGGACGAGAAAGAATTGCTGTTGTTATCAAGAATGTTATCGACCGTGTATTTATCGATAATTTATGTATGTTTCTTTGAAACTCCAAGTAGCTTTTTTAGAGTGAAGCATTTGATTTATCTATAGAAAATTATCGATATATATCAATATATTGATTAATGCACTAAATTAACTCGAGTATCCCTCGAATGTCTTGATACAAAGAGATACGTCAAAGTACAAATACATAATATCGATATACGCAATGCAGCATTGTTATCGATAATTTTGGTTATGAATTAATTAATATTTTTTTATTAAGCATATAATTACAATATGTCAATAAGCTGGAATATAAAGTTGACATATTTATCGATGACTTGTACATGTATTATCTATTATATTTATATATAGATAAATATATGTATTTCTATTATACGTGAACATAAAGATAACTTAATAAGTAAATATCGCTAAGCCTACACTATTATATATATTTTTATTGTGATATTGTGATGAAAATACGATCAAAATATATACATGTGTAAGTATATATGGGTATATAGAAATAGTTATATTAGTATATTTCTTTACATATATGTATGTACTGTTATCTGTTACCATTATAAGTGCTTAGACGTACAATATTAATTGATATAAGTTGATAATTTAGCTGCTTAAACTTGACTTAGTTATCAATCAGGTTTTTTTGTAAGTGAATAGCAATAGCTTATATACATATGTTAGTTAAGAGAAATCATTTTCTCATAGCACATATTTTTTGACACATTAATCCACATGAAATTCATTTTGTATTAAACTATTTTCTATATATAAATTTAACAATCGGCGTTGATATCGAAGCTGAACAAGCAGCATTGCGCTTGGCTTTCGATAACATGGAAATGCATGTTTTTTTTGTATGGCGCATTCGAAAACAACACTTTCGAAATTGTTTCGTACATTGCCAACATACAACACACATACCTTTGGCTGACCCTTTTCTTTCTCGTTCTTCTTCTTCTTCTTCAGCTGCTGCTTTTGTCGCCGCACTTCCTCACGCGCTAAATTCACACATTTGGTCGAACAACAACAACAACAACAGCGGCGAGAGTTGACTTAAGCACTTGACGAATTGATGCCGGCTACTCGCGCTCACTCTCTCTCTCTCACACTCTTTTACTCTCTCTTGCACACACTCTATGCGTGGGGATATGCTTTGTGGGGATTGCCTTTTAGCGCTGCTCTTGTTACCGTTGCGTCCAAGCGTCTCACGCGGTCTTAGCCAACTGAAACAAACAGCGGCTCCCGATTGCCATGGCTCCAACGACTTGATCGCTAACACGTCAAAATAACCTGAATATAATTTTAAGTGGCGTCGCTGTCGACTTGACTGGCGTCTGTTATTAACATAACTTTATGCATGTGCATGCGTCGCAGTCGACGCTGACGTCGTCGCCGCAGTCCAGCCATAGAAGCCGCCAACAGCCTCGCCTCCGCCTGTTATTCCCATTACAGTTGTCGTTGTTGTTGTTGTTGTTGTTCTTGTTGCTGGCATTAATTTCTTTTCTTGTTGCCTCTCTTGGAATTATGCTTTCGACTTTCACTTGAAGCCACGCTTTTTTTTCTCGCTTCGCTGCTAACGTTGCGACAGCGCTGCCGTTGAATAACTTTACTTGCATTCCGTTTTATTTGTCTGTTCGTGTTCTGCGGCTTCTTCGCCTTGTTTGTTTTGATTGTTGCTGTTGCTGTTGCTGTCGATGTTGCTGTCGCTGTTGCCGTCGCTGCCGACGTCGACGTCGCTGTCGCTGCTCTCTTGTGCTGTCATGCTCTCGCCCTTTTTTCCACTCACTGAGCTGGGCTTGGAATCACCTAAATTGTCATTAGAGTAAGCCGACTTCTAAATGCTTTACATTTGTGCAAAGAAGAAGAAGAAGAAAGAATTTGATTTTCTTATAGCTTAACATACTAGCTTTGGCTTTGTGGTATCTAATATTAGTTTTTAGGCTGGGTATTTCCTATATTGAGAATGCCCCGAGCCCCATTGAGACAGTTTTTACAGAGAGCGCCGACAAGACGTTCGCTCTCTTGCCAGAGCCAATCGGTAGTCTCAACATCCCGAGCCCACGGTAACAGCAGACACTGAAAAGAATCGGCGTAAAGGGCACCCGTACTCTCGGCCAATGTAGGATCTAGGTCCAAGTAAAGTTGGGTTTGCGCGCAAGTTTGCGTTGACTAGCTTACAAATGCAGAGCACGTTGGCTAGCTTGGATTGGGTGTAAGCACCCAGTAATTTACTATACTTTCGTTCACTCATCAAATCCTCGCGATTAATACGTCCGAAGAGATGCGCCACCGAATTGACCACCACAATGCGACTGGCCGCCCGCTGTTTTAGCCGATCCAGCAGCAGATTGGTGAGCAGAAAGTGACCCAGGTGATTCACACCCAGTTGCATCTCGAAGCCATCTGTGGTTAGAGATCGAGGACAGGCCATGACACCAGCATTGTTGATCAGCAAATCAAGCTATGTCTCCTCGTCCTTGAAGCGTGCCACTAACTGACGTACAGACTCCAGCGATACTACATCCAGTACGAAATTGATCAGTTGCTTATTCTGTGTGCGTGTCATGATCTCGATGCGTGCCTCCTCGCAGAGAACGGGATTCCTGCAGGCCATGTACATCTTGGCGCCACGCCGGGCCAGCTCCAGCGCCGTCTCCTTGCCAATGCCCGTGTTGCAGCCGGTCACGATGACCACCTTGCCGTCTATGCGGTTCGTCTTGCAATAAAATGGACTCTGGATAAAACGACGGATGAACCATAAGACCAGACATATGCCGAGTCCAATGAGCAGCACTTGCACAAGTCTCAGCGAAATGCCTCGAAGACTGAATTGTGGGTTCTTTGAGTTCCCAATGGGTGTTTCAAGTGTGCTGTGGGTACATCACTTCGAATTCGAGTTCGTTTCAATTGGAGCCCAGCGTGAGATCTCTTAAATCTCAGTCGGAAGCAAGAACTGAACAGATTGACGACAGTTCAGTTTTCTGACAGCAACTCCTATAGCGCTCATTTCTCAATTCGGACTGCACGGAATTTCAAAAGGGAAACACCCCATTGCTGTTTCTAGGCTAGAGACATAACAGCTGGCAAGGGTTCCACACGAATTGCGTGCCACATTAACTATGCAGGGTCTTTAGTTTTTTAATCTACTCCCACTCTAATCACTTTCCTTACTTTCATGATGGGCGTGAGGACCTACACCACAGTCCATTAGCTAGACCGACTAACGCAAAGCTTTCAATGCCAAAATAATTTCCCAAAGCCATGGAGTACATAGTTGTCAAGCTGCTTAAAATGACGAGTAGTGCTCGCCACGTAGTGCTAACAAGAGATAAGCCGATTAAGACCAAAAGTCGCACAGTAGAGCAGCAGCAGAGACAGAGGCTAATGGATTCAACCACTCTCACTGTGGACAAACACCCACAAATAATTAGTTGAAAAAAAAAAGCTAAAGAAAATATAATATAAATTAAAGACAGGCGCTGACCTTGTACAATCAATTCGTAATACTCCGTAATATATTATGGCATTAATATTAATACTATAATAATATCATAATTGCTTCAGTGGTTTACTTTTGAAAAGTCTTTGCCATCTGCTCGGTTTCAATGGAGCACAGCTCATTAACATAAAAATTCTCAATAAATATATGCAAAGGGGTTGCTTTGGACCCTGACCCAAAATTAAATGCTTCTCAATGGGGAAATCCGTCGAAAGACAAAATCAATAAAAGCAACGCGCGTCGTGCATACAGTTGAATATCCTTGAACACAAAAGCTGGACATGCCTCCAACCGCAGAAGGTACACACATCGAGGGAGCCAAAGAAGGCAAAGGTCCAGGAGAGCGGGGGCTAAAGCGAGGAAGATAACTTGTCATCTTTGCCGGCACAGACGGGGAGACAACCGCAGTGTCTGTTGATGTTGACGCCGCTGCAGCTGACGTGAGTTTTGGCACGCAAGCCACAACTCCTGACAAAGACACAGAGCGACAGGACGAAAGAGAGCGAGAGAGAGGCAGAGCAAGAAAGAGTGACAGGCAAGCAGACAGAGGGAGCGAAAAGCGAGAGAGAGAAAAGCGACAGGGTAAGTGAGTGAGTGAGAGAGAGCTGCGCATGGGGCGAAACTTTGACTAGGTCAGGATAACAAGGCATTGTTAAATCGATGGGCATATTAAGGCAACAACCCCTCCAGAGAGTTAATAGTGCCTATAGTAGACACTTTTTTTCCGTCCTCACCCCAAAACCCAATTGTTTTCTGTGTCAAACACGAGTTCTGGGTATTTTCCGTTGTACAAAAGTGCGATCAAGGGGATAAAGAAACAAGTTAGCTTGCTCTATATTACATCTAGCTCTAAAATATCTTAATATGTACATATATGCATATAAAAGTTATATTTGCTAACATTGAATTGCGCGACACTGTGCTTAGGCTGGGGGCTAATGCGTGCGCAATGATCCTGTATATCCTTTGCTATTCGCATTGCTATTTGCGATGCACTTAAGTGCGCTAAGTACAGACTTAGTTCGTTATTGCTTGCTAATTTGCTTATGCCGAGTGCCAGCTGAGTGCATGGGAGTGCATGGCAAAGTGGGTGGCGAGTGTTTGCCGTTAGCCCACGCCACGTACGCCCTAACTCCCCCAGCCATTAACTCGATACATCCTTTTGACATATGCATAGTGCGACCCTCGTGCATGCCACGCCCTGTCTCAGTGGCATTTGTGACGTCAAAAGCAAGCAGCAGGGAACGAATGTCAAATACGTTAGAAACAAATAGTAAACATAAACAAGCACACACATGCATGCATGTACATACATACATACATACATGTGCATATACTAGATAAACACACACACACACACACACACACACACATACAAACTTACATGCCACGTGTTTGTTTTGCTCTTCTGCTTTTGGCAACAGGCAGTTTTAGCGGCTGGGGCTTTGCCTTGATCTTTAGCCGATCTATGTAGTATAAACAACACGATAAAGATGCCAAAACGTAACAGGCAGAGACAAAGGCAACAAATGGAGGCAACTGTACATTGGAATTGGCGTGCTCCAAGTGAAATTTCTATAAACAATTTCTTTCGCTTTTCATATTATTCGCTTAGTTTCGTTAAATTGCAATATGCAATTAGATAATCGCTGAAATGAACACACATAAGCATGCATACAATCATATAAAAACCACACACACGCACACATGGAAGGCGCGCAAAACAGTTGAGTTGAAAGCGTAAGATGCCGCCAATTATTTTTACAGCATGCAAAGCATAAGAGTGAATGCAGCACATCAAAAAGCAAAACAACAATGCGAGTGAGTGTGAGAGTCATAGAGTTGGAGAGCGTGCGAGTGGGAGAGCGGCAGGCGTAAGAGCGCGCGTGTGAGAGGCTTCTAAACTTAACGACATTGGAACGACAATTCAACTGAAAAGTTTGGGGTTGGGGTCAATGCGGCGGCCGTCTCAAGTGTCAGTGCTATTTGGCTTGTGACGTCACAGCGTTGCGCAGATTTGAGCGCGCGTGTATATGTGTATGTGTTTACGCTATGTGTATTCATTCAATTGATGCGCAAATGTTAATAATACCTTTTGCTTTTGCTGGTCAAATCGAACACGAAATTCTTGAGCAAAATAATAATTGGCGAATTGAATGAAGCACGCGCAACACATTCATGCAGTTAACATTGATTGGTGAGTGTTGTCGTATGGCCAGTTGTTGAAGCGGAGGACGAGAGAGAGAGAGAGAGAGAGAGAGAGAGAGAGAGAGAGAGAGAGAAAGAGGGAGAACGAATGCGAGAAAGAGACACGAATGCTGAGTATGGCAAAAGAAAACCTGTTGCTATATCTTGTTGCCTTGCACGAGCATTCGCTAAGGAGGAGCTCTAGGTGCAAACGGAAGAGTAGTAGTTACCTCTTAAAAAGGATATGCTCTATATATTCGCATAAGCCTGATAAATGAAGCGAAAAACGTTAGAAATTGAATTCGTCAAGGGAATACTTCTAGTTGGATTATTTTAAGTAATTTACATAAATTTCATATACCCTACAATTATTATGTTGTATTTTCTTTTTTGCTAATACAATATAAATATATTAGAAACACCCATAAATTAAAGTTCACAGCTGCATTTGGGTTAGAGTCTTGAAGTCTTAAGACTTACCACGCCAATTATCCAAATTCTTTCGATCAATTAAGTGACCATTATTCTGTAAATAGATGTATATTTAATTGTGCGAGCAGAACAAGTTGTATGCTTAAATATTTATAAATACAGGGTATTAAGTGTGCTGAAAAAAATAAAGAACGTTCTTATCGAGGCTGCTCGACTATATCATATTCTGTAATTAGAGGCTAAATGTTGTAATAAATATTTGAATTGCTTTTTAAAGATATACACAGATAAATATTTTGTCATCAAATATATACAATACAATACATATATGTATGTATATGTGCACCAGTTTATAAGTACATAAATTTCTATGTATGTACATTTATATCTATTGGTATATGCATACATATAACTGCACACAAATATACCCTATTTTTGAATAGCTTTGCAGTAAGTGCAGGGTATTGAAATGACGAGAACAGAAAAGTGGCTTCGGCCGCGTCGTAAATTAGCGAATTGAATCGAAGCAACTGAAATGTAACAACAACAACAACAACAACAGCTACGACAACAACAACTCTTAACCCGTGTCAAGGCCGACCCAATTTGTTATTGTGCATGTCGCAAAGTGCGCGCGAGTGAGCGAGATGGCCAACGGCAGGGGGAGCGGGAGTCCGCGTAACTGAGTGACAAAGAACAAAATAAGAAGAAGCAGAACAGTCACAAGTGTGGGGAGTATTCGGCTAACAGATATCAACTGAACTGAACTGAACTGAATTTTGATAATTTGTTTGATTACTTAACAACAGACATATGAACTGGAACTAGTTCAATACGTGAACGCTATAAATACAAATTTGTCAAAAATTAATCAATTTTACTGTAGTAAATTATGTTTCAATATCTCTGAATTAATTTAATATTTAAAATTTTGTATTTATTAATTCTTTATCGATTATCGAAATATAGGTAAATTAAAAATATCTGAAAAGTGTTTGTGCTCGTAATACCCAGCTGTATGCCTTGCAGGGTATAGAAATGATGGGGGACATCAGAGATGGCATTACGAACTGTGCACGTATTTATGCTATTCCGTTAATATCGCGAGGCGGGACAAGGAAGGCAGGTGCCTGGTGGCATGAGGCAGCAGAATCTGGGATGTGAATCGCTGAGGAAAACAGAATTTAATTGGCGCACTTCACAATGAGCACCATCGACTGAGATCGACACATCAACAGATTGAACACAAACACAAACACACACGTGGTTTATCATATAACATGTTATTCGAATCGAATGGATTGCAGGTTTCATTAGATGCATTCGATTTGGCAGTGTTTGATGGGGTATAAAAAAACAAGTTGATGGAACCAATTGGCAGTGCCTCAATATATTGGCAATACACTGAATGGATCGAGAGTCGACGTAAATAAAGCTGATTTTACTGAACGTCCAAAAATTGCTAAAAACTTTAAAATTTTCATAATAATATTAATATTTTTATTACGAAAAACGATAATAAAATAAATAATAAAAAAAATATTTAAAAAAAAAAAATAAAAATTTTTACGTGCTTCAAAGTAATGAGCTTGCTTTATTATTATTTATATTTACATGTATATTATATATATTCATTTTCTTTTATTTCATTTTTATGTCTTTTTTTGTGTACTTATTTATTTTTTGTCACAAACGAGCTTACAATTTTTATATGTTTATGATGTTTATTTGATTTTACTAATTTTATGTATTTATTTATTTTTTTTTTTTTTACGAATGAGTTTACATTTAACAATAAAGCGTCTATTCTCTATCATATTTTTGGAATCTTTAAAAGAGGCAAACTCAGGCGTGTCCGATCTCGTAGTAAACATATTCTTGATCAATGACAGTCGACGTGATTTAGCCCTATCTCTCTCTAAAATCAACGTTAATTTTTGAATTCAATTCGTCAAGTTTTCCAGGATATTGCCTAAGCACAAGAAGCTAATAAGCCGCAAAAGAATTAAAATATCCTTCTACTTTTTACTTCTCATCTAACCCGAAGAACTTGTTAGTTGTACTACTAACTGTTTCAAAGCTCTTTAAATTACAGTAATATGTCAAAAGTCTTCCTTCCATTTCTTAATTCGATATAGAAATCAAATATCCAACTGCAAAACTGAACCGGTTCGCGCTATGAACTTCAGCTCTTCACACTTGTTTAACAAGCCGAATCATCTAGATATTTTCGGAACACTCCTGATTCACCAAGAGTCACAAATATATATATGTATATATATATAGCTATATATTTTTTTGTGGACAGTTATTTCGCAGTTGTTGCGCGCCCTACGCTTGTCATCAATCATTCAATTGATGTTGGTGGAAACCCGAACGTAAATCAAGTGCTGACATTTATGAATGCATGACATGGCACACATACATACATATATGTACATCTAGATATAGATATGTATGTATGTATATGTATATCCATCTAGCGTATCCTCAACTGCGTAGCTAACTGTCTCGCTGTGTGTTCGTTGATGTGTTTGATTGCCATGTGAACTAGAAATATGCCAAGCCCAAAAAAACTGCCTCGAACCGGTTACACAGTAGCGATAAGAGACCGCTGATAAGCAGCGTGAAAGAGACAGATGAAAGCTAGGGAGAGATATATGCTTCATATATTTATATAGATTTGCGTATAGTATATACATATACATATCTGCCTTGCACTTGCACTTGCCATGCGATTCAGTTTTGTTTTTGTGATATGACTAATTGAATGACAACAACTATTACAACAACAACTGACAGCACTTAAGATCGTTCTATTTGTTTATATACATACAATGCATTGTACAGATTTCTCGTACCCCGGCCCAAAGTCCATTTCACGACATTTATTCTAAATGTTTCGCGACTCATTTCTTGAAATTTTCTCTCGTTTTGTTTTCTATTTCTTTGGCAATTGAGCAATGATATAGAACTTTGATTCTAGCCAAATTCTAACTATATAAATGCAAGAAAAAAAGTATATGCTATATATAGATATTTTATATAACACATTGAAAACATAAATGAGTTAGCTCATACTAAATTTAAATATCAGACTATACTAGCTTACCTGATGTGTTACATTAGGAGATTTATATAATACATGATAATAAAAAATAAATAAATAAATAAACACAGTTTTATTATTTAGTATATTTATAAATATTCATATGTAAGAGTGAGCTGCTATATCAGCTTGTAATATGTAAGTAGAGCAGATCTAACAAGTTCTAGTCGAGACGGTTCGACTACGAGATACACTGAGTCCTGCAAAAAAAAAAAAAACTCTATTTCTAGATGGACGAACTTCATGAAACTTTTGGAATACATATGTATATGAAGAGCATTCAAATATGTCTATTTGTCAAATTTTAAGTCTATAAGGGGGCGTGGTATCAAAAATCTGAAAATTACAAAATTCGCATATCCGTAATATCTATCTAAATATATAAATTTAGAGTCTCTAGCTAAAACTGTATAGAAGTTATGCTAAAAAAACGTAAAAAAGTAAACGAATTTTCTATCGAATATCGATAATAAGCAAATGGGATGAGTTTTCGAAGAAAACAAAGTATTAATGTGAAGTTTCACTCTCTAGCTTGTGTAGTTTTCGAAATCTCGACGTTCATACGGAGGGACGGACAGACAGACAGGGCTATATCAACTTTTTTTTTTGTGCTGATCAAGAATATATATACTTTGTGGGGTCTGCGACGTCTGCTTCTGCCTGTTACATACATTTTCACAAAACCATTATACCCTGAATTCGCATTTTCAGTGGATTCAGGGTATAAATATATAAATCACAAACTTTAAAGTATGTGCAAAGCTTAGACGGGTTTCTAAGCGTTATTGAAAGTATTTTATGTATACTACATATATATGTATACATATGTATAAAATCATGGTTAATGGTTTTATATACATTTTCAAGCACTTTATAAAGAAATATTTATCCATGTACCTTACCTTAACTAAAAATTGCTCTTAAGACAAATGTAACTTCTTTTGAATATTATATGTAATAAATGTGCTCTATATACAATATATAAACCATATATGCACATACATATCTATCACTGCCGATCGATATGTTTTAGCTAGCACTTCATCAAGCACAATCAAATTTTATAATTTATTTATATTTTTATAAATATCATACCTTAAACACAAATCGCGCTTTTAACTTGTTTTAAACACTATACCATATAAACATTTATATATCAGTCCCAATCTATGCTCGACCCAAGCCAAATCCGTACTAAATCAGAAACTGCAATTGTGAATTGATACACAGGTCTACGGCTCAATCGCTGGCTTGATTAGCATTAAAGTCTATCAACTAAGAGCTATCCGCATGCTAATCGTCGGTATTGAGAACGCAGCTGGAAAAGCGGCGCTGCAGTTACCCCGCAGACGGGTTCAAGTGAGTTTCAGCGATAAACGTGAACAATTTTCAAAACTAATGAATAATGAATGGAATCTGAGAATAAAATGTAAAAATAATAATAATAATGAAATTTCAGGCAAGACAATATGCCCAGTCTGCTAAAGTGATTAAAAGGGTAGCGCAATTACATGTAATTTAGGGTATTCATGACTGTACGTTGTTTACAGGGTATTTTCAATCAGATATGCCCATTTATTGACCTTAATAGCTTCAAACTTTTTTTTGGTTTCAGTATTCTATATATAAAATTCGATTTTTCAGATCAAGTCAAGTCAGTGCATAAGACTCCAGCTGGAAAAGCTTAACAGGGTATTGCACATAGTATACAAGACACACTTGTTTTTTTAATTACTCACTTAAATACTATATAAAATTGATGTATAAATTATACTTATAATTAACAAGCAAAAGCTCAATTTCGTGCATGGCTAGTAATTTACAGGGTATTGCATGCAGCCCATATCACAATTGCATGCCACCTAGGCTTGCGCTAGCTCTAATAATGTCTCTCGTTCATTAAACTGCTAACTAATATAGCCAATTACAAATGGATTTTACAGTGTACTTTATAGATATACCAAAATTTAGTGCTACTAATTTACAGGGTATTGCATGCAGTTCACATCAAGTGCATTCTCGATTAGAATTCACCACCTCTTGCTCTTTAAGCTGCTAAATAATATACCCGATTGCAGATGCATTTTACAGGGTATTTAACAGATATAATTTACCGGATATTGCATGCAGTCTACATCAATTGAAATATAGCTAGGCATGTCCTATCTCTACTAATGCCTCAACTGCCAACTAATATCCCCAATTGCAGATGCATTTTACAGGGCATTTTATAGATATATAAAAATTAATTGCTATTAATTTACAGGGTATTGCATGCAGTCCACATCAATTGCATTCCTGCTAAGCATTCACTTACTCAACTGCTGTCACATCCTTAAGCTTCTAACTAATATAGCCAATTGCAAATGCATTTTACAGGGTAACACATGTCGAGCATTTGCTTCGCTATGTTTGTTGGATGTCTTGACTATTGATTTTTGGCTACCTTCGCTGTTTTCCGCATGCCACAAGAGTTTAAAGAATAAATACCAACGTCTGCAGCAGAGCGTCCATTATGTATCAGCTGCGGGTGAAAGAGAGAGAGAGAGAGAGAGAGAGAGAGAGAGAGAGGGAGAGAGTGGGTGAGCGAGGTGAGGTTGTTGAGATGTGGGTTTGGCAGGTGTCGGTGGTTGAATTTGTGGTGGCATATTATGCGGCTGGCGCCCAACGCATTTTCTGCGCATTTGGCATGCATTCAACCTTTGGACCCATCTCCCCCTCTCTCTGTCTCTCTTGCCCTTTCTCTCTCTCTCTATTTTGGTATGCCCAACGGTTGCTGCTTGCGTGACATTTCACGAACAGCTCAGGGAAATTATACAGTTGAAACATTGTTTTACTATTATTTTTTATGATTTTTTGTTTATTTTATTATATTCTGTTTTGTTGTTGTTTGTTTGTGTTCGTTTTGTGTTGTGTATGTTTGTTATAAAATTAATAGCTAATCACTAACAAATTATAAGTACAAGTGTATATCATATACATACATATGTATATATAAAAACGAAAAAAAAATTGTTATAATTATATATAATAATTACAATAATAATAATAATAATAATAATGTATAGGTACAAATGTTTTGGTATTTATAATATACTCTTCTTTTTTTTAATATTATATAATGTATTTTCGTCAAGTCTGTAATTTTGTTTTCCTTTTGTTTTCCTTTTCTCAGCAACAGTAATTAAATATGTACAGTTTATATAACCCGATATATATCTATCTATATATGTATATGCATGTATTTATACATATTGTCATTAAATTGCGCTTAAATTTAATTTGCAAATTTAGTTTTTGTTTTCCCCATTTAGTTTTCACAAATTCTTGTGTGTTTATTTTTAGTGTCTTTTCGTTTTGTTTGTTGTTCTTGCTCTTGTTATTATTTTTGTTTATTTTGTTTTGTATTTTTCTTTTTCATGTGGTTCTTGTTGTTGTACAATGCAATTGGCAGTTGCAATTTTGTCTCATTTTAAGTAGTGTAGTTCCCGTTTTCTGCTTCCTCTTCTTCATCACTTTCTACTGCTGTTCCTAGCGAAACCGTAATGCTAATGCTTGTTTCCTCTATGGTTTCTCTCGTGTTTGTTTGACTTTCTGTGTATGTGTGTGTATGTTTGTGTGCTTGTTTGTGTGGAAGCCTTTTTTTTTACTGTTTCACGAACTTCAAGTATATGTAAATACATATAAATATATTTGTGTATACATGTATATATAAATATATATAATTAGCTTAGTAACACATCAATTTATTGATCAATTAGTTTTGTGTATTTTAAAGGAAAACTTGTCTAAAAATCCAAAATATATATTTAAAAAAAAAAATGTTTTAAAATTTAAACGAGATAAAAAAGTAGTGTAAAAAAAAAGTAAAACAATTTGCAAACAGCTGGCAACTTTTAATCCACATGCCACCGCGTCCTCGCTACCTGCTTCTCTCTGTACGTTCACGCTCGCCATCGCCGTTATTTGACGCTCTGCCTACGCTCACGCTCGCGTTCGCGTTCGTCCCCGCTCTCGCGCCTGCCGTCTCTTTTCGGCACAGTCGCTGTCATTCAGCTGCATGCGCAGCCCATCCAGTATTCGAATAACCGAATTTCATATTCGAGTTTCGCTTTCGAATTTCTTTAGTATCCCATACACATATCCCAAATGCAAGCGCAGTTCTCTGCCGCTGTGCGCTGCGCTTAGCCTGGCGACGAGGTGGATCGGCGTAGTCGCAGCTTCAGCCGATTCATGCTGCTGCCGCTGCTGCAGCGCCGTCGACAGCGACGTATGGCGTACGGACTACCAGCGGTTAGATGCTCAGCGCTCCCGCCGTCACCATCGCCAATGCTATGGTTAAAGTCGAGCTCAGGCGCAGCTGCGCCGCCGGCAACGATAGCGGCTGCGCCGAACGCTTGACAGCAGCGCTTAATGCGTCTACCCAAACGGCTGACAACACTGGAACTCGGCGTTGGTTGTACGCTGGCAGCGACGTCTTCGCCCTGCCAGTCATTAATGCTGTTGTTGTTATTGTTGTTGTTGCCGCCGCCGCCGACGCTGCTATTGTGGTTGTTGTTGTAGTTGCTGTGGTGGTTGTTGCTGCTGCTGTTGCTGTTTGTGTGTGTGACGTGTTCTCATGATCGCTTGCTGCTGTCCTTGCGAAAGGACTTGCGGAGCTTGTCGACCAAACGCATGTGGAACTTTGTATAATCGTTGCTCTGCTCCGCTGCTCGCTGCTCCTGTTGTGCTGCCGCTGCCTGCGCTGCTGCTGCTGCTGCCTGTGCTGTGGCCTGCGCTGCCGCCTGTCGTTCCAGTGCCGACGCTGTCTGCGTTCTGCTGGGCGGACTTGAACGCGTCGGCGACATCATCGCCTGTGACATTTGCATCATGGAGCCGCCGTGGGAGCTGCGCGAAGTGTTGCGGGTGAAGCCACGCGAGCTGTGGCAGCGCTGCATCTGCATGCGATGGGAGCCCAGTTGGCCGTGCGACGGCGACGTTGCAAAACTTTCGGACTTACATTCGGACACCTTGCGGCGACGTTGCTGCTGCTGCTGCGACGGCTGGCCCGGCGTACCGAGGGCGCTGGCCAAGGCTGAGGTGCCGTTGCCGCTGCTCACGTTCGAGCACTCAGATGTCTTGCGGGAGCGTGCACGCGTATCCTTATAGATATCATAGTTGTTTTTCATAACCGGCATCATAAAAGCCATTTCGTTGTTGTGGTTGTTTTTACTTGGCACACACGAAACAAAAATATCCACAAAAAAAAATCAGTCGAAATGATGGAGATTTCCAATCAAAAACTTCGTCTCGTTCGTTATTCCAGACGTTTCGATTTAAACTTCAAATTCAATATGTGTGCGCGCTCGTTCTTTACCGTTTGCTGTTCCTTTCTTGAACGCGCGATTCAAAAATGCACTTCATATGCAACTCAACACGACTTTTTGTCTCTCTTCCTTTATTTTGTTTTTGTGCTTAATGGAAAACGTTGTAAGCGTGCGCTACACGTCTACTCGATGCGACTGCTGAATTGTATTTGAATCGTATTTAAAATGAACGTTGCAGATTTGCCGCGGCCTGCTGCCAGAGAGCGTGACCAACATAAAGAGTACTCTCTCTCTCTCTTGGTACGTCTTCAAATAATATTGTGTGTGTGCGTGTGTTTGTGTGTGGGGTGTAGTAAATGCGCGCTCTGCTTGATTGGAGTGTGAGTGAGAGTGCCTGCGTGTGCTGTGGCATGCAATTGGGGTTGTTTATATTTTGAAGCGGGCGATATTGATAATCAATATCGTTTTATTAATGCTAATGTTTCTGGTAATAATGTAACATACTGTATCATATCATTTACTGAATCTGATATTTATCTTTACTCAGCTTTGACTAAAAAAAAAAAAAAAAAAAAAAAATAAATCACATAATTATTATGATAATAAAGTTTACTGTTTTAATTTACATTTATATATATGTATGTATATAAGGCAGAAATCTGTCTGTGATTTTATTTCAATGTTAAAATCTAAGCTAAGCCATAGTTTGATAATATTGTTATATAATCATTTCTAGAAACAATGGAAACAAATGACTTACGATATTGACCGTACTTACGATATTCCACATATGTATGTATGTGTCTGATGTGCGATCATTTGTTACGTGTCTACGTAACACACATACATATGCCTAATTGCTCTCAATTTACGCATACGTGAACGATTGAACGTCATTTATCTGTATGGGATAGATAAGGGGAAATGCACGTAATATATTTATATATGTATATAAGTGAATGCTATACAACAAATAAAACAAAAAGAATTTCTTTTCTGTTGTCGTCTTTTTTAAAGTCATATAAATGCAGTGCCGCCGGTAGTGCAACGCCCCATTCAACAATGCTTAGCTTAAGCGCTTCTAATTGTATGAGCAGTGTTGTTGCGTTGAGTGTGCCAGCATGGGAGAGAGAGGAAGAGAACGAGAGAGAGAGAGAGAGAGAGAGGATGCAAGGCGGCAAGAGAGCGCGCTTGCGCTGTTGCGCGGGTCAGTTGTACTAGCTAAATGTTTACACAGTGCGCCGTTTGTGATAAGCGTGCGTTTACGTGATGTGTAGATGTACAAGGAAATTGACTGGCTTTTTTCTTGCAACTGAAAAAAGAGAAATTAAATTAAAATACGTGAATTGCATAACAGCAGATGATTTTTATTTATTTATTTTTTTTTTTTTGGCGCCCATATAAGCTTGACAAATTGTTAACGTCAAATCGAGTGTCAAAGTCGAATGCAAATAAACTAATTGTCAGTCACGGCAATTAATGCAGGGTCTATAGATAGCATTGCTTATCAGCTCTTCGTATACCCTTTCTAATGCCATTCGTATGCGTTCTTTGACTTAGGCCTCTGCACCCGCCCAGTGTAAGTAAATGAACAAAGGCATTTGTTTAAATTTTGTTATTTTTTCTTAATTTTTTTATTTTTGTTTTGTTTTTGTTTTCATTTTTTTTTCGTTCACTTTAATGAATAATTTTCAATGTTTGTTTTTCCATTTGCATTTGCATTTCCATTTCATTTTGATTTTTGTTTTTGCTTTCGATTCAGTTTCTTATTCTTTTTCCACGCACATTTGAATATCTATATGAATTGTTAAATAATGAAAGTGCATATACTCGTATTTAGTTCATTGACTTCTTATTTTGTGTATATATATATTTATATGAATGTTGAAAGTTTTTCGTTAGCAATTGAAGTTAATTTTGGATTTGTTTTTATTAGATTTTATTAGATTTGAAAAAAATTGATTTTTCGGTTTTGGATTTTATTTTTTCTTAAATGCATTTTTTCCAACAACAGTTTTTTTTTCGTATTTGTATATCGTTTCTTTCTGTTATTTTTTTTTATTTCTTATTTTCTTGTAGATAATACAATAAAAAGCCTTCAAAAGAACAATAATATCAGAAATTTATCTGTTATCAAAGTGCGAAGCGGACACAAAACAAAAATAGTAAAAAAAAAAAAATCGAAAGAAATCTATATAAATATGTTTATAACTATAAGTTAGGCATTATATATAAATATATATGTGTATACAAAATTTTGTAATTATTGTACAGAGTTTGTAACATTTTGCATTATATCTTAAGTTATTATTACGAATATTGTTTATTCTCATTTTCTCTTTTTTTTCAAGTGCGTTTTGTGCTCGTTTTTTTTTTTTTTAGATTAGTTCAGGAACTACAAAAAAAAAGAAGAATAATAACAATAATAATAATACAAACAAATGCTATATATGCATATATGTACATATATAAATATATATATTATTCTTTTTTTTTTTTTTTCAATTTTCTCATAAGATCAATACAAATATTGTATTTGAGTATATATATATTAATTGCAGTGCCGACAAAAAAAAAAAAAAACTTCTCAATTTATAGCACTTTTTAATTTAGTTATTTTTCCTTTGTGTATTTTGTATTTGTATAATTTACCTAAATTATTATTTTGTTTTTCTTTTTACTCATTATTATTATTATTTATTTTGCATCAATTTAATGAATGTCCGTAATATCAATAAATTATTATTTAAATACTAGCTAAAAAAATGTTTGTTTTTATTTGTTTTTATATATAAGTTTTAAATGGGGTTTACACGATAAGCGCATTGACTGCGCATAAACCATCTCCACCAGCTGGGATTGTGCTCAAGGAAAACTGGTTACGATTCGTTTAGATGAGAACCCAAAAAAATAGAATACTATATATATATATAGTATATATAGATCTACTTCTATATATATTTACTATATTGTTAATCAAAACAAAGGCAATCAAACTAGTATGCTGGCAGTTTTGGTGGCTATACAGAGTGAGTCTGTATATATGTATATGTTTTTGTTGCGATTGCATCATTGTATAATGCGAAAGCTAGAGTACGAATGCTGGCCAGGGTGGCCAGACTATGTAAATGAAGACATGCAACAGGCTGAGCAGAGGCGTAGACGCAATTCATTTTTGGTGGGGGTGGGGGCGTTTAGAGAGTACATATAGATGCGATCAAGGTAACCCCACTTGTCAGACTTCTTCAAGTTTCATTATGTATATATATATATATATATATATCTCGATTTTTGTTTTGAGAGAGTTGCCACACCCACCGCCTAGTTGAACTGTTGAGCTAGAATCGAATATTTCGTATCATGTTGAGTCTGAGCTAGATCTATAGGTACATAATACACAATACTTAGGATCTGACAGTTACAATTATAGCTACAGTTATATGGTTACAGTTATGGTTACAGTTACAGTTAAAGTTATAGCTTAGAAGATACTGAATTGCAACAGATCTCATATGAATCATAACATTATCCAAGATCACATCAAATTTGTCAGCGATTAACTCCGAAAGGCTGTTGCATTTCTTCAGAATTTGGGGCGAGGCGGGGCGGTAAGGCAGGGAGACAGGGGAGGGAGGTAGGAAAAGGGGCGTATATATATGAATGTAAGTGTATATGTATATATAGGTATATGTAAGTTTATATATGTAAGTGTTAGGATGGTTGATCTCTAACACTTTTCAGATAGCGTTCACATACATAGATATATATAAATACATATACATAGTCGTATAGATCATATTTTAAATTTGAGTTAATTGTTGCTATCAAAAGATTGTATAATAATGTATTTGATCTTTGTTTTTTTTTTTTTTGTATATATCGTATTTAAGTACATTTTTATTTAGCTAATAGAGTCGAAAGGAAATACTCGTCTCATCTGTAGATGCAATTTTTCCATATTCTTTGTTTTTTTTTTTTTTTTTTTTTTTTTCAAATACATATTTTTGTTCTTTCAATAATTTGTTTAACAACCGCACTGCTTGAGGTACATACATTAAGGATATCCGATCGACTTGTCGATTGCATTTTTTTGTAGCTACCCTGAAGATGCAATAGTTTGGGTATAACAGGAAAAAAACATATACATATACAACATATATCTATATATGTATGTATATATATTCATCTTAAATCAAACATATATATATGTATATAGCGTAGCTTAACAGTTTATTTTCTATCGGGAAACTTGCGATTTCTGGAACTGGATGCGGCGTCGCGTCGAGGAAACTCCTCTAGCTACATGCAAAAGAGAGAGAAAAATAAAAGAAAGAGAGAGGAATAAGCAATGTAAGTTTTATAGCAGTAAGAGCTTAGCCTGTTAAGAGACTAACACGATTGCAAAGCAGGCAAAGTATGATAGAGTGAGTGAGAGAGGAGAGACAGGCAGAGAGTAGGGGATAGATAGCACAGCTAGTTCCGAGTATAAGAGCTTAGCAGAAGAGAGAGTGCCAAGCAGGTATGTAGATAACGGTTGGCTGAAGAGAGCTCAAAACGGAGAGCGATTGCCATGGCACACGAGTTGAATGAACTGTTTAGAGATTGCTTAAGCAAATAAATCGTAGTCGGGATTAGCTCGACTCAACGAACGTTGAGAGTCGAGTTGAGAGTAAAGTCTTGGGCGCCCTTGATTGTGGTCGCTCAATCATTCCTTTCTTGATTGGCTTCACATGTTCATGAAAAAAAAAAAAAACAAAAAAAGAAAAGAAAAATTGGAACCAATAAGACGGTCGGTCATGAACGATTCATTTTGGAGAGTCAATGGCTCATCATTTATTGAATAATTGTGCGTAACGTCAATGGAGGACCAAATGCGTAGTTCATGAACCACTGAGTCGCTCAATATCAATTTCATAAAGAACTGTCGTTAATTGAGCACTGAATAAGTTCAATGAAACTTTCTTTGATCAGTGTGGCTCAAACTGAGACACAAACTGCTGCAGCTATATCATATTTCCAAAAGGGAGATTTGACTTGAGGTTACTTCTTAAAGAGAAGGTCTTACTAGACGAGATTAGGGAGAGATATTCAGGTTACTCATTTATGATTGAGAGTTTTCTTTTAGCAGTTTCCACAAAGCTTTTTTCAATTGCTATTTTAATCTAGGTGAGATTTCACTTTAGTCGGAGAGTGCTCTGGGATAGTTTTGGGCTGTGGCGAGGTCGAGACAACAAAGTGTGGATAAATGTTCAAGGTTTACTCTAACTAACTTTGTGAGTTGTCTGAGCTGACTTAGGGTTTCGGCTGACAGCGAAGTACTGGATAAATGACCAAGGAATTCATGTCATTCCCAGACGTCTCCAAACATCTGCATCTTCATCTGCATCTGTATCTTCCTGCAACTAAACTCTATTGGTCTAATTGCCTTTGTGGGTGCTTTTAGTCAGATTAGGGTTGCGGACAATCTATCGTGAGACTCTTACCTTGTCTTTTCAAAGAGAGCTGCGGGACAACTCCTTAACAGAAGTATTCAGATATCTTTAACTTTAATCTTTAACCTTTTCAACTAATAAATTTGAATCGTATGTGCTCTGATGGCTTCGCTCATAATATTGTGGGACCCTATATCCTGAATATTCCATATGAACGAGAACACTTGGGAGAGAGGAAAACTCTTCACCACTCGCCTCCAGAAATTTGCAATCCCTTTTTAACTAACTGGACTGCTGACAACATGTTCTTGCAATACGAAATGGGAGAGAGGAAACTCTTCATCCTCAGTCTCCTCCATTTTCAATGCCTAATCGCAATCGTGAAGGCTCTGTGTGCATTGATTCTCTGTTACTTACCCTTTGACCTGGGTTTTTGTTGCTGTGACGCGCTGGCGGTGGCAGCGGTTCATTCATGTAGACTCTGCAAGTATTCGAAATTGATCTTAGTAAATAGAGCTACTCCAGTTGAGTGCTTCAGGCAGTTACCTGGTCTCCGTTTGGGCTTCGGGTTCGAGCAGCGGCAATGTGTCCTCGCCCTGCTGCAGCAGCTCTACCGAGGCCAGGGAATCGCTGCCCGTGCCTGTGCCGGTGCCGGTGCCGGTGCCCGTGCTGGTATCCTTGTCCTTGTCGGCTGTGGTACTCGAGGTGATCGCTGTGGCCGCTGAGGATTCACCACGCTCCGCCTCGTGGCACTCGCACTGGCAGTCCTCGGGCTTGACGTAGTTGTAGTGCAGCTTGTCGCCGGGGCTTGCATCCGCTCGCTGATGGTGATGGTGATGGGCGTGGGCGTGAGTGTGACCATGATGATGGCCAGAGTTGCGATGGGCCCCGGTGCAGATACCGGCAGAGGAGGCGCTCGTGATGGCCGTCGTCGTGGTGGTGGTTATTGTCTCCTTGGGCAGCGTTGTGATCCGCTTGGCCGGTTTCCGCTTCTCGGGTATGTTCTCAAAGTCGATCCAATGGCCAGACAGCTTGCGCTGTGTGGATGCCTTTGGCTTGGGCTCTTCCAGGTTGCTGGGCACCTGTCCGGTCGGTGTGGGCTGCGGCAGCGGAGCTGCTGCTGCTACTGGTGGCGGAGGCAGCAGCTGCTTGCTGGAATCCTTGCGCTCCAGATTGTTGGCACGCAATCCCTCCTCGGCGAACTCGAACCACGATTTGCCGCTGGCATTGGAGATGCGGCGTGGCGATTTGCTACTCTGCGTCTTGTCCTTAATGGTGGTGTCCTTGCGCGGCAGGCTAATACGCAGCTTCTCGCCGCGCACAGGTCCGCCCGCGTCCAGCTCATGTGGCGACTCCTGTGGCGTCATTATGCCCACACCCGTGCAGTACTCCTCCAGATGTGAGGGATTCAGCGGGGTAGTCGAGCGTGGCCGATCCACGGGACATGTCTTCAGCTCCATATTGGCGCGCTCCTTCATTGGGATGAGTGGCACGCCCTGGGCCCGCTCCTCGGGCAGTGTGGTGGGCACATACGGAAGCTCGTCGTCAAAGGACTCCTGGGAGACCAGGCCGGTGCTCTCGTGCTCCTCGATCAAGCACACGTTGCGCGGAAAATGATGCCGCTTGGCATCCATGCCCATGGGCACGGCCGTTGTCAGAGACGAGCTGCCCGCCATGTCCGAGTCGCGTTCGCTCTCCGACGACTCGATCGGCTCGTGATCGTCCGTTGAGTGGCGCTCCGAGCGCTGCGTGGGCGTTGGCGACAATGCCTCCATCTCGTGCAGAACCTCATCCCGTTGGACTCTTATTTGCAGCTCCGTCTCCGGCACCGGCTCAGGGTCAGGCTCTGCCTGCGGCTCCCGCAATGCCACGACGGTTGCTAAAAAAGCAGAGTAAACGGATTCGGTATTAAGCACGACTCGAAAGTCAGACATGAGTCCCTAAAAATGGAGATCCTAATATTAATAGATGCGAATTTTTTCTCACGGATAGACATTTATTTATTATACCCTGAAAATGGGAATACTCCTAATCTACCCTGAAAATTTCATAAGGATCGTCCATCTAGAAATGGAGTTATAAGAGTCTAAAATTCAGCCCAACCCACCCAAGCGACGGCAGCAACTGCGCGAAGAAGAGTATCACTTTTTTGCTGAGTTCAGGGTATCTCGTAGTCGAGCCGTCTCGACTAGAGCCTTCTTACTTGTTTTTATCTGGGTTATCTTAAGATTTTGTATTTTATCTATACGAGTATAATTCCTATATTAAAATTCCTAATAAATAAAATTGTTGAATTCAAAAGTTTTCTTGGTTTTTATTTTCAATGGGTAGTGCTGAGTGCTCACTCGATATTGGAAACTATATTTTAAAATTGTAGAGCGGCCCTGCGAGCTGGACTTGTAGGAGCTCTGGGCCTCCTTGTGTTCGCCTACTTTCACGTTTCCTGCCGTTGAACAAAGCAATTGTTCAATTGAAACCAAAAGCGAACGATTGTATTTTCTGTTACTCATGCCGCGAACGAGGAAACCCTCCAAAGTTATAAATAAAATATTGTGGACCTTGGCAAAGGATTGTACGAATTTATATGGCATGTGGCTCAACATCTTAGACAGAGCTAGAACTCTGAAATGTGACTAATGGGTTACTGAATATATATCCTATGGTATTATAAGACTACGCACTCGATCTATGTAAGTCTCTTTACCAGCATCACGTATCAAATTAATATACCTAGGTCCATTGATCTCTTGATCAAAAAATTTTGTTAATTAAAATATGATAATTTCTCATCTATCAGGGTCAAAATAGAATACAGTATTTCTTTCACATACACATAATAGATTATTATTATAAGAGAGAATAGGGCATTGTCTAATTGTATAGCCGGATAAGTTGGCTTTATCCGAACATATATGTAGTTACAAGTAATCTACTTTACTCTATTCTCAATTTAATATTAGACTGTTTCACTCGATTCTGTAAACGTATATATCTATATAAAATATAATATATATAATTAAATATTTGATTTTTGAAATTGGTCAGGTTTTTAGGTACTAACGTTTCGGTTCCGGTATGCTCTGTCGCTTGGGCTTGCGTGGCACTGTTCCAGTCGTCGTATCAGTCACGGCTTCAGTCACGGTTTCGGCAGTCACGTTTTCGTGATACTTTTTGCGCACATCGAAGTTCTCGAGGTAACGCGAATGACGGACATCGGCTGCCGGTGGTGCAGCGGGCTGTACGGGTGGTGCTGTAGCTGCTGCGGTTGCTGCTGCGGTTGCTGTTGTCTCCTCCTCGGAGTTGGAGCAGGACTTGTGCTTGGAGCGCATAACGACGGCGTTGCTGACCACAATTGTGGCACCTGACGCCTGTTGCTCCTCATCGGAGCTGGAGCGTGCGGTTGACTGAGGAACAGGTGCGTCTACACGCCGGATGACCGTGCCCTGACGCTGCAGTCCATCGGTGGTACAGTCGGAGGCTGTGGTTGAGTTGGAGTCGGGCAGCTGCACCTGCTCGGAGAGTTGGCTGGATTGGCTCTCCGTCTTCGAGATGCTGAACTGTGTCGAAAAGAGCTGCTCCTGGCTGCCCGAGCCGAGGCGAGTGGCGAACAGCAGACGCCGTCGTTCCTTGGCCGCGGCATCCTCCACGGGCGCATTGACCGTGGCCACGGTCTGCACGAAGCGCGGCTCACAGGCGCTCTGCGTGCTGTCCACCGAGGGCAGACGCTGCATTTCGGCCAGCCCATTCTCACGCACCACCTCGACGACCGCGTGCTCCGTGATCTGGGCCAGATTGGCCTGCGGCTCCTGCACGCCGTGACGTGGCACTTCGCTGCTCCAAGTGCGCTGCTCCGACGGCAGCTCCTCCTGTGCTGGCAGCGTTTGTATAGCATCCAGGTCGGTGCGTGGCTGACTCGTCTTGCGCTGACCCACCGGACGCAGTGCTGCAGCCGCTGCGGCCAGCTGACTGGCAGTGATCGGAGCTCCTGCACCAGCAGGAGCCGGTAAGCTCGTTGACTTCGCTGCGCTGCTCACTGCGCTAATAATCCGTGTGCGCTCCATGGGCGGCGGTGAGGGCGCCGCCAGCTGCTGGATGCCCTGCAGCAGAGTGCGTGCCTCCCGCTCCTCGGGTGGCGTATGCAGCGGTATGTGAATGACGCCCTCTACGGGCTCATCGTAGTACCTCAGGCGTGAGTTGGGCCGCGAGCCGGCGGGCGTGCGACTCCGTCCGCCGCCTGGAGCTGGTGGGGGCGGTGGCGGTGGCTCGGCGCTGTCGATGGGCGAGGAGCTTTTTGAGCTCTTGGTGCCATCGGTGCCGGCGCTGCTGCCCCGCTTGCCCGGCTTGAAGATGGCCAGCACCGACTTCTGCTTGCTGGGCGTCACATTCTGCGACCCAGGTGCCTGGGTCAGTGCCATCGCCGTCGACGGACGCTCTTTGCTCTTGCTGCGCGAACGGGAAGACTCTCGCGGCGAGTCGGGCGAATCCTTGCCCAGCCGGAACAGTGAGCTGAATGAGCTCTTGCGGGAAACAGAGGTGCCCGCCGTAGCTGCCGGCGAGGGTGAGCGACTGGTCAGCCGCATGGCATGCCGCGATGGCTTCGGACTGGCCGTCGGTGTCAAGCGATGCTCGTCCAGGCCGCCGCCCTGCAGGCTCAGCGAGGCGGGCTTCGACTGCGAGTGGGAGTGGGAGCTCTTGGAATAGACGGGCGTCAGCTGGTTGGGCGCCTCGACGACACGCTCGTTGGGCGCAATGCCCTTGTCGCTGTACATGTGATCCGGACGCAGATTGATCCGTATATACTCCGTGCCACTGGGCGTCTTGCCGACGACCATTTGGCCGGGACTCTTCGTACTGCGTCGCTGTGCGCCCATTACGCCGGAGCTGGAGCTGGCGCTGCCACTGGCACTAGAACTGGGCTTGGCTGCCCCACTGCTGCTTGGCTTGCTCTCCCCGTTGGCCAGCGTGGTGGGCTTGGCGCGGCGTGCTAATGTGCTGTTAGGCGGCTGCATCTGCATCTGCATCTGGATGCCCTCGGCAAGCACCACCTGGGTGGGATCATGTTTGGCGCGCGCCAGCAACAGCTGCTCCACGGCCAGCGTCGCCTCGCCCAGACTCTGAGCGGAACTGGGCGCCGTTGAGGCATTGCTGGCACCACTCACAGCGCCGTCGGCGCCCTCGACGGGCTTAGGGCCGCAGAACGATGTCTCCAGCAGCATGCGATGGGGCGACGGTGAGCGTGAGACGCAGGAGACGGCGGACAGACGGCTAACGGCCGAGCCCTGGCTGCCAACGCTCGAGATGCGACTGGTGCGGCCCGAGATGCAGAGCAGCGCGGCCACCTCCGAGCTGGCCGAGTCCTTGCGCTGATGCTGTTGCAGATAGCTCTGGTGGTCATCGAACTTGAAGATGTGCGGCGACGAGCGCTTACCCTGCGAAACGAACAAAAAAAGAAGCAAGTTCAATACATTGCACAGCAACAAGCCGCAGGCTGCACGTAACACAAGGCACGTGGCAGAGCAGAGTCATCAATCCGTACTCGGCAAACCAAAGGCAATTGGACAAGGACTAATGCCACTCAAAGTGAGCATTGTCGATTGGATGTCCTTGACTCAGGCCAAGAAAAAAAAAAACGGAAGCTAACGCGAGACAAGTTTATGTAATGCTATGCGAAAGTGCGCGACTCAGCGATACCCTGCAATGCGCTCTAAGCTATATACTATATAGTATATAAATATATACTCTGACTATTTTTGGTATACAAAATAAAAACGTACATAAATAATATGCAATTGATTAAACACTCATTTATTTAATTTTATTCATATCGATATTTATCGATTTCTGTGAAAGTGCTTATATTCAAGGAATACTAAAGCATGTCTATATATTTAATATTAGTATTACGATATATATCAAAAATAATATATTTAGACCGATACTTATCGATTTTTAAGTAGAGTTAAATGTATAACGAAACATGGAAATTGTTATCGGTAACTGGAAAGTTTAGCTAATACGTGCACTGAACAGACTATTAGCTTAAATGTTCGAATAAATATGTCAATTCATAAAAATGAATTCAATTTGAAACTTGGCTAGCAATTAGCTTTCAATGATGAAGAATATAAAAAGATTGTGTTTTTTATCGATATCGAAAATAGAATATTGTACAATTATCGAAGACAAGAAAACACTTTGATGTATTATTATATATCAAATACAATTATTTATAGTGCTACTATGAATTTGCTTATATATCTGTAACTTTACTAAAACTGCACAATAAACTGACCCTTATCAGCTGACAGGCTGACAAAGGGATATGCCCAAAACAGGGCACTAAAATACTTCAAAATGGAAGAGCGGTGAACAAAAGCTATCACGCGTTAACCCGGAACACAATCTCTGACATTCATTCAATCGCATGTCAATTGCATTTCGACTTCCTTCATGGGCCGCTGCTGGCCTCGCGGCGCGTTCTCAGCACGCAGCGGCAATTGTGCATAGAAACACAGAGAGAGAGAGAGAGAGAGAGAGAGGGTGAATGAGAGAAATATATACATATATGTGGTTAGATAAACAGAGTGGCATATCAATAAGGTGCGAGCGAGACATTGACAGAGAGAGAGAGAGAGAGAGAGAGAGAGAGAGAAAGGGAACAGAGAGTGTAGAGCCTCAGAAAAAACAAAAAAAAAAAAAACAACATGCAAGCGAATTGGTATAATTGCTGGGTTTGTGGACTCAATGGGTGAATGAAACTGGAAACATTGATACATGCAAAGTACCCCACCGATAAAAAACAAAACAACAACAAAGAGCAAAGAGCAACAACAACAACAACGACGACACTTTGATCCGAAAAGCATTAATTAGTAACTGCATCGAGCGCCAATGTCAGCTGCCAGGCATACGGATCGGATTTTAACATTTAATTAACGTTGACAGTTGCGAAATTGCTTTGCGATTGCAGCGACAGCAACAGGGGGGTGAGACAGGTGTTTACACCACGCTTACCCCCAATTAGGGCGTGGCAACACTGACAACAATTCGTTGCCAGTGGCAGAAGCGGGCCACTGGTAAATTTATAACTCAAATGCAATGCATCAGCTGTGACCGGGGCTCTCAGAATGTTTAACTAAACAATTGAGGGGAATCATACTAAACCGCACCACTCCCACCCTCCCTGCCGACCTTTGCCCAACCACACCACACGCAAAGTTGGCCAAAATGTCAAGGACGTCGTCGGCTCGATAAGCCATCAATATTGTCCATCCAACCACACATATCGAATGTCGTGCCTCTGTTACCAATAAACTTGTTAATTGTGGGCCAGGTGAACTGTTATTGCGGTTGCCCGTAAACCGCAAAAGTCGAAGCTCAAAAGTTTGTTCCAAGGATTTTGTTGTTCATTTAACGAACCAGCTCATTATGGGATAAAGTTGAAACGACAACTGAACGAACGATATGTTTGCCAATTGAACCTAATTGATTGATTGAATGATTGATTGCCTGGCTGATTGACTAACTGAAACGAAATGGATAGTCCGAAAGTGGACTATATGCAGAAATCGTTTACTCAACTCAATTAGTTATTCAACCAGACTTCTTTTAGCTAAATTTGTCACAATTTTGTGGTAGATGAAAATCAGTTATTCATTCGAATTCAATAAGCGGCTATCACGTGGGAAACTTCTGAAAGAATGAGAAAGAGATAGATTTAGAGAGAGAAGAGAGAAGATACAGAGAGAGAGAGATAAATAGAGAAAGAGAGAGAGAGAAAGGGAGAGATAGAGTTAGAGAGATAGAAAGAGAGAGATATATAAATAATTGATAATTCATATGCCTATGTAATTTATACTATCCTATGTCAACGATATATATGTATATGCATATAAAAAGGTTGTCTGTGTATGCTCTATATAGATAGAATCATTTATAGGAAATTTATAGAATTTTTTTCAATGACAGTTCATATAAAGAGAATGTAACTATAGAGTATATACTCTATGTAGTATGATATCCTAACTTTAAATTATTGAATATAATTTCATGAAGAGGTTACCAGTAGAAATCCCTTTAATATGATATCTTAACTATCTGCAATCCCATATTAAGGATATATGATATCCGATAGCATCATATCCTATATATTATCCTACTATTGGTATCATATCCTATATACTATTCTGTATCTCTACAAGGTATATCATAAAGTATATATATTCTTGATCAGTACAAAAAAAAAGCTGATATAGCTCTGTCCGTCTGGCAGTCCGTCAGTCCGTATGAATGTCGAGATGTCGGAAACTTCAAGAGCTAGAGAGCTAAAATTAGTTAATTTACATGAATACCCATAGGTTACTTACGCAGTACGAGTTTATTTTGTTTTTTCGATAACTCATCTCATTATATCGATAAAAATCGAAAATTCGTTTAATTTTTTATACGTTTTTTGAGCATAACTTCTACACCGTTTGCGGTATAGACTTTGAATTTATATATTTAAATAAATATATTTCGGGTACCACGCCCCCACTTGTAATACTTGGCAAATGGACACATTTAGATGCTATTAATATATTCTGAAAGTTTCATGATTATCGTCCATCTAAAAATGCAGTTATAGGCGTTCAAAGTATAGCCCAACCCACCCTCAAGCCACGGCAGCAGAGCGCGCACTCATACGTTCGTAAAGAAGAAAAGTATTAGTTTTTTTTTGCAGGGTTCCGGGTATTTTGTAGTCGAGCCGTTTTTACTAGAGCCTTCTTACATGTTTTCATTGTTATAGGGATTCATACATAGCACAACAATAATGTACGACCGCATTGGGTTTCCATTCAACAATGCCTTTATTCAATGAGCAGTCAGAGAACATAGGGAGAGCGAGGAGAGGGAGCGCGACATTTTATCTCTCTTACAAGTTTAACTGAAAATGCAGCTCTTATGAAAATTATTAAATAATTACTCTAATGACTCGAACGATGGGAGAGACTTCCGAAAGCAACTTTATTTAATGTAGTGTAAGTAGAAGAAAAAGGACAGAGCTGACTGAAACTGTCGGAGAAGTCCAAGCAGAGACTTTAATAAAGTAAATGGGCAACAGATGCTCCAGCGAAAGGGGCACAGAGGCAGAAAAGTGTTCAACACACGAAAGGATTCCGGAAGGAAGAAAGGACATAACCAACTCAGACAGTGCACAGTTAGTGCACATGCCAGGCAAGACTTCCCCATCATATTTAATGCGGATTAAAGCAGGTGTCTCAAGGAGGCAGCATCCCACTGAGCAGCAAATGCACTTCGACACATTATCGACACAGAGCAACAACTTCACTGACGGCATTGTTCAGCCCGAGAAGAAGTTGATATTTGATATTATGTTTATTATTTTCCTGCATTTCGCACTTTTCTCTGTCATCAACTATTTGCTGCGTCAAATATGTCGCAGCTTATTAAATTCCTTCCTTATCTTAACAGCTATGCCATTATTGCCATTGGCCTGGCTTGGCCTGGCCAGCAGCAGCAGCAGCAGCGGCAGAAGCTTCTTAACTAGTTTCCGTCACTTTTCAATTGGCCAAGTTTCTGTTACGCATTCAGTTGGCCAAGTTGGGGTTATGCGTTTTATTAAACTTCTCAATTACAGTTAGCCAGTGGAGTCCGGTCTGTGCGTTGCACGTTGACAACTTTGTTAGAGCCGTCAGCAGGAAGCGTGGCCGCTACTGTTCTGGCTGCCATCATTAATAAGTTTCTAGCAGCGGCTGTGCCAGTTGACGGCACAGTTTGATTTGATTATTTTGCCACATGAACTTTAGTTTCCCCAACAGAACAGCAGCACGAAAATATATATACATATATAGTATGTACATATATATAAAAAAAAAACATTAACAAGCGGAAATGTTGGCGTAGCCAGAGTTGCCACGTTGTTGCAATTTCAATGAGCTAGCTGACTGCCAATTGGTCGCGTTCCGTTTCCGTTTCGCTTGCTGTTCGTCGCCACATGTTTTGTTCCCATCTCGCGCTGTCTCTGTCCCACTCTGTTGCCATCTCGCTCTGCCGCTGTGCGAAACTTTTCTGCAAAAGAGCAGCTCGAAGCATTAATTAGAGCCTTTGTCTGAGTGTCACCTAGCAACATGTGAACAGAGTGCATTTCCCCAACAAAACATTTCAAATTTTAGCATTATTTTTCAATTGAATTTAATTAAACTAATTTGTTAAAATTGTATTTCATGGGAACCTTCTACGGAGCATTAAAAGTTGAGACAACTTTCCAGTTACATTTAAAATAATGTGTTACATTATTTTACCATGAAATTTAAATTTATTTTTCTCGTCAGAGACGAATTTATATTCTAAATCTACTCAAAGTGTACTCAATTTCGCATATATTATTCATTTATGTATACTATTCATGGGTCAGTTATATTCGTTTGAATTGAGCATTTAATATCAGAGTTTGCAAATAAATGTCTTTCACTCAGAGCAAAAACAGAGCAAAAACTCAGAGAGCAGTCGATTGCTTCGGTTCTTCAACAAGTTCGTTATCGATCGAATAGATCGATATTAGATATTCATTGCGTACGTGAATTGAATGCATGCCTGTGTGTGTGAAAGAGAACACTCTTTGAGTTCTTTACATGCTTACTAACTCATATCACACGAACGTCAATCGTTAATAAACATCACAACACTAAAAGAATCGAAGTCTCTTGCTCAGAGCGAGAGCGAATGCGATGTTTACTATTCATTATTACTCGCTAATGTTCGTGAATATTCACAACTATTCATTCATATATCATATCATGTCTTTGTTTGTTTCCTCTTCATTGCTATTCATAATTCACTATTATTCACTAGTATTCATTACTAGTGATTACTATTCATTTAGAACTATATTTCATTCAGTATTATTTACGATTATTCATTATATTTCAATAATAGCTATTGATATTCACTTGTATTCATATGCATTCATTACTTATTTACTACAATTCATTACTATTAATTTCTATTCATTACAATGTATTATTATTTATTCATATATCATAACTGATCTACATTTTTGGCATTACTATTCATTGTTATTCATATCTATACATTACTATTCGTTCACATCTCAAATATACTTAATTCAAGTTATTCTGCAATAATATTAAATATAATTTTCTTACTTATGCAACACATTCACATTCAAATAGAGTTATTTCTTGAAAAGTTACAAAGGTTTTTTAAACAATATAGTTAATTATATACAATTATACTCATATGAATACTTCGGACGGACTGAAGAATATATTTAGTCAGTTATATGTATTTCTAATTATTTAATTGATATACTCATAAACTCATATACTCATATACTCATATACTCATATACTCATATACTCATATACTCATATACTCATATACTCATATACTCATATACTCATATACTCATATACTCATATACTCATATACTCATATACTCATATACTCATATACTCATATACTCATATACTCATATACTCATATACATTCATGAAACACTCATAGATACTCATTAACTTACATCTAGTCTATTTATAAGGCATTTGCTAGTCGTTGATGCCCGCTACTTGATTGCACCTGCTGGTTCTAGCTGCAGTCAGCTGTTGATGTTTTATACAATTTGTTGGCCATCAAGTAGTCGGGCAGGTAAACTGCAGGTAAACGGGAGTTGTCAGTTGTCAGGTGTCAGTCAAGCGCATGTCGCCCCAATAGCCACTGCTACAATCGCGGCGGCACTCGCCAGGACATACTTGTCGCATGCTTCAGCTAGACAGGTTGCAATTTTAAATTATTAATTTAGCTGGTCTGCAGTTGGCGTTGCCTCTGCTTTTGGCTTTGGCTTTGCCGCTGAGTTTCCCGGAGGCAGCCACCTCAATGCCATTGAAAGTATTTCAATTTCCTTTATGTCAATTTTGACCTCTCTTTATAGAGTTTTTCCATGTTACCATGTTTTCTTTTTTTTGTTTTCTTTATTTATTTTTCGCTTTCCTGGAAACTCTGGCAACTGGCTGCAACTTGTTGTGGCTGTGGTTCAAGCGGTTTTATGCAAGGGAAATGAAGTTAGCACGAGCTAGCATTTAAATAGTGCCAAAGCAGTGATTGTTGCCAATACCCCTATCATAGAATTTATTTTTATTTATTTATTATTTTCATTATTTTTACCATAGAATTGTTTAGGTATAAATAATAATAAACTGCTAAGGTATGGATTAAATTTCTTGATTGTTGTTGAAGAGCAGATCTATGTTTGTGACTTCACATGCTAAAATTCACACTGAATATGATTTTTTATCAAACATATATAAGAATTCATAGCTCATAGGTAATACAGCTGGCAAGCTAAAAAGATATGTATAGCCAGCTAGGCAAAGCTTTTCCTTAAGATTTTTCTCCTGAATACATATCGTTTTCAATATTTTGTCTTGTCGACGTATATACGTAGATAGACATATATATATCATACATATTCTAGATATCCTATAAAAAGAAGCTCATGCAATTTGAGCTTATTTTTTTAGGTACTCAAATCTCAATTATCGCTTCACATATAGATATATGTACATATATACCCATAGATAAATTGATTATACATATCCCTAATTGGATAAGCTTGCTTTACGATATTAGTTCTGAAGACTGCAATCTCCATGATGATATAGATATACCCATAGAAATATTTATCTTACATATCCCCAATTGGATAAGCTTGCTTTACGATATTAGCTCGGGGCAGTGCGATCTCAATGATAGCTTCTCATAACGATTGACATATAGATATACCCATAGATACATTAATCTTAGATTTCACCAATTGGAAGAGCTTTCGCGATCTCAATGATCGCTTCACATCACTTACCTGTTGCTGCTGCTGCTGTTGCTGCTGTTGCATGCGTTCCTGCTCCTCTTTCTTTTGCTCTGGATCCATAAAATAGAGCTCTTCGGTGGAGCTGCGCAACTCCAAGGCGCCCTCCTCGCGAAAACCGAGACCAATTGTTTCCTGTAGGGTGCCAGTGCCGACCTTCATAGTATTAGTTAAACACGGTAACCACCCAACACAAACAAACAAACAAACACACACACATACACACGTACATATACACATACACACAAGCATACATACACACACACACACACACACACACACATGAACACGCGCACACACACACGCGCACATTCATAGAGCAAATTTAGTTGTTGTTAAGAAAGCATGCGGGGTAGAAGCAACAGAAGTGAAGGTAGAGAACAGGCCAAGATAAATACGAAAATCAAAAGGAACAGGCAAATAAACAAATCAACAGCCAATTTTTGTGCATTGCGGTGGGCGGGTGTGCATCAAGAAGTGTGTGTGTGCGTGTGTGTGTGTGTGTGTGTGTGTGCGTGAGTGTTAATTAGAGTGTGTGTGCGTGTGTGTGTGCACAGGTTGTGTAGACGCAGGAAGTTATGGGAAACGAGAGTAAGGTAAGGTAAGGGAGAGAGAGAAAGAGAAAAGAGAGAGAGAGAGAGAGAACGAGAGAGAGTGAAAGAAAGTTACACAAAAAGAGAGTCCGAAAGAAATGAAAAAAAAAAAAACAAGAACAAAGTACAAATAATTAGTACAAAATGATTCTTTAAATGCGACGTCGACTGCGACGCCGACGTCGTGCTTTGTTTGAGTTGTTAATTTTGTGTTAGCTAGACGTTGAACACTCTTGCAGAGGGGAGATAACTTCTCTCTCATATACATATCTGATTGCCAACTATAAAACTATGCTAACTATGGAAAACTCTCATGGATGCCATAAGAACTGGTCTTTGAATTTTGCCAAGTTAAGGGAAAACTGATTCAAATGTCTTAGCTCACTAAAGATATGTAGACTAAAGGATAGCTAATGATACCAACTTAATATTTGCTCATATATAGTCTGTTATAAGAATGATAATACAAATCGTGATCCTACAGCATGTATGCATAATGATAATGATAATGAAATGTTCACTGTAAATATATAATGATAATACAATTCGTAATGATAATGGAAGACTTCATTATGATAACGATTAAATTAATGATAATGTAGAATTGTAGGATAATAAAAATAAAATATGAAGTCCTAACGATAATGAAATTATTATAAAAATTATATTGGCAATGAAATTGATTGTACTGAAAATCATAATGATAATGAAAACAATAATTACAATAATAATATATATTAATAAAAATCATAACTTTAATGAAAATAATTACAATGAAAATTACGATGAAAATAATAATAAAAAATGATAATAATGATTATGAAAATGATAATGATAAATAACATAATGATAATAAATACTATAGAGAAAATGAAAATCATAATGAAAATGATGAAAATCAAAATCATGATAAATAATAATATTGAAATGCATTATGATAATGAAAACTCTACTGACAATGAACATTATAATGAAATTAATTAAAACTAATGACAACGAAAAGCATAATGCTATTGACAACGATATTGATAATGCTAATAATGACAATGATAAACAATGTTAAGCATAAACTATCAGTAATAGTATATGTAACATAATCAAATAATGATAATGCTAATAGCGATGATAAAATGTATGAAATCATTATAATGCTAGTCATCTAAATATCGTTTGCCAAATTATCTGCATTATATATACCATAATCATAATACAAATAATGATAATAACAATAACAATGCACTGCTGCTACCAATGATAGCATTAATGAAAATGCTAATTATAATATTGAATATTATATATATTATTCAATGACTATTCAAAACATCAACTCTGAAATTCAAATTTCTGATAGAAACATTCTAATTCCTTTCATATTATTATGGGTCGCGTACCACTGTAAGCCACTTAGAAAGCAATAGCCTTAGAGAGAGCTAATCTTAATGAAATCAAAAATATTAATCGGGTTGCTACGATTTTAATTAGCTGCAAGGGTATTAAAGCTTCGGCTGGCCAAAGTAATTTGGATTTGGTGGCTGTTGTTGTTGTAGTTGTTGTATTTATTGTTGTTCTTGTGATTGTTGTTGTTGTTGTTGTTGTTGTTGTTGTTGTTGTGTAGCTGTAGCTGTGGAAATGGCTGTGGCAGTGGCTGTGGCTGTTGGTTGTGTAGAAACGACAGCATCGCTGCTCTAAAAGCCAAGCTATCTAACCACTAAGCCAGTCTAGCCCCCGGGAGCTGAGACAGTTAGCCAAATCCCATTCTTACCTGCTCGAACACGTTCTCGGGGCTGCTCTCGCGGCTGTCCTCCTCGTGATGCGACGAGCTGGAGGCACGGCTCAGCTCGATGCGTGGCGTCGATGGTGTGGTTAGTGTCGCAGCGCCACGATAGGTGGCGCCACCGGTCGCTGCCATACCCATGGGCATCGGCAATGGCTGGCCGCCCTCATTGCTGCTGACGAGAGTCGTTGTGACTGTAGCCGTGGCCGTTTTAAGCGGCGGCGGTCGTTGCTTGGCAACGATGGAGCTGACATTGGCGGAGCAGGTGGCGGTCGACGTGGACGATGAGGTGGATGTAGTGGAGCTGCTGCTGCTGCCAGTGTTGGACAGACCGGCGGCTGTCGATATGCTTGGCGCTTCGCTGGGATTGGGATTTGGATTTGGATTTGGATTTGCATTTGGATTAGGATTGCGTATGGTTGTCGTTGTTGCTTGTTGTTTGCGCAGCGTTTGCTCCATCATCTGTAAATGAGTTCAAAGCTTTAGATCAAAGTACTGCTCATAATTTACACTAAGAAGATATATACACAGAGACACAGACAAACACACACATACAATCAGCTGTCAATAATATGCTTTGGCTGCCTCTGCGACTCTGCGACTCTGCGACTCTGTTGCCCTGGGAGCTGGCATTCTCCCCAAGGCCCGAGGCCCGAGGCCCCAAACCTCAAATCACAATCCATTTTATTTCCTCTATGGTTTCCATTGCATGCGATTTTAATTAATATCATCCATTTCGCTCCCGTTGACCATTTTTCAATGGCTCAACATGCCACACGGGTCGGTCCTGCCGCAGTCACCTGTCGTCCCAAATGTGTCAGCAAAGCTTTGTAATTGAATTTTCTTTGAATGCTGCGGGGCGTTCGAAATGACTTTGAACATTTTATTTTACTTTTACGACCCCATTCCTGACTCGAAATTAATTTATTGTCATTTTGAAGCAATCTCTTAATATCCCATAGATATATACATATATATATATATGGAAACTCTAAGAGAAATTTGAACTTTATTTGAATAATTGTTATTATTTATTTTAAAATGTAATTTCTTTTTTATTTTATCTCCCTTTAAGATGCACTCAAAATTCAAGCTTCAAATATTTCATTTCCTATCAATTTTCCCACTGAATACTTTTGTGTGTAATATAAAAAATAAATAAACTCGAGTATGTGAGCTGCAACATGAGCTCCTAAAAATAAACGAGAGAAAAAGTTATCTTCCGCAACAGCAGCAAAGTTTTCCTCAACGTAATTGAATGCTGCACTTTTTAATGAAATACTATATCCTTGATACTTGCCCCCACATATCCTTTACTTTCTCATACTCTGTGTAGGTGGAGGGGAGAGAGACTGCAGCTGTATTTGCTCGAGTCAATTTCTATAGAGTACTTTGTGCGTCCCACGTACTTTCCATTCGACATTTTGGGTGCAAATTGTGACCCTCGAGTTATAAATGGTAGCATGAAAGAAATGCTGACAAATGTTTGGAAATTATTTCAAGAGGGGCTCAACATGATTCAGGAAACTGAATGAGATCGGAAATTCTATTGTAACAACAATTAAGTTATTCCTTCTAAGAATATTGCAGACAAAGGAACTGAAAATTGGATTTAAGTTACAGCAGTAAGAGAGAGAGAGAGAGGGAGAGAGAGAGAGAGAGAGAGAGAAATATAGATAGATAGAAAGATAGAAAGATAGAGAGAGAGAGAGAGAGAGAAAGTAAGAGAGACCGAGATACTAAAAGTTAGACAAAAAAACAGCGAGATAGAGTGAGAGAGATAGAGAGAGGGATAGAGCGAAAGATAAAAATAGAGATAGATATACAGATAGATAGAGAGATAGAGAGAGAGAGAGAGAGAGAAATAGAGAGAGAGAGAGAGAGAGAGAGAGAGAGAGAGAAAGAGAGAGGAAGAGGGAGGAAGAGAGAGAGAGACAGAAAAAGAGAGCAACCGAAAGAGACAGAGAAAAACAGATAATAACAGAGACAGAGAATGGGAGATAAAAATATACAGAGAGAAAGGGAATGAGAGAAAGTAAAATAGACAGAGAAAAGGAGATATGAGAGACCAAAGAAGAAGAATACAGAACATTCCCATATGCAATTCCGAAAGAAAGCGAGATACAGATGAAAGGCAGAACAAGTAGAAAAACGAAAAGTTAATTTTTCAATTAAAGGATATTATTCTAAAGTTAAAAGTTGTTATTTTCAATTAAAGTATATTACTCAAAAGTTGATCACGACCTCATAAAATGCTGCATTAGGTCTTTTGCTCAGCGCTTAGTTTGACCAATTAAATTAACTTAACCCCAATTTGTGGTACTTTGAAGCACTTTGATGCATTTAACGCGCAAAGTGACCATGGAGGAAGCGTGCATAGCACCTAAAACACTCTAATTAGATGAAATGGCTTGGGTCGACCTTGCCGAGCAAACAATTAGCAAGTTTTGAGTTGAGTCCTTTTAACCCAGCTGCTAACCTCTTTAAGACTCAGCAACCACTGTCGCCCAGTCCTAAATGCAATGTCAATGCAATTATCCAATTTAAACTTGGGAAAAAACCGTCTTGACGCCTTCTCAAAGCTGAGCTGTACATTCATGTAATACTAGTTTAGTGGAGCAGCAGGGCGTCCTTTGATGACCCCTTCTCATAAATGCGACGCACATGGAGCCAGCCACAGCAAATGCGCTCAAGGAGATGTCCTTACACACACACACACACACACACACACACACATACAGAGACGCAGCAATCGCGCTTGTCACTAGAATGCGCTGATTGACACATGGCGCTTGGGACCTAGGGGCTGAAGCTGGGGCGCCAGGAGTGAAAGCGTGATCTGATTTTAAGGCGAAAGCATGCGTTTATTGTCTGCTAGAGCGTGACGATGAAAGGGTCGGCGCGAGAGAGGTAGACAGAGAGAAAGAGAGGTAGACGAAAACTGGGGGAAATGCATAAACCTTGGGCTTTTTTCACGCACACACACACACAAAAATTAATTTGAAGCTGCTGCTGCTAAAAACTATGCATCGCGATTCACGTGCTCGCGCTCTACCCTCTCACACGCACACACTTTTTGCCTCACACATTCACACTTCATACACACACACACACACACACACTCTCTCTCTTTCTCTCTCCTCTCTCTACACACATACAGACTAGGCCATGCCGCCGCATGCCGCGGCGCATACATAAAAATTGTAATTAATTTGGATAAACAAGAGCCGGCTTGGTAACGGAACATTGTTCGAATTGTTGTGGTTCGCCTTTATTTTTGTAATATTTTATGGTATACAGAAAAGGAAGCCCAAAAATAAAAAAAATGAAACACCAAAAATAAAAAAAAATAAAAAAAAAAATATATATATATATATATATATATATAAGAAAGCGACATAAAACGGCGCACGAAATGGGGGCAGTCGAAAAGGCAGCGGCACATTTTTTTTTTTTTTTTTTGATATTGCATACTTTTCAGCGCTGGATGCTGCGCTCTGCTTGCTGATCGTAAATGCGTTATTATATTAATTATAATTATAATTTTTAATAAAAGCGGCAGCATACACACACACACACACATAAATATATGTAGATATACATTTGTGTATATGTATATTTCGTACAGCCCACAGCATGCAGAGAGGCGCTGCCACCGTCGCTGCCGCCAATGTTTCTGTTTATTGTTAATGTTGTGCTCTCACACACACACGCACGCATACATACAGGCTCGCATACACATGGCATCTTTGGCCGTTATGTGTGCGCCTTGCTACTCACCGTGTGCCAAAACTTGCCGTTATTACTCTCTTGTCCTGCGTGTAAGTGTATTATGTATTATGTTTTATATTATTTTTTTTTTTTAGCTGCTCCCAGCTCCTCTACTTGTCCTTATTAATTTTGTATTAATTTCTCTTGCCTTAGCTGTAAGCCGACCAACCAAAAAAAAAAAAAAACCAACCGAAAAAAATTAGTATAGCCAGCGGCGCTGCAAGGCGCAAGGGAAGCGCAAAGTCAAAATTTTTGGTTCACTTTTGTTCCTTGCTCGTTGTGTGTTCGCTTTTGGTTTGTTCGTACGCGCGCGCTCAGAACTCCGCACACTTTACACTCCGCACATGCCCGCTCCCTTTCACACTCTATCGGTATTTATATCGTTCGCTCCGCTTATACCGTTAGACTGCACGCACGCAGCGCCAGCATCGTACTGGGCCACAGCCAAAAAGCTTCCTATGCCGTCTATGACTTATGCCCGGCAGCGTTCAAAGTAGAGTTTTAAAAAGCTCCCATCGCTGCTAAAAGCTTCACAGCAGGCGTTTTTGCAAAAGCTTTTTTCAATGGGAATGCACGCTCAGCTGGCTGAGCTTCGGATACAGCACTGCGCAACCAAATAGAAAGGACAGCTTTTGAGAGATTTATTTCTCATAGCAGCAATCAGATTTGCTAGCCATTAATACAAAATATATATTTATATTTTGAGCCTAATAAAAGCTAAATAGCTGGGATATTCTTTATTTCAAAGGAATATATGCATTTTTGTTCTATTCACAATTAATAGATTGCTCTATAATTATGTGGCTTTATATGTATGCTGCGCACTGTGGCAAGGTCCACTTCGCCTCACTCTCAAACTTGCTCACTCTCTTTTTTGCTCTTTCCCAGTCCACCACCCACAGTGTGCCGCTGTTTTTGAATGTTCAATTTTTTGGCTGTATTTTCACAAAAACACACTCGCATACATACAAATATAATCGTACATATACACATACACACACACACTTGCACACGCACGTGCGCATGTTTGCTTTAGAGGCTGTTTCCAATTTCTGCTCTCAATCTTTGTCCATTGTTAAATGACATTATTTGGAGCACTTCACATTTGATTTGGCGCGTGTCAAAATATTTTCGCAATTGTGCCTGTTCAACTGTACACCGCTGCTCACAGCCTACGTCCGGTTTGACAGCTCTTGTTTCTGTTTCTCTTGTTGTTGTCCATTCCCTTTGCTGACTTTAGCTTGAGCTGCTCTTTGCTGTTGCTGTTGCGGTTACTGCTGATGCTGCTGCCGTTGTTATTGTTGTTGTTGTTGTTGTTGTTGATATATGTACATATATATAGATTTGTGGGCAACACTTAAGCTCTGTTTTGTTTATTGGCCAAAAGCGTTTTGTTCGTCTGCCTTTAAGTGGCCATTTGCATGTTTTTGGCATTCACCCAGAGTCCAGCGCATTCACCCTGCCATAAAAGACATCATCCCCATTTCCTTTGTCATCCCAGCTCCCCCCATTCCCATAGTTGATTTTATGTTTGTGATAATTAATTTTTGAAATGGTTCATAAATATTATTTATAAGCTCTACATTTATGTATATATTTTTGTATGCTTAGGCATATATGACACCTACCGCTATTCGCTTTTGCTGTTGTGTTGCTGCTGTTGCTGTTGCAGCTGTTGATATTGTTGCAACCGTTGCAGTTGTTGCTGCTGTTGCTGTTGTTGCCATCGTGGTATTGTCCTCAAATGACTTTTCGAACGATGCAATTGGCGCTGGGCCAAGTCGCTTCTGTCGGCGTGCATCCATCCCGGTTCAGGCTGAACAACTGGGACTCACACCAGCATACACATGGACATACAAACTTTCCTCCTGCAGGCTTTCAACTGAAATGACAGAGAAAGATACAGGCCGTTAGTAAGACAGACTGTGTGAGAGACAGAGAGAGAGACAGAGAGAGAGACACAGAGAGAGAGAGAGAGACAGGCAGTGGGGAGAGGGGGCAGAAAGTCTATTGGCACGCTTCTTTTTCTTGGCTATTCATAATTGCCACAGGCAACAATAAATGCAGCTATAGGAAAGACTTGCTCACATAGTGATCGACGTAGAGATTACCTGTACTCGAAATGATTTTAAAATATGAATGTTTATAAGACTACATTTGAATAATAAGAAATAGAAAGTAATTTTGATTGATGTGAAGATCAATTGATTATTTTTTTATATATAATTTATAATTTAGTTATAAATATTAGAATTTATATATTTTGAATAATTTAAAAATTAATTTCAATTTCTTTTAAAAGTAATTACAAATTTAGTTCAACACCTACTGCGAGTTGTTAACATTCGCTTTGAATCATACATTTACAGGGTATTTACAAATACAATAACTTAGTTATGTGCATGCCAGCTATATACATGCATGCCATCAATCACTGGGGAATATATATATATATATATACATACAAATATATATGTATATCGAGAAATATATAGAAAAATGGAGCATACAACGAGGTTTGCAATGGCAGCAAATTATTGGCTTCATAAATGTAGCCGGACAAATCGTGTCTGAAGTTCGTTGAACTAGTTGAAATAAATATATCAGCAGCAGCAGCAACAACAACAACAACAACAGCAATAACAACAACAGCCCATTGTAATAATAATAATAATAATTGGTGCAAGAGCAGCGAGTGCAACGCAGCAAAGCATATTTAATGCATTTTAATTACTATTTAATCAGTGGCTAATTAGATAAAGCTTTTAATAGAATTAACAAGAAGACAGTTGAGTGTTTCTCTGGGTTACCCCAAGAGCAAATACCCTAGCTAGTATATGTAAATATATATGTATATATATGTATATAGTTTAATGATGTGATATGATATAGCAGCATGAACTCTCTGCACTTGTGTTTAGATGGACAACAGAAAGGACTCAGAAAGGAATCAATTACATGTATAGATGAATATATGCATATATATATGTACATATGTATGTACGAGTATATTCAAATTAATTGGATTTCTATGCATTATACTGTTCGAATGATGATAGAAAATAAAATAATAAAAAAATACTAAAATAAAAAATAAATAAAATATATCAGTAATAATAAAATAAATTAAAAATAATATTAATAAATAATAATAATAATAATAAATAATTAATTCAAAATAAAAATTAAAAAATGTAGAAAATAAAAAATAAATAATAATAATTATTATTATATAATAATTTACAAATACAAAAAAAAGAGAATAATATAAAAAAAAAAATGATGATAATAATAGTTCAATATTAATAATAACACGTGTAACATGGTTGCTTTAAAAAGTAATTAAATCAGATGTGAAAAGGGGGATGGAGCAGAACACACTTTCATTGACTGCGAAAGGTGGTCAGAAGAGAGAAGCGTCTTGGCACACAGACAAAGTAGAGTCGCTGAAATCAAGGCAGAGACAATGGAGCACTATAGCAAATGTGCAGCAGCATAGATGCTTGGAAAAAGTCTGTGAATCAATAAGCTAAACTCATTTGGAGCAGTTATTCAAGGGCTCGCACCTTGACGGCTAATGCGGTTGCTGTTGACTAGCTTTAAGGCGGAAAGGGGATGAGATTGTTCGCTTTTGCTTAAGCCAAAGCAACGAGTCAGGTCGAAGGCTTATAAAGCATTTTTACCTATGTTAACTTATCACAAAAAATAAAATAAATAAATAAATAAACAAGTAAGAAAGCTTTAGTCGAGACTGCTCGACTACGAAATCCCCTGAGCCCTTCTTCGAACGAATCATATTCCAAGAATTATTCGATTCGTTTCTGCACGCATAAGAAACTATACATGCAAAAGCCCGAGTACACACACACACTGATCTACGCTTGTAGGCTTGTATGTGTGTATGCATGTGTGTAAGCATTGCAAGCGTCTTGCGGTCTCGCTGCTTTGCTGCTGCGTCATGTTATGTTATGTTATGTTATGTTTCTAGATGGACACTCGTATTGATATCTTCGGATTATGATTATGATATTCATATCTATATGCTAAGCCAAACAGCATGTCTCTAGTATATGAAATGCATTTTTTTCACATTTGGTGGTGTGGGGGGAGTTGGGGACCCGAATCCAAAATCTGACAAAAACCGAAATTGTATTAAATTAGTATCTATATATATGCAGAAGACTTGGGGACTCTAACTCTAAAGATGAATTAGCTAGAATTTTATAACTGGTTCCCGATAAATTCGTTTATCGATAACTTTGCAAATATATAAGTATTCAAATTTCTGAAACAAACTTGTACTGCGCGTGCAATATACGGACCTAACACAAAAAGAATGAATTCTCTAGCTTTTCAAACATACGGACAGACGGACGGATGGACGGACGGGCGGACAGACGGACATGGCTATATCAACTTTTCTCGTAACCCTGAGAGGGGTCTACCACGCCTCCTTCTGCCTGTTACATACTTTTAACAACACTATTATACCCAGATTTCCCATTTTTCAATGGGCTCAGGGTATAATAAGTAAGCTTTAATGTTCGTGATTAAATTGAAATTAATTAAATTGTATTCGAACTATTTTGTATTTTGTTGTTTAGCTGTTCAACTGTTAGTGCTTTGTTGCACTACTATATATCGAACAACAAAATAAAATATGTACATATATACAAATTGATATCTCTATATACATATCAAATTTCAGCTGTAGTCGTTAATGCCCGCAGAGTAAATAGTTCAATGTGTTGCACGTCGGATTACGTTTGAAATTTGAGCAAAACTAATTAAAATTGCTCGTCTCAGTGGAGATTAGCTAATCAATAAGTACAGAATATTATAGTGCGCAAATAAAAATCAAATTCAATTAGATAAAGCTAAAGGACGAACAAAAAAACAGAAATCTCTGCTTGCAAATCGATATGGAATTGCGTCGTTAGATAAGTAAGGTTATAAAACAGAGCTTAAAGTCAATTAAAATTGATGAAGATTAAAAAATATTCGCAGAATTTGTCATTTCTAAAGTTGCGGTAAAGGTTGAAGCCACGTTAACGCAGCTGCAGGTAAAAGGAAATTAATTTTCTGATTAAATTTATATATATACATATTTATATATATCATCTGATTTTATATTTTTTACATTTCCAACTTTTACCAACAGCGAACAGCGAACAGCCAGCTGACATGTTGTCAAAACTTGGTTGCTTTATAAATTTGGATGACGAATGAATGAATTTGGGGGTAATCAGAAAGGATGCTCAGCTGAATGATTAAGTACTAGGTAAACAGAGCTTTGTTGGCTGACAGATAACAGATGCCAATTGCCAGTTGCCAGTTGTCAGCCTGTGTCTGTGCCCTAGCTCGTGCTCGTGCTCGTGCCTGTGGCAGCAATTTGATGCAACATTTTGTGGCAGTCATGACTTCATCGGCTCAAATTGAATACTCGTTCGTATATCAAAAGCAAACTGTGCCACAACCTGACGACCGTAACTGGCAATTGGATTTGTTGTCAGTTGACATTTTGGTAAGCGAAGGACATGCTGCATGCCACATGCCATATGCAGGCGAACGGGTAATAAAGCAGCTTTACGTTTTAGCAATAGAATGTGCCCGACTAAGCGATGCCCTGTGAAGGTAGACAGTGCTTCGTTGACTTTATAGCTACAAATTTCAATTGAAATCAGCGAAATAAAACAAGAATGCATATGAAGCATGAGGAAGCTCTCGAGATATATATGAATATATTTAGAAAAATTAAAAAATTTACTACTACTACAACTGTCTCTTCTTCTTCTTCTTCTTCTTCTTCGTAATGTAACATGATCTATTCATGATCAAGTTAAATTATATAAGAGGTATGCTAAAAAGGCATTTTAAATTTTATTTTTATTAAATAAATCCTATTTAATAATATTTTTATTTACATATATTTGCGCCAATATCAATTAAATTATCCCCTTTTTGACGTTTTGGGAAGAAACTTTTGTGAAAGGCTTTATATCAATTTTATCTTTATTATTTACACGAATCTGATGCTAGCGTCTTGAATTCGCCTTTCGAATTGAATTCTCTTTTTCTTCTCCTTGAGTATCGATGACTTTCTCGTTAAATATCGATAACAGTTATCAAAGTGTTATTTATATTTCATGTTTTATTTAATATATATTGTATCATATAAGGCTAATAATTCATAGAGTTTAGCAGAAATAATCATCCAACAGTCAAATTTCTTTAACGACTCTGCATAGCCTTTTGCCTGCTACCTGTTAGTCAATCGACCCCTTTTCAGCTAATGTAAAGGATATTAACACACAGTGACATATGTACATTATCATTACGGTCAACTGCATAAAGCAGAGCAAAACCAAAATTTTGCAGTCGAATGGGGGCGCAAGAGTTGGAAAAATCAACTACAAATACCCTGTACTTAAAATGTCTATGTGAAATGTCAATAAAAGCAAATTATCATAGAAATAATTGATATTTTGTAGACCGCAATACGCTGAGACTTTTGAATAAAATAACAGTGTTTGGTATACCCCATATACATACATATGGTGAGCACAGTGGGAGTGGGCGAGTGAGTGAAAGAGCACAATAAAAGTTGTATTCAAAATTTTTTTTATTTTCCAGTTTATTGTTGTTATTCTTCTTCTTCTTCTTCTCCTTCTTCATCAGAGTCTGGTTGTTGTGGTCGCTGCACAAGTTCAATATGAGTAAAAGCTTTTGCCCTCGGGGACATTTTCGGTAGCTCGCATGCATCGAATTGATTGCCTACTTTCTGGGGCAAGCTACCCGATTGATGGTAGCGAGCGATGCTAAAGTAATTATTCACATTGAACATGCAAGCAAAATACATGCATATATGTCTATATAAATATATATATCTGTATTTATTTATATTCGCTTGCCAATACGCCAAATAAGGCAAATAAACGAATATCAAATTGGGCAATAAAACGCGAAGCAAAATCGAGGCAAATACAACATTTTTATAGCCTTCAATAGATATTCATTGAGCTAAGCTAAATAATGATAAAATGTCGTGTAGTATTGTTAAAGTATATTTTCGTATATCACAATATGTAGTGAGTTTTAAAGTTAGGTTTAAAATATATAATCGTTAAACATTTCAGGTTTTGTATGCCTTCCCTTTCCTAATACGAGCACTTTCCAATTTCAAGTTAAATATGTTTTATAATATATAAAATTAAGTATATTTGAAATATACTTTTATTCACGAAAGTGGAATACCGACTTTGTGCAGTGTTCCTCTTGCTTTCTTAAAGAGCTAAAAACTTGCAATGTGGAATATTTACTCATAGGTGCCCTCATCTGATAAAGTGTTAAGAATTTCCTATACACAATATAGAAAATATAGAGAAAATTCATTCTTCTATAAGTATACTCTGGCTGACGATCAGAGATCAATGGCTATTTGGCAAACATATTTGGGCGTGACAAATTAGGTAAAACTCTACCTCGCACAGCCTTCGAGTTTGAGGCTTAATATAATAATTGAGTTATTGATGATCTCCTCTATCATTCACTTAAAAGCTGAGCACGCAAATTACTGTTGCCCGTCACCCAATGTCACTCACTCGCGCTTTAACAAAAAACTCAGAGAGCAACCAATCGCATTGGTTCTTCAATGAGCTCGTTTGCTCATTTGGATTTTGTGAAGCAAAAAGTCTTTTGTGTTTCTGTATTGGTGAGCACGCGAGGCTTCTCTTTGTTAAACACATCGACAGAGTACGTGAGTGTGCATGTGTATGTATGTGTGCATGTTAAGATTGTATGCAGAGGCTCTCTTGAAATTTCTGCTCACTTACTGACTCTCATTGCACGAACGCCAATCGTCTCTCTCCCTAACGATGTTCGGTTAAAGAGCTTCACACGAAGGCTCAGAGCGAGAGCGAGAGCGAGTGAGCATGAGTTTTTATTTCACCTGATCGCATGAACAGAGCGTGAAGCTCCAAACGGCTTACAGTTATTTGCGAGTTATGTTTAAAACGAATTTTTACTTCTCTTTGGGGGCGTTGTTACTCTTACTAAAACTTCTTATTTTCATAGTATTTAGGAATATACTTTTGTCATTGTGCTTTAAAAAATACTAAAGTAATGAATTTTCTTAATAGTAAGAAAGCAGATTAGATGTCCAACTATATAAAGAAAACTATATGTAAATAATTGCGAAGCTACAAAAACGTCAGACTCAGCTCTATGTCCCAATTAAAGCTTTACACTAACTACACATTATGGTACCGACCACACCTACTTTCTGTCTATCCCATATCCATTTGCACAGAAATTGTATATCATTTACTTACATATTGTAATTATTTTATTATACAATAAATAACGTATAAACGACAATTAAATAATATATGTATCTCTTGCATTAATATCAGAATGCAGGAAAGTACTTTTATGTAGATACATTCATATATTATTAACAATTCAGATTTGTCTATTGCTTAAACTTTAATGCTGAACTTAAAGAATCAATTTTTGAACTGTGTGTGTGTGGGCGTGGCTGTTCGACATAAAGTTGTAGTTTTTACTTTATAGCGCACGGCCACGCCCACGGACAGTTCACAAATCGATTGCATTTTTTGAAAAAAAAACTCAACATTAAAGTTTTAACATTAAACTAATATGAATTGTTGATAAAGGATAGACTAGTTGTAAGACGGTAGATGATGTCATTAAAATAGTTCAATATAAATATATTGTATACGCATATGTATATATATAAATATTTGCAATATGTATAAATATCTAACTTTATTATAATATATTATCATTATTAATTATCAAATAGAATTTATATTATTATTTTTGTTTTTCAACTTCTTTCATTCAGATTTTTACTATAATTTATATTATTATTATTTTTTTTCAACTTTTTCCAATCACATGTTTACTGGATTGCTCTAGAATCGTAACGCTATATATTCATAAAACTCTTCTTTAAATTCAATTCTTAACAAAAAGTAAGCATCATTTAAATTTCCTTTGGTAAAAGTCGAATTACATTAACTTTACTTTTATAATGACCGCAACTACACACATATATATATGTCTAATTGAGCATTGCATCATATTTCCATATAAATATATATATATATATATATATTATCTATGTACTTATATACCCACTCTATGCACAGTGCATACAATTCAATTGTCTCTGGTTTCATCATAATAGTTGCTCCACATACTGAGGCTGAAACGCAATTTCAATATTAAAGTGGTCAATTATTGGTAATTTTCAGTTATTATCGAAGTATATATATATATTGTACTATATTGTGTATTGTATATTATGTTGTGCTGGAACCACAGCTAGCCACTCGATGTTGGCTTGCTCGATATTTGATATTTGATTAAACTGCTTTCATTTCAATATTGAATTGAATGAAACTAACTAAAATAATCACAGATGTGGCCTTGATTTAAACATAGCCAACAAATACAGGTACAGGTGTGTGTGTGTGTGTGCGTGCGTGTGTGTGGCTGTCTATGTTTATGTATTTATAGAGGCAATGCTTTGGCAATTTAGTCGCTGGCAAGCTGCGCCAATGGAGCTCGTAACAGCATCTGGCATTGTCATTTAGCTTGGCAGAGGGCGCACACACACCAACACACACACACCCATATATATATAGTGTAATACACAAGCGCACACACTAGCACAGGTGTATGCATCCCTCAACCGTCAATATTGATGTAGTTCAATGATAAACTTCGCTTCACTGCTGCTACATTTAGTTTATAGCTTAAATGTGTCAAAATGTGTCTGTGTGTGTGTGTGTGTGTGTGTGTGTGTGCGTGTCTATGTTTATCAATATATACATACATAAATATACATATATATACATGTTTACAAATTTAAATATATATTAGACTAACTTCAACAGGCTAAGCGAACAAATAAACACCTTTATACACCTGCATTCAATACACATTCTTCAAGTCAGAAAAAACAAGTAAGAAGGCTCTAGTCGAGACGGCTCGACTACGAGATCCCCTGAACCCTGCAAAAAAGTGATACTCTTCTTCTTTACGCACTTATGAGCGCGCGCTCTGCTAACCGCACAGTTGCTGTCGTGGCTTGGGGGTGGGTTGGGCTGAACTTTGGACGCTCATAACTCCATTTCTAGATGGACTATTTTTATGAAATTTTCAAAGTAGATTAAGAGTATCTAAATCTATGTATATGCCAAATTGCAAGTCTCTAGTATTTGAAATGCGTTTTTTTCAAATTGGGGGCGAAGGGGGCGTGGCATCCAAAATCTGTAAATTACATAATCTGCGTATCCATAATATCTATCATATACACATATCATATCATAATAAACAAATTTGAAGTCTCTAGCTGAAATAATGTAGAAATTATGTCCAAAAAACCTAAAAAATGGAAACGAATTTTCGTATTTTTATCGATAATTTGGAAATGGGATGAGTTATCGAAAAAACAAAATAAACTCGTACTGCGTAGCTAACATACGCATGTTCACTTCAGCTCTCTAGCTTTTGTAGTTTCCGAAATCTCGACGTTCATACGGACGAACAGACGGACGGACGGACAGACGGACAGGGCTCAATCAACTTATTTTTTTATGCTGATCAAGAATATATATACTTTATGGGGTCTGCGACTTCTCCTTCTGCCTGTTACATACATTTTCACAAAACCATTATACCCTGAATTCCCATTTTCAATGGGTTCAGGGTATAAAAACAACAGTTGAGTGCTCTAATTGGGAGTATCCTACTAGCATATATCCTGATTATTATTCCTTTGTTTCGCTTATTGTGCTTAACTATGGGAAATGAATAGTTGAATAACTTGTACTTTTTTGATCAGCTGTCAAGACTCGACAATTTGAAATATATATATTTGCTTAGGAATTTCAGGGAAGGAAAAAAATGAGATATTCATAACCTATATATTCATGACACAGATTTACGCAGCAAATTCGAAATTCCTTACTTTTGTGATATTGAAACTATGCTTAAAAAGCGAAATGATCGATTATACGGCTATTTTATGAGTTATAAACAAAAACAAGTGATAAGCCCATAGACATATACGTATGGTATATATATTTAAAATTTCAAGTCTATAGCATTTGTTATTTACGAGATACAGAGGAACAGACCATGACTAGATCGATCCAGCTCAATCGACCTGCGCCATGACGTCTACCACACCTTCTGCTGCCCGTTACATTCGTAATTACGAAACCATTATACACGCAAATGGCATTTTCAATGTGTACAGGGTGTAGAAATAAAGGTCATGTTCATATTCACATAGATAATTATAAATAATTCATCAAAAAAGTCAATTATCAATAAATCCATATAAGCTGATAACGCTTAAATATCAGTTCTACATTTTAACATATGCACAAGTTAATTTATGTATATATATATATATATATTTATACAGTTATAGATATACATATATGCTTATAGAAAAGTTCAAATAAGCACGCACAATGATTTGCTAGAGGCAAACATAGACTGAGAGTGAGACTAAAACAGGCATACATATGTACATATGTAAATGCACATACATACATACATACATATGTACATACATATAAATATGTTCCTATAAAAACACTGAAAGGAAAACAGGAAGAGGGGCGCAAATAAATTAGAGTGTGAATAAATTATGCTGCGGCCGCATGAACGGCACGCATGAGAATCGCATAGAACAGTCAAGTATTTAAAGATATATACATGTGCATATGTATGTATATGTATAAATGTATGTGCATTAATTCATTCAGCGAAATGAAAATATTGAGCTTCGTCGCGCTCTGGTAGTATAAGAGAACAAAAGCAAGGCAGCTCGAGAGATTGACTTTCAATTTATGAGAAGCGGCTAGAAAGGCGTTGCTCTTAGAACAATTAACAATTAGCTCAAAGCAGTATAATTTACACATAGCACATATGTCAAACAACATATGCATAAATCATGACTTAATTAATTTCACAAGGCTTAATGCAAAATACGCTTTTGTTTTTCTCAACGAACGCTAATGTGGTGCATGGAGTGAGTGTTTTAGATTGAATACACTCATTAAATAATTGCTTAATATGCTCGCATTTGTCTGACTCTGACTCTGACTCTGACTCTGACTCTGACTCTGACTCTGACTCTGACTCTGACTCTGACTCTGACTCTGACTCTGACTCTGACTCTGACTCTGACTCTGACTCTGACTCTGACTCTGACTCTGACTCTGACTTGGTTTCTGTCTCAGCCTACGTTGCATTGAGTGCTGCTTTAAACCGTTTAGTCACTTTTAGCCACAGCTTCCATACAGCACCCCTGGCAGCATTGAAAATCGATAACAAGCTGACAAGCAGCTAAAAGGCAGTCCATGGGCTTGGGAGTAAGGGATAAGCACAAAGCTGCTTAAAGAAACGCCACCCCTTAGACAAGGGACGTTCTCCTCCCGCATCAACCTGAACGTTCCCCTCCCCCTCCCAATGGCACATAACTTTCCAGAGCGCTAAAACTAAACCGAAAAAGATAAATGAAGAAAAGACTGCCAAAAATGTGTGTAAAATATGAGGACATACAGGACTACCCGAATACCCTGTATCAGAGCCAGAGCTATTGATTGTTGAGTCAGTAATAGCTGAGTGATGACTTAAATGGACTTGACCAACGACACTGATAACGCAGTAGTATTTAAAGATGCCTCTCTAATGCCCCCCTCTCCAGTGAACTATAAAATGTATACAGAGTATAGTCTGAAGTAACCAAGTCTTCTCCTTACACTATTGGCCCCAATGACATTGCCAAAACGCGCAGACAGCCAAAGAGTGAGAGGGAGAGATAGAGTGTGAGAGGAAGGGAGGTAGAGGTGGAGAGAGTTCTCTCTCGTGCTGCTTGAGGGACTTGGGTGCTTTAAATGTTATAAGTTGTAGCGCGGTTTATTGTGCGACGTCGCCGCCATCGTCTTCGTGGCTGTGCCCAATTGCTTTTGTTTGAGCGGGCGAGGAGGTGGCAACAATAACAACAACAATAACAGCAGCAGCAACAGCAATAACAACAATTTCATTGACCTCATAAATTGTGCTGGTCCAAAGGCCCAAAGAACTCGGCAGCCAAGGCAAAACGAACGTTGAATCGCCGCCAAAATGGCACCCACAAAAACTTGCGTCTTTTTAACGCAACAAACGACACGCCCCCTGCCGTCGCGTTCGTCCTCGCCATGGCCCCGTACGTAACGCTAACCGAAAAAAGAAAGAGAAACAATAAGAAACAAACGGCGGAATATTAATAGCTGTTCGGGTTTTTGTTGTTGTTGCTGTCCTTTTTTTTTTTTTGATTTTTTTTTTCTTTTCTTGGCTGAGCCCACAAACTACTAACACAAACAGTTAGCGAGGGGAGGTACCAGCAGCGAGGGGGGCGTGGCTGCTTGACAGTCCAAGGCAAAGGCGAAGGCGAAGGCGAACGCTGAGTAAGGCTGACCTTACTTTAATACAATTTACTTAAGTAGCACAACGGAAGCGGAAGCGGAAACGGAAATGAAGCGCATATGCTAAAATGAAGTACGTCAAAATTTTCAGCCATGAATTGCAATTTTTCTTAAAAAACAAAATTAAATTGGAGAAACGCTTTTAAGATTCATAAATATATAAAATGTAATTATGACAAGTGCCATAAGCGAATCAATTTTAAATATTAAACAACGCATAGAAACCCAGAAATAGCCAATCAGATTTCATCTGTGGTGTTGTTCGATCGAAACTTGTGCAGCATACAGACATGATAAGGGACTAGAAGCAGCGTATGAGTGAGCGGGAGAAGTGATGCACACACTAGTCAAGCTCTAGCTCAAACTCCCTCCCCTCGAGTGAAAGAAATTCGCACCCTATTGATATGTGTGTGCGAGTGGGACCAGTAATGTGTGCACTTGTCTCTATTTTTGCAAATGCAGTAGAGTAAAGAGTCGAACAGCGAGCTTGATTGTGAGTGTGAGTGTGACTGAAACAAATTGTAGCTGTTATAATTGAAAACAAGTAAGAACGTTGCAGTTAGGCGCCACTAACTGCGATATACTTTGTTCCCATAGGTGCATCTTATTTATTTAATAAACATTTAATTAACGAAATATTTCGGCAATTAGAAAACGTACATGGCAAGCAACGAACGTTTTTCCTACACATACATACAGATTTACACATGTACACACTATACGAGTATACACAATTTTCTAAGTATACATACAAAAGTTTGCATGCCAAAATATTCTACGAATTGTGACTGAATTGGGAATTTTTCGATCGTTATTTTAGTTTTGTCAAAAGGCGCTCTAGCAATGCATTACAATGTCTTATTTGGTTTTAGTTAATGAAGTGTAGGTCAGGGCAGTGGCGCTGGTGGTAAGCACTATGCAAGCTATACTTAAGTGCGTGGGTTCGAATCCCGCAGAAAACTTTTTTTCAAAAATTATTTATTTTTTATTTTTTTATATTTGTATATTTATTATAAAATGCTTGCTGCCAATTGATGATAATTTATAAACATACGCATATGAATTTTGCATCTAAGCAAAAACTAAAACAATTTTTCCGATTTGCCACGCTGTGTGGCAAGCAGTTTTTCTATGCATGCATATATGTATTTATGTGTACACAGATGTTTGTAAGTGTATACACATCCAAAAGTGTATACATATTGCAAGAATTGCGATTGTATTGTTTTGTTTCGTCACAAGCTGCTGATCAGCTGGTCAGCTGATCAGCTGTGAATTGATTTAGGTTTAGCTAACGATTACATGTTGTTTTCAAAAGACCTAGGTTCGAATCCCGCTGGAAACTTTTTATTTATTAATCAAAAACTTATCAATTTTATTTTTTTAAATTTATTAATATTATTAATTTATGTTAAAATGCTTTTTGCCATCTTAGCAATTGCTACTAAGCTATTATATGCATGAATTATGCAGTTGGCCACAACAAACTTATTTGCCGATTTGCCACGCCCCCAGTGGGCGTAGACGCATAATTTTTTGCCACTTCTTAGAAAAGGCCGAGGCTAACATAACTGCAAAATTTGGTTGCTTACATTCAAAAAATGCGAAAATTACAGGGTATTTTTCGATATGCCACGCCCCCAAAGAGGCTGAAAAATTATTTTTGGGGCATCGATAGAGGAGAACATTAGTAACTCAACCATCCAATTTTCAAGCTTCTAGCTCTAAAACTGTAGGAGATATAAACTTTTGCGGTTTGCCACGCCCCCTGTGGGCGTAGATATATCTACCATAGCTTATTAGTCTTGGGTTGTCAACCCGAGTATACATGCAAAATTTCAAGTCTCTAGTGTCAATAGTGTTCAAAATATAGCACAATTTGAAAAATCACTATATATTCAGGTCCGATTTGCCACCCCCCCAATGGGCGTAGACATAAAACTTTTTGATCGATCTTCTTAGAATCATAACATTAACTCACATGCAAAATTTCAACGTCCTAGCTTTAACGGTGTAGAAGATACGTATTTCCCGATTTGCCACGCCCCCAATATGCGTAGATATATCCGCCATAGCTTTTTGAACTTGGGTTGTCACCCCGAGTATACATTTCAAATTGCAACTCTCTAGCTCATCATCTAGTATGATAACTTAACTATGGGCGGAAGAGTTTTCCGATTTGCCACGCCCCTAGTGGGCGGATCGGGAAAATTTTTACACTTTATAATTCGGGAGCATATATGAGTATATGTTTAAAATTTCAAGTCTCTAGCTCTAATAGCGCCGAAAAATATTGCGTTCATACGGACAGACGGACAGACGGACAGACGGACGGACGGACAGACGGACAGACGGACAGACGGACAGACGGACGGACAGCAAGACGGACATTGCACAAACCCAATATACTTTTTTCCCTTTGGGAACAAAGTATAAAAATAAAAATAATAATTCAAAAGATGAATGCACAAATGCGATAAATAATTTGCTCACTAATGAGAGTACCAAAATGTCCAATCAGATTTCGCGTGTGCTGTTGGCTCGATCAAGACAAGAGGCAAAGTATGCGTAAATATGAGTGAGCGGGAGAAGTGATGCACACACTAGTCAAGCTCTCGCTCAAACTCTCTTTAGTGATATTAAGTAAAGTAATTGAGTGTCAGAGATTCGCGCAATGCTGATATGTGTGTGCGAGCGGGGCAAATAATATAAACACTTGTCAATCGCTTTTTATTGCAAATGCAGTAAAGTAAGGAGTCGAAGAGTATAGCGAACTATAGTTAAGTAAGTGAGTGAGACGAACTTTCGCTAAGTCTCATTGCAGCAAAAGTTACTCAAGCGATGAAAGATTTAAGCAAACTTTAGTGTAACAGAAAAACGTAAAAAGAATAGAAAAGTAAAACATGAATACATAAATGCGATAAATGTTGTGCTACCAAATGAAAACTCGAAAACTTTAAATCGATCAAGACTGGCGCTAAGGTTGGCCCTGATGAAAGATTACAGGCAAAGTGTGAGTGAGTGAGCGAGAGAAGTGATGCAAACTCTAGTCAAAGTCTTCTCTCACTATTGGTTATGGAAATCAGCGCTGTTGAGAAGTTTATGCGAGTGAGACTGAGGCGAAGTGAGAAGAGTGCAGTGCAAATGATTTGTGAATGTGTGTGAGTGAGACGAACTTGTGTTAAGTTACGTTCGATGCAGCAAAAGTTATTGAAGCAAATAAAGAATTTAGCAAACTTGAGTTAAACAGAAAACAAAAACTAAATCAATTGCCATGACCTTATATACATATACACTTATACATATACATTTATGTATGTGTGCGCAGCTGTAAATAACTAAAAATTTCGAAAAATAATAAAAAAAAAGGAGACAGAAAAGTTTTCAAACCGTTATAATTTATGTGAATAGGCAAACGCGTTCATTGTGCAAATCTGCTGTGACAGGGTGCCGAGCTGAGTCAAGCAAGAGGCAGAGACAAAGAGACGAACAGACGAACAGAAAGCAGAAAATGGAACAAAAAATTGTCGGCGTTGCTTTCGATCGTCAGCTTTTGATAAGCAGGCTGCCTGACTTTTGCTTGCAGCCAAGTAAATCAGTTTCTCTTTGTAGCTCTGTGGGTGACTGTGTGACTGTCTGACTGTGTGTGTGTGTGTGTGTGTGTGTGTGTGACTCTGCCTGTGACTGTGTGCGAGTCTGTCTGTGTGCTGTTTTCATTATGTATTGTATATTGTAGCCGAGTCACTCGTCTGCCAATTTAGGCCAGCTTGCGGGCAGGTGCTCAGGCTTTGCTGTCGCTGCTCACTTCTTCTTTTCGCATTTATACCCTAACCGATGGCATAATAAAAAATTGTTATGCATAGTGAAACGTTTAGCAGCCGATATGCATATATGGACATGCTATGCCTGCTATATGTATATTTAAACTATTTATACATTCAATTAGTTCGCAGCTCTTCTTGTGGCTTTCGCAAGTGTATAGAGAATTCGATAATAGTTGCACTTTGCTTGAATAACGGAACAATGCTAACTGCGACAGACAACAAGAGAGAGAGACAGAGAGAGAGAGAGAGAGAGAGTGAGTGAGGTGAGCGGCTGGCCACGTTAGCTGGTCTGCACTGTGGTTACACTTTCGTTTTATTTCCTTTTGGCCTGTCTTGATAGTAAACGTTAAATGCGATTACACATTTTACTGCATACTTTGCGGCAACTAGAGCGAAAGGGTGTGTGTGTGTGTGTGTGTCGGTGTATATGGGTGCAAGAGAGATAGCAGGCTAATAGAAATAGAAAGAAATTAGCATGCAATAACAAAAGGCAAACAGTGAGCCATGACTAATACTCGAAGCATAGACTCAAACCAACACTAGTTGGGGACCCGTTGACCTGGCCAACGTCTTTTGGGGGTTGTTGTTGCTGTAATCGTGTAATAGCGTGCAGACGGATGGCAGCTTGTAGGTGTTAAGTAATGGCACACACACATACACCCACACACACACACACACACACACACACAAGCTCATACACATTGGGGCTATTCACTGCATTTGCTCGTCTCGTTTGCGCCTCATTTACTAATAGAAAACAGCATGAAAAATGTAGAAATGTAAAAAAAAGTGGGTTACACAAAGTGTGTGGGGCTAAGGCATGTAAGGCAAGGGACTGGAGGAATGGCCAACTGCTGGCAATGACAACATCAGAAGCTGCTCAAAACCAACTCTAAACTGGCTAAAACAAAATGAGAAAAAAAAGCTAAGCTTCCATGATGTCATTGAAGTCGTAAGCTTTACAGTTTTCAACTTTATTCACTTCGCTGCAGGGTAATAAATAAAAGGTTTTCGCATTAGCTTTGTGGTTATCTTTAATTCTATTTTCATCTTTGGCTGATTTTTCCAGTTAAATTATAAATATATATATATATACATACTAGGTGTATAACTAGTTGAGCTTAAAAATAGATATTCATTAATTTTGTTTTAGTTTTAAACAAGTCCAAATTTATTATTATTATATTATTATAAAAAATATATAAATAAAAGAAATAAAATAAAAATAAACAATCTTCTATTTATTATTATTATTATTATTATTATAAAAGGCGACATTCCTGTTAATTAAATTGGGTTCAATTGCTTTGAAAGCATTTGCCCATAAAAGTATGCTATAAAACGAATTGTTTTTCTTACGATAATTGCCAATATCGTAAGACTTTTACGTAGCGTCATTAAAGATCAGTCGGCATTGTTTTATATGGAAAGCGTTTATTTCTTTTCGTTACGTTTCGTTTCTTTTTTTTTTTGCATTGCACATTAAATTTTGATTTGCTTTTGCTGGGACTTTCGTAACATGTGTCTCCAATTGTAAATTGTAAATGAATTCAAATTGGGCACATGAACAATACAAAAAGAAAATACATTATTTATGCCATTGATGGAATGAGTGCCTAGTAACAGGGCCGGCGGCCATTCAACTTACATAATGGAAAGCACTCACTAAAAACTAAGGAAACAAACAACAAACAGCAATAACAAAAAATAACAACAATATACACGCACGCAGACAAGCATATATTTGCCAGATATTCATCATAAATCAGGCGGGCCTTTAAGCGATAGCTATTTACAGCAATGGCAACAGCAAACAGCAACAGCGAAAGCAACAAAAACAACAACAGCATTAAACACTTACCCAAACAGCTGAGAACTTTGCTGCATGCTTTGCGGCGCAGCGGCAACGATAGCTGAAGTAACGGCAAGACAAACACCACAAAATTTGTTTGAATTGGCGCGCGTTTGCTAAGTAAAATAACACGCGCATTCACATAAACATACACACACACACACACGCACGCACACGTACTCACAGAATCGTACCAACACACACTAGCACACCCTCGCACGCACCGAAAAAAAAGAGCAAAAAATATAATAATAATAAAGTAGATCGCAATTCGCTTTCGCTTTGAGCTGTCTGTTGCCGAATTCGCCGAGAGCTTAATGCGAACACACTTCAAACCGTTCAGGGCGCTTGCCAAACGCCAACTGAACTTATCACTCACTCAGCTGAACAACAACAGCAGCAGCAGCAACAGCAGCAACGGTGGCGGCAGCGCAGCAGCAGCAGCGACGCCAAAGCTCCACACAAACTATTGTGTCGCTGTGTGTGTGTGTGTGTGTGGGACTGTGACTGAGTGAGTGAGTGAGTGAGTACTCGCCTGCATGTGTATGTGTGTGTGAGCATTGTTGACTGCACATTTTGCTCGTTGTTGTTGTTGTTGCGCCTCTTCCTTGCTTGCATCGCCTGATGTTTCTTGTTGCTGCTGCTGCTGCTGCTGATGTTAGTTTTTAACCTCTATGTGAAAGTCAAACTGCTGAGCAAGTTTTCGACTGCATTTTATTGGGGTCGACACCAGACCGTCTTCCGATTGTAGCGGTAAATGCGAAATTGATTAATTTGACACTGCATTTGAGGTTTGGGCGTGTCTGACCAGCTCACAGCCCAGCCCACTGCATTCCAATCGCATTAAGCCCAAATATAATTTATACCACACCACCACCAATGCAGTCCAACCATTTGGTGCACCCTTCTTCTCCCACCCATGCCCATGCATTTCCGTTCCTGTTCGACTATGCTCCATTTGGTTCGCTTTAATTGTGTTACACATTCGCCTGTCATAATGCCGCATGAGTGAGGCATAGACAATGCAATGCACTGCATGCACGACTCCCTCATACCCTATGTAAATGCTTAAACAAAACACTCCAATAGCAAAGAAAGCTTAACATCCCTTAACATGCTTCCTTATACTATGTGATACCTTTAATAAAAGTATGTAATTTATACTGAGTATCTTATGGCCTACTTATAATGGTTATAACTCATTCATTGAAGCTGGAAAACTTAAGCATATAATAGCATAATTTAATATATCTTTTATTTTCATGTTACTTCGTTCTTGTGTCTTTTTTACATAATTTTATTGCAGCCTAGTAATGATAGCACCAAGGTAAACCCAGTGGATCTTCCTAAAAGAGTCTTTCATAACATTTTCGAAGTATTTGCTTATATAATGCTTACCTCTTGCCGTATTCATGGAAGCTTATCAATTGTATTTCTGATCATGTTTCGTGTTCCTTGTATCACATTTTCAATTCAATCCTTATATGGTTTCTTATATTTGATGCCTTTACTTTGTATCTTCTACTACGTACCTTGTACCTTTTTTTATGATTTGTATTTCCTATAATATATCATTTTATCTTGTAGTCCCTTATATAAATCTTTGTACCTTCTTTTTTCCTCCTTGTTCTTTTGCCATATAATTTCTTGCTTTTACTTTGTACCTTATAATTTATTCTTTGCAATGTGTGCCTTGTAGTTACCTTGTCCCTTATAAGATCTATTTAATAACTTCTATTTTGTATCTCTCATTTTATACCGTCTGCTTTCTATCTTCTCCTGCGTACCCTGTAATTTGTAGCATTTACCTTCCACCTTGTTTCGTTTTTCTTCTACGCTATATTTTTTGATGGTACCTTCTATATTGTGGCTTTTAATGGATATATAGGCATATCAACCGCTCATAATTTTTCATTCACTTCATATATAATGTACATATTGTTAAGACTATCTTGTATCTTATATCTTTAACATATTTAAAGCCTCGTAAATGTTTCCTTCGTATTCTTATCTTAACAATATCTCCAATATATGTCGATGAAATCTATACTTCTTCTATACATCTTCCCTAGGCATCTCGTCTATCCTAGAAGAACCATCATTTCTCTCCCAACCAATATGCCTCACTGATGGATTTAAGGGGTGCCGTTGCGCAGCATTCTCTGGCACTGCTTTTAAGGTCGATCGCCCAAAGCCGCCCGCACACAATTCCACAGGCCGTTCAACGGCTGGACGCCCGATTGCCCCCATTTTGGGAGGAAGAAGAGGAGAGCCGATGCAGAGTTGCCAGATAATTCGATTACCATGCAATTGCGAATGCACGGCACACATCTCGTTTTGACTAAGAGAACAAACAGGCCGATGCAAGTGGGCTGCGAATGGAAGTGGGAGTGGGGGTGGCAGTAGGATGTGGGAGCGGGAGTGGCAGTGGCACCACTAATGGCAGCGTGAAACGTTAAACGATGTTAAGCATTCGACTCCATCCAGCCCGGCCTGGACGGGATGCAAAAATACATTTCTCAACAGGGGAAAAAAATGGCTGGCTCCCCCAGCGAATGATGCGCGTGAGTGCGAGGAGGCATCTGTGGCTGCCACACATCATTTTTTAAAGCTGCACTTTAATGTGTCAGCCACACACACACACTCGCACACACTCGCACACACTTGCACACACACTCGACCGTCGCATTGTGGGCAGCTCTCGTGCTCAGATTGATGCCAGCTCAAGTGTTCCCCGTCCCGCACAGGGTGTCGCACAGAGTGGCGAGATTACTCTGCGCATTATGCTCGTAAGTGCTCTCTGCAGCTGCATGGCGGCAACTGTGCTCTGTGTCCACTCAATATACCTGCAATCCACAGCTCTACATAAATTCATACACATATACAAGTGTGGAGATATGTATGTAAATGAATGTATATGAATATGAATGTAGGTCCATCCGAATTGATTCACTGAGTAGCTGGCTAACTGATTGATTGATTGAATGTTGAACTGAATCGAACGAATCTATATAATTGGCTGACTGAGTGAGTAGCTGGTTGACTAAATGATTGACTAATTCGCTGACTGATGATGATTGAATGATTGAGTGATTGCTAATTAAGAGACAGTTTGGCTGGCTAATTATAGATTGTGTGAGTGAGTGAGTGAATGAATGAATAATTGATTGGCTACCTGATCAAGAGACTATAGTCAGTCATACGTGTCATGATTGACTGAAAGATTGAATAGTAGATTGACAGATTGATTGATTGATTGACTCATTGAAAAGTCAATTGATGATTGATTGATTGACTATCTAATTAGTACATGATTGACTGTTTGCTAATTCATTTAATTAAATGCCCAATTGATGGATTGAACAACTGCTTGATTGAGTGACAAGCTATATGATTGAAGGCAGCGATTCACTACCTGCTTGACTGTGAAATTACAATTACAATGCAACAGTATGAAGCTAACATATTCACAGCTCGCTGACGAGCTAAATTTAATGGCTGCATGAATAATTAACTAACTGGTTCATTGATCGACTAACTGAGTGGATTGATTGATTGACAGACTGACTGTCTAATCAACTAACCGGCAAACAAGAGAGATAGAAGCTAAAAACTGCTCTACAATTCCATTAAACAGGGAACTTCATCTGTCATTCAGCGTTTCCCTTTGTTTCTGCTTTGCTCTTCTCGCATTCTCCCCATTTAAGAGGAAAAAGTCGCATTAATGCAATCAGCTCTGCTTTTGACTGCTGCAAACAGCTTTGAATAGGAAAAAAAAGGGGACAGAGAGAGAAATAGAGCAAGCTCTTCTTGTGCTTTGATTCCACATTCAAATTTGTTTATAAGTTTTTAATTGTAAATCCTTTGTAGCAAAATGAATTCGCAGAAATTTCAATTATAATCAGAAACATCGACATTAAAAATAAAAGAGTATATTGATAACGATATATGGAGGCTAGAGAATAGAAATCTCAATTCGGGGAAATAGACTATGTTAATAGAGAGTTAATTGGAATATAATCTATATATATAGAGATATACTATGTACTTTATTAGAGAGTGCATTGAGATATAATCTATATTGCTGTATATACTACATATACTATGTACATAAATAAACGCATTATATATGAAATATAAATATATTTATTTATTTTATTTAATTAAGCCAATGTAATTCAAAGCTGCCAAGCATGCGTCAGTGTTTCGAGATTGCTTTTTTTATACCTTAGACCTCTTGAAATTGGGAAATCAGAGTAAAAATGGTGTTATGAAAATGTATATGGCAGGCAGAAGGGAGCGTGGCACGTATGAAGGCCGAGATCGCGCAAACTACAAAATCCTGAGATTTGAAATATATATATCGTGTATTATATACTTAGTTCGTTTTTATCGATAATAATCGCAAATGTGGCTTCGATTTTTAAGCGTAGATTGTACACCGTTTGAGCCAGAAAATTAATGATATATTTGGGTACACATTATGGATACACAAAGTCGAGCAGTCGCGACTAGAGCCTTATTGTTTTACAGTTGCGGGATGACCGTAAAGCATTGCTTCGCTTACCTTAAACAAACACAGCTCACCTACTGCATCGCTCAGTTCATCGTAGCTCAAAATAGCTTATTAGGTTCCAAGCTGCCTTCGAGTGAAATATTTGTTATGCATGCAGAGCTCGCAAATACTTGTTGATCGTTTCTCAATTTCTGCAAATAAGCTTCTTGCACTCACACATTGAGCCGAAACTTAGAGAGCAATCGATTGCATTAGTTCTTCATCGACTTCGTGCGCGATCGGACAGATCGTTTGGTTTATGTTCGCTCTGGTTTATCACCCATTGAGTTGCATGAAGCAAAAAGTCATTTGTGTGTGGATGTATTGGTGTTTATGTGAGACTTTCTCTTCTCTACACATATCCATAGCGTTCGTGAGTGTGTGTGTGTGTGCGTGGGTGTGTGTGTGTGAGAGAGTGAAGCTCGTTTGGACTCTCCCATGAGCTATTTATCTGTTTACTCACCGCGCTTCAGTATACGAACGTCAATCGTATCGCAATTGCATTGCTCCCGCACGATTAACGGTTAAAGAGCATCAGACCGAATAGTTCAACTCAAGACGCTCAACCGAAAACGGAAACGACAAGAACCGAAGTCTCTTGCTCGGAGTGAGCGCGAAGTTTCAAACAGTTAACTGTTAATTGCGAGCTATGTCCATATGGAGCTCTCTTTGCAGGGCACAGTGTAACTCACAGTCGAGCATAACCGACTTGAACACTCAACCCCAATAGATTTAACAAGATTTAGTGAAAGAGCGTCATATAGTCGTATTTAATAACCAACTTGAAAGTGTGCAAGAGTTACATTAGCTTGCGAAAACTTGAAAAATTCGCACTTGCATTCGCATTCGCATTCGCATTAATGGAGCACATGAGATTAAAGTCCTTTTACAGCGCAAACACACTAAGCTTTGTAGCTGTGAAGCTTGTGTTTGACTCTAATGGGAATGAAGAGTTGATGCTGCAATGCGATTAAGCTGCGATTTCAATATCCGATTTAATGCAGTGCACAAAGCTTGTCTACATACATACATACAAAGCTTGTATACATGTATGTGCTTAGTCTAAGCAACTCTTGTTTCAATTCATTATCGAAATATGCGAATTTCTCGAATTTAATTGAAAGCTTTTGGGTTATCAATTTTAAAATGTATTTAATTTGATTTCTTATATATGTACATACTTCCTGAAAAAGTGAAAGGAATATATTGATTTTTGGCAATGTCTCTCTTGCTGTCTGTCTTCAAATTTGAATTTGCAGCTCTCAATTTATTAAGTCTGGAAACTGTACTCAGACTCCAGGGGCATGGCAAGCCGATCTTGTAATCAATGTTGTCATTATATTCTATAGACTTTGCCAGATTTAGCTAGAAGGGTAACCAAAAGAAAAATGCTTAAATTTATTTCTTAAGAAATAAAAAAAATTATAATAATAATAACAATAATAATAATAATAACATATATAAAAAAAATCTGGAATAAAAAATTATTTCATATTCCTGTATATGCATATACCCATTCTGGATTATAGCAAATCATTGAAAATGCAATATACTATATCAATGAAAAATATATTGCAAATGCGATTAAGTAAATAGTATGCTTGTAGTCGATTACTCTCATAATTTCAAACCACCCTCGAAATGTTTATAATTGATATAAGCAGCCAAAGAAAATAACTCTTACTATTTCTGACAGTCACCCAAGTCAATATCTTTTAAGTTCCCGTTTTCCCTTGTTATTGGAGATGCATCCGTTAAATAAAATCTGCTGCAAGAGAGACATATGTAAGAGCGAGACGGGGAGACGAACGCAGGCTGCCAGCTGACAGTGTTGCCAATTTGGCCTTTTTCCGGACAGATCTGTCCTTTTTGAAATTACAACTGCCGCAAAAATTTAGAAACAGCCCCTGTCCGGAAAAAATGCCTTTTTTATATAATATTGGCCTTTTTTCATCCTTTTTTAATTGTTAAAGGTTGTTTATAAAATTTGTCAAGTAAATCAATATCATCGCTTTAATATTGCTTTATTGCAAGATATTTTACGATGTATCCCTGTTTCAAACGCTGTAGTCCTGTAATCGAAAATATATTTATCGATCGATCATTTAAGTTTTCAAAAGTTTAACAAAATTGTCAAAGGAAATTTACAAACTGAACTTTAGGGTGTCGCGGTCTAAAAAAAAAAAAAAAGTGGATCCGCCGCGTTCCCAATAATATTGATGAGGCATTTTTCAAATACTGCAAGTGCAGTTTAAATATAAAACTTGTAGATAAAGAAAGTATCGTATCTTTCTGGACTGAAGTTCACAACCACACAGACTCAGCAGGAAACAAAAACTTTTCGGACCTGGGTGCATTTGTTATCACTTTGCTGTCATTGCCGTGCCGTGTCGTCAAATGCTGAGGTGGAAAGGGTATTCAGCCAAGTCAATTTGGTTAAAACCAAATTAAGGAATAGCTGAATATTGATACGTTAAATTCTATTTTGGCAATTAGGTTGGTTTTACTAGTTAACAATTACATACAATTAAATATATTATCTTTGGATTAGGTTTGGACTACAACAAAACGGCAAATGTTGCCAAAACTACAAGCTACCGGAAAATTGTGTACGCCAAATTGGCACAAAAAATACATATAGCAACGGAAATACCAATTTTGATGAAGTGCTATACCTTATAAACGAAAATTAAAATAAAATTATACTTTAGAAATAGAAAAAATGTTATCCGTTTTTTTTTTTTTACCTTTTCAAAAATATTTTGGCCCTTTTTTATCCTTTTTTTGGTGTCAACTGTCCTGTTTTTTTGGCGAAAAGATGGCAACACTGCCAGCTGATGATCTATAAAACTCTCCCCTTCTCGCTCTATCGTATGTCACACGTTCAGCGGGCAAAATACAGGCGACAAAAAAAAATGATTCGCGATGTGTGAGAGAATTTTTGTAGGCAGTAATCTATCGATTCTTAAGTGAGAAACAAAAATGTTTTCGCAACATTAAAATGTTATCTATAATTATATAAAATATGATTTTGGCACTAATTTTTGTTTAAAAAGGTATTCAAATGATAAAAGTCAAGTTCTAAAAAAAACATCAGAATTTCCTATAAAGTAATTTTTCAACGTATTCATCGAACAATATCAATTGCCAGATATCTGATAGTCAGGTGTTTTAGATCTTCCCAACAAACAAAAATTATATTTAACATGAAATAAAGAACCAAATGCTTACTCTTTTAGTTAAGCTTGATAATTGTGTCGACAGCTCTCTCATATTCTAATAGTTGAGCGAAAAATACTTGGCCTAGGCGGACGAAATCAAAATCAATATAAACACATAAATTAATAAATACAACAATAATAACTGCTAAGCGCTACACATTGTTAATGACAGCTTTAACAAAAGCCAGCAATGTCTGGAGCAGTTCTCCATCCCAGCTCAGTGAGTGCCAAAAATGTTCCGTGTTTTAACAATGTCTATATTTAAAATTAAACGGCATTCGCACAAAAAAAAAAATTGATTTAATTTAGTGATTGCGTGCAATCGAGCTGTTTGGAGGCACGGCTTTAGTCCCAATTATAGACCTTGCCGGGCGTGGGCAACTGGGTGCGAGCCTTGGGTGCTCCCTCGGCTGCGGCTTCGATCAGTTTCTGCTGCTGCACCAGGTCGATGGGCGGCTGGACCTCGCGACGTCCGTCGCGAGAGCAATAGTAGTTGGCCGATAACAAGTGCGAGGGGCCGTCCGGCAGCTCCGGCTGAGGTTGTGTGCGGTCGGCTAAGCCATCCTCAAAGCGCAGTGCAACAGTATGTTCACGCTAGAAAATTTAAATTAATGAAAATCTCAAACACTTACATAACGTACTTGCAAATTCGTCAATTGCAGCACGACTGCGACATACTTACGCCCAGGAGAAAGGCACGTACGCGTTGCAGGAACGGCGCTATATCACGACGGGCGGCAGCCATGTCAACTATATTTTGTATTTAAATATTGAAATGTGGGCAAAGCTTTGTCAACAAAGGCAATACAAATAATAAATAGCTACATTTATTTAGTGATGACAAGTACTTGAAAGCTATCGATTACTAGGATTGAATTAACAGCTGTAGGTAACTAATTTTTAAGGCTTCGTCGATAAACGAAATTCTAATTTGAAAAAAAAATCAGGTTACTTCTTATGAGCATTCCATGGAGCATGCCTTTTTTGCATAAATAATCCAATAGAGGTAGTTAGCAGCTGTCGATAGCACAATGCCGGTACGAGTAGTCGTGCAACATCGATAGTATGTCACGATGTTCAGCTACTCGAGATGAGCAACTGACAGCTGAGCACAATCGATAAGCAATCGTACTTGTAGCTAAACAACCGATGTACATATGTAGCTCATCCCTATTACCGCCGCGTGCACATGTTTTTGTTTTTGTAATCAAAGCGCGTTGACGGTGTAACGAAAATAAAAATTTAAGAATGGGAGGCCAGGGAAAAATGATAAATCGCAAGCGTAAATTCGCAGGCCGCAAGGACGACGATCCCGAATTCGATTTGGATAAGAAAAACTTTAAAGTGCTCCATGTGAATGCCAACGAAAAGCGTCTGATAATTGTGCTAGAAGGCGCGCAACTGGAAACGGTGAAGGTTAGTAATTCAAATAAATTGGTAGATATCTGGAAGCTATTATTATTTATTTACATTTGTCTCACACTCGCCGCAGGTGCACAACACATTCGAGCTGCTCAACTGCGATGACCATGCGGGCATCATGCGCAAGAATCAAAGAGATCCGGGCAGCTGCCGCCCGGACATCACTCACCAATGCCTGCTGATGCTCTTCGACTCGCCGCTGAATCGTGCCGGCCTGCTGCAGGTGTTCGTGCGCACCGAGCAAAATGTGCTCATCGAGATCAATCCACAGACGCGCATACCGCGCACATTCAAACGCTTTGCCGGGCTCATGGTGCAGCTGCTGCACAAATTTCAAATACGTGCCAATGATACGTCGCGCCGCTTGATGAGCGTCATCAAGAACCCAATTACAAATCACCTCCCTGTGGGTTGCAAAAAGTATGCAATGTCCTTCTCCGGCAAACTGGTGCCCAATTGCCGGGATCTGGTGCCGCATGGCGAAGAGGGCAGCAAGGGATATGATGAGCCCGTTGTCATTGTCATTGGCGCCTTCGCTCACGGCGTACTCAAAACGGACTATACCGAGGAGCTCTTCTCCATTAGCAACTATCCCTTGTCGGCGGCCATTGCCTGCTCCAAGCTCTGTACCGCCTTCGAAGAGGTATGGGGCGTGGTCTAGCCGAACTATTTACCTAAGCTAATTTAGTATACTATTTTTTGTGTAGTTAATATAATAAATATATATATATGTAGTGATCATATATAATATAGATTTGAAACTGATCGTATATATATATATTAGACTATATAATATTGAAAATATCATGACTATTCCTGCTTATTTCACAGAAGCTTCTCAAATGTACATATACATAGATATATAGTAAAGGGTTTTTTATTTATATATATAATTTGCTTATCAGAGCTTCGATCTAGCTTTAAACAAAAAAAGAGAAATTAGACTGCAACAGTTCAGACTACAGTCGAAGCTCGCTAAAGCGAACATTTCCACTTTATTTACACATGTTCACAAAAAATGTATGCCAAATATCTATATATATAAATAGAATCAGGTTTCACTACAGTTAGATTGAGTGAATTTATAAAAAATTTTACACAGATATGTGGAAAATGGATGGAAATACTACTATATGCATGGGATAATATATAAACTAGAAATATGGAATCAGAAATTACTACAGTCGAATCTGAATTTATGTAAATTTCACTTGGATATATGGAAAATATATGGAAAAGTTAATAATGCGTAAAAAAAAAACATAATCAAGGCAAAATTTGAAATTTAGATATTAAATTAGAGAGCAGCTGTTCGTTAGCTTAGAATGTTTACTGTAGGGCGAGAGCTTATCATATACATATATATTTAAAATATATATATTAAAAAAAAAAAAATTGTAAAAAAAAAATCTTTAGGTTTAAACAATTTAATAGAAAAGTTCGCTGAGCCTTAACTAAACGTTGCAAATTTTTATATATACTATATATATATTTGATTTGGGTGAAGATTGAAAACAAAGGATTGAGAATATGACATCATAAGTGAATGTGGTGCAACTGCATTTTATATATATATATATATATATAGCAGATATATATATATATATATATATAGCAGATATTAGTTGTTGCTGTTAAATTATTTTTAGAAATCGTACAACAATTAGTTTTTGATTTTGATTTTGTTTTGTTAATGCGAAATTCGAACTATTTTTGTTTTGTTTATTTTGAATGCGATTGCCATAAACCCGCCGTCAAGTGAAGCGTGAACGTCTAGACTATTTGGATAGTGGTTTCTTGGCCAGATCGGCGACAGCTTTCTTCTCGGCCTCCCGCTTGGCGGCCGCCTCCTCACGCTGTTGCCGGATGAGCGCCAGCCGGGCAAGATCCGCCTTCGCCTCGGTGGTCTTGCCGGCCGCATGGAGTTTCTCGTAGCGTTGTCGCGCCTTCTGCTTTTCAATCTGTTCACGTTCGCGACGGGACAGCTCCGGCTTGTGTGATGAGGATGAGCCAGCTGCACTGTTGCCGCCGTCGTCGAGTTTAATTTGCGAGAGCTTTTGGGTGGCCTTTTTGGTCACACGATTGGGATTCTCGATTTCGATGAGCGCGGCCACACCCTTCTTTGCATCCCGTGCTTCTGTCTCAGAATCATCGTCACTGTCGTCGTCATCCGACTCCTCGTCGGAGGAGCTGCGCTGTTGTCGTTGCTGCTTTTGCCGCTGGGCGGTACGTGCCGGTTTGCGTGCCGCTGCACCAGCACCTGATGCAGTCGACTGTTTGGATGAGCCGGCGGCTCCGCCCGGCTGGTCACCCTCATCATCACTGCCAGTTGATTGTTCGCTTTCCTCTTCGGACTCCTTTTGCAGTTCCTCAGGAGATGTGAAGTGGCGGCTGCGGCCTTTGTGGTTTACGTACTTTCCTCGTGGCATGACGACCTGCGGCTGGCTCTGTAAATTGCATATGTAATAGTATTTGCATTAGTGTGAATACAGTGAATAGCGAATGTGTGTGTGTGTGTGTGCATGTGTCTGTGGATGTGTGTTTGTGCGCGCACGCGTGTGTGTAGCGCCGCTAGCACAGCTAACACAAGAAATGGCGTCGTGCATTAACAATGCTGGTTAGCAGTAAAATTGTTTGTTTGAATTATGTTCAATTTATTGAATTTTTTAATAATTGTTTGTTGTTAATGTTTGCTTACCTTCTTCGTTAGCTATTGCTTCTATTTATCGTCTGTATTAAACGTGAACTTATCGCTTATCGACTTGCGACGCTAACAGCTGGTTTGGGATGGACAATTCAATTCGCTGTTAAATTGCTTAGCATCGATTTATTTTTATATTTTATCGCATGTATATCGATGAATCGAACAAGCAAACTGAACCGATAGTACTCGCGTCGCTACGTGCTGAAATGAACACGAAAAAATGTGCTAGTCAATGCTAAAATGTAGATAATATATTTAAATGCTAAAAATGGTACAAGCGGCGCAATCAACTCAATCCGAATGGATATTCAGCTGATAATTGTTTTAAGCATTTGGGGCGCATTGGTGCTTAGACTGAGAAAAGGCGCTTAACAACATAACCGATGCTATGAAAATATTGTGAGACAGCCATTTTGTTTCCTCGTTACGTTTGTTCATCGTGCATTTTTTCATGCGCGCTACTCGTTGCTTTTATACACACACACATACACACATATCTATACATATATAGATATATTCATAAATGTATATATATGTCGCTCTAAAATTCACCACCAACACCGACAGCAGCATTTGCTATTGCCACCACCAACCAACGCTGAGTGTACACAGACGCTTTCGACATGTCTCCCATGCACAGTGTCCGCTCTCGCGCTCTCTGTAACTAATGCAGCGCTAATATGTCGGTTGCACTTGCACGCACGCCCATCGGCATTAAATGTGAGCAGTACCGCTATATATCAGTTGGTGTACGCGTGCGCTCGCCTTTCGCTGTGTATATGTGTGTGTGTATTCGCGGTTTGAGTAATTTCGAAAAATTTTTGTATATTTGATGGCGACAACGACGTCTGCTTTACTCACAAGAAACGCGCGTATGTCGAAAATTGTAGCGCGTACGTATATCGGTGTGTAAAAATTGCTTTTAAATTATGGTAAAAAGTAGCTAAAATTATATAAATTGTACAAAAAGTGCTTATTAAATATAACGCGTTGTGATTTCAAATACTATTTTTAATAAATACAATGAATTTTGCGCAAAGAAATTAATTTGAAAATGTGAGACTTCAAGGGACATGACAATTTTTTTTCGTATTACTTTTTTTTTTTTTTTGGTGGTGGCAACGAACAGCGCAACCAGCCAACACTAGAAGAAGAAGCAGCTATCTGTCGCTGAGTGTATGTGTGTGTTGTGCGTGTGTGTGTGTGTGTGTAAATATATATGTATATGAATTTATATATATATATATGTGTATATATATATATGTGTATCCCGTAGCGTGTGTCTGTATTTAAGTGTGGGTACGTGCCTTTAGCAGCAATACTAGGCAGTGAATATTAACAAAATAAAATTAAGAAAAAATACATAAATAAAGCTACATAATCAAAGAAAAACAGAAAAATGGCAAATATCCAAAAAGTATTTGATCGAACTCAACGATATTTGAAATAAAAAGTAAATGTATACAAAAATAAAATAAATATATTTTTTTGATTGTTTTATATATTATTTTATATATTACGTGTATGAACGTAAAATGTAGTCTTTCAATGTATGCATGGGTGTGTGTGTGCATCGCGCTGTTTTGCCGCCACCGCTGCTTAACAAAACGTAACGTAAAAACGTATGTAGTTAATCGTAGCAGTTTACGTGTTCGAACCGCGGCCGTCGTATTCGTCCCGTCATCAATTACGTACGCTACGTAGTCGAAACGTCATGTGCGCACTCTTTTTTTTCCTCTTTTTTTTTTTGTTGATCTCGCGGATCAACAATGTGTGGTGCCTTAATTCATATATATATAATATATATATATTTCTACTTTTTTTTATATATATAGTTACACACTTAACAATTGTGTAGAAATTTAGAATTTGCGTGTTGTATTATTGTTACAAAAATCTATATATTTATATACATACAACAAAAATAATAAAGTCAAAGCAAATTGATAAGCTATACATCAACAACACGGATACAGCGACCACAACAACAACTTACAAATAAATCACAATTTTGGATATCTCCACATAACAACACTCAGAATTCATGCGAATTGTTTTGGATATCAGCTACACAAACAACAAACAAAAATAAAATAACAACACAAAATAAATGTAAGTAAAGTTGGTAAGAAGTTCGATCTGATCACGGAACATAAATTATTCAGTCCGATCTGTAGTTGCAGCCGTTGCACGTGGTTTCAGGCTCTCCAAATGATGTGGAGTATTGCGCGGATAACCTCCTCCACCTCCCCCCACCCCCCCCCCCCCACACACACACACATACACACACACACACACACACACACACACACACACACACACACACACACACCACCCACACAATGCAATTCGATGGAAAATCGATCGATCTTTCGATAATTAGTTTAGAATTGTTGCTGTCAGTAGTGCTAGTGTATATATATATATATATATATATATATATATATATATATACTGTTTCTATGCTGCATTGAAACTATTTCGAATAGGAGTCATTCTCGGAGCTCAGCAACCCTTCGCATTTTAGCTTAAAAAGCCAGCTGCATTTTTTGTTTTCTACCCCTATGTAAATTGTCCTGAAGGGAATCAAGAAATATATACTGATATATATTGATATTTGACACATAAATTATTGATTTTTTATCTAATAAAAGTCTAAAATAACACTAAAATTTCGATCAAGTTGAGATTTGATTTCAGTTAACAAAACGCTGATTTTGATCAAAACCACATTTCAATAAAAAGAAAATAAATGTAGGCATAAAAAAAAACTAGCCGGCATTTGATGCATTTAGTGTTCATTTGTCATTTCAACTCATCTGATTTGTATCTATGTATACGGGTGCGCTTGCATCTGTGTGTCTGTATGACAATTTCATTTTGGCGCGAAAATTTAAAATCGTCTCGGATTTATTTATCTCTGTTCACCTCTTGTATCTCTATATATGCCAAATGGAGGTTTCTTATAGTCCTGTGCTATGAATCTATAGGTGATTAGGAACGGGCTGGGGAAACACGCAATTTCATTGATGGGTTTGCTGTCAGCGTCGATGGTGGCTGCAGTTGGTGCTGCTGCATGTAAACCGGCTTTAAATTCGTGCCACTATTAGCACGATTTATTAACCTAGAGGCAGGCAGTCAACATTCCACGCTCTTCGGCGCGACATTTGATTCGACATTTATACGTTCGTTCGTCGTGACGTAGTAGCTTCGTATCGTTACGGTAGTCGGCACGGCACATACTTGCAGATACAGCAAATTATACAGCAACAACAGTTGCTGCTCTTTGCCGCCTGCTTTTTCACTTTCGAACTCTGGCATCAACAGCAGCAGTATACGAGGAGAGAATCGCGCTCACTCACATACACATACAGTCTGACCTATACAAACGTAAAACCCACTTTCTCTCTCTCGCTCTCTGTCTTTTTGGTCCGTTGCTAGGCTTGTATGTCTCGTGCCGCTGCCGCCATATTTGCATTTCGAATATATATTACGTAGTGAGCTGTTGTCTCGCTCTAACTCGTGCATTTGGCCCCAAGTGGTCAGTCACGACACTATGTTATGAATGTATGTGTGTGTGTGTGTGTGTGTGTGTGTGTGGATCACTTGTATTTTATTTATTTAAATAACATTTTTTTGCGCGTAGTTCAAGTGCAAAGGCAAAATAAAAGAAAAACAAATTTTATAAATAACAATTAATGAATTTATACGTATTGCTTGAGTTTAAATGAAACTTTTGTATGTACACGACTCTATTATTAGACCAAATAAAAATTTGCGAATAAGTGACGAAAACTGTTGTTGACCTTTGTTGATAAACATATCTTACAACATTATATGTTCTGTCTGCTGAGCATGAAATCAATTTGATTAAATGCCTACCAAGCGTAAAATTAAATTATATGTTAGACCTCGTAAATTGTCGAAATTATTATTATATTCCTATGCTGGCTGTTAGCCTCTTGGGGCGCCAATAGTGATAAAAATGCATGCCATTGCTGTTCCAGTACGACTGCTTCTCTTCTTCTTCTAGCTCGACGTCATCGTGTTTGCCTTGAAAACATACATACATGCACAAGAATATACAATTATATATATATATATATATATGCATAAATACATATATATATATATATATCTATCGTGTGTTGTATGGCGCGGTCCGTTACATACACATAGGCAAACACGAAGCACAAAGAACGTACGCTCGTGTGCCGAATCAAAGTACGAAGTACGAGCCGAGAGCTACGTTCGCGCTACGTTGCTGCTGCTGGTGCTGCTGCTGTTGTTGTTGTTCCGTTCTACGTAAAATTTTGTTGAAAACTCAAAGTCGTCTACTGTACTACATATTTACAACAGCGCAGCGGACATCAGCACGTTTGCTGTCCGTGTACGATTATATGTATGTTTAGGTGTGTGTGTGTGTGTGTTGTCAGTTAATGTTTTGTTTTGTTGCGAGAATGAGCAAGAGAGTGAAAAGTGAATGACAGAGAGAGGGAGTAGAAGCTCAGCCGTCTACTGCTGCAATTGGCGTTGGCGTATGTTTTTTTTCTTTTTTTATTTTTTTGTTGAAATAAATACAAATAATTGCGCTTTATAAAAATATTCAATCCGCACTCGCTACAATCGTAATGACTACAGTCATTTGTTGATTTATATTGTTGTTGAATGCGAACTTCAACTGATTTGAATTTCGCGTCATTGCATTCTGTATATACATATGTGCATATATATAAATATATTTTAGCGGTCGGCAACAAACCGTAACCACAAATTTACAGTCAGCAGTCAAGACTATGAAATACACATACAGAAAGTCATACATACAGTGGGTTAAATTGAATACTTAACATGTTTAATTTATGTGTGCGTGTGTGTGTGTGTATGCTTGTGTATATGTGTATGTATGTATTTAACAAAAATAAGTTTCGAAGTGAAAGCAAAATCTGAGATACATATTTGCCGGCCGGCATTAATTAGTATAAATATGGTTGGTGTTAGATATATGAATTCATATATTTATTTATGTAAACATATATTTATGCATAAATTTGAGTATGATATTATATATTTATAACTTGCTGCAATTAACGTTGGGTATCATTGTTTACACTTTAGATGACATTTGTGTGAGCGCGAAACCACTGTGCAGCAACATTATGTGCGAGAGAACAGCGCGTGGTGTGAATCAGATTGTATATAGATGTGTATGTGTGTGTGCATGTTGTTTGTAGCAGCCGTCAGAGCTACAGTGAGCCCATTGGATTTTTTCCGCTCACCAATATCGTCTGTATTAATGGCGAGGGTGTTAAACCAAACTTTTTGTATGCCGTTTTATTTTCATGTGCTATATATATACATATATTTATATATATCTGTGTGTGTGTGAATTGCTTGTAATATGCAACAACGACAAACAAAGAGACTTTATTATGCATGAATCATGTTGCCTGCCAGCTACTGTTGGAACGGAACATAACCAAGTTAAGTTGGCGGTGTGGTGAATTTCTCCCAAAGACACCCATACACACGTAGCCCTATGTATTCTGCATATATATTTGCTAGCATTTTTATTAAATTGTATGACGATATTTGCAGAAATCGCATAATTGTCAACAAATTATTAGAATATTTTAATAGCGAAAATAATATTATCTGTAGATGGTGTTTTAAGATGTATCTGAAACTATTGGTATTTCATTGTGCTGCTTAGCACCATTTTAAAGTGAGACCTGTGCAAACGGGACAGCTCTATATTGAACATATCATGTCCCATGTGTGTGTGACGCTCTCTCATTCACACACACACACACACACACTCTCTCTCTCTCTTTCCCGCCGGTGCTCTCGCTCTCTGGCATTTTCGAATTTCGAAAGTTGTCTCGCCGCTCTTTTCGAGTAGTGCTGTTTGCGCTGTTGCCGTGAGTGCCAAAACGGCGGCAAAGTAACTAACATACATACACACACACACAGACGCAAAGCACACACAGATACAAAAAACGAAAAAAGAAAAATAAAGGCCAAGCCAAAGCGTAATAGAAAAAATCCAAAGAAGAAGCAACAGCAGCAGAAGCGGCAGCAGCTGCAACCAACCAACGTGTGTGTGTGTGTGTGTTACAGAAGAAAAATTGTCAAAAAGTAAAAAAGCAAATTCAAAACATTTTGTTGTTTCTGTATTTATTTTATTTTGGCTTTGCTTTCCGAGTGTTTGTTGCATTTCGCATTTGCCGAACGCGGGAGAATCATCATCGTGTATCGTGTGTTGCTTGCTTGTGCTGCAATGTTTATGCGATGAGATGTTTTTGTAGATCTGGATGTATTGTGTGCGTGTGCATTCGTCGTGTTTGTATTTTGTTTATTTTAACTGTTTCATCGTATTGCATTTAATTGTTTATGTAACGAAAAATGGAATTTGGTTTTCGCGCCTAAGATATGTATGTGTATGTGTATTTGTGTTTATGTGCAGTGTAAAATTCAATGCAATCTCAACAAACAATTCAATTGAATTATATGTTGAAGCAACCGAAACGTTTTAGCTGAGCCGGTTAAAAATTGTTTACAATTTTGCAGTTTACATTGATGGGCGGGATTATTCAGATATTGATATCGAGTATCAAGTGCTATTGACAATATATAAATTTTAAATGAGTTTTGATTGATTTACGCGCAAATATTTAATTGAAAAAAATAAAAATAAAAAATAATCCCAATTAACTTAATTTCTGCTTTATTCTACTTGCAGTCTCGCTGTTCGGCAGAGCGACAAACCCGACCAATAATATCAACTGAAAGTTTTACAAAGATAAATCAATAAACAACATTCAACATTGAATCTGCTGTAACTAAGAGAAATTGGCCATACAAAATGGCAACTGAACTGAACTCGCAACAGCAAAGGCTACATTAAACTGAAATCTGGAGAAGCCGCGACACCGGCAAGTGGTGGTAAATATACATATATACATAAATATACAGAAAGAAATCAATATTGTTAATGACATTGTGAATTAATCGAATTTCAAACTCTTCTAGTTGAAGACAATTTACTGAGCATGCAACGGAAACAAAAGCAAACAGCAGCCGTCGAAGAAGCAGCCGCAACAGCCGCAATAGCCGTTGAGAGAAAAAAGCAACAGACCTGCAAAAGCAATTGCAGCAGGACAAGCAAAAGTAGCAGTAGCAATAGCAGGAGTAGCAGAAGTAACAACAGGAGAAGCAGGCGCAGCAATAGACGGAACACCTGCATTTCTCGACCACTCAATCATCATTGGCTGCTCTGAGCAGCGGGGCGAACTAAACAGGACGCGTGAGCAGGACGAGACGGCCCCGGGCGTGTGTGCTGCGGTTGTGGTGTGTGTGCGTCGGCCGTCTCAGTCAACTTGAGGAGCAACAAATAGCAGCATCATAATTCGCTGATTGATCTAATTATCAACAACAAATAACCAGCAATAAGCAACATTAGAGAAAGATATATATCTATAAAGAACAATGTCATCCAACGAACCACCGCCACGTTATGAGCCCCCTGTGGAGCCCATCAATGGTATTGTCCAGCCGCCGGTGGTGCCGCCACAGGACCGACCTGGACGGAATACAAATCAATTGCAATATTTGATTAAAACAGTGATGAAGGTCATATGGAAACATCATTTCTCCTGGCCCTTTCAACAGCCCGTCGATGCGAAGAAACTGAACCTGCCCGATTATCACAAGATAATCAAACAGCCAATGGACATGGGTACGATTAAGAAGCGCCTGGAGAACAATTACTATTGGTCGGCGAAGGAGGCCATTCATGACTTCAATACAATGTTCACCAATTGTTATGTGTACAATAAGCCCGGCGAGGATGTTGTTGTGATGGCCCAAACCCTGGAGAAGGTCTTTCTACAGAAGATCGAATCGATGCCGAAGGAGGAGCTCGAGCTGGAGCCCGTCACGGCGAAGGGCGGCAAGAAAAAGCAACGTGCACCGACCACGCCCAAGGCGGCCAATAGCAGCGCCAGTGGGCTTGCTGCCATCTCAGCGGGCAGTGGTACCGGCGTCGGCAGCAGTAGCAGTGCAACGGCAGTCTCGGCGACCAGCACACCAACAACAGCCGGTAGTAAGGCAGCGCACAGCTCCTCCCAGCTGACGCCGATGAGCGCGTTGCCACAGTCATCCGCGTCGGGCGTATCAACGCCGACGTCAGCGGCTGCACAGGCGGCGGCAGCAGCGGCAGCCATTCAAGCAGCAGCTGTAGCGGCAGCACAAGCAGCGGCCAACTCCCGACCTGTATCCGCCATGGGCGGCACGGTTTCATCAACGGCCGGAGGCGTTACACCGTCCATACCACCGATAAGCACAATGCCACCGCATACGGTTCCGGGCAGCACGAATACAACGACGACGACGGCGGCGATGGCAGCGGCAGCCGCTGCTGCAGCGGGTGCGGGGCCTGGAGCAGCAAATGCAGCTGTGCTTAATGCGGCCATGGCCAGTCTACTGAATCCTGCGCAAAGCGGCGGCGGCAACAACTATGGTGCGGCCGGCCAACAAACATCGCTCAACAACAGCTCCCTGCTCGACGGCAATGCGGCGGCAACAGCAGCGGCGGTCGCCCAAGTGCAGGCCGCAGCAGCGGCAGCGGCAGCGGCTGCCCTGGATGGATCCGGCGGTGTGACAATACCAACGGCCGCTGTCAATGCAGCCAATGCGGTGCAAGCGTATGTGAATAGTACGGCGGGTGTTGGTGTGGGGGTTGTGGACGCGGTGATACCGCCACAGCAGCCGGCTAAAATGAAGAAGGGCGTTAAACGGAAGGCGGACACAACGACGCCGACGGCGAATGCCTTCGAATCGCCTTATGCCCAAATGGACTCCAAGGCAGCCAAAATAGCGACGCGGCGGGAATCGAATCGTCAGGTAATTGGCAAAAAGGTAAGAGGCAATGGACAGTGGTTCAACTAATTCATCAATTGTTGTCTATATATATATATATATATGTGTGTGTGTGTGTGTGAGAGAGTGTGTGTGCGAATGGTTGTACTTAATATAAGTACATAAATGTTTTTAACACATTTTATTTGCAAAGAATAATACAGGTTTAGCAGTCGGGTAAAACCGATTGCAGAATACTCGCATACAGCTTGCAAGAAATGCATCAACAGATATAGAACTATGCAGATTGTCTTTATATAAATCTATATCGGCTGCAGATATGTAAAGGAGTATATATATCAGAGCAGCGATTATATTTAGGTAATCCAATGAATGTCTATTAAATCGAGCATAAATACCTTTATATATATGCGCCAGGTCCCGGATCTTTGTGTTCACTTGATATTTTTGGACTATTTGCAAATTAACGTAAATTTCAATATATTTTTTGATCAAAAATCAGGAGTGAAAATGTTCTGTGACTGAATTTGTAATCTGAATGTGTAAAGTATCACACTGAACTTTATGACAGGAATATCAAGGCTAAATTGTTTAAGAAATTCAAAGCAACAGAGTTGATTTGAGCACAGACTTGTAAAGCTTCGATATTTCGATAACAATAAACACGTTTACGAAATGAACATGGGGAAAAGGAAAAATATCATATATATATCTAGAATTTTTAGTTGATTTGAATAAAAGTATTTGATCTAGATTATAGTCATAGTTTATCTATATCTAAACACGCACATGAAAACACAGCAGACACACACACACACAAACAAACCCAAATTCTTATATGATACACTAGCACAATCTTACACACAGACACACACACACACACACACACACGTTCACATGTATATATTATATATATGTATAGAACACAACACAAATACACGAATAAATTTATCAACAGCTCATGTATTAAACGCGCTGCCTTTGCCTTTTACAATTATGATTTGAGATCACCGAAATGCATATTAGAGCTGAAAATCAATTAACATTAATATCGATCAATAGAGACAACAAGTTAAAAGATAAATTAATAATCAGCTATCGTTATAGTTTTTGCTTTTCAGTTCTAAATATGTTATTCCATAATATATAAATATAAATATATGTAAATATATATTTTTGATAAATAGTATATTTATAAATTTGTGTATATCAATTGACTACTGATCGATAAACCATTTTCTGAATGCTCTAACCCATTGTCGCTTCTTGTTTTCTTCTTTTCTCTCCATCAATTATTTTGTATTATTTTTCGAATTCGTTCCAATCATCGTTATCTCGTTATTGTCATTGCACACACACCACGCACGAATCGAACAATCGAATCGATCGAATAATCGACCAATCGAACAATCGACCAATCGCAATCGATCAATTTGAAAACCAACCAAAGGATCTTACATTCCAGGGCTCGGGCTATCCAATGTCACCATTGGGTGTCGCTGGTGTGCCTGGTCTGGTTGCCGGTGGCGCCATTGGCGGCGTTGCTGGTGCCAAATCGAAGGAGAAACTATCGGATGCACTTAAATCATGCAATGAGATACTCAAGGAGCTGTTCTCCAAAAAGCACTCCGGCTACGCCTGGCCCTTCTACAAGCCCGTCGATGCCGAGCTATTGGGCCTGCACGACTATCACGATATCATCAAGAAACCCATGGATCTGGGCACCGTTAAGCGTAAAATGGACAATCGCGAATATAAGAGCGCGCCGGAATTTGCGGCCGATGTGCGATTAATATTCACCAATTGCTACAAATACAATCCGCCAGATCATGATGTCGTTGCCATGGGTCGCAAGCTGCAGGATGTCTTTGAGATGCGTTACGCGAATATACCCGATGAGCCCGTCGCGAATGCGGCGCATCATCATCACGGCTATTCGAGTACGTCAAAGCATGATGCAAGTGATTCATCAAGTGAGGACTCCAGCGATACGGAAAACGAATCGAATTCGGATGAGGAGCGCAGTGCCAAGCTGAAAATGCTCGAATCGAAGCTGCTCGGACTGCAGGAGGAGATACGCAAGCTGGTGGAGGAGGCGTCCGCCAAGAAGAAGGCTAAGAAAAAACTCAAAGAGAAGAAGAAGACCCTCGGCCAGGGAAGCGCCAGCGCCGCCAGCGGTGGCGGCAGCGGTGCTGGCAGTGGCGCTGGACATCATCAGCATGCGGCCAGCGCCAGCAATGCCAGCCATGGTGGCGTCACATTGCCCGCCAATGTGGCTGGACTGAATGCTGGCGGTGCGGCGGGCGCCAATTTGTCAGCGCTGCTCAACAGTTCGCTGGTGGGCGCTGGTGGCGTGGGCGTGGCTGGCGGTGTGCCCGGCGCGGCGACGCTGCAGCATGTGCACGACGTGGCCCTGGCGATTAGCCAGCTGACGGGCGGCGGTGCCGCTGGCGGAGCGGGCTATGCGGCCGGCGTCAATTCGGCAGGCGTGGCAGCCGGTGGTGGCAAGGCGGCGGCCGGAGCATTAGCGGGCGCACTGGCAGCTGGAGCAGCAGCCGGTGCCGGCGGTGCAGGTGGCGGCAGCGGCAGTGGTGGCAGTAAAGGTGCTAAGGTCAAGGGACAACGCGGCGCCAAAGGCGGCGCAGGCGTGGCTGCCGGCAATGCAGCGAGCGGTGTGGCTGCTGGTGCGGCCGGTGTTGGAGCGGGTGGCGCGTCTGGTGGCGGTGGCAGTGGTGGTGGCGGCGGCGGCGGTGGCAGCGGCGCCAGCAGCAATGCGAAACGCACCAAGGGTAGCAATAACGCCAGCGCTGGAGCTGGCGCTGGTGCTGGTGGTGCCAGTGGTGGAGCCGGTGCACGCGGCAGCAGCAAAAAGAAGCCCAGCCAGGTGATGAACTTCGATTCCGAGGAGGAGGACACCGCCAAGCCAATGTCCTACGATGAAAAGCGACAGCTCTCCCTTGACATTAACAAGTTGCCAGGTAAGTTGCGCATGCATAAATTAATCACTATATATATATATATATATATATATATATATATATATATATGTATATGTCTTATATATGTGATCACACATGAATAATCGGATGGAGAACAGATGTGCAGTTGCTGTGAATGCATAGAAGAGCTCTCTCTATAGATCCAATAGAGCAGTGTGAATGAAACCTAAAGATGGATAGATTGTTTTTAGAAGTTAGATTCTTGAGCAATATAGAAACTGAAAATTATAATTAATGCAGAATAACTGCAGATATATAGTAGAGATTTGTATAGATTATGGAATATATATGAAAAAGTTGATATATAATTAGTAGAGGAATAAAAAACTTAGATTCTATGCAAACTTGCAGTAAATTATGACCAAACGAATAGACGAAACAAAGATCAAAGATATATGCGTATATACATTCTTAGCTTATATCAAGCTAGTTTATAAGAAATTAGTTCCTTGAGGATTACAATAGCCGATGTATAAACTATAGAAGAACGAAAGAAAAAAAAATCATCTAGACTACAATGAAATCGATTAGTTTAGAGAATAATCAGGTATTAATGTGTTTGATCAATATATAAATTTATATATGTATATTTAAAATAGACTAATAATAATATTAATAAAATCTCTCTTTTACGCTAGGCGATAAACTGGGACGTGTGGTACATATTATACAACATCGTGAGCCATCGCTGCGCGACTCGAATCCGGATGAGATCGAGATCGATTTCGAGACGCTGAAGCCGTCGACGCTGCGCGAGCTAGAAAGCTATGTGGCGTCGTGTTTGCGCAAAAAAACACGTAAGCCATATTGTAAGTTTGTAACTAAACCGAGACCACAATCAACATCAACAACAACAAGAACAAGAACAAGAACAAGAACAATAGCAAGAACAACAAGAACAAGAACAACAACAGCAAGAACAACAACAAAAAACAACATCATCAACAACAAGAACAACAAGAACAAGAACAAGAACAACAATCAATTCTATCAAATTTATAAGAAATATATCCTATTTTATTGTATTTCAACTAAAAAGAATATAATTCAAATTCATATTGTTGTATGGCGTGTTGCGTTTTGCTGTTTGCATTTGATATTTTTGTTTTGTCAAAATTGTTATATAAAAAAAAACATATACAGCGATATGAACGCTAAAAAAAACTCTTTTAAAACGATTTTCCAAATTTAAGACAAAGACAATGAACAACAAAAAACAAATATGCGCACAATTTATTGTATCTGTGCAAGTTATTTTAGTGGTCACATGTTTAGTTAGCTAAACTCTCAAAAGAATAAAAAAAAAAAAAAAAAAAAAAAAAAAAAAATTAAAATGATAAATAAAAATAAAATCCTTTAAACAACCATCAAGAAAATCCCATAGAAATATCCCAAGTTTCCATCTTTATTTCATTTAATTTTCCTTAGTGCTTTCCATTTTCCTTCATAACTTACAAAGATAATCAAGAAATTAGTTTTCTTCGGTCTGCCGAAGATTAAATATCCTTGCAGATGATTTTATAGTTTGTGGAGCATCGATAAGAGTTGTTAATATTAGATAGTTAGTATCGAGTACATATCGATATATAAGACATCGTCAAGCTTTAGAACTTTGTGATGCAGTAACTGATACAGTATCCTGTGCTATATTGGAATCTAGATCTAAGAACTAAAAAGTAGGAATTTCAATTCCAAATGTTTCATTTTTACATATATGTATGTATGTAAACTAGATTGGTATACTGAGCATAGATCAGATAAATGAATGTAATATTGATTCATATGCAAGGTTATTTAATATAGAGCATCAATGTGTGGACTGTATGTTTTTAGTAGAGCGGCATAATCTATCCAAGCATTACAATAACATTGCATGCGCCTCCATCTCTTGCATTCGTGTGTGTGTGTGTGTCCGTTGGCCGGCTAGATGGATTGACTTATTGCTCCATATAAATATATATAGTAAAGATGATAGATATTTACAACAATGAAACGCTCTAAAGCATGCTTTCTATATTTTTATTCTATTTCTTTTTCGATTTTCAGTTGAACTCTTAATATTATTCTTTTCTCTGCATTCACCTCTGTTTGCTATCTCAACTGTTCCTCTCTATCCATATACACATATATCATGATTGTATTTTATATATTTTGATATATGTATATCGCTTTCTGTCTCACATCACTAACCGCATTGAGTCAGTGTTGAGCTGTGAAACGTTTGACACACTTACTAAAAAAATTTCTCAAATTTCTTTTTGCAGATAAAAAGCCTTCCGGTAAATCAAAGGACGAGCAAATGGCCGAAAAGAAACAAGAACTGGAGAAACGGTTACAGGACGTAACTGGCCAATTGGGCGCTAGCAAGAAAACAGCCAAGAAAGGTAATATAATTAATATACAATTAAATATTAACAATTGAATGAATTGATTTCTAAACTTTACATTCCAAAATTTCTTGCAGATGAGACAACGTCAAGCAAAGTCGAGGCTGTGCAGCCAGCGAATCCTGTGTCCTCTAGTTCAAGTTCCAGCGATTCATCGTCATCGAGTTCGAGTGATAGCAGTTCGAGTGACTCGAGCGACAGTGAAGCAGGTTAGGACGCGTTTTGTTTGTTTGTTTGTTTGTTTGTTTTTTTTTCTTCTTCATATAAGACCCCCAAAAGTCTATATACATATATATATATATATATATATATATATATATATATATATATATATATATATATATATATATATATATTAACTTATATGTATATGTTTATATATATATATATCTGAAATGAAATGTTATAAGATTGAAAAACAAAAACTTGAGGAAACAACAAAGAAAAGCAACAACTCACAGAAGAAACATACACAGAACAGAAACTGAACAACAACAACAACAACAACAACAACAGCAACAACATACATACATACACACACACATACACACACACACATACACACACACACATACACACACACACACACATACAAAGACACACATACACAAAGGCATACATATGTGTGCTTAATAACAACCACAACTACAACTACTACATTATCATATATACAAGAAAAAAAAAAAAAAAAAAAAAAAAACATGCAACAATTAATATTTTTTTTATACTACAATTATGTTTATGATTATGTTTATTATTATATTGAATTTAATTATGATTTAATTTTACAAATTAAGCGCAAAACTTAGTCGAAAGAAAATATGATTATGGAAAGAAATCAGTTTTAAGTCCAAAGTTCTCTGTAAGCCAAGCTCGCTATAAAAACATAAACAAAAAGAAAAAAAGAAAAAAAAAAAAGAAAAACAAGAACAGAAACAGTACGAAACGTAACGGAACAAACACATATATACATATATGATGATAAATGAACAGAAATTAGCATAAATCAGCAAAGACTAAGAGAACGCGATAGCGAAGCGAGTGGGAAAAGGGAAGGTGGGAGGAGCAGCGTTAGCTATTGGGAAAGTGTTATAGCTCTAGTAGTTAGTAGGCAGTGTTGTAGAGCGTTTTGACAACACTACATTACGTACATATAATTACTATCTACATATATATGTATCTATTATATATATATGCATAAATAAGTGTAATGATTCAGGAGAATTGTTATGTAATTGAGAAATCGAGTACGAGAATTGAACAGAGTTTAAAGCTTAGTAATTGGCTTAATTATATTTCGCAATATGCATAGAATACATATATACATATGTATAAAGTTATAAATCTATATATATATATATATATATATATATATATATATAGATGATTGATATATATTTATATATATCTATCTATTTTTAGGTATACATTCTGTTTATTTTAGTTGATAATTTCGTGGTAAGGTCTAGTTAAAGGCGCATATAAACAAGATGCACATAATACAAAGTTAAGCGTGTAAAAGTTGTGAATGGATGTGACAGAGACAGATAGATAGATAGATAGAGTGAGCGTGTGAGCGTGTGAGCGTGTGAGCGTGTGAGCGAGCGAGCTAGCTAGCTAGTTAGTGAGTGAGTGAGTGAGTTAGCCCTGCGCTAGATGGCGCTTTTGTGCAGTGTTGTTTTGTTGTTTTGTTTTTCTTTTTTTTTTTTTACAAATTTTATTTAATACTTATCACTAATTGCGTGTAAAATAACTGTTACGCACGCACATACACATACACACATATATATACAGCTACGCTGGTGTGCAACTGTGTGTGTGTTTGTGTGTAAGTGTGAGTGTGCTTAGCCATCACACTAACAAAATTACAATCCAGCTGCCATTGTCTGTCTAGCCAGCCATTAAAGAATGAATGAAAGGGAAAAAAAGAAAAACTAAAACAAATTCAATTCTCTAAAAAAGTAAAATATTCTTTTTTTTTTTTTTTTTTTTTTTTTACATGACCAGAACAAAGTTCACGATAAAGTGCAATATGCGTTTACTTTAAAATATACATATATCTATCAATATATGTATATGTCAGTCAGTATATATACAATCGATATATAAATTTGAACGCTACGTATATATATGTATATATATATATTATATATAATTTTTTTTTACAAACCGCATAATTCATCTTAAATAAAAGCTCAAAATCTAGCGAGATATACAGTTAATTAAGTAGAGCATTTCAATTTGTTAAACAAATTGTAGTGAAAATATTTATTGAAATTTTTCTCTTTTTTTTTTTTAAACCTCGGATTTTTTGAGGTTATGTCAGTATAATGGCAGCGCGAAATTATGAAATTCTTGGCAAATTATTTTGGTTGCCAAGTCTTAATTTATTTTAACTAAACTAAAAAACCTTTACACACAAATGCACACACACACACACACACACACACACACATATATATATATATATATATATATACAAACATAAACACACACAGACACACACACACTACACACACACACACTACACACACTACACTACACACACTACATACACATATACGAAGACATATAGACACAGACGCAGAAACGAGACATACAATCACATATAACTGCAAAATGATATCTTATCGAGATATATATTTATATATGTATATGTATATGCATATATATATATATATATATATATATATATATATATATATATATATACATACCATTTTAGGTCTAGTTATACGTATATATATATATATACTATATTATATATGTATATGATTATAGATATTCTATTTAAGCATTTTTAGGTATTAAAAATTGTATTAAATGAAAAAAAAAAAAACACAAAACTTGTTTATATAAATACACATTCATATGTATATATATATATATGTATCAATACAGACACACGCAAGTATATATATATATATATATATATATATATATATATATATATATATATATATATATGCTGGTGTGTGTCTGAACAACTCTTTAATATATATATATATATAAATATATTATTATATATATAATTGTATATATATACATCTATGATTCGACAACCAGAAAAAAAAAAATAAACAAAGAAAGTTTAACAAGTTTATCTTAAAGCGAAAAACTGAAAAAAAAAAATAAGAAATAGAAGCTTACGTATGCAAAAGCTCTAACTACTTTTAAGTCTCTTGAAAAAAAAAAAAAAAAAAAAATTAAAAAAAAAACATAAAAAAGAAACATTATGATTACAAATATTATTATGAGAATATGCTGAAAAAATCGTGAAGCAATTGTGTATTGGGGGCAGCCAATCTGAAAAAGAAAGTAATGAAAAAGAGAACCAACCACTCAACCAACCAACCAACCAATCAACCAACCAAGCAATCAATCAATCGACTTACCAACCAAAAAAAAATTTTTAATTAATTAAATGAACTCATCAAAAACTTAAAAAAAAAAGAAACATTGAAAAAGTTAGCTTCAATCCATATATATATATATATATATATATATATATATATATATATATATATATATATATATATATATATATGTTTATATGTAAAACAACGAGAACACAAGATTGAGAGAAGCATCAAATAGAACCTCACACTATGAATGCATGAATAGAAATTATTCCATGAACGTACTCTATATATATCTATATTTATATATACGTATATATAGTATTTGATCATTTTTGATACAATCAGTAGTGCATAGTTCTTTCAAGCACAGACACATACACACACACATGCATTCACACACACTCACACACATACACACATTCTTAACTGCAATCATTACTAATTTCTAATACTTTCCAGAAAGAGTCTCACATATACATATAAAAATATATATATATATATATATATGTATATATATATATATATCCATTTCATATATCATTGTGCAAGTCAATTGTCATTTGTGACATGTTGACATCGATCGATCGATCAATCAATCACGCCCTTAGTCGCAACTGAGATTCTTCAATCACACACTCACACATTTTTATTTGTTTGTTAACCTGTGTTGTAATATTTTTGTGTAATACAGTGTCCCATTCAATATTAATCAATCAGTCAATCGAATGGCAAATCAGATTCGATCATTGTGTCTAATAGTTCTAAATAATAATTATATATAATTAGTGATATTTCAAGTTGGCTTTTGCACAGTCCCATGTGGTTCTACATCTCTCTTTTACTCATAATTGTTTTTGTATTCTGTTAGTCTCTCTCATGTATATCGTATATATTTAATGCTCCCTAATTCTAATATCAAGTTGATAAAAATTTTTTAAACTGGTCTCTATATAATTATGTGTAATTTTGTTATTTATTTATTTTACTCATTTATGTCTTTGTTGTTCTTTTTTTTTGTTTTATTTTTTTTTGTGGCCAAGTACTGAACAAATAAACACAGAAATAGATTATGTATTCTGTAGATGCTCTCAATTATTTATTGCCGCTCTCCCCTCATATACATATAGTATATTCATATATCTCTTCCAAACCCAAATGTTCCGTAATTTTGTGTTCCTGCCAGTCAGGTTTCTGTCATTCAATTGGGTTGTATTGCCGCGCAAGCGTTGTTTTATAGCATGCAGCTTTTGCTTATGATAAGCGGCGCAAAGCTGTTGCCTACTTTTTTGGGTGCCAACTGCGAACTCTTTTGCACACACACACACAAACACACACACACAGAGATACATACACATACATACACTCTCGCGCATTCGTCATATGGACAGACATTAAGGAGTGAATAAAGCTTATGTATATACATATATGTATGTATATAAATACAGATTTATATGTATATATGAAAACAGTTTAAATATGCTCTAAATATGTATATATATATATGTATATATATATGTATATATATAACTCTTCATAAAGAGAATCAACAGAGAATTAAAAAAAAATGAATAATAATAATAATAATAATAATAGTAATTACAAAACATTGATAAAATGCAAAATACAAAAAAAAAAAAAAAAAAAAAAACAGACAAACACACACAATTCATATGTGCATTATTTAAACTAATAGAAAATTAAACAAAAAAAAAAAAAAAAAAAAAAAGAAAAAGAAAAATAAGCGAAAAAGAAAAAAAAAAACAAGAAAAACAATTGAAATTGAAATTGATATTAAAATACACTTGCAGACAATGTGTAAAAATAAGAAAGTATGATAAAAGAAATAAATAAAAAAATAAAACGAATGAAAAGAAAAATACAAAAGTCAACAACACCAATTATCAACGATTAGCCAATACGTATATTAATAATATTTAACAAATTTGTAAGAAAATGCAATGAGAATTAGCTGGCGTGTAGGCTGGGGTTAAGGTGCGGGCAAGGGTGAGAGGGTAAGGGTGTTATATAAGTAGTTAGCTAGATACAAAATTACTAAAAAAAAAGTAAATGATGCAAATAATTAACAAAAAGAAAAGCAACAACAACAACAACACACACAAACACACACATACACACACACATGCGAAAAGCTGGGCTTAAATTTGATGTGCTCAATACACAAGTTGATTCAATTTTTTGCAGTGCTTCGCCCACTGTGCACAGTGTTTTAAGTTTGCTTGATTTCTATTATTGCGGCTAGAAAAACGAAAACGAAAACGATAAAAAAAAAAGTAAATTAAAAACAAAATTGTTTGTTTGTTGTATGTTAATTGTCGAACCGTGCATTCGCTATTTACCGTTAAATGTAATTGTTTTCTAATGTGTAAAAAAATGTTTTAGATGACGAACGCTTCCAATTTGAAATATAACTGAAAACTACTTCCAAGCAAGCACAAATCAATAATAAAAATAAAAAAACACACACACACACACACATGCACACAGACACAGCTACAATTACGAGTAAATAGTTAAAGAAGAAGCAGCAGCAAAACAACTCGTAAATTAGTAAATATACTTCAATAATTTTGAGAGACGTAGCAGCAGGACGAGGCAAAGTGAGCTGAAATGATCTACTTATGTATTTTATAGTATATATACATATATATACATATACCAAGCAAGCAATACATTTTTAAGTTAAAAACAAAACAAAAATAAACAACAACAAAAACAACGGCAGCAGCAGCAGAGAAAGAGAAAAAGAACACCAATTAAATTTAAATTGAAAAGTGAGTGAAGTTGAGGAACTAAAATTTAAAATTAAAAAAAAAAAAAAAAACTTTAACTTAAACTTAAACTAAAAAAAATCTACAGACCGCACAGACAGACTGCAAAAAAAAAATAAAAAAAAAAAAAAATTTATATATATAAATATATATGAAATAGAGAAAACAAAAGAATGAAAAACCAGAGTCAAGTTCTAGTTGAAACTGTCGAGCATAGAGTTTGTTTTTGGACTCTGTGCAGTGTATATATGCATACATACATACAGAAATATATATATATATATATATATATATATATATATATATATATATATATATATATATATATATAGTTTAGGTATGTACAGACACATATGTAAACATATATATATGTATATATATATATATATATGTATATGTAGAAGAAGGTTTATTGAAAACAAATAATTGAATGTATTTTGAAAACGCATTTTATTATTTATTTTTCGGCTGTCGGCTTTCCCCTTTACACATTGTTTGCACGTTTTTTCAAAAAAAAAAAAAAAAAAAAAAAAATTAAAAAAAAAAAAAAAATTAAGTAAATGAAAAAAAAAAGAGCAAAATGAAAAAAAAGCAAAAATATATAGAAATGAATTCAAACGTAAACAACAAATCGCATTAAATAAATTTAAATATATAAAATTTTTAATATTAAACTAAATGAACAGCAGCAACAGCAGAAACAACAACAACAACAATATAATAATAATAATAATATAAATACATTAAAAACTAAAAACATGTTTCAACATTATTTCAAACGCAAAAACCAACAGAAGCAGCAACAACAACAAAAGCAGAATTATTTATAAATATATATATATATATATATATATAAATATATGTGTATATATATTTATTTAGGTTTTTTTTTTTTTTTTTTTTGAGCGTGTGCTTTGTATTTTGCTAATAGATAACACACACACACACTGACACACATTTACTACAACGACACACTCAACAACTCAACAAATATATTTTCTTGTTTTTTTTTTTTTTTTTTTTTTTTTTTTTTTTTTTTAATTGCTGTTACTCAAGACAATTATTAATAAAAAAAAATGCCGAAAATGCGCAAACATATATATATATATATATAAATCTATTTTTTTTTTTTCTGTTTTACTCATGTTAGTTTGGTTTTGCCTATAAAACTTTTAGCTTTCTATGTATAAAAATAATGTAAATTGTTTGCTACTTACAAGCAGCAGAAGAGGAAGACTAAAAATAACAAAACTAGAACAGAAAACAAAATGTGTAAGGACCGAGAGAAAGAGAGAGAGAGATAGAGTAGAGAAAGAGATAGAAAGACACACCAAAACAGCTTACACACACACACACACACATACACTCATGTAAACACGCTCAAAGGTCTTGTAAAAATAAAAAATAAAAAATTTAAAAAATACTTTAACAAGAAAATAACACAATTTTGGTTTCAACAGCAGAAAACAAAAAATAAAAATTATTTCGATATTTAAAATTTTTTTTTTTTGCCAACACACAGATACATGTAAAGCCAAAATAAAAAAAATATATATATATAAAATAAAATAAAATCAATGCAAATGATATAGTAAAAATATTAGCTAAAGGCGCGACGCAAGGCATACAAAAATAGGGCAGGATAACTTAAAAGGAAACAAAATAGAAAAGAGAAGAGAAACAAACAATAAACGCACACACACATACACACTTATAAACAACACACACACACATACACACTTATAAACAACACACACACACATACACACTTATAAACAACACACACACACATATATATACATACATACTGACACACACACACATACTTAGCATAAAGATGCAAATAATTTATAATTTGAAAATTTAACAATAACACTGACACACACACAAACACACACACACACACACACACACATACACAATATATACCTATATCTAAAAAAAAAAAAAAAAATATTTATAGTAAAAATAATATATAATATTAAAAATCAGCTGCTAAGAAAATTTAAAAAAAATAATAATAATAATATGTTTAAGAGAAGGAAAAAACAACAACAAAATGCAGCGCATCAACAAAAACTAAAAAAAAAAAATGACAATGAATACAACAACAACAAGCGACAACAACAACAACAAAGAAAAATGTTTATTAAAAAGAAACAAAAAAAATTTAACAACTGTGTTTCTGCATTCTTCCAACAACATTTTTATTTTCGTTTCTACATTTTTTTGGCCGCCAAAAAAAAAAGCAAAAAAAAAATATATATATATATATATAATGAAAAACAATGAACATCAAATAATATACTCTATAAAAAAAAACATGTATAAAAGAAAAAAACAATATAAGGTTGGTTGATGATCATTCGCTCTTGTGGCTGGCTTTGGTTGCGTTCCTCTGCTGCCTTTTCTGTGCAGATTTTCTTACTTTTTGCAGAGCTTAGGATTGTGAAAGAGAGAGAGAGAGAGAAAGAGAGGAGAGTGGTGAGTGAGAGGGAGTGGGCGGAGAGGCAGACAGACATTGAAACAGGGAGCGAGAAAACAGAGTGAAAAATAACAAAGTGAAAGAGAGAGAGAGCGAGAGAGCCAGTGAGTGTGAGTGCGTGAGTGTGAGAGTGAGAGTGAGAGTGAGAGGGAGTTTGGGTAGCGACAGTTGTTAAATGAAACTCTGCCCGCCCGTAAATGCTGTGCCCCCGCCCCCCACCCTCTTCCTCCCCGCAACTCCCTCTCCCCCTCCCCATCCAAAACGGTAACGACAATTGCTTCACATTGGTTTCAGCGTACTCCACAATTGTATCGAGGTATTTTTCTTTCACACACTTTCAAACACAAAACATATACACTATATAGCTTGCATGTGTATACATATGTATGTATGTACATATATATATTTATATATCATATAAATATGTATGTGTATATATATATATATATGTATGTCCGTAAGCGCACATTAAATTTAACTCCTAATCACAATTAATAATTTCCTGAATTTTTCTTAATTTAACTCACATTTAACTCACACTTCAGATTTGTATATTTTATTTATTATTTCTCTCTAACTTAACCCAAACTATCCTCACTTTCAAACAACAAAATTCAAAAGAAATATTTCAACAATTCGTTCTCTTCTGGTTATAAATAATTTACTAATATCGTAAATATCGTAATATTTCAGGCGATGCCGACGATCGACCACCGCGTAAGAAAAAATCGCGTGATTCAAATGGAAGCAATGTAAGTAGCTGCAGCAATTATATACATATAATATATATATACGTACAGATATGACTAAAACTATATAGACTTGACTTGGGTACGGAATGAAAGACATACATAGAGACTGCTAAATTATGATAATTATGATCGTATATAAGAGAGCGCTGTCTGAATTTAACCTAACGTAGTGCTTTGTAACATAACGTAGTACAACGTAAAGTGACGTGGTGCAATTAAACTTAACATAGTACAACGTAACTTAACGCAGTACAATGTGAAGTAACGTATTACAACGTAATGCAATGCAGTACATCGTAACATAACGTAGTACTACATTATGTAGTGAAGTACAACGTAACGACGTAACGTAATACATTGGCATAGGCTTGCTATTTAACACTGATTAACAATCCTTAATATTGCTCCTAATGTTAATGATCGTGAACTGTTTATATATTGTAAACTGTTGATATGTTGTGCTGTAGGATTCATATGAAGTTGCAGTAATAATTAAAAATAAATAAAATTAAAATCATATTACGATTAGTTTTACCAACTCGACTTGTATGTAAGCCGTTCATCAGAGGCTCTAGGAACACACAAGTAGTTGTCGCATCGTCTTTCGATTAGATTTACAAGGCACTTCTTGCCGTCTTATTACCTTTGCTAAGCTTCACTCAAAATGTTGTTAGCTGAAAGTTTTTAATATGGATTAGGCTAAGATATTGTTGATAAAGGATATTAGTACAAGTTCCTTCTATTCACGGGTATTCAGAGCATTTCAACTAGATTTCATATAACTTCTACATACATCCTGGCACAAGCATGCTTCATGTCTGCGCTTCAACTGAGATAGAACTTGTTATAGAAATAAATTTTGCCATGGCTAAAAAAAAAATTCTCTGACAATTGACAGTTGTTAGTAATCATAGCAATACGAAGTGTTTCTACGTAAATCTCTGCTCTTGCGTGTTTCCACAATATATTAATCACTGTACATTCTCCACCTTCCTCTCACTATGTCCTCTCTCTCAATCTCTCTTCTCTCCTCTCACAACTCTTTGCTGCCTCTCATTTTGATGAATGCACAGGTAAATAATCCCAGTCTGGGCAGCAGTTTGCTCAGTAATCTGCCAACGACGCAGCAGCAGCAACAACTACAGTCGCAGCTGGAACAAGTGGATCAGATGCTGTCCACCATGCAGTCGACCAACATGCCCACAGCACAAATGAGTAAGTAGAGTGATTCGTCATTCTCCGATTGTGATTAAAACTTGACTAAAAACCATGTGCTCATCTCGTTCTCATCTACCTTTCCATTTCCGTTACGTTTTCGTTTGCACTCGTGAATTGTGCCCGTCCAGATAGCCTCTTGGCCAATGCCAATACGATGGTCGCAGCGGCCATAATGAACAACAACAATAAGACGACACCGGGTGGCGGCAGCTTCGATGCGGCCAATATGTTGCATGGTTCGGGTCATCATAAGAACGGACTGGCAGCCATGAATGCAGCGGCTGCTGCTGCTGCGGCAGCGGCGGGAGGTAATCGTATACCACCGCATGGTTATGGCGCAGCAGCGGCAGCTGGGGCTGCAGCGCAGGCGGCGGGCAGTGTGGGTGGCATTAGGATTGCTAGCAATCTGCAAAAGCAGCCGGAGGCGAGCGATCACCATGCGGCGCTGGCAGCGGCGCTCGCTTCCACCGGCAACAACAACAACAATAATAATAACAATAACAGCAGCAACAGTAACAACAACAACAACAACAACAACAACAATGCGGGCATGGGTGTTAACGATGGCCTGTCGAGCGCCTCGCTAGCCGCCGGCCTCAAGCAGATACCCCAATTCGATGATCCCGTGGAGCAGTCGCTGGCCTCCTTGGAGTTTAGCGCCTCCTCCACGGGCAAATCGTCGCTGACGGATAACTTTATAATGGCCCACCAGGCGCACCTGATGCAGCAGCAGCAACACCAATTCGCCCTGCAACAACAGCAGCAACAACAACAACAGCAGCAGCAGCAACAACAGCAGCAGCAACAGCAACAGCAAATGGACTACATGACCGAATTGCTGACGAAGAGCGTGGAGAATGTGGCCGGCATGAATGGCAACCATTTGCTGAACAACCCCATCTTCAATCTGGACATGGCAACGGCTGCCTACCAGCAGAAGCAGCACGGCCATCAAACGCAACAACAGCAACAGCAGCAGCAGCAACAACAGCAGGCGCACAACAATGGCTACAACGTGACCGACTTTAGTGGAATGCCAGGCTTCGATAATCTCAATATGTCTTCGTCCAGCCTGCTGGATCAGACGATGCCAATGGCCATGATGATGGGCAATGCGGGTGGCAAGCTGAAAGATGGTGATCAGCAGCAACAGTTGCAGCAGCAGCAACAGCAGCTGCATCAGCAGCATCAGCAATTGCAGCAGCAGCAACAGCAGCAACAATTGCAGCAACAGCAGCTGCAACAGCAACAAGTACAGCAGCAGCAGCAACACCATCATCATCAGCAGCAGCAGCAGCAACATCACCATCAGCAACAGCAGCAGCATCAAGTCGGTAGTCAGGCGGCCAACAAAATGTTGATCATACCGAAACCCATCGAGTCGATGATGCCAAGCCCGCCCGACAAGCACCAATTGCAACAGCAGCAGCAGCACCACCAACAGCAGCAACAACAACAACAGCAGCAGCAACACCATCAGAAAGTGATGCCACCACAGCAATCGCCCTCCGATCTGAAGATGCATGGCGTTGGTGCACACGCCGGCTTTCCGGTGTTCAAGACTGTTGAACAGAATCTAAAGAATGCCAGCTCCTGGTCATCGCTGGCATCGGCCAGCTCACCGCAGAACACAGCGACAATTTCGAGCAAGCCCAAGCCGGCCATGGATTCGTTCCAGCAATTCCGCAACAAAGCCAAAGAACGCGATCGTCTCAAACTGCTCGAAGCGGCCGAGAAAGAGAAGAAGCACCAGAAGGAGGCTGCCGAGAAGGAGCAGCAACAGCAGCGCAAGCATCACAAGTCCTCTTCATCATCAGCTGCGTCAGCAGCGGCCGCTGCTACTGCCGCTGCCTCCGCAGTTTCGGCAACACAAGCAGCAGCAGCTGCCGCGCTCGCCATTGCTTCCGTCAATCCGGCCAGCGCCAGCAGCAGCAACAGTAACAGCAACAACAACAATAACAACGGCAGCAACAATGCCGGCAATTCGGGCGGCCAGTCGGGATCGCAGAACAGCAGCGATCGCGATCGGGCGAGCAGCAGCGCCACTGATGCATCGCGCATCGGCAGCAGCAGTGGCGGTAACAATAGCAGCAATTCAGCCAACAGCAATGGACCTGGCAGTGCCGGTAGCGGCAGTGGCGGTGCGGCTGGTGGTGGCGCCAATAGCGGCGGCAGCGCCAGTGGCGGAATACTGGGCAATACCGGCAGCAATAGCAACAGCGGCGGCGGCGGTGGCATCGGCAGCGGTGCGGCCAGCAGCAACAGCAACAGCAGCCTTGGCGGCAACATTGGCACCGGCTCCAGCAGCCAAGGCGGCGGCAACAGCAGCGGTGCAGGTGGTGGCGGCGGCGGTGGCAGTGCCGCTAGCGGAAGCAACGGCAGCAATCTGGGCATTGCCGCGTCACTTGGTGGCACTGCCTCCGGCAATGGCCATCAGTCCGCCAGCAATGCCCAGGCGCAGCATGCGGCAGCGGCGGCGGCAGCTGCAGCGGCAGCAGCACAAGCCACCGCAGCGGTCTCCGCCTCAGTGCTGGCTGCCTCGCCACTGGGTGCCATGGAAAGTGGACGGTTAGTGGTCAAAGAGAAACTTCAAGTTATCCCAGCAAGTCAATAATAATTCTTCTTCCATTGCAGTAAAAGCGTGCACGATGCACAGCCACAGATATCGCGCATGGACGACATCAAGGCGTCACCGGGTCAGGGACAGAATTCGCCGGCGCAGCAATCGCCGCAGGATCGGGCGGCTGCCAAGCGTGCGGAGCAGCGACGCGCCGAGCAGGAGAGACGTAGACGCGAGGCGGTAAATAGACAAACAGCAATTTGGATTGAAATCGAATTTGATTACGATTAATTTTCATATTTACTTATTTCATATGCAGATGGCTGGCCAAATTGATATGAACATGCAGAGCGATCTCATGGCTGCCTTTGAGGAGACGCTGTAGGCAACGGCCGCGACGGCTGCGTCGTCGAACAGCAGATCCCATACCAGATCGCACAGCAGATCCCACAGCAAATCCAACAGCAAGTCACACAACGGATCCCACAGCAAGTCCCACAGCGGTGCCCATAAATCATCGCAATCCAATTCACATTCACATTCGCATTCCCATAAGCGGCGAATGCATCACCATAGAAAACACCGCGAATAAAACTGGCAGCAGCAAATGAAACAATAAATGAAAACACAACAAAATCAATAACAATACAAGTGACAACATAAAAATGAGTACGGACAACAAAAGCGTTGACAACAGCAAGGCATGGCTGGCACAACAACAACAACAACAACATCAACATATATCAGTAACAGTGCATACGGGCAACAGCAGCAACAACAATAATAATAACAACAACAGTAACAATAATAACAACAACAACAACAACATCGACAATGTTATAATTGTTAAACATAAGCAATGTTTGAAGTAATTATAAGTATGTTAGAAAATCTACACTTACATAGAAGGCATACCAATACTAATGTACAGATGTATGATGTACGCATGTGTGTGTGTCTCTAAAATGTACAGATTGTTGCAGACAAACAGACACACACACACACACACACACAAACGCAGAGAAAGAGACAGATAGCGCAGACAACAGAAGAATACATTAACGAAAAAAGGCAAATTTCCTTTGGTTATAAAACAAAAGCAAACACAAAACGTAAAGATGCAACAACAAAATTAACAAGTGAATAAAGAGAGTTCTTTAATTTTTTTTTTTAACAATATTATTAATATAATATTACTATTATTATTATTATTATTATTATTATTATTGATACTTGCATTGTAATATTTGATTATATCCATAGGCGCTAAGGTTCTAAATTCTATGTTTAAGAGCAATTACTTTTTTTTATACTTGTTAACTAATTTAAACAATTAAGTGCATAAACAAGAAATAAGAGCATCCAATTAGATTTTACATTATATAATTTAGTTACTTATACAGACACACACACACACACACACACAACACATGTACACAGAGAGGAGTGTATGTGCACAAAAATTGAGAAGATGCAAAATAATAGAAAATACAAAAAGAAACATTGTTATATATAGATAAGTATATAAACACACATATATACTGCAACACACACACACACACACACACACACATACACATACACACGCATATGCATAGGTAAATACACAAAAAAAAAAAAAAAAAAAACTATATAAATATTTACATTTAAGTGCAAAACTAGTTTTTAAGTAGCAACGAAATTTTTTATGTAACAACAAAAGAAAAGAAAACAAATAATTCGTAAATTGACACGTAATGTTTTATGTATGTATGTGTGCGTGTGTGAGCGTGCGAGTGATTGTGTGTGAGTTCAATTAGAAAAGAAAAACAAAACAAAAGTAGAAATAGACAAACAACAAAAACACCTAAGCTGAAACATCACATAAGTGCAAGGCAAGGAGAAACAAACAACACATCAAAATGTATAGCAATTAGCATAACGAAACACACACACACATTTTTACTTTAATCCCGCGACCCTAAGAAAAAAAAACCTATATGTAATATATAAAATATACAAATCGAACCCGCATTGGGTTCGTAACACTTGTCTTTTATGTAAAATCAGATAGCAATTCCTTGAAAGCCTTAGAAAAATGTTAACTATTCTTTTTGTCCACTGGCAATTGAGAAATATATATATAGATGTGATCCAATTGTAATTGCTGGCTAGTTTGTTTTTGTACTCGCATCAAACCAAGCCACAGAAAGAGCCGAATTCCAAACTAAAGAATAGAGAGACATGCATACATACATAGATAGATAGATATATATATATAGCTTATAGCATATAGCATATATGCATACATACAGACATCTATATAGCTGCCATAGAAATATTATTGATACCCAAATCATTGGTGGTGGACACATGGAGTTTGTTTTCGGTCTGATGGGTAACTCGAAATCGTAAGCCGATCGAGATATATATATATACTCATATATATATATATATATATATATATGCAAATATTTTTCTACACTTGAAATTAGGCCCCAGATTCCAATGTAGAATTTAGCAATAAAAATCATCTCCGATTCCATTTTTTGAACATTATATTATACTTCCATGAAGCTCTTCAGTTATGCGACTGGCAGCATATGGTTCTGCGTTTATCCACCTATGAGCCAGTCCATAAACAGACCAAAATAGCCTAAAAAAAAAAACTCCATTTAAATAGACGTTTGTGCATTCGCTCCATCTCGTTCTAACCAGTGTGGCTTAAAGACGTTCAGCGTTCGTTCGGTAATAACAAAATGAAATTGAAACAGAAACAGTAAATAGAATATATGCACATATATGTAATATATACACACATATATGTGCACACATATAGTTACAATTTTGCATATTGTCTAACTTAGTTGTAGTGTTGCGTAACGACGTTAGCTGCGTTGCCTGTGGCCGCATACAATCAATTATTTCCTATACTTTCTCTTCATTTTTGCTAAAATGTGCATCTGTTTTGTATAATATATATCCAAACGGAAAGTGAATATGAATATGTGTGTGTGTGTGTGTGTGTGTGTGTGTGTGAGAGAGAGAGAGTTCTTTTACGTAAAAACTTATAAAAATATACACAAACATGTATACAAGTTATAATACAACACAAGCCCCTCTCCGTAAATACACTCCCCCCGGCCCCATGTACGTGTCACACTATACTTCTGTTGTTATAAACCACCCAATTAACCCCTCTCCTGCTGCAGCACCCCTTTAAGATGTCACTTATAATTGTGTAAATTAGCTTTTTTTTTTAACTATATATATATATATATATATATATATACATATATTTCTATATATATAACTTTTTTTTTCTATAATTAATTTTAGCATTTAATAAAGAATGAAAAAAAAATATCATTAAAAATATATATACATATATATATATTTATATATATATACATATATGTATATATATATATCTAAATTGAAAACAAAAATAAAGATACAAGAATTAAAACAAATAAATGCAAAAAGTTTTCCTTTTCGTACCCAAAAAAAAAAAACATGCATCAATCACTAAAAAAAAAAGAGAAAACCTAAAATAAGAAAAAAAATGCATAATTAATATACATTTTAACAGCCCTCCCACGCCACGCCCCCGCCCGCCCACAAAACACATGGAGAAACGATCAGAAATTGTAGCCTTACTTAAACCAGGCGTTGGCATTTTAGCAAATAATTGTTGTCGACACTTTGTTAACTAAATTGAGGGAGCGCGATAAAACTGTAAGATAATTCAAATGTAAAGTATAAAGAAAAAAAATGCAAATGCAAATGCAAATACAAGAGATTAGTTTAGTAAACGTCTTAGCCTTATACGATACATAAACAAAAAACAACAATTCAAACTAATAGAAACAAAAAAGAAAGCTAAATGGAACCACAACATACTAAAATGTAAACTTACTAAGAACTTAACTAAACTACAACTAATACTAAAACTAAAAAAAAAAAAAAAAAAAAAAAAAAAAAGGAAACTTATACAAAAGAGAAGAGTGGAAAGAAGAAATAAGCTATAATGAAGCTGTTGTTCATTTAACCCAGTTTGGGACGTAGAAGTAGATCGTAATTATATAGTAATTTGAGAAGCAACATAGCTGATTAAAACGAAACAAACATTAACAATTTTTAGTAAGCCTACAATTAATGAATGAATGAATTAATAATTAACAATTAAACAATATATATATACACATTTGTATATATATATTACCTTTAATGCGTACACTTAGTATTAATGAAAAAAAAAACTGAATTAAAAAAACAAATTAAAAAAAAAAAACAAAAAAAAACGGGCTGACGAACGTAAAAAAAAAACAAAAATTGAAAATAAAAATTGATAAAAATTAAAAAAAAAAAAATATCCTTAGTTTTGTATTTTAACGTTGAGCAGCAGCCAAACAAAAGCTGTTTGCTGTGCAACAGCATCAACGGTACTGCACTTAGGCCGTTCAAGTGCAACAGATGGCGCCACTGCGCTTTGGTACCGTGAATTAAGCAATCTTCAAAGAAGGAAAAAAAATGAAATGTGACTATATCTATTGAAGTAATTGTGTTCTTCGTTGCAATAGATTAGTCTTTTCTATTATCATTATGTTGAGTAAAACTGGATCTTCCATTACCTTTAGAGCTTGAACCAAAATTTGAAATATGAATTATAGCTGATATCGTCATTCCCTTTCAAAAATCATGTATATCAACTTTTCGCTGTTCGTGATAAATGAGAAAAGACTTTATCATCGGCAGCATTGGAGCTAGAGCAGCTGAAATGCATGTCCTCCTTGAAAATTCACAAAATTAAAATATATATATATAATAACATATATAAATACGATTGCCCATATCCAAATCTTATATCCTGTACAAATAATACAAATAAATTATACTGTGCGATCAATTGGCTCATGCCTAATCCTCATGCCTAAACCTAGTTTAACTTTTTTTCTAAAAATTTTTATTGCAGTCAACCAGCATATTTAATATAAAAGTGATTTTATTTATATTATTTAAAGATCTGTATTTACTTAGTTGCTTTTAGATCGTATCGTAATATCGTAATGCAACTTCATATAAAATGTCAAAATTGAATTAATTTATTCTGCCATCATGTGCGCTGACAAAAGCTGACTGCTACACTGCTTGCGTTGCAGCAAGATAACTTCAAACTCTAGATGGCGCCAGTTGATGATGAAAACTTGAAAAGTTATTTTTTTTGTTTTTAAAATTTATTTTGATTGCTTAGAGATATGAAAAAAAAGAGTTGCTTAGAAAATATTCTTGTACTATACATTATGATAATTAGTTGTCTATATTAATTAACTGGTGAGATTTTGTGCTAAAAGCCCTACAAACTTAAAGTACTTCAAATACTTGACGAAAAAAAAAATGGTAATGCACTTAATATTATAAACCGCAAACTGTACGAATTAGAAGCAGTGAATGTGGCTTAGAAGTCGCTTAGAAGAAACAGTATGAAAGTATTCACAGATAAGCTGCTCCTCCTTGAGAAAAAAAATTAATGCTCAAATCGAATTGTGGAAACCAAACGGAACTGAGACTCGAACGCGTTCAACGCAACAAGCAGCTGGCAATCTGGCTATGTGGCAATCGATCTGGTTATCGATAAACAGCGATTCTTATCGCTGCCTAAACCGACACCTTGGCGGTAAAGGCGGCCAGCTGCGCCTTCAGCGCATCGATCTGGCACAAAAGCTCGATGTTCTGGCGCTCCAGATAGGCAGCCCGAATGGCGATCTCGTCCTCCTTGATGCGACGACGATCGCGCGACTTCTTGGCCGCTGCATTGTTCTTGCGCCGACGCTCATAGTAGGCCGCGTCCTTTACCTGGCTGCCGCTGCCCATGGGTGTGCCGGCTGCTGCAGCAGCTGCTGCTGCTCCAGCGCCCGATGCTGTGGCCGATGGCTTCTCGAAGTTGCCGGCATGGGAGTCGCAGTCACTCGACTCCTCAGCGGCGGCACGATCCTCGCTTTCGCTGTTGTTGTTGGAGCTGCTGCCCTCATTGACGCTGCCGCTGCGCGAGTTGGTGCGTCTCATTTTTGGATTGGTCACGGTGCGAGAGCCGCCATTCGAGCTGCGAATCTGTTCCAGAACACGCTTACGATATTCTGTGTAGCGCTCGACACGTGGGTTATCCAGAAGCACATCCGTGGCTGCGAAATTGGCGGCAATCACTAGAGGATCACGGGGGAAAGCCTTGAACGGACGCGTATTCTTGCTGCCATCGACGCCACCGGCTATGGACAGTGGTGCTGAGGTGCTGCTGGTGGGTGTCGTGTGTGTGATGCTGCTGCTGCTGCTGCTGTTGTTGTTGCCATGCTGATGATGATTCTCACCGGTTGGTGCTGGAGGCGATTGTGGGGCCTCGAGGACATCGATTTGCATGGTGCTGGCATTGCTGGCTGGGCGTGGCGAATGCTCCACGGCGCTGGCCGAGACGGCAGCAGCAGCCGCCGCTGCAGCCGAGGCGGCGGCAAAGGTTTGCAATAGGCTTGCGGTGGCATTGCTGCCGGACTTGGCCACAGCTGCGACAGTATTCGGCTCCTGCTTGATGCTGCTGCCGTAGTAAAGGGCCGGATAGAGCGAAGCCAGCTGTTGTTGCTGTTGCTGCTGCTGTTGCTGCTGGGCAACGGCTGCCTGGGCGGAGTAGAGCAGATTGCTGGGAATGGCTGTGGGCGAGGCGGCGGGCGAACCGCTGCCGTAGCTGTAGTTCGTCTGGTAGGGCGAGGGCGTCTTGCGTGGCGTCTCCACGCTGTCGCAGCGACGCGACAAATCCAGCACCTCGGCGGCAGCAGCAATCGATTGCTGTTGGTGCTGCTGTTGCTGTTGCTGGCTGAGCGCTGCGGCGGCAGCGGCACTGCCCAGCAACTGTTGCTGATAGGCATAGGCGGCATAAAGATCCATTTTGGGCAGAGTCAAATGCGATGCTTGCTGCTGCTGCTGCTGCTGCTGTTGTTGTTGTTGCTGTTGTTGTTGGTGATGTTGCTGCTGCTGTTGGTGGTGGTGTAGGTGGTGCGACTGCTGCAATTGGCTGTGTTGCAGCTGATATTGCTGCAGATGATGAGGATGATGATGATGATGCAGCAAAGGTTTGCGATCTGCACAGCAAAATAGAGAGAGAGAGAGAGGGAAGAGAGAGTGTTAAAATGCGGGCCTGGCATTGCTGAATGGGGGCGTGGCTACACTTACCAGTCTTTAGATCAAAGAACTGCCCAGTCAAGAGTTTCTCGTGCATCAACATGTTTGCTGCTATTCCAAAGCCTTGCTCAAAATTGTTAGTGTTGTGTGTTTGTGTCGTTGCGTGTGCGTATGTGTGCTTGTGCGTGTGTATGTCGTATGTCTGCACGTTGACGTTGTCGAACGTTAACTGATTTCAAAACGGCACTCGGGCTGCCTTTTATACGCCGACGCAGCGGCCGTACGATTCATTCATTTACCGTTGCACTCTCACTAAAATGGCGGCCACAACAAGGAGCCGGGCGAGCGGCAGGTAGTCGCAGCGCACTAGGCTAGAGAGCAAAGGCAAAGGGGTGAGTCGCACACTCACTCACTCACTCCCTCATTCCCTCACTCACTCACTCACTCGCTCACGCACTCGCTCACACTTGCATGCTGTCGCATTAGTTCGCTCTTTCTCTCTCTCTCTCTCTTCCTCAGTGTTGCTCAGCCTCAAAGGGTTTTACGAGGGTTGTTGAGGTTTGCCAGAGCTTGACCCTTTATGCTGTTCGATTCCACTATTTTCGTCACATTTTCCGCCTCGGCTGCTGCTTCTTCTTCTTTTTTGCATTAGTTTTATGCAGTTTTCGCGAAAACTGTGTTTTTTAAATGCATTGTTTTTTTTTTTCTTTTTGGGTTCCATTTGGCGTATTACAATTTCTTGCGAGTTACTTTTCTATTTTTAATTCATTTCGGGAAAATGTTTTCATATTCTTGGGTTTTTCTTTTTCGCAGCGTGAATATATGAAATCTGAGATATATGATATGTATATGATTTATTTATGATATATGATATATAAGATATTTGACATTTAATAACATATATGAAAATATTTATTTATTACATGAATATGAATATATTAACCTATTTATCAGATTTCCTTGGATTGTTTCTAGGTTTAAATTAGCTAAATATGGAAATATTTAAAGCATTTTTAAATGCAATATAAATTATATACTATAAATATATAAATAAATGTATTAAAATGATATTAATTTATGGCATTTTGCAATTGAAAAGAAATGTCTAAATATATAAAACATAATTTAATATGATTTTATTCATTTATATATGATTTGTATGCAATTTAAGAATATTGAAAATGTCAGTAAACTGTATAAACATCATAAATAGTCTTATATATCATATAATAGTTACAATTTGTTCTTATTTTTTTTTTATATTTTATTTTTAAGCTAGCAAACCTAATAACTCATTTTCTATATTAACATATATATTCATATCTGTAACATAAATAAATGCTATCAAGCTTAGCTAAATATATGCAATATTTTTCATCATCTTTGCTTTGTCGGTTCCATAAGAGTGAGAAGAAACTTTAGTTTGGGTGATCACGAAAGTCTATATTCTGGTCAAGTTTTACTTAGCTCTTATAGAGCTAAGCAACAAAATGAGAAGACGTAGATGTAGGCATGGAACTAGATATAGAACGTTTATATAGAAAGTGGTCAGCACTTGATCTGAAAGTGTTTAGAGAACGTCTCACAGAATAGTTTAAGAACTAATGTTAAATTAATTTGGATATTCAGATCAAAATATCGAAAGTTTGTATAAAATCCAAATAATTATAAATACTTCAAATGCAACTCATTCTCATTTGAGTTTTAGCCATACATAATTATAGAAATTGCTTAAATAATGCAATTAACGTAAATTAATTAAATTAATTTTTAAGTTACATTTTTGTTCAATCATAAAAAAAAAACATATTTTAAAATCATCTATAGCAATCTAATATATATGGAAAATACATCGAAGAAAAATTCAAGTTCAACTATGCGATTAGAAATATTTGAGCTCAATTGAGGCTAGGTTATAGGCGATATTAGGAGTTGTTCTAGAAGCAATTACGGCTTAAGCCGATGCCGCAGCGGGCATTAGAAATTGAAGAACGAATGAGTGAGCAGCGAGAAGAACAAGAGAGACAGAGAGCTAGAGAGCGAGAGAGAGAGAGAGAGAGAGAGAGAGAGAGAGAGAGGTAGTTAGACAAAGTTAGGCTAGTAAGGCCAAGGGTTACGAATAGTTAAATCCGTTTGTTTTGCGCTTTTGTCTGCAAAATCCTTTTGCTGGCCAGCCCAGACTACTCTGTGTGTGTGTGTGTGTGTGTGTGTGTGGGTGTATGTTTGCAAATTTTATGCACATCTTACACAAATGATTGTGCGTGACAAATTACGAAAATTAGGCTGGCGAGCCTTTCGCGCGTTAGCGCATCCTTTCTTAACCAGGCGGGCGACCAGCAAAAAGCCTTCCTGGAAGCATTGCGATCTCGCGCTAAGACTAAATCATGCAGTTTTTGGCCAATCACTCGAATTTTGATTCATGTCGAGAAACAAGTGTCGCCGCCATTCCCATTCCCTGTCACAGGCACAGACAGAGGCACGAAGACGGACATACATTTGTATCGATCTATCCAACTATTTACCCACTTGGACCGGCGCATCCTTTGCTCTGAGCGTGGGATAGCTAGCCTTTTGTTTAACTTTACTTAACTGTTGGCCTCTGGTAACGGTTGTCCGATGTTTGAAAAAAATATACAAAGTCGCGACAAGCGGAAGTGCCCAACCTCAAGTGTGTCAACAACTAGCCAAATATCTAATATCTATCTGAATCATATAACTTGAAAGATTGCTCACAAAATATGGCCGATAAGTCCAATTGATTTATGCTAAAGCTAACTAGAAATAATAATTCAATTATAAATTATTTAGTTGTTAAGTTATGGATTTTTATATCTTGTTGGCTAATGATATTATTGAAAAAGTATATATGTACATATGATTTTCGCCTCTGCAGATCTTGACATTCACTGAAAACTGCTTGAAGAGAACAACAAGATTATTATCTATATATCATGTATAGCAAGGCCCTGATCCTCATACGACTGTGCTATCGACTAAATATTGTATAACTTCTATTAGTTTTACTCTCTTGACTATTTCTATGGCTGGTTCAATTAGAATGGACGGCGGAATGTTGAGCTCAAACATATTAGGATACTAGGATACTTAGGATATTTCGAATATCTAGGATAGTAGACTAGACCACATTGTGCCCTGAATTCATATGATTGGCATTCCATTTCGAATATCTAGGATAGTAGACTAGACCACATTGACCCTAGAATTCGCATTCTATTTCTATCCAACAAGGAATCGCTTTATTTTCCTTTTAGTAATTCATTTGTTTTATCGCTAAGCTCATATATCCGCTATAGAAGCGCATATATAAAGATGCCTTCTTCCTTAATCAGTAGTTGCCTGTTGACTGATATCGAAGCGAGCTGTGAACCGTCTACGATATCTGCGCTTTCCGCCACTACATTTAACACCGTTCCTATGACATTAATGTTGGATGTCTTATAGTAGGACTTTTCATATAGATAGTAGATACTTGCATTAGGTGTACTTTGGGCAGCTCTAGTGGGATATTTAGGAAGTCACTTTCCTTTGATCATAAGAACTCCATTCTAATTAAACATCGCACAGAGCTGCCCATGGTATCCACTATAAATGTCCATCAGTCCGATTGCCTGGTCCAGATTCACACACACACACACACACACACACAGAGAGAGACAAAACTCGATCAATCCCATGATATTCAGAATCGCAACTCATTCACTTTTTAGTGTTTTATTGAATGGTAATTGAAAGAAGAGACAATTGCCAAAGATTTGTGCACATTTCGTTGCCTAATTATCGGTAAAAAACCGCGAGCTTATGCTAATCCAACGCTAATCCAACCGTAAAAATGGTGGATTAAACTAAAACGCAGCATAACCATACACCCACACACCCACCCACACACACATGTATATATATATATATATCGGGGAAGGGACAAGAACTCATTGAGTTGGCCATTTACCTGCTGACCATAAAAAGTCGCGTCCGTTGCCAAAGAGTTGCAAAATTCGCCGTAAAAACCAGATTCAGCGAAAAAAAAATATAACCATGCCGAGCCGGCGGACCGTAAAAAAGCGAAATAGCAGATGCCATAAAGCCAAAGATAGACATAATTGAGCCGGTTGCCGTTCTGGCCGCGGCAACAAAGATGCAATATTTGTGCAATCCTTTACCTTTCGTCCTGGCGTCCTTGAGCGTGTTTTTTATGCCACATAAAAAGAGAAGAAAGACAGAAAAAAAACAGCAAATGGCCAGGTAGGGCGCTTCGAACGGGTTGCTGCTATATATATATATACATATATAGCTCGCTAAGCATTAGACTCTATTGCCCAAAAAAATAAAATAAATAAGGAGGTAGAAGCAGCATTTGGAAAGCGTTTTTTTATTGCATAATGAAAACACTTCGGCGAAAAATAAAAAACCTACAGGTCAAAATTATGGATGAGCTCTTTCTATAACCATATATAGGTATATATAGATATATAGATGCGTATATGGGTATATTTCACTTTTTGGTTAGGATGCATCGTAAAACGTGTCAAATGCTGCCAAAGGGTTCGCATTGCGGCCTCTCATTGTGAATGCGATTTTTATTATAATTTCAGCCAAAAAAACGGCACACACAAAGAAAATCAGCGACTAATTGACTAAAAGGGGTTTTTGGTTATTGCTTGTTGGTTGAGCTCAGTTATTGGTGGCATTTCGCAGCTCGACTTCGAGGAATTGCGTTTAACTCCTTGGCTTTTGTCATCGGGATTGGCTTAATAGTTTTGTCAACTATTTTTTTTTTTTTTATTATAGTCGACTCTATGAATAATCTAGACGGTCACTACCTGCAGCATGGCATTATTTAAAGCATATCAAGAGCGAGAGAAATACTTATGGTGAAGCTAGCTCAGCTAGCTAGAGGAATAATCATGCATAGGCATCCATATGCCGTAGAGGAAATGGCATTATCTGAAAGTTACGAAACAAAGACTTGCACGCGGTACACACAACTCAGGCACTCGGCGAGGACGTGGCTTAAAAATGATTTAAAAATTGTTGTGTTTAGCTGTATTTTGGTTCCATAAGCCCATCAAGCAATTCAGGTGAAGTGCACAGCTAGCTGGCTAATGAGGAAGTAGTTGCAGGGCGACGACAGAGAGAGGGAGACAGGGAGAAATAGAGAGAGAAGAGGGAAAGAGCTGGATAAGGAAGCAATGCTATTAGCAATCTGTCTAGTGTCTAGGAAGTGACCAAGGATTACACGTGTGCCGCTTCAAATGCCACAAAAGCGCACTGAAGTGTGTTACTCTCCCTCTCTCTCTCTCTCTCTCTCTCTCTCTCTGTTTCTCCCTCCCTCTAAGAAGACCGAGTTATGTGCAGCCGTTCACTTGTTTGTTTTCATATGCAAAATGCACAAACAGCCAGACACTTGCACAGATAATGGCCCAGAGCCGCTGCACAGATGGAGCGAGAGAGATACAAACAAGGACCAAAGGATGTTCGAATGTTCGATGCTCGGGCTCAGGTCGAGACACTTCCGTCACGGAAGTATTGCAAAATGGCAAAGGCCCAAAAAGAATGCCAAAGACTAAACACAAAAAAATAGAAAAATAAAAGACACAAGTTAAGTACGGTACTGCGTTAGCTTCCGTATCCGTGGTCAAATCCTTTAGGTAATTGTTATCCTATACTTGAGACATTTGCTGCGGTCCCTGCCAAACTATAATCGTCTGCTCTGCATAATCCCATTCCCATTCCGTTGCCCCAAATGCTGCTCAATTATGGCATTTTTTTAATTGAGAACAGACGGACTCGAGTCTCGACTCTCGACTCTCAGCTCATTCATGAACAGCCAGTGAAGCGCACCGATCCCTAATATATAGATAGATAAGTCGCGCCTAATGGCCAATGCTCGGCATCGTTCGAGTATTGCATTACAGTGCCAATTACTAAGGTTTTGATTACTCCTTAAAGAATGTCATTTGCTCGCAGCCACAGACGCTCGACACTTCGACCAACGCAAGAACTCTCAATGCCCATTGTCAGCTCAATATTTCGGATCTAAGCGAAAGATGATTGTCTAGCTCTCGGCTTAACTTTGTCTACAGCCACAAAATTGCATTTGAAGAAGCTATATTCTATTGATTTCTTTTACATATATGCATTTATTTTATCTTTATATATATATATATATAATATTAACGAATTGTATGTAGATTAAATCAATCAAAATTGCCAAAGAAAGGCATTATAGAAGTTGTTAAAATTAAAAAAAATATTTCTATGATAAAAATATGATTAATAATAGATTTCATTTCATATAACTTCTACATATTCAATACATACCCATAAAGAGTTTTTCATACGGTAGATTGATACGGTATTTTGATGGTATTGTTGGCCTTATCTATAGATCTTATATCATTTACATATACATAGATCTCACATTATTAAATAATAAATAAATAAATCATCTGATATAAAATATATTTCATAGTTATATAAAAAATAGTATTTCTTATGATACACATATAATAAATATAATAATAATATAAATCTATTTGCAGATCATATAATAAAGACATTATATATTTATCTAATATTATAAACAACCATTTCTGTAATATAGATCAGAGAAACCAGAATCAGCAAAGTAGCTTAGAGATTATGGATACTATAAAAATTAAATGTATCATAAGCAATCTTAAGATCAATCAATGTATCTATCTACTATAAATCTGCTATAATGATATAACATTGCTTGCTTTATCTATAGATCTTATATCATTATATTTGAGTATATCTTATGATATAATGATAATAATTTATTGAAAACCAGCTAATAGTGCTTGCTTACTCTATAGATTTTATATTATATAGATATATATAGATATGATATCATTTAATGTGTAGGTGACACATATATATTCTTCCATATATTTTCTTCCATATACAATTATGACAATGACATTAGATTACACGACAATCAATCGACATGGAATGTTGATGGATGACGCTCCGTTGGCCACCCGGATGTCTTGGAAGTGAAGTCAAATCGTTGTACAAGAGCCTGAATAGCTGGCGAGTGTTATTTAAATGGGCACAGCTAACTAGCTACTTCCTTACGCCAGGCGCATTGTAACTGTTGTTTGGCAACGGCAACGGCAACGCCCCAGGACCCGAGGCCAAGGACTAACCGAGTCACAACGTGGGAGTAGCAGTTTGTGTGTGTCAACGCCCATTCGCACAAAATTGTTGGAAACGAAAATGAAAATGAAAATGAAATGGCCGGCACAATGGATCGACAAGAAATGCAACATTTCATGGTGCATCAAAGGCAAAGGCCAAAGCCAAAGAAACGGACAATCTCGGAGAACGGGTTCAAAGCGGCCTAGACGACATACAGAGTGTGCGCTACACAAGAAATGTGAAGAGTTGAAAATTCGTATATAAATAAATAAATTTGTATATACAAATGATTATGAAAGCATAATTGAAAGTCAAGAATTAATAACTATTTGAATTCTAATTTAGGAAACCTAAGTTGACTTAAGATTTCACATATCTAATATAAGAACTTCTAGATATTTCGTTAATATTCCTCAAAATTGTATATAAATCTATAGTGAAATATGAGAAGTTATTATAGAAATATATATAGAAATATATACATACATATATAGAAGACCTAAGCATAGAAGTCTTAAGCAAACTTCACATAGTTAATATAGGAATTTCTAGGATGTTCCATATTTCAAATTTTTCCTATGAATTTAAATATAAAAGGAAATCACAGTCTAATTTGACAATCTTTATAGCACAAAAGCTATATCATTGTGAAGAGTATTATATCATATTATATTATATTATATTATATATTATAGATTATTTATTATATATTATCATATTATATATTATAATCTTATATTGCATCTTCTAAATTGAATCAATCTAGACAGTATTGAACAAGTGAAGCCATATTTAAACAATTCACCCATCTTATCGATTCCCACTCTGCCTGACAACCGAACAGACACAGATTGTAGGGTATTTTTTGTTGGTGGGTTTCGTATGAGCAGCGTTAATTTTGCATGCATCATTCGTTTTGATGAACTGTCAACGTTTAGAGGCATTGTCTGTCGCCAAATGTGTGAGAACCGTGTGAGAGAGAGAGAGAGAGATAGAGAGACACCGAGAGAAGTGTGGGATCGAGTGAGTACAGTTATGAGGAGAGATGGTACAGCTATGTCGAATAACAATTGCAACTGTAACTTCAAATCAAATGTGAAATATTTCTAATAACTCAGCACGGATAGAAAGAGAGAGAGGGAGAGCGAGAGAGAGAGAGGGGGAGCGAGAGAGAGTGGGAGATAGATAGACAGCATGTCAGTGTCAGATCTGTGCCCCGCACACTCAGACCCCGATTAAGACCCTTTATGGCGTACCCTTTTGCGAGGCTCTCCCTTGTTCCGAGCTCACTTAATTTTATGCATTTTGCCGTTGATTAGCTGCCAGCAGCCATTGTGAGGGAGCCTAAACCGTTAGCTGAGCGAGAGAGAGAGAATGGCAGATAGAGAGGGAGATCGCACTGATTGAAAGACTGCGTGAGTTAATCAAAGCGGGCCCACATAAGCCACAGTTATGAAGTAGTTTGATGAAACGAAGTCTGGAATGCTCTCGGTCCATCTATCAAGCGGTTCCGCAAAACCTTTAACACCTTTTTCTTTTTTTTTTGTTTTGTTTTCGGACGCATTGTTGCCAACGCAAAGCCGCCTACAAAACCCCGTTAGATAAAGGAGTAGGAGGGCCGAGCAGTCTATATAGCACATATATGCATATATCTGAATGTGGAGAGAGCAAAGTGAGTGCCTTTTTGTTGGCCCAGACAATCGCTGTCAAAATGAGAGACAGAGAAAGAGAGAGATAGTGCATGTGTGTGAGAGAGTGAGTACAGCATTTCATATCCTTTTCTCTCCTTGGTAATTGTGTCAATTGTCAATTCGCACGATCTTCATCTCGGCCAGGCTCTATTCTTGAAAACGGAAGCGCACGATAGAATCAAGTGAGGTTAAGCGTTAAGTCCGGGTTTTACCGTTCCGCATAACTCTTTTTGGCCATTTGGCTGACTCTTGGCTAGCCAGCGTAATATGAGCATTTAACCCTCTAAAGCCGGCTTGGCCCAAACTTCTTTGCCCTCCTTTGTTCCATGAGTTCCGAGTTCCTAGTTCCCAGTTCCGTTCAGTTTTTTTTTTCTTCCTTCTTTTTCACATGAAACTAAAAACGGGACTCTGCGTGCAACTGAAATCCATCAGATTATGTGCTCCTTAAGCGATTTAAGCCTTTTGTCACTCGAGTTTTGTAGGTGGCAAAATGTGCGTCAGTATCAACAACTGTCGTGCATTGTTCGTTCACAAAAATTCTTGGCAGAAAAAAAAGAAGATGTATACATATATATATATATATTATTTGATCATATTTAGCAGTTGCTCTCCAACTATCTCGCTCTCGCTCTCACTCTCATTCTCTCCTCTTGCTCGCTTCGTGGAAGTCCAATGCAAATATTTGGGCAAAGTTTTAGCCTCGAACCCATACACACTCAGCTCTAGGTGCGACTTTCGACTGTGCCAAGTTAATCTCGCATAATATTGCGTGAAGATGCCGCGTAATCTACGCACAAGTGCAGCGATCCTTGCTGAGCCACAGTCACGGCCACGGCCAGATCCAAATCCCATGCCAGGCTTTGTCTAAGTCCCCGACTTAGGCGTCTTTTTAAGTCCGCAGGCGATTTAGACTTTCAAAATGGTCGTCTGACTTCTGTGTCACAAAGCCAACTCCACGCATGTTGCGTGTCACTGAAATGCAGTTTTAGATAAATATTTATTCATATTGTGCAACAGATTTAGATAGATTGACGAAACTAGAAGAGGAAGAAAGTTCGAATTAGATGCATGAGTCATATTCAAGCTTTAAGCTAAATCGTTCGATGTGAGGAGAGACATGGAGAAGTAAGAGAAATAAGTATCGACAGGGGGATCGAGAGGGAGAAGAGATAGGAAAAGTAAGAGAAGAGTGAAGGAAGAAAATATATCGGGACGGAGAGAGAGAGAGAGAGAGATATGGAAAGAGAGAGCATGCATATATAAGATTAGGAGAGAAGGACGAAAAGAGACTGAAAATGGGAAATCGAGACAGATAAGATTCAAAATAAGGAAAGAGAGAGAAGCTCGAAAATATTGGGGGAAATGGAGAAAAAGAGGGAATATAAAAGAGATAGAGGAAAAGAAATAAAAGAGACTGCGTGAAAGAGAGAGAGGGAGATAGAGATCATACAGAAGAAAGCCACAATGAAAGAATGGAAAGAGATGAGGAAGGAAGAGAAGTAGGCAGAAATGATGGGAAAAGGGGAAAAACAAAAACAGAAGCAGAGATGGATACATAAAGAAAAAGAGAGAGAATAGAGAGAGAGAGAGGGATAAAGAGGGAAAGAGACGAAAAGAGAGAAATATATGAGAATAGCTGAAACAGGTAAACTGCTCCCATAAATATAATTGTATGCTATTAAACATCGTAAACTATAAAAGTTATAAACTTAGACATTCATTGACTATTTGCTGAAGTTGTCTGAGCTGTTGGATTCTTCAACTATTCTAATAATTATCACACAATTCGATTGAGCTGCGCCATATTGCAACACTCTGAGCAATGGAGTCGACAAATGTTGCGCCATTTTACGTTGCGTTCGATTGAGGTTGATCGTAAGTGGAATATCGTACGCAATTCAACGAAATTGTTAGCTCAACCAATCAGCGTGGCGGCAGCCAGCTAGAAGAAGCAGCAGCAGCAACAACAAAAGGAGCAGAACAACCACCATTGACAGCATGAGCACCACTTTAACTTCATTTTGTGCAAAACTCGAAACGAGTATCAGCCGCAGCCGCAGCCGCAGCCACAGCCGCTGGAACTTCATTAAAGATGCGACGGACGAAAGGACAGACCCAGAGCCGGATGGACGTTTGGCTTAGAGAAAATGTGACAGCTGTGCCAGCTGACCCTCAGTGTGGGCGTCTCGTCTGTCCCAGTCTGTCTGTCTGTCTGTCTGTCTGTCTGTCTGTCTCATCTGCTATCCAGTCACTCGCTCTTCCTCCCACCCCATGCGAATGGAGCTCGCATTTAATAAATAAATAGACAGCGACAACGCATGGCATTTTCATTATTAGAGATACTCCGACTCCGACTCCGACGCCGACTTCGACTTCGACCCCGACCCAGATTCACATACGTAGCATAGAAAGGGTTGCGCCTGTTTTGGCTGTTGCTTAATGATAACAAACCGGATGGTCGTGTCATGATTGGGAAGGGGCTCTGGCTACGGCTGCCGCTGCTGCTGCTGCTGCTGCTGCTGCTGTGTAGAGGGTCTGCGCGCAATGCTGACCGCTGTTTTGGTCACTTTTGGCAATTTCCCAACAATTGTTGTCAATTCCCAGCCGCAACCCCTTTTATGCATTAAGCCCGCAGCATGTTGTCCATGTGGATGTGGGTGTAGTTGTGGGTGGCTAGGCCCGGTTGCCACTGTATTGGGCTATCTGCGGAATGGAGCGTTAGATTTTGCGGTTGACCTTTTGTTGTGTCCGGATGGACACGGCGTACGCATTCATCAATTTGACGCGTTGACACATTTATAGCGCAGACATCCCGTTGAATTAGTTTGTCCGAAAATGGGTTGCCCCAACCACTCGCCCAACCACCCAACAGGCACAATCCCCAAACCCACAATTACAACCAGAAGCACAAGCTGTGCACTCAGGGCCGATCGATTTTATGCCCAGACATGTCTGCAGCTGGAGCCAAATAGGCGCTTACCAGGCAGAGCAAGAAGCTCGAATTTAACTCGGTCAGAAATAGAACTTTTGGCATTTTACTTTAAATATATCCTAATTGCTAAGGACTGCATTCAATGAAACTGTAAATTCGTAATGATATGTCATCTTGAATATGAATATAAGCCCACAACATTTATATATTCTTGATCAGGACGAAAAGCTGAGTCGACTTAGTCGTGTCTGTCTTTTTGTCTGTATGAACGTAGTGATTATATGAAGTGCAAAAGCTAGAGACCTGGAATTTCCAATCTATATTTCTGTTCGAATTTATCATTTCATTTTTCGATAACTCATCTAGTTTGCTGGTTATCGATCATAATCGATTCTTTGACTTGGTTTTATTAGGTTTAACTCGAATATCACAAAACCTAGATATTTAACTTTTTTTTTATTCAGAACTCAGACTAATGAATAGATTTAAAATATTTTTTGAATTAAAAAAAAAGCGTGTTTGAAGCAGTAAAAGCCTCTACTTTGACTACTAAATTTGCACGGTGGAAATTTGATTAAGAAAGTCCATCCAGAATAAAAGTTATTCAATATAATGAATATCTCGTAGTTAAAGCCCATATTTCAGTCTAAGCCGATGTGTGTAGTAAGGGAAGCTCATACTTATTTATATATATATATATATATATATGTATGTATACTATAAGAGAAGAGTAGATTGATTGAAATATTAGCTCTGCGCAGGATTCGGAATACCGAACAGTCAAGCATCAAGACTAAATAAAATTTCATGTTTCAAGCTTTTGTCATTTATGAGATTGCAAATGGATAGTTGATCAAGCCTATTCAGCTCTTGTATTTATATAATATATGTATGTATGAACTGTATGAGTTCCCGCAAGCCTGCTTCTGTCTGTTCTCATTCTTACTTTTAATGGGCTCGGAAATAATTGCATGTAAAACCTTATACCTTAGATTAAATCAAAGGAACACTTGATCTATCAAGTTTACTCTTGATAACTTTATATGTTCAAAATGAATAATATTTTATATTTTAGCTAATCCTATTGCCAAGAAAAATATTCGTATAATCAATACATCCAATGATGTCTAAGGTAGGAGGACACTCAAACACCTGAGAAAATTTCAAAATTTTGTGATTTCAATAAAATATTTGCAAAGGAAATACATCCGAGTTGATGGCCTTCTCAATGAATAGAAAAGAGGTACCACGCTGCTCAAGCCCTTTGGCAATGAAAACCGTTGTTGTGGTACAGTGAAACCTGATTGGATGCACCCACAAACAATTGCAGTTGTTGGCATTGATAGACGACGCAGATAGGGAACAAATAGAAATTCGAAATATCTTGAGAAATATTTGTCAATAAGCTAGAAATTCGAGCACGGTTTTTTTTTTTTTCATTCTCTTTTTTTTGTATCTGGTAAATATTATAAGATAATCGATGCCGGGTCAAACCATAATATTGTGGCCAAGCAAGTGGAATTGATGCGGTTAGACGGACATTGAGTTCCTTTTGGCCGGACCTGGGCCCGCACTTCCTGCCCGTTTGGGCCCTTCTTATAACCAGCCTTTGCTTTCATTCACTTATCTGGCTGTCATTATCGGGAGCAAAGGCATTTTCTTGTTTGCCAAATAGAGCACTGAGGCGTATCAGCTGCTCGACAAAACGACGCAAAAAGAAAAAAAAACATACAGTGAAGAAAGAGTTTCGATTTGGTCCATTCAAGATGTTAGAGGATCGACAAATGGTGGATGCGAACCAGCCAGGACAATTAGCATCGGGGTTTTCCAGCAAATTATGTGACAAAAGCGCAACTGTACAGAGCTACTCGACTAATGATCGTTGCTCGTTGATTAATGAACTTTCTTCCGAGGACTGGACAAATTCAAATGCAAATGCAAATGGAAATGGATATGGAAATGGAAATGGAAATCCTTTTGCCCAAGTCTTCGCTGCGTTTCATGTTGCGAGGCGCTCAACGTTCGATAATTAGTGCAAATGGTTATAGGATTTCAGTTTGCGCCTGGGACCACTCGCTGTGGAATTGTTTGCCAGCCACGAGCCATGTCTGTGACTCTCGGACTCTCCGTCACTAATTGTTGGCACTGTTCGGGGGAAATGCAAACTTCAGCCCAGAAACGCTGGCAATGTGGCGACTGCAATGATTTTCGTCATATATGAAAGAAAGAAAGTCAGAGAGAGAGAGAGAGAGAGAGAGAGAGAGAGAGAGAGAGAGAGAATGAGAGTGGGCGAGAGAGAGAGTTACTTGAGTTCCTCGCGCTCATTTATCATTGCGACAAAGCGAAAAGGGCCAACTCATGCTTAAGTGGAATGCAGCGTAATGAGCTCGATGTCCAATGTCCACTCTTCAGTGTCCAGTGTGGTCAGCAGCTGAAAACCGAGTCCACACGGACGCATATGTGTGCCGAGAAAGGATTCGGCAGACGCTTGTGCACATTGAATAAACAAATGCCGAGCACACACACTCACACACACACACACATATATTCTCATTAATCTCGAGGGGGCGTATTCCGCTGCCCACGCACGCGCTCTTTTACCCATTGACTGAGCCCCGAACATGCCCCGAACTCATCTCTGAGCTGGACTGCGCTCTGGGCACGGTCCATGTCCACTAATACACAACATATTGCAACTTTATGCAGGGGAAAACGGGAAGGAACATCAACATCATGTTGACGATGCGACTTTTGTTATTCTAACATGAATGAATAACGTCGCCTCGATTTGTGCCCAGAAACCAAACACAGACTCGACTCGCTATAGTATATATAGGGATTGGGATTGGGATTGGGATTGGTATAGGGAACGGGTACAGTTATTAAGTGGGCACGTGTTTCTTTTACCGATTTGTTTTCCTATGTTGGCCCTTGGGAAATACATATACCTTTATATGGCCACAGCGTTTGTTTTTCAAAATAAATATTTATTATTATTTGCTTAAGCGCAAAATTTGTGTCTATGTCTACTTCTACTTCTAGTGGCTCTTCTTCTTCTTCTTCTTCTATTTCTTGGTAACACACATGCCACATCCTCGCACAGGCGCCAATGGACATTGCCCCTTGTGGCCTAGTCGCAGCCTTCTAAGCCTTTACAGCTGCACAGCGGAAGTGGCTAGAGTCAATATGCATTATTATTGTTATTATTATTGTTAGTCGTAAGGCCTTGCATATGAGTGATCTGTGCTGAGAGCCTCTAGAAAATCCTTTTATTATCTAAGTCTGCCCTAAAATAGATTTGCTTGAGAAGTATCTTGGACAAAATTTATACAGCAAGGCAAGAGAAACTAAATTAGTTGGGTAAAGAAATTCTAAAAAATTCTAAAAAAAAAAGGATAGCCTTTATATATATTATAATGTTTTTAGCAGCTCCTTCTCAACTGAGAAATACTGTTTGCATTTAATATTTAAATTAGGGAATTCTTAGCAAATATATTCGTTTGAATTAAATCTTTACAAAAGGTAAAAAAAAAAATGGATAATAGTTTTTTTTTAAATTTACATTTTTAAACTAGATAAGGGTAGCAGAATATTAAAAAATATATGCATATAAATTTATAATTTTAAAAATATATTTATTTATTTATTATATATATTTTAGAATTAAAAAAAAAAAATAAATAAATAAATATATATATATATATATACTAATACTATAAATAATAATATTAATAACATTAATACTAAAAATAAAAATATATAAATAGTAAATAAATTAATCGAGTAAATCAATTGATTCATTGATCTCAGCAGCTATAGTATTTTAAATAAATATACTAAATATATTAAATATACTAAAAGTACCAAATATATACTAAATCATTGATCATTTAACTTCTAGTGACTAGAACCAATTTCATTGAGGTTTGTTTGTTTGCGAATTGATTATAAAGTTTATATTATATTATAATATAAACTCAAGAATTCTTTTCTTAATTTTGTAATTATTAATTTTCGTTCACGTTCGCTCAGAGTTCTTAAATCTAGATGATTGGCAAATGATTGGGCCTGACTGAAGCTGAATTAAATCCGTATATTACATTCATAAACTAATAGCTATTTGCGCAACTATTATCTAACTACGAATAATAAAAAAAAAAATGGGGTCAATAAAAAAAACCGCGCATCTTTTGTGGAGCGAAGGTCCTTTGTATTAGCTGTGGGTTCTGTGGTTCGAAAGGTATTTGCCTAAGCTAATTGCTTTTAAGGGGAATGAGAAGAAGCAAACAGGGAAATGCGAGCAATAAAGAGCTAAAGCGAGACAGAGAAACTGTGTTGGCCAGGCCATGCCAGGCGAGCACTGGCCTGGTCGGCAATTTGATGCACTATTTTCGGTAGTATCTGGCTGTGGATTAGACTAATTTTTAAATAGAATTTCAAGCTGGTCGGTTCACACGTTGCTGGCCTGGGCCATGCTGTGGGCGTGTGCGTGCCATGGATTTCACACAGTGCAGAGGCACGACAATATCAGCGAGACAGAGATAGAGGGAATGAGAGAGACGGTGCTAGAGCTGGATGGGTCTACAGCATGACGAAAGGTAAATTTTGTAAACAATTGTGCTAATTAAGCCAGCCCAATAAAAATCGGCTCACAGGCGGCTCAATGCATTCGCCAAGGGCCAAGTTTTGCGGGCCTTGTGCGTGGCTCGCTCTTGAACTAAATCCGGTAGCTTAAACGAGTTAAAGGAACTTGAACGGAACTTAATCCCATAAATTTGGGAAAAATACAATTTTAATCAGGTTAATTCGTGTGTAGCGCGCCTGTTGCATGGCCTCGGCTGCAGTGGCCCAGGACACCATGTGAGCGAGAGAGAGAAAGAGAGAGAGAGAGGGAGTGGGAGGGAGAGCGCGTGCAGGTAGCTCTAGTCAATTGAGACGGCGAAAGGATTAGGCCCGAAGACGCTGGATTATGCAGCAGCAAGCAGTGTTTCATGGCCCCGATTATGAATGCGCGCCTGCGACATTTTAATTTAATCTCAGATTACGCTCAATGCCCAGACGGGGAGAGTGGCCCGGATCAGGCATGTACTTAAGATTAGGCCACCAGTTTTGCTCGTATATTGCCAAATACACGCAAAATAAGTTCCAATTTATTGTTATGCACTGAGACGATTGCAAAAGTTTCACGTAAATCCGATAGATTACCAGCAACAGTAACAGCAACAGCAACAGCAAGAGCAGTAGCAACCTACTCTCATTTTCCTCTCTTTCTCCCTCTCTCTCTCTCTCTGTCCCATTCTATAGTCTAGTTTTCCCATTGCTTTTGTAGGTCAATTGAAAAATTACTTGAGCAGCCGCCTGTGACATTTACTTAGATCCGTGAGATTATCTAGCTTCTAGATCTTAGGCTAGGTAACATTCGCTGATCAAGCCCTCTCAAAGCCTGAACTTTTGTGCTGCTTTTCGGGCGCGATATTTGCCTCTCGTGAACTAGATCAACAAGATTATCAGATCAGCAAATTGGTCTAAGTAACTATCACTGTGCAAGCACCGATCAGGCCTCTTAAAGTAAGCCTTAGTTGTCAGCTCAATAGTTCAAGCTCACCAACGATCACTGCTCAGGCATCGATCATGCCCTCTTAAAGTTGATCAGCTCAGTTGACTAGATCAATTAACTTGATCAGTTGCTCAGCTCAGTTGACTAGATCAATTGACTTGATCAGTTGATCTGATCAGTTGATATGATCTGTTGATCTGAGAAGTTTAATTTCTAGCTCACAATGCAGTCAATAAACATAATAATGCCTAGGAGCAATGAACAGGCTAAAGCCCCGAAACTTTACTAAAAACAGCTCCTCTAAATCCATGGCGATTGCTTTGCCAGCTAAGACACGTGCTCAACGTTTGGCATGCGATCGAACGAGCAATCGTGCCGCCTCATAAGGATTATGGCGATGAGTAAACAAAAATTAAAATCTGTGATTCGCAGTTAACAGTTTTTTTTTCTTTCTGTGATATGTCAACATTGATAAAGGTGGCGAATCGGAGAGTATCAGGATCGGCGAGATCAGTAAAGGGGTTGAAATTGAATTTCAAATGCCAGAATTCTCACCTGCCGAGCAGATCGCACAGTATTGCTATTGGAGTGTGCGCTACACGTGACTGAGAGTATACACACTCACAAACACACACACACACACACACACACAATTGGCTGCTGGTGGTAGTGGTGGTGGTGGTGGTGAAGGCACACGATCGACCTTTTGTGCGGTTAACGCCCGCCCGTTGTTTGTTGGCATCTCGAAGATCTCTTGACATTTCAACTGAATGCCAGTTTGATCTCTTTTTTTACAGTGTACTCTTGTAGTGTGCCATTCTTTAGCAAATTGATTACAAGAAAATGATGTTGTTCGTTGCGGATTATCTGTATTGCCTCATCTCTCACTCTCTTGTCTTTTCTTTGGCACTTGCCTCCCGGGTTATGCATCATTATTTGACTTGGCAATCCATTCTTCTAGGGAATTTATAGACAATTGGCAATTAGATCGTTCTGTTGTTGTTTGACTCTGCTTTATCTTTTTCTACTTAACGATCGCTCCCTCTGGACTGGGGCTTAGGATATCTACGTAAGACGCAGAGTAAAGCGCAACAATCAAACGCCATTTGCACTGAAGTTATTAAATATCTGTCGCCGACTCCATTTTGCGATTGAGCAAGGGTTGTACAAGCATCCATGGGGGTTGAAATTGCCGCACAAGCAACGGGGTTGCAATTTTATGTTCATATTCATGCAACCAATCAACCCCCAAGTCCTACACACGTGTCAAAAATTAAACAAAACTGTTTGACAATCTGCCTCAGCGCCCACAGCCAAACGAATCCTTTCTCGTTAACCCCTTTAGTGAATCGCCAGGGCCAGTATAACCGCAATTAAAGTTCCTCGAAGATTCAATCTACTTGTCTATAAAGCAGTTCATATCGTAGATATACTACCCCTTTAGTTAATTGGTCTTTCCCTAACCAACTTCGTAGATTCAGTTTCATTTTTAGGAAGATATCTAAAAAGAAGCAGAGTTAGAGTTGGATATGTGTGGTTTTCGATTTCTTATATTAAGGTTTTTGATTCCAGATATTTAAGTGTAAGAAATTGATTATTATAGTCTAAGTTTAGGAATATGAGAGAAATTTAAAACGTGTAGAAATTAAAAATTACTATAATTTATATAATGCTAAAACTCAGAGATATATAGAGATATAATATATTGATTTAGATAATATATCCCTGCGAATGTTTAGGCAAAACAATAGATTATTTGTCGACTATAGATATCTATTAATTTATAGTTAGGACTTCTATTAACGTCGCCGATAAGTATCAAGTATTATACAATTATGTAGATAAATTCTCAAAATTTGTCCAGTTTTCGCCTTTTCCTTCAATCGACCCAAAATTGAAGCGAAATGAAGTGTGGCTAATCGAGTACAACTCGTAGTGCTCAAATTCCATAAACTCTATATAAGCTAGAGACAGCATCTAGCATATATAATATTTAATTTATATATATGAAGCGTGTTAGATCTCCATCTGATATAATTTTATAGGTGCACTATCCGAATATGATCTATTCTGAAGTTGTGGCAAATCGGAGAAAACTACATATATATATATATAATACATATATAAAAAACAGAGGTATGATATTTAGTTAATCAATTGACATATATGGATATATCAATTTAAGAATATATAAATTTCTAGATATATTAAATTTATAAATATGTATATAAATGAAAAGTAAGTCAATCTGAACTTAGCATTCGACCGTAACATTAAAATTATTCTTAAATAAATGCATTGCCAAATTTTCTTTAATATTAGGTAAAATAGAACGATCCTTATATAAATTATAAATATTATAATAATAATCTTATGTTAAACCTTTTTTTTTGCATTCAAATTGCAAATTTGAAGCTCATTTTCGTGACATTTCATTTGCAGATTTGTGCCGGACAATTAGCACGTTTATTGTGCGATGTGTGTGAATTTACCGTTGTCCAGCTAATCATTTGTCATTTTGGTCAAATTTTACAGTTATTATGAAAAAACAAAGCAACGTTGCGGTGCGATTTCAACGGAAGTGTAAACGTGTCCAGCAGGATGATTAGTGCTTATCTCTCTCTTTCTATATATACAGCTACTATATAGATAGTCACACCGAGTGTGGGTGTATGTATGTGTGTGTGCACAATGGCATTTTTATTGATAAAAATTATGCACGCATAAGGACAAAGGGATCTGGCAGCATGTTAGCCAACTTGACTCAGCATAAAATCAGCGAACGACGCTAAAACAAAGGACAACAGAAAGAGCAGAAACTGTCACTCGTCTGTGTCTCCGTCTTCGTCCTCGCCTTAGTCTTCGGGCCAGTGTCTACGTCTACGTCTTCGTCATAATGGCTCAATCAGGCTGGACGTTATGGCCAACGGATAACGGTAACGCTGCTGCTGCCATTGTTGACAGGCTGCCGCCTGCAAGTTTTGGCCCGAAAGGATTTGCGCCTTTGGTCAACGCTGAAATGTCATCGTGGGACCGTCGGCTGATATTAAACGAATGCTGGACGTGTGTTTGTTTAACTATTGTTGCTGTCTGCATGGTTAACGGTTAACCGTTAGCTATTGCTTTGATGGGCGCCGACACAAAAGAGACAGAGCATCGACAAACCGCAGGGACTCTGGAAGAAGAGTTGCAAAAGCAAAAACAGAGCTTCCCATAGACGTTTGACTTATGTATACTTATTCATATGACAGTTACATTAATATATATTTTTTTATTATTTTATAAATATGCTCACACACATATGTATATGAGTATGTATGTGCATAAATGGCTTCATATGGCTGAGTGAGCTCATCACATTTAAAATTCATTTATGATTTCATAAAGTGTCTATAGATTTTTGTTGGCTTTCACAAGTTAAGTTTTAAGATACAAATTATGAATGTGTTTATAGTATATATGTACATATGTAATATAATTTAATAATAATGCGAGCATACATCAAGCATTTTTTTAACTTATGTATGTATTTATGTAATACGTAACTGCAGCGTAATTTGTTTAATCCCAATTTAACGTTACGTACACTTCATACGAATTATACTGCAACGTAACTGTCTTGTGTTATCTGAAATGACGTTACGCAATATTATTCACATCAAATAACGTAAGCGTATTGAAAACGTAGTTGAACATTAAAAGTCAACACAGACGTCTAGTGAATAAATAAAATTTAAGTACACAATAATCGTATCTATCTATTATATAAAAAAATATATATATGCTGGGACTTTACAACAAACATTTTTTATTTGCTTGTGTGCAATTTTGTTCTTTTGGGATATTCATATGGGCTTTCAAATATTCAACAACCTAACCTTTTAATAAGATACTTAATATGATGTTAAACATGTTGCGCAATGTTTTCTTACATATGTATGTACATATGTATGTATATGTGAATGTACGCAAGAAATTCCTCATTATGGCAGCCATATTTACGAAGTTGCCATATAGTTCGTTAATATTTGACTTAAATTGTGTTACCAATATGGCAAACAAAACGACGTAAGATCGCCGATGGCAAGGCTATCAATTAAAATATTAATTTTTTTATGAATTATATTGATCATCATATTTTATTAACTTGCTCAAACTTGCTGATCATCAAAAGACTAAGGATCTGCGAATAGAAATTCCAAAAACTCTTATCTTGACCAAAACGTGCAGCCGCAAATTGTCTTAGAGAAAAACGTAATAGACAACTTCGTCAATGGCTATTTAAATTTGTCATGTTCCCTAAAAGGATACTCAGTACTGTGAAAATGTGGCGTGGTCGGCTGACGCCCATTTCAGTTAACGATTATTTGGCATAAAATTGGGCACACAAATTCCGTTAAAAAGCAAAGACGACAGAGAGAGAGAGAGAGAGAGAGAGAGAGAGAGAGAGAGAGAGAGAGAGAGTTTCTCAAAAAGGGATTTAGCTGCGTAAAGCGTAAAAATGCCGTTAAAACTTATTTCGAATGATCAAGAAAAATGCCAGACCCGCCCTTTGCCCTTTGGCCTGTTGACTTAAGATTACGACAAGACAAGATGAGTGTGAGTGTGTGTGTTCGTTGGGCTACTTACACTAAGCCGGCTGAGCTGCATAATTTTCCATAAAAAAATAATAATACAGAGAACACGGAAGAAGCTATTGAAAGATTTGTGCATTTGTTTTGGCTATCTTTATTTATGCAGACTATATATGTATATACATATGTGTGTGTGTGCATATATAGAGAGAGGAGAAAAGAATTACATGGTAGCATAGCATTGTTTATTGGCCCTTCTTTATGACATGCGCCAGGTCGTAGACACCGCGCACCGCCTTCAGCTTGACGCCGGGCACATCCTGCAGCCGACCGACGCGACACAGGACAATATTGTGCTCCTGCAGATTGTGTCCAATGCCGGGTATATAGGCGACCATCTCCTTGCCAGTGGACAGACGCACCAGCACACATTTACGATTGGCCGAATTCGGTTTCTTCGGCTTCTTGATCAACGTCTTCAAGACGACGCCCTTGGCAAACGGTTTCCCATCCAGTGGCTGACGTGGCGGACGCGTCTTTATGTGAGGTCCAGTGCGATGCATTTGGTTCAACGAGGCCATACCACGCAATGCAGCTGACATATAGCTGCTCTGCAACGCTGCAAAGAAACAAACTGATTATAGTACATGCGAGCACAACTGTACCAATTAAGATATAACCATATAGATGGATATATGCATGTATAGTAGCTGCAGCATGTGCGGGAGAGCGAACCAGCGAGCAGCTTAGAGCATTTGACACAAACGAAAGAATAGACCCAACAGAATAGACAAAAAGGGTCAGACGAAATGTTGGACAGTTGGCCAGTTGGTTAACAATGCCCATTGGCCTTTTGTTGTGGCTAATCTCTGTGAAAATCGCAAAATAATTGTTATGCTTCACACACACACACACACTAACACATACGCATTCGCATATGTGCAAGGATTCTTTCTTCTGCCAATAATAATTGCAGCCAAATGACGCGGCCTTTGGGTCAGCTATCAAGCCTTTTATGATTGAGAGCGTGTGACAGATCGATAGATCGTCAAACGGGGGTTGGCCACAGTCAGCCAACATTGACAAGAGTCGGAGCTAAAGTCCATGTGACCACAACTTACTGTACAGTACTCTGTGGACACTCGCGGACTGCACAAACCAAATCGAAAAGCGACAACAATTTTTAATTAAATGCCACACACACAGGTAAAAACCCACAGGTAATAATTACAATAACGTCGGACAATCGCCTACAATGGGCGCATGTGTCGCGATCCTCGGCGCACCTGTGTGTCCTTTTTATCTTATTGTGTGCATGTCATGCAAATTCCTATTGTTAGCCAAAGCATGTTCATGGCCATCTCGATGCCCATTGACAGCATGTTATGCACATTTGTGTGTGAGTTTTAATTAAAAATAACTAAAACATGGAAAACATAAGCAAGAGCAGAAAATGTCCTGAAGTCCAACACGGCTTTTCACTTTTCAGTTAGAGAGGGATTTTTGTGACTCAGATAAATATATATATACAAGTTTAGGATGCGTAGTAGGGTAGATTCTCTTATCAGACATTCGAGAGGAGAACACAACTTTATCTAAATTACATTAAAATTGATATATGGTTTAGCTTTAAACGGCTAGATTAAATCTGTATCAACATTAGCATTATATTAGTATGAATATTGTTAATTAAAATTTGGTATATTCGGGTGAATAAATTATGCTATTTTAATGATTGCCGATCAAACTCTACTTTAAACACATTTGAAAAACACATTTGAAATTCAGCTTCTTAAATTTAGTCTCATTCCTATATAGACTAACAGCTAACTAATACATATTTTTTTAAAGTTATTTTATAGTCTGACGGACATAGTGACAAGGCTATAAAAACATTTGCCTGTGGCTACATTATTAATAACCGAGGACACATGTGAAAAGGCCTAGAAAAATATTCACAGGCTAGCCGAGGGAGCAGGACGGAAACGGCGAAGGCTCGCGGACAGAGCGAGTCGCAAACAAGCCGGCCACGCGCCCGTGAAAAAGAGTTGAAATCGTGGGCAAACAATCTATACAAATCATTTTACACACACAATGGAAAGCCGGATCGTTGGATAAACATAGAAAAGGCGCACAGTCACTCGATAGGGAGAGAGTCTCACTCGAGGAGCGAGGAGCCATTCACTAGCGACCGCAGACCTAGGCAAATAAGTGTAGACGTGGGCGTGTGTATGTGCATAGACAACTGCAATATGTACAAAATAGCGCAACATAAGTTTCGGTTAAGTCTATGATCAAAACTTACCTTGACTCGTCAATTGTTTCGTAACGTTGAATGTTTGGCGCAGGAAATTCATGTTGATACGTTGGACTAGTAGTCGGTATGCTTAGCTATGCGCTTTAGCAGCATTAAAAACAACTTTTTGGTGGTTACTTCTGTTAATAATCACACAGAAAAGCAATAATAATAATAAAACTGGACAGGCAAATGCAAATTGGAACCAGAAAATGCGGTCTGGTAAACAGCTGTTTTCTCAAGCAGTGTTGCCACCTAACAAAATAAAAAATATGGCACGATAAACATGTTTATCGATTAATAAGCAATGGCACAAATTATCGGCGAATTGAATTTTTGTTATTTCCTATATTTTGTTCAGACTATAAAATGAATATATACATATTAAATGGTAGTTTTGGTTATATCTAATGTAGAAGGCGTTGGTGTGGCTGCACCTGCACCCGGACCACGTGCTGACAAATGGCGTGACGGAACAGTATCGCCATGCAATCTGGAACGCTTCGGCAGTGTAGCAGCACGCAAATAGGGATTATCTATATTCGGATTCTCCAAAATGGCCTTATTTGTAGTCGAATTGGGTTTGATCTCCAGCTCGATTTTGTCCTCCTTGGACTTGTCGCCATCCATCTCCTCATTTTCGCTGTCACCCTCCTCGCCTTCCTCTAGAAATGCGAAGTAAATTCAAATTTCAAATTATATTTAAAAATGTGCAGACAAACCTTTAGCAGGCGCATCTTCAGTACGATTGGCTACCAGATAGTGATACTCCAACTCCTCAAAGTCAAATACTTGATCGGTGGGATTTAAGGCAGCTGAATATGGCGGAAAGGCGGGCTTGCAGGCAATCACTGAAAAATTCAAATCAATTCAGGTAAACTTAAGGAAATTAAGAAATTATTTTAAGTTTTATCCACTTACGTGGAAACATATTATCCTCTGTCGGAAAGAGATTGTTTGTTTCCAGTGTCTTGCAGAGGAACTTGGTCAGAGCTTTCTCAACGTCGCGCTTCTGATTGGCTGCCTTCTCCCGTATAGCTTCATACTCTGTCACTGGCTGTTTGTGTGTCGGTGTTCGTATGTAGGCATGCGGATCAGGCATGGCGGGCAAGTAGCTAGGCACATAGTGAGGATGTGATGCTTTGTTGCCCGCTTGCAGCAGACTCAGCTGACGCTGCTGAGTTTGCTGTGGGGGCAGCGGAATGGGCACATGATTAGCACGACGTGAATACGGCTCCAAGTTGCTTATATTGATGCCCATGTTGACTAGTGCCAAGCTGACATCGCCCACAGTGGGCATTGTACGTCCACCAAGCTCACAATAACTGTGTGCCGAATTACCAATCTCAAAAATTACTACAAATATTATATTTGCATAAAGACAGATACAAATAAAGTGAAAATTTAGACTTACGCGCTTGCATCATTTGGGTCAACGTTTCGAGGCACTGATTGCTGGCTACGGCGGCGCCTTTATCAATAAGCAGCTGGGATACCGCTTTGCTCAGCAGACGACGGAAGGTATCAATGTTGGGTGTTGCAGCAGCTTCCATGGCTTTATCCATTTTTCTTTAATTTATTTGCGAAAATTCCCGTGGACAGCGTCAAATTAAAGTGGCATTGTTGACATTATATCGACATGACGATATATGCATTTGCATATATATCGCGGCTCGTACTTATTATCGATGCTTTCAAAACAAATGAGTACATTGCAACTACAAATCTATTTTTGAAGTACATAAGATTTTTTGTGTAGTAATTAAAAACAATGATTTTAAAGAAGCAAAAAACTTAAAGTGCACACAAAGAATTTCACGTTTAAATTTAAAAATAAGTTAATTTTTTTTTTTTTAGTTAATTTAGCACATTCACATGCGAGAGTTTGAACAAGTTCGTTCAGTGATTTAAGGAAGTTCTAAGTGAACCAGCAGGGGAAAGGCTGAGAATAGAATGCGGCCACACTGAGTTTAGTTGATTTTAATTATCCACAGCTGACGGAGTGTGCAGTCGTCGGGCGCTAAACAATATTTGTGTATTTTTTTTGGTTTGTTTTATGTCAACTTACAAAAGTGCAATTGTGTATTAAAAATAGCAATTAGGGTTAAATAAAGAAAACTATTAAATGCCATTCGTACGCCTGAGGCGCACAGTGCAAAAGGTAGGTAATAAATGCGCAAGCAAATGGATATCTATGTATTTATTTATTAATTGGTGTTGACCGCCGCTGCTACTGCTGTGGTTGTTGTTCTACGCGCAGCAATACAAAGCTTGCATGCATTCGCTTCAATTTCATTTCCCATCTTGTAAGACGGAACAACCGAAGTGAATGCTAATTATGTGCGGCTATAAATGTATGTACATATATGTATGTATTTGTGTATGTTTCTGATGCTGCCGCCAACTGGACGCCAAAAAATTTGTGTGATGCAGAACGACCGGCACTAGAAACTCTCAACCCAATCAAATCGTTTCTATTTTCGTGTTATTCCAATTGTGAAACACGACCGAACATTTTTTCTCTTCACTCAAAACCCGTAATTTTGAGTGCGTGTGTATGCCATAGTGGGTGCGAGCGGGTGAAAGGGTACTCGTATATGTATATGTACAAATATGCATATGTATGCTTGTTTATATATACATACATACATACATTCATTCATATGTGAGCGCGAGCAAGAGTTAGTTAATGGCTGCTGTTTTTGCTCTGTCTGCGTCTATTTGTCCGCATGTATTACACTGTATTTCTAGCCCTTGTCACGTACTGCAGTTTATTCTTCATTGTTTTGCACTTTAGCCGACACTGTTATTTGGCGGCTTCTTCTTTGTGCCGTTCATCTGTGGCTTTTTAAAGGTTGTTGCTTGCGTGTTTTGATTTTTATTTTCCTTATTCCCTTCTTTTTCAATTTCATTGTGATGACTCAAAGTTCCTAAAGCTGATCTATGAATGAGATAGTATGCGCGCGTGCATGCGTATGTGTGTAAGTCCTCTTCTTTCCTCTGCATTATCTGCAATTTTATTAGCCTCTTATCAACAAATGCAATAAAAACGGCCGATCGAGCGATAGACAACAATGCGATGCTGCTTCATAATTCGCTCTTTATTTTTGAGTTTTGCGTTCTTTGTGTTTGGTTGGTGAGTCAAAGCGTTGTCAATTTCATCAAATTTCCTACCATGACTGTAATTGCCGTTAAGTCCTTAGACATTTTAAATTATGATACTACTTTTGATATGTACATACATATGTATATGTATAAATATTATATACTAATTGTATGCCATAACATCAAATTTAGTATATACTAATCAAATATAAATACTTATCTATGCATTTAGCTTGTCTTTCCTGTTCGGGTCATTACCAATGCGATAAAATACGTTTTATATGCTTTCAAAATCACGATTTCCGCTATTTATAGCATGTGCCATAAAAAAAAATACCTTCAAGCCAAAGGCAGCATATAGAAAGAGTTTTTTCATTGAGCCGTCTTTAGGAAATTTGAATAAATCATCAACTAATGGTTCATATTTTGATTATGCAAATAACGCTTCGATATGTTTACCTTACTGCTCATGTAACAAGTGTTTTTCTATCAGCTCTTTGAGAAGTAAAAAAAAAAAGAAAACGCAAACCAGCCCAGAATGAAACATAAACAATATTTAAACAAATTTGTTTATGATTACAAATACACACGTATGCACATATTCATCTGTGTGAATGTTTATTGCAAATAGGGAGTACAAGTGCAACTGTTTCGCATAAAAAAAAAATTATATTTATTTAGTACTTGATCATATCTGCTAGCTCCTCTTCAGCGTTGCTTATCTAAGCGAATCGCTTATAAATAACAAATTTATAATGATACTGAACGGAAATTTGAAGCACCACATAGACAGTAGAATACCCTTTGTTCAAAGATATATTATAGATGTAACAATACACCTACCAAGAAGTCTCTCTTTGATGCTTCTCTTCCTATATCATTTTATATTGAATTCAATTGATAATGATAAGGATGGGAAATGTTTGTAGCAGTACACAGTGGGGGATATCCTTATTTTTATTATATATATATTGAGCATTAAACCTTTAGGTTAAATACACTTAGCAACAAATTTCGTTTTAATTTATTTCTTTTTCTCTTTTGGGTACGTGCTCTCTGAAACTTTGACGTAATCGTCATATAACGTTGTTCAAAGTGTTTAGTTCTGCTTTGCTAACTTTTTTTTTATGATATGTTATTAATATGATACATTGAAATCATAAAAAAAGTAAGAGTGCTCAAATCGTAACTGATATTTCGAAATAAAAAAAAATTACAAAATTTGTTACTATGTAACTATGTAATATATAGATTTTACATTGGTTAAGACACTCTTAACAAAAGTAAAAATATAACAAAAATCAAAATTTCATAAAATAAATATGAAACTGAAAGTAAACGTTAGAGACCCGACATGTAAAGGCAGGCAATATATAATATAATAACTAACTTTCGAAAAGGGTCTTCATCGATAACATTTAAACGAAAAGAGTTATCGATTTATTCTCAATAAACTCGAACTCAAATAAAAGGACCCACTGAATTTGAAGAGTGTGAAAAGTCTAGCTATTATAGGTTCTGAGAATTTTCACAAAGACTGATTCCCTAGTTTCAATGGGTTTTGGGTATATCTTTTAAAGTGGAGTTCCGTTCAATTAATATTAAAGTCAATATTGTCTTTACTACGGGTATCCGCTAGTCAGGCGCAATTTGGGCTTTTCCGACATCGAAGTGTGATAAGAAAGCTGAGGTGCGCATGTTGCGCGGGTTAGGGTATTCAAAAGTGCGCACTTAAGGCACGTCGATAAAGCATTTGTTTGTTTGCTTATTTTTGTTCTGCTGACCGAAATGCGCCCATGTGTGCCGCCCTTGTGTGTGTCTGAAAAGAGAAATTTCGGCGTAAGCACAAAAATAAAAAGTTATTTATTTATAATTTGAATTCAAGTATGCGAAAAAAGAGAGCCGAGCCACAAGCTGAGAGCAACAAAGTGCAGCGCTTGTTGCTGTTCGATTCGATTATGAATCAGAGTCGGGGAAATGCCCGTAAATAGCTGAAAATGTTATTGAAATGTTTGTGAGCGAAGTTGGCCGGCCATAGGCCGTATGAGTAATGTGTCAGCAGCACAAATACAGGCTCAAATATATATATATATAGATCTAGCACTTTACATATATATAAATATATATATCTACATTTGTGTGTGTGTATAAACGTTGCTTATTTTGTGTATATTCACAGAGTTCAGATCGAACCAGCAGCAGCCACTGGCGCCAAGATTGATTTAGACATTTGATCGATAGACGCCGCCTGTGGACATGAACAAGGCCGGCAAGCAATTCCAGATGGCTGGCCCGGCTCTGGGCATTGGGCACGCCTCCAACGGATTGCATGCGCCCACAGCTGGACCCACGGCCATGGCCACGACTACAATGGCCACAGTGAACGGCACGGCCACCAGCCCCAAAAATGTGTTCAATTCCATAATGAGCTTCCTGCCGGACAATCGGCCAATCACCTCGCTGCACATCGTCGAGGACTTTGAGCGGTAAGTGAAGGCACTGAAATCAATAAATACGTGTTACGAAATGGGTGTGTGTTTGGGTATTTGCGTATACTTAATCGTGGAAAATAGGTCAAATACTGCAATATAGAAATATAATCGGGCAGAAAGACACGTCGGGCCTGACCGACTGCATAATGCTCGTGCGTAAGACATGAATTTTCATGAATACGGCTATGAGTGCTATATAATTATTTACCGGGAGCTTTGTAGTTCTTACAGTTCCTTAAACTATAGCCTATAGTTTATAATATTATAATTATTCGAATTCTAATTTGAGGGCTCCACATAGTATATAGTTAAATTTCTAACAGAAAACCAATATACTTTTTTCACATTATATATGCGAGTAAAATATAATGTAAAGTATTTTTATTATATTAATATTTGTGAATATGTATTTAATATTTCTAAGTTATTCAATTCAAATATTATTATTTCATTGATTGATCTAAAATAAAATTATCAAACTTTATAAAAGATTATTTAAAGATGATTCTTTAAAAAAAAAGAATCCTCTTATATTCTCATGAGATCTCATTATTTTGAAATTTATGTCGACCTCAATATAAATTAGGTCATTCAAAGCATTCCCTCTATCTGTGTAGCACTACTACTATTTTAATTCTACTGCTATTCTATTCTAATTTGATAATATTAATAGAGCGGAAAGTAGTAACGAATTGTATTTGGTCAAGTAGATAAAATATTATGCGTGACAAGGTAAACTTAGCCATGGAAATTGTGTGAATGAGTCAGAACAAGTTTTTATTTGACCATATTTTAGCTTCCTCTTTTATCTGCACTATCAAAGCGTAGACTGCACTTAGAAGAAAAGCAAACAGAAATATTTTTATAAACATGTAGGAATAAACATGGAGCGTTAACCTAGTCTGAGTAGCCATGCTCAAGACCTTATAGAGTTTTAAGTGCGAACTGAACTAGTTCTTTGAACTACCATGAATCGCTGTAACAATGCACAATTTGAACTCTGAACTCGTCGCCTCGCTTTAATGGCCCATTAAGTGAGCAATTCGTAGCCTCAATTATATTCAATTTATATTTCTTTTTTTTTTCTCTTAGTTGCCCCAAGAACTTTAATGCCATACATCGAACATATGATCAGGATGCTGACGCAGATCTGTGGCGTGAGAATAATAGACTCTTTGGACGCCAAACTACGCGCTATCTGTGCCTATCCAAATCCGAGGGATTGCCCGAATACGTTGTCGAGACGCTCAAGTAAGTTCTCTGTGATCATCATGGACAAGACGTGGAAAGCTAATCAATTTGATTTTTACTTATAGAGTCATTGCCGACAAGGTGCAGCCGCCGAAAGAGTTCTCGCTGCTCTCTCGCACAGCGGACACCGATCAGAAGGCGTGGCGCAAGCGTCAAATCGCCTATAAATTGTCAAAACGCGGCACCGTCACACAGGCGGTCACAGATGTCATACTCTGCTCCAAGCTGAAAATTGCGCCCGATGGATTTAAGCTAGCCGGCGATATCAACGGCGTCCTAATCTGTTATAAAACTGGTGCCATTCCCGTGCGTCTGCCCCCACCTGTGCCAGGCAGCAGCTGCGAAGTGGAGCAGGCACTTAATCGTCTCAATTTGCATGGCCAGCGCACAGCACGTGGCCCGGTGAGTGGACTGATATAGATAGACATTGCGATACGACCTTCCCAGCTGTATATGATGAACTGAATGTAATGAGAGCAGAGCTTTTAGACTGAACTTCTAGTTCCTCAGTTGCATTTAGTTGAATATAGAGCTCATTTAGCATATACGCTAATAATGCCATAGGAAATACGCGCGCAAAGCTTGCCAGATGAGCGTAGAACTTGATTCCTTATTTGTGTTATCTAAGATTTAATCAGCGTTGTAATTAGATTTTAAAGATATTCTGATATAAGCACTAGAATATTTTCAGCGACTCAACTTGATGCTTAACTAAATCCAAAACATTTGCGATATATCTATATATATAGATAATATGTGATGGATCAAAGATCTTCCAAGAATTTTTAATTATTTCTAGAAATAATTGAGTCAAGCTTTGGGTTACGTTAGGTCCTATTAGTTTGATTATTTTTGAATAGATTATAAGACTATGTTCGACATTATTATTAATTTACTGCTGATTAATTATTATATTGGCTCTTGGTTAGATTAGGCACTATTAGATAATTTCTTTGATTGATTGTGAATAGTCTAAAAACTAAGAACGACTGCTAATATAGCCCTAAATTAACTGACTTAATGTAAAGTTAGCTAGCTCTATCATTAGATGAATGAAATCGTCAGCAAAATGATGCTGATTTAATTGGGCATGCATATTATTTAAATGATATAAGCAATAGCAGTTGATCACTTATTACACAACATTTAGTACATGGATGTGTCACAATCATAAACTCAATACGAATCATGATTTAATTGTTCGTATTTTCAGCTGCCGCAGTTGCCTGCCACGACGGAATATCATGACTATGAGGAGATACAGGCACACTATCAAATCAATTCACCACAGAGACCAGCGCCGCCACGTCCAGCGTCAATGGCTGGAGGCACAGGTGTTGGAGCAGGAGCAGCAGCAGCTAATGGAACCACTGGACGGTCCAACTACTTCGGCATTGGTACACTGGGCACCTATACAGAGCTGGAAGGCGTGCCCTTTGCCATGCATGCAATGCTGCAGCGCAGCCAGCCAACGACTGATGTGAGTCTTAAATATATAAAAATGTATATGTATTTGTATAGTAAATATATTCTTTCTATATCCATTTGATAGTTGCCAACATTGCCCGAAATCTCAACGCTGTTGAAAACGCTTGACTATGACTTTCAGCTGGAACGTCAAATCTTGTGCACCATGAAATCTTCGGCATCCAAGAATCCATTCTTCAAGTAGTTCAAAAAAAAAAAAAAAATAAATAAAAAGAATAACAATAAAAAAAAGCAAGAAAAATTGGATAATACTAAAAACGAAATGTACTTAGACACTTGTATGTGAACGAATAGCACGAATATATTGCACTCACATTTGTATAATCAGTTCAATTTCCATTTGGTTCATTTCGTCTCGATTCGATTCGATTGGATTGATATGATATTAATTATATTTGCTTTAAAAAGACCTCAGACCCATATATGTGTGTATAGATTCCTGTGCCTTTGATATGTATCTAATTTCATGTATATGTATATCTAATAAATATACATACCCATTGTTATATCTGAGTCAAACAAACAAGCAAACATATATATATATATAATTATCTATATACATACAAATATGAATTATATCCATCATTGTGATCGTAAAACGAATGTTTGTCATTATTATTTTTAAATTGAATGCCCGAAATTAACTAATCATATATGTATAGGTATACATATACCCAAACAATAACATGTACAACCCTCTGATAAAAATACAAATATAAACACACACATCTACATAGATATATATATATATATACATTATTGAATAGCTATAGTTAATGTTAAAGCTGAACAAGTCAAAGCGAATCAAATCAGATAAAGTATTGCATACAGACATTATATACATATAATACAATGCATATGTAGCTAAGCACTGTAAAACCAGTTGGTATTTTAATAACTGTATAATGGTACTTAGTTTTTAGAGACGCGTAGACTGTACGAGTATATTGAAAAAGAAAAACAAATCAGAGTTTCTTCCCACATCATATAAAAACTTCCCTTCAATCGCATAATGTTATGCAACTGTTTAAAATTAAATAAATTTATATCAAAATATACAATATATAAACGATATATATATATAAAACAATTGTTTTGCATGTTATTTACTCAAAGCAAGGCAGCTGACATAGTCTCTCTCTCTTTCTCAATGATGCTATCTCTCACTGTTCTGTCTCTGTCTGCTTCTCTTTGTCAAGAGACAAAGTTCTTGTTCTCGCACCAATTGTGGAGTTATGTGTAATTATATATATTATATATATATATTATATATTATATTATATTTGTTTATTTATTGCACACACATCTTAAACAGTTTATCATTTAAGGTACTGGAGACTGGCATACTTCTGTAACACTCTTTTTATCATCTGTTATACACTCTCGACTATGTTATACTTGTATGATTTGTGGGGATTGGGATATGCTAGCATAATTGGCGAGATTAGCTCCATATACGATTACATATCCATGGGCTATACTGCCAGCATCCTTGATTCAGGATGGTTTACTGCCTTCTCTAATTTCCCAAGTGCTCTACATGGCATCATACTTTATCTAACCCAATTTAATTTCTTAAATCATGAGAAAGTGATAACAATTTGTGAGCTCCTCCATATATGTCCATATATAAAGAGAAGTGATAGATAATCAAAGTCCAATCCGTACTAAAGTAAATTAAATAAAAACACATTTCTAAAAATAATAATTATCAGCATATACATATATATAGATATATTTACGAATATGTACAATGTAAAATCGTATGCGGAATATTTACAAAAACTGTTATACGTTTAACGTATTCTTGGGGTCACGTTAAGCCCGTATCATCTGGTTAAACGATCTATCAGAATATATTATGAAATAGTAAATCCGGCTGGGAGAGCGTCTTCTTCAGGTTGCGCACGCTAAGACGTTTTAATCCACGATCGGCCGTGCATCTGTGGTAGAGAGTAGAAGCAGTGGAAGCGATGCGGAACAGGGACAGGAATAGGGATTGGAATTGGTTTGGTTTGGTTTGGTTTGCGATTTCGGTTTAGTTAATTAGCAACGTTCGAGCGCGAGGCAATTGTACGATCGAAAGCATCAGAGGGTCGTGGACTCGACGGGAAGGGTCTGCGAGGAATACCAATACCAACAACACGAACACCAGCACCACATGAACAAAAGCTTTTTGGGAAGCGAGCTTTGGATTAGGCTTGGCTGCCGCTGGAGGCGCTCCACTTACTCGAATATGCGCGCATGGTACTCGATCATCAGATTCACGCAATCAGCCAGGGTTTCGCCTTCGCGGAGCAGCTCCTGTATATCATTCATGTGCACACCCTGTGGCACTGTGTGAAAAATCGACGGTGTTATCGATATCGATAACGTTTCAGCACTTATTTGCTGCAGCGGCACCTTGGTCAGTCTGTGTTAGAGAGAGAGAGAGGGAGATGGGATGGGTATTGAGTAAGAGCTTTATAATTCAAAGATTTCTTTTCTAGAATTACCCTGGTTATAAAGACTTGGATATTTTAAGGAATATTATGTATATAACATAGGGCTAGCCATAGAGCTTAGAAAGAGAATTACTTGGTATATAAGGCATTTATTTGATATATTTGAGAATGATTCCTACAATCTTCCTCCCCTTAGAAATCGTGGTAAATAACTTTCAAGGAAGAACTTGAATGGAATAATTTCTCCATATACTTTTGAAAGTTAGGAAAGTCTCAACTCACCTATGGAAATGGCCAAAGAGATAGTCTAAGGTGTCGCGATTGATCTCGGGCAGTGTGCGTATCAGTCTCTTGAGTATCTCCAGCTTCTGGTTCAGATCGGTGAGCACTGCAAAAAGAGAGAGAGAGAGACAGAGAGAGAGAGAGATCAATTAGAAAGCTGGAAAGGAGGAGAATGTCTTGTCCAACGACTTACGCCATTGATTGGGCGGGCCAATGAACGTTTTGGCCTCGTTGACGCTGATCAGGGGGCTCTTGATCTCGCGCAGAAATAGTTTTAGTACGCCGGTGAGTGTGTGTATGTCGACGCCGGGCTGACGCAGTGCATCATAGTCGTTGCCATCGATGTTGAAGCGCAGCGTTTGGATCTTATTGTAATCGCCGCACTGCCGATAAATGCCCTCCACGGGCTGGGAAGAGCGTCGATACTTCTGCTCGATCAGGTCGCAGCAGTCGATCACAATGCGCGGCACCGTCCGATGATTCTCGTGCTTGAGCACCAGCTCCAGTTCCGTATCGAAGCAGGGCTCGTCGAAGAAGATGCGCTGTTCGCGCAGCGTCTCAACGCTGGGTCGGCTCTTCCACCAGTTGGCCAAATTCATCCAGGCGACCAAGCGGGACGGACGCACTGGTGTGCCACCAGTGCGTTTTCCAGCTGATGAAGGGGCTGCTGCCTGTCGCTTCTCTTGCTGCTGCTGCAGCTCGGCCAGCTGGCGACTCATCTCGGCCAGTTTCTGCTCCAGCTCCTGGCTGTAGGTCGATTGCGCCTGCAGATCCTGCTCCAGCGTATGCATGCGCTGCTTCAGATTCTGCCAACGCTTGCCGCACACCGCGCAGCACTCGCGATTGCAATTACGCGGACTGCCCGCCGAGGAATTGCTGGAGGAGCACACATCCAGGCTGCCATTGGACACCAGCACCGCCGTCGTGCCCGCCGACTCGTCCAGCAGCAGCCGCGTCAGGTCACGCGTGCTGCTGCTCTTCAGCAGCGTCAATTTGTTTGGCTTGGTGCGCAGCTCGCGCAGCAGGACAACGGCCTCCGGGCGACCAGCGCCAACTGTGAGACCGGCCTGATCCAGCGTGCAATTGGATCCCGCTCTGCTCTCCAGTCGCAGCAGCGCCGTCGATGTGGAGCCCTGCGTGCGCCCATAGTGCGCAGCCGTCGAAGGCGTGGTGGTCGAACGATCTCGAAAACAGTTCATCAGTCGCTTGGGTTGATGGCGACGCTCGTGAGCGGCGAAGCCAGCTGCGCCAATAATCAAATGCGCCGAGTCTGGTGTGCCAGGCGTCACTGGTCTATTGCTCGCCCTTGCCTCCATTGCAATGCGCGTTATCCGAGCTTCAGTTCGACTGCGACTTCGACTTCGACTTCGACTGTGACTTCGATTCGAGTTCGACTCGCCGACGATGCTCCCGCTCTCAGTGACGAGCTTATCGTACCCTCGTCTATTGTTACTTTTTGTTCTTTATGTGCGGGCAACTGTGACAGCGACTGCCTGTCTCCCTCTCCCACACTCTCTGCCGCTCCGCCTCTCCCTGTCGCACTGTTAGCAGTTTATGCACTCCTTCCGCTACTGCTTCGACTTTGCCTTTTCCGAGCGCGTCGATGACGTCAGTGCTGCAGGCGACTTATCGTCGCGCCGTGGTGCGAGCTGTGCGAAAAAAAAAAAATATTAATCAGACATATAAATAATATACAAAATGCATATAAAGTGCTTCATTGTGCTGCCAGCTGGCCTAAAGTGAAGTCTGACTAAATTGAAGGATTGTTCGATTATATCCGGCCTTTGTTATCTTTTGACTTGACTAATTTTATGAATTTCAACATTGAAATATTGAATGTAATTATGTGCAAGCTCATATTTCATAAAAGTGTTAAATTATCAAAGAAATATATATAAATATATATTAAACTATTGAAAAGATTTATGTGAAAGCTAATATTTCACGAATTCATTAATTTCAAAATATTAAATTTATTTACAAAATTTAAAAATAATTATTTCACAAAATTAAGTCAAAGTTCATAATTTAAAAATTCAAATAAAAAATATAAATTATTTCACAGAAAAAAATGTTTTTTATACCCTGAATTCCCATTTTCAATGGGTTCAGGGTATAATGGTTTTGGAAAATTCATCTAACAGGCAAAAGGAGACGTCGCAGACTCCACAAAGTATATATATTCTTGATCAGTTTACATAGCCCTGTCCGTCTGTCCATCCGTCCGACCGTCCGTATGAACATCGAGATTTCGCAAACTACAAAAGCTAGAGAGCTGAAATTTCACATGAATACTCGTATGTTAGTTACGCAGTACGAGCTTAGAGGCTAGAGACGAATTCATATACTTAGATAGATAATATACGCAGGTTATGTAATTTTCAGATGTTGGATGGCACGCCCCCTTCTGTGAATGTTCATATTTGATTCAATTACATTCTACTGTAGTAAAGCTTTGATTGCACTGCTAATTATATATGTAGCTAAACGATTTTTGAAATATTTGCATATAACAAAACACCAATAATAAATTGTAAATTGTTAGCAAATACCTATCGCAACTAAGAATATTTCTTGTTACTTCTAGAGTGGTTCACTCTAGCTAGACGGCACTGTTATTGTCCTATCTCTTTGTAGACTCGATCAATTTTCTGAATTGCCAAATGAATTAAGTAAACAAAAATATATTGAAATTTACACAATAATGATGCGAAAGTTATTAGATTATTATATTTTCTATTAAATTTGTTTTTGTTTTAGTTTTTAGTGCACAGATAACAAAACGTTAACGCTTATAAAACTGAGTCATTTAGGAAACTTGAAATTTTGTAACAATCTAATAATATTTGTTGTCGTTACTTGAAGTGGTTCGCCCTATCGAGAGATCACTGTTATTGCCCTACCTCCACTATCGCTGGCAAGTGCGAATTTCCGTTAGCTTTCAACTTGCACCACTGTGCCACAATGCGTTTCTTCTCGTTCTTCTCTCTCTCTCTCCTTCTCTCTCTCTCTCTCTCTCGCGCGCGCGCTCGGCTCACTTCTTGTTGCTGCTGGTGACCGCAAGCTCTGTCCGGTCCTTCGGTCAGCCGTCACTGCTCGTGAAATCCGTCCGCGTTGCTTTCGTGCTGGCGAAACTATGACGCAGTGGGATCAGGCAACAATTCCATTCACATGCAGCTCGGATTTCAATGCTCGCTCGCCCGCTCGCACATTGAATCGAACTATTGAAATTCTTTTAGTGCTCTGTGGCGTGCGTCTTATCGGCAACGACGGGTGGTTTGCCTCGCTCTACAGGCTGGCACAGCGTCTGATAAGATAAAAAACTAAATAAAATAAAATAAAACGCACCAAAACAAATGCTCAAATAAATCCAACACACAGTAGAACTATGAACAACTGCGACTGCGATAAAGCGCTAAACAGTCAACTCTCTGCTCGCGATCGTCTCTGTCTCTCTGTCTCGCTGTCTCTCAATGGCATTGCACTCCCTCTCGAGCCTCCTCCGCCCCCACCCTCTCGCTTACTCTCTCTCTCTCTCTCTCATTGTCTCTCACTGTCTCTACGAGTAGCCCATATCCATTTGCACCCATATCAATGTTTACACTGGCAGCTAAGCAAAACAACTGCCGCTCCACTGAGCACCCACTCGGACTAGGCCAGAGTCAGCTACTTCAATGCCTGCCAATCAATGGGAATGGGGAGGTAGGGTATACGAAGAGCATTTGCACATTTGCATTCAATATGTAACGCTTTAAATAGGTGTTAGCCTCAAATAACTTTAGCACTCACTGTACAGAAATGTGTTCTACCCTTATCTGAACTCTTCATTCATCATAGCCTCATCAATTTTTAAGATTTCTGTTGGTATTGCAACTTCCATAACTAATCCATAAGCTCATTTTAGCTTCTAGAAACTAGATATTTTACAAATATACAGATTTCGTTGTCAATACATTAAGTTCATAATTTTATTTTGAACAATAGTCATTTGTAAGTGGAATATAACCCAAAAGCAAAGCTGAAACATTGAATGATAGAAATAGCTACTCTGTGGAGCATTCTAGGAAATATTATTCCAAGTTGTACACTCCCGACGAGAATATTTGCTTCCATCTAAATATTTAGTAAAAGTTCTCTCGACACATTATCATTAAACTAGTTTATATTATATATATTAAATAGCTGAAATAGTTTTCTATGATATAATTTGCTATTTGTATACAAATAAATTATTATATTATAGAATCCTCCTCAAATTCTAAGAGGATCTTAAATGTTTGTCTAAAAACATTTTGCATTTTTTTTTTTACTTTTCAGTCTATCAAATTTTACTGATATTGTATTCTGTATAATAATGATATACTAATATTCAATGTGTATAAAAATATATTTTAGATATTTTAGATTTCATTTAGTCCTTCAATGTTGGTAGATTCAATGTTTTTACTATTTTTCTTTTAATTTTTCAGTAGACTATATCATAATAACCTAATTGTATAGATTATTATTTAGATATACTTGAAACCTGTATTACATAATATTCTAATTTCATAATATTGAGTTTTATATAAATATAATTAATTTAGGCTTCTTATAATAAAGGAACTTTGATATTTTTCAAAAAAATTTTGTTTTTTTTTTCGTGATTTTCTTAATTTTGCAATCTACTAAACTAAAGCTACCTCTCTGACATTTAATATTATATATATAACAGAGTATATGAACTTCGGCTATTAGAATAATAATAATCTTTCAATCTCTTTGCTCATTTTTTTGGGTCAATGGAACGAATTCCATCCCTCTGTTATAGTATCTTCAAAAGTAGTTTAATCAAATTGATAAGTGTTTAGGTGGCTCCTTCATCGCTTGCAACACAGAATCACAGCTTTTAGATGTTGCCAAAAAATGTAATTCAGCACGAAATATAATATAGACATAGATTACAACTTAATAAATTACTTTTCAATAACGATCGATGATCTGGAATTTGGTCAGCATTGCTTCGCTTAACCTTTGTCATTATATTTGGGATATCTTGGATTTAGTTGTCTGGCTTCTGGTTGGCTAGTTAAAGGACTTTCGTTGAGTAAGTCTTAGGAGCAGTTGCTGTAACTATAGACCTTGTGCATATGGATTTCCGTCCTCGTGGCACACATAACACTCCTAGTCGTATATATTTATCCTAATGTGATCTTTGAGCTCTTGACTTGACATACAGATGACATTCGCCGCAGCTAGATCGCCGGTAAATCATTGTCCACACACATCATAACATTAGCTGGGACTAGTATGTACTCACAGAAGAAATGAAGGCTATGTTATGATCATGCTGTGCGCATCCATCCATCCTCTCTCTCTCTCTATGTTAGGCATCTCGTCGTAGTCTCTGCAGCCAGCAAGCATCGAGAAATCCAGCATCCAGCTGTTGTTTAAAGCAAGATTAAGAGTTACTCTTAGATGCTCGCTCTATGAACGCCACATCAACTCCAGAGCATAGACCTGATGTATCGCTGCGCCTGCGCTCACTGCTGTTGCTCCATTGGCTGAAGCTGTCTGCGGTCGCTTGTATTCGCGCTCGCTGTTCCAGCGCGACATCTTGACAGGTTCATCGCGTAGCCGAAACGACTGTAGAAAAAGAATTGAGAGTGGAGTATAGAAAATAATTTATTGACTTACCAGCTGTTCGCTGACATGGCTGCTGCTGCTTCTGTACAATTCCTGGTTGGCATTCCTTGCCACAACATACTGCTCGAGAGTTTTGAACTGTTCCAATGCATTTTTTTAATATGCTCGAGCTATGTATAATGTCCAGCTTCTGATTCAGCTAGGCAATTACTCAATCTTCAGGCTACAATTGCTCACTGAGTTAGATCCACTTTTGATGCATTTTAGAGTTCCAGAAATCTTTTGTCTGATGCTCTTTCACTTTTTAATGCCACAGCGTTTGCAAAGTTGCAAAATTGTATAGTTCAAAGTAAATTTTGACCTGTCTTATTTTAAATTGTATATTCGCAATGTTTACGATTAAAATTCGATAACAGCACTACACACACGCATATCGATGCATCGCTGAAAAGTATGCTACGCGCAGTCTTCATTGGTATCGTAATAAACCAGCGCTTTGCAACACTACTCGGCAAATAGCCGCGCCTATTTGCATTTTCATTTAAATTGAAATCGTCGTAACTGCTGTAAGCAAATAAAATGAAATATTTGTATGTATATATTTACATGAATATGAATGTATGCATAACTGTGCATACTGAATATATATGTATTGCTATTGACTGCCAAATTGTAATGCGTGTTTGTTTAACTCAAAGCCCTTCAAAGTTGTCATATCATGCCAATTAAACTTTACGTTGTTTTTGTTGTTGATTTTGTACAGCAATCGCCTGAAAGTTAAAGAAATTTAACTGTATAGCACAGCTGACGTCGACTTTATCTCTTTCACACGCGCTTGGCGACTTTCATGCGCAAGGGTCTTCACTGTGGGTCAACTATGCACACAAGCAAACGTATGTATGTATGTATGTCTGTACATGTGTGTATCCATGTATGTGTGTGCGCATATGTTGGATGCGTCGTTGTTTGTTGGAGGAGGCGTTGACAGCGACGCGACGTTTTCGACGCTGACCGTTGCGGTCACCTGTTACTTTCACTGCGTCAAGCGCAGCTGCGAACACGTTTTCTGTGTTTGTCCATTGGCCAAACAATGCAAAGTTATTAAAATTACAAAAACGCGGCGACAGGGCAGGCATATTGTTTTTTTTGTGTCTGATCTTTATTTAATTTTATTTTCCTTGCCTTACCAATAATCGCATAAATTAGCGATTCTTTCGGCAGTCGCCAGCGGAAGTCTTTTCACTTGGCTCTCACTTTCGTTATCGTTGCCATTGCCATTGTTGTTGCTGTCAAATATTTAATAATTTGTGCTAAAATGTGAATTAAATGCCCCCATCGCATACATAATAACCTAGTAGTGGCAACGACAACAACCAGCCAAAAGTGGCAGCAATCGCAACTACAACAGCAACAACAAAGTTGACGCTGTGGAATGCAAACGGCATGCAAAAAGAAAACGAAATAGTGGACAAATTGACTGACTGACAAGCAGGCAGCGACATGTTTAAGCTAGCCTAACGACAGCAACAACAACTACAACAAGAGCAACAGCAACAGGGGCAGAGACAATAATCAAGAATAGCCTATCCTGGTATTTGGTCACACAGACGCACACAATGAACAGTCGACGTCGACGTCGACGTTGAGAGCGCGCCCAAAAATGCAATTGAGAAAAAAAAACCCACGCAATAACAAAAACCCAAAATAGAAGACAACTATAAAGCTGACGAAAACAACAACGAAACGGCATGCCAATGCCAACACACACACACACACACACACACACACACACACACACACACACACACACACACACACACACACACACACACACACACACACACACACACACACACACACACACACACACATACATGCATACAAACCGATACCACTTGCTGTGCTGTTGTTTACCTGCGTCGAATGACAGCGACGTCGGCGTCAACAGCGCAGTCGCAGCATCATTCCAATGCACACAGCTGCAGCGCATTGCATTATTCGGCAGAACACTGGCAAAAATTTATGTATTATTAACAGAGTTCAAGATGTGTATGTATGCAGAAGTATACATATGTATATCAAATGTATTTCCATATAAAAACTAATATCAGTATTTCTATGAGTTAACATTAAAATATACTTGAAATATTACATAAATAAATTATTATAGCTAAAATGTGTACATACGCTTTTGTTTGTTTGTTTTTATAATATACATACATATGTATATTTTATATGAGTCATAAAAGTATAAATATTAAGCAATATTCATAGAGAAAAAAAAGCATTGAGACACCATAACATCAACTCAAATAAATAAATATAAAATACACTAGCTACATTTGAATGTTTAAATAAATATATTTTTTCAGTGTACAATTTGCCCCAGCCCCTGATTCCTGTCATCGTCTTCAGCATGCCAAGCAGCAAGTACAAGAAAAAATCAACAGGCTGTTACAACAACAGCCACGCAAAACACACACAAGTCCAAAAACAAAACAAAAACTGACAGAAACAACAACAACAGCGATCGCTGAGCTGTTGTTTTTGTTTTTGTGATTTTCTTCTTGCTTGGATTGTTGTTGTTGCTGGTCTTATCCAGCAGGTAGACGCGCCGAGTCGGTTGCATTTTAGCGTTGCTGCCGCCGTCTCTGCTTCAGCGGACGTCGCCGTCGTCATCGTCGTCTGTTTCATTTTAGAGCTAGGCTGTTGAAACTTGGCTCAGAGTTTTGGCGTTCAGTCCGCTGGCGAACGTCGTCTTGAGCGCAGTTTGTCGTTTTCGTCAATCGCATTAGCCAACGTCGTCTCAACGTGCGCGTATGCGTGTGTGTGTTTGTGTTAGTGCCTGTGTCTGAGTTCTGCGTGTGTCGGTTACTGTGCCTGTGTTACTTGGCTGGCCCGTTCCCGTTTGTAAATTATTATACACGTTGATTTTGTTTTTTTGAGTTATTTTTTTTTCTGTGCCGCAGCAGCACAAACTGGTTGCTGCCATAAGAAGCAGAGGCAGAAGCTAGCTGTGAACAACAGCAACAACAGCAACAACATCAGCAACGATAATAATAGCAATAGCAATAATAACAATAGAAGAACCGTTTTTTTTGTTAGTCGTTCGGAAAAACGTCGCAAAAAAAAAAGATTCGTCTAGCGGCAGCAAAAAGGAGCACAATAACAGTAACAGTAACAGCAGCAGCAGCAGCAACAGCAACAGCAACAACTAACAGTAGCAAGCGCTTTAACAGTAGCTGTTGCCAGTATATCTACACACGGAGCTAATTGAAAGAACAAGATGCCCTGCTCGGCCGTGACGCTATCGATAGCGACAATCTGTGCGATTATCGCCACAGCGCTGCTCGCGATCGCCTTCTCCACAGACAATTGGCTGCATTATGACGTCAGACGCAATCAGATACAGGTTAGTATAAAAAGCGTTAACAAAATGATGGCAGACGCAGCTCTCATATCATTTCCCATATCTCTATCCACAATCTTCGTATGCATTCAAAGCATATAATGTACGTATGTATGTGTGTGTCTGCGTCTGTTTGCATATGCATCTGACACCCCCGCTTAGTCGACAAACAATAGGCTCAAATCAAGCCAAGGCCTTGTCATAGACATAACAAAAAGAAAAAGAAAAAACTCTGCATCACAGGTCACAATCAAAGTAGAAGCCGAAGCCCAAATAGAAACCGAAGAAGAGACGAAGTCACAATGCACGTTGAAATTAAGGCACAGTGGGCAGGCACTTGAAGAGCATGTGGACAGTGTCCAGATGGTACTCAGAACTTTATGTTGTAGTAGTACAGCTAGAAACAAGAAAACAAACAAAATATGATTCCACATAAGCAAAATATATTCTATTTATATATTTATATTATATTCAAATTTGTAAGGAAGCATGGCAATATCCTTATTATTTGTTCTTTATTTGCGATAGATTTCCATTTAATTTGGATATGAATCTTAGAAATTCAAGCTCAATTACATTAAACAAAATTAATTAATAATTAAATAAATATAATTCCACTTAATATAATAAGTTAGAATTAAGAGAGCAAAAAAAATATATTTGAATTCAGATTTTGTTAGTTCTTTTGAGTCTGTACCACTGTACCTGTGTTTACTGCTGTTCTCTGCAACGGTTAACGTTGGCAGCGACACCAGCAGCGGCATCGTTAACAGTAACAGACGCGCGTGTTGTTGCTTAGCGAGTAGAAGAAGAAGAAATAAGGGCATGGCGCAGCGTGTGAGGCATATGAAAAGAAGAAAGGTCGAAAGCGAGCAGCAGCAACAGGCAGCGACGCAACACGACGGCAGCGCGCATGATCAAAGGGGCGGCCAAGCGGCTGGTTGGGCGGTTGGCTTGGCCGTTAACGCTAAAACTTTCTACGCGAGCGCTTAGCCAAGCCAAGCGACACGACTACTGTGGATAAACAGCAGGGACGGGGGAGGAAGCTATGAAGAAGACGATAAAGGAGACGAATAAGCAGCAACAGCAGTAATTTCTCATTTTGCATGTAATACACGCGAACAACAACAACAAATGGGGCGGGCTTGTAGGTGCAGCTTAGGCAGAGCACAGAGAGACACTGTGCGAGAGAGAGCGTCAAAGCTGTGTATATGTGTGTGTGTGCTTGTGTGCGCGCATACCTCGCATACCAAAACAAGCTAATGGCAGCGTGTGCTGAAAATATTTGCACGTTTTTAACATTGGCGTTAGACGACGTTTGGTTTTACTGGCGCTCGCTTAAAGGTTAATCCTAACAGTGCCGTCAGCTCGCCTAAAGTTGTATGCAAAGCCAATGCAGCAGAGTGTGTGTGTGAGAGAGAGTGAGAAACATGACTGCATAACGACATAGGAAGAGCACAGATGAAGCTTACTCTCTGATCATTATACGGATGCTCGTCTGCGTTTGTGTATGTGAATGTGTGTGTAAGTATGTATGCATGTATGTATGTAGGTACATATTGCTGCATTTATAAAGCCATTAGAACAAGGTAATAACCTTTTTTTGTGTTTTTTTTTTTGTTGCGTCTTAGTGGCAGCAATTTGGTAACGCTGCTCTGTTGCATTTTAATTGGCCCTTGACAAATCGATTGTAATGCCCCCAAAATATATACATACATACATATGTATGTACATATGTAAATACATAGAGTGGCTTGAGGCAACCCTGTGGCAGCATTACACTTCAACGGCTGGCAGCTGGCGTGTCTAATGCTTTCTAATTAGCTGGACAGCAGAATATGTAACACATACATATGTAAGCAGAGCTGTGCACATTAATTACAGAACAGACGTTTTTCAGATTTCTTTTGTTTTTCTTTTTTTCCCTTAACTCTAATTATGTATGTTTTTTATTTTTCCATTTTTTTTCCTTTTCTAATTATCTACTTTATTTTTCAATTCTTTGATGTAACGTGGCGACCTTTCTGCACTGCTTGCATTTATATTTGACTTTTTCAATTGTTTTCCCACACACACTTTATTTTCATTCATTTGCCTGCTTTCCACACACTGCCTTCTTCGTAGAACCTACGCTTGGCGGATTACTGTTATCAGTTGCCTTTGTTGTCTCTGTTCGCGTTTGCTCTCTTTGGCGCTCTCTTTGCTGCTCTTTTGCTTGGTTCTTTGTTCTGCGGGCGAAGCGAGAAATTAAAGTGCCTCATAGAACCATAGCAGCAGCAACAACAACAACAACAACTTCTGCTGCTGCTGCTGCTGTTGTCCATTTGCCTCTGCTTGTTCTTTCCACTGGCAACTACTTTAGCTCCACTCTGCTTCTTCTGGTTTCCAGTACCTGTCTGCGTGCCAAAGCAAAAATTGTTTATTTTATTTTTTTTTCGTTCGTTTTCTTGATCGTTAACTTAGCCAAAGCCAAAGCCATTTGGCTAAAGGGGGCTTGGCCAGGGAGGTGGAGAGCATGGGCATAGTTATACGAACGTACATACATATGTGGCAAAACCAGTTTTGAGTTTTCACTCGTTTCACGTTTTCAAGTCTCTCAAAATTGGTATGCGATACCCGTGGCCCGCCCCTCAAAGCCCCCCTCGGTCAGGTTGCCAGATCGCCGGCAGCCCTAAGTCGCCATTGTTGCTGTTATCGTTGCTGTTGCCGTTGTAGTTGTTGTTGTTGTTGTTGGTGTTTCGTCTTTTTATTGTCGCCAGGTTCGAATTCACGATTCGAACCGATTGCCAATCGAACTGATGAAACTTCGCCAGCTTCGCTTGGCTTGCTCAAAAGAGAAAACCCTTCCTATTAGCCATTGCATTTGTCGTTGTTGTTGTTTCGCTTCTCTATCATTCAATTCGTTTCGTTTGCTGCATTTGCCTTGTTTTGGTGCTGTCTGGTAGTAGCAGCAGCAGCAGCAGCAGCAGTAGCAGCAGCAGCAGCAGCAGCAGCAGCAGTAAAAAAAAAAAGAAATGAAAAGCTGAAAACTTGTTGTTTTTACCATTTTTCCACATGGTGTATTTCAGTTTTGGCTCTGGCGCAATGCATCATTTTCTTCATTTCATTTATGTTTCTTTCTTTTTTCAATGAATGAATTTCGTGTCATATTTTTACGCTTAGTAAGCGCTTTGATTTGTCAACTTGCAAGGCGAAACACATGTTAATTTGAGACTGCAGATATTAATTAAGCTTTTGCCAAATTACTCATACGCCATGTATGACCAGCAGCAACGACCAGCAGCAGAAACAGCAGCGACCCAACATTAAATTTCTTTTGTGTTTCTCTTTTCTTTGTTATTTTTTTTTTTTATTTCTTAGCTTTTCTTGCATTTTTGTTTTGTGTGTGTATTCTCTATGCTTGCAGAGTCAGCGAATTTATTGAATTGAATACAAACAGAATTGAGATTATACCCGGCACGATTATTATACCCAGTAGCCCTATTTATACAATTTACCCTACTTGTTCCCTGCAGCTTTATTTTACTATTACTTTGCTTATGATGCTAAAGCGTTTTTCTATTGAACAGGGCATCTTTTAGTTCATATTATAGTCACTAATCACAGTTACAGGGTATATGCTTGCTATTCACTTTGCTATTTATCAGACTGACTAAATTAGTTAACCTTTTTTTTGTCAATTAATTTTATTTATTAATATAGTGTACCTACTTAGACTATTACGACAATTAGAAGAACTTATTGAAATATATAATAAAAATTTGGTTTTTATAGGGTATCTATTACTTTGCTTATAGTACCAAAGTAAGCTTTTCTATATAATTCACATCATCTGTTAGATCATATGATCAACACTTCTTTCTGTACCTGTTGTATAAAAGGTTTTAGAAAACTCGAAACTTATATAATAATAATATATTTATAAACAACAAATTAACAATATTTATATAGTTCATGAAAATTATAGTAGCTAGTTAAAAAATTTATATATATATATATATATATATATATAAATAAAGTATTAGCATTAGTTAGAAGTAAAAATGAATTATTGATATTTATTATATAAAATTCATGATGTACGGATTACTACAAAAAATATTCAAAATTAGTTATTTGGCAATTTGAAAAATTTTCAACTTAAAAAAGTATGTATATTTGATAATTAGTAAAATGAATATTTATTTTCTGGTTTAACACATTCATTAAGTATGCGATTAAAAATATCTACATATACATTTACATTGACTTATTAGGCACATGTCAAACATGATATATAATGTTCAGCTCATGTTTAATTTGCTATGCCAATAATATTTTGTTTTCACTTTTAATACATATATAGCTAATAAAATAATATATTCATATTTTTATTTGATTTTAATTCGCTTAGTGTTTCTACCATGCCTTTCTCTAAACAGTTTACCTAGCAGCCAAAGAATTTGAAGAATCATTTTCCTATTTATAACCTGGCTATAATTTATTGAAGAGTCAGCATTCAGCAGTCAGCATCATTAGTTTAGGTTAATTTGTAATTTATTTGCTGACATCATGTGAAATTCCAAATTGGTTTATCACCTCTGGCGACTACCGTAATGGCCGAGAACTCGATGCCATTTGCATAAAGTGAATTGCATTTGGCGTTGGGTTGCCAAACAATGTCAGCTCGTTTGATCAGCCAAAGTCTCGGTGTATAACTGGTGGGGATTACATCTATTTCTTCTTCGTCTTTATACTGTTTACAGTTGAACAGAAAGTGCTGGCTGGCTAGCTGACTAGTATGGACTTCTGGTGTTCCTAAACAGTGTCGTAACTGATCGCAAACAGACAGTTGTGAGAACTGATTATAGAGATGAGTCAACAGTTCAGTATGCCCGGTTTGTCATGTTCCTGTTAACGTTGACAACCGGTTATCATTCTGTCCCCATTGTGGAGAGAGTGTTGTGAGCGCATCAATGAATTTGTTAAAAGATTACATGGCTAAGCTGTTGTCAAAGTTGACAATCGAATGTTAGTCATTTTGGCTACAGCTGTTAAGCTTGACAAGCAGTTTTCTGTCTTTAATTTGCCTCTTAGTGTCAAATTTAAATGAAATAGAATTAAAGACCTCTTTATATGGGAATTGACAAAACCATCTTTGATTCTTTACTGATAAAAGCTTTTAATAGATCTGAAAGAGTTTTCGATTGCTGGATTTTTGTATAATGCAAGCAGTTAACTGATATAATATTGTATTAAAAAGTGCCTTGCTTAGCCTGTCAGAATGTTAATTAACATTTAGTTAACATTTCTTTAATCTTACAGTTGATCGCGTTATATTTTAAAGAATATTTTCCTAAAGGTGCCTTAGAATGTCAATTGACATTCAGTTAACATTTCTTTAATCGTACAGTCGATGTAGTTGAGCTTCCAACTTGACAGGGTTGCCACCTAGACAGCTATCAAGAAAAGCTAACAATATGATATTAAAAATGATTATCAATTGGATAATCTCTCTGGTCGTAGTTTATGCATGAATGAAAGTACAAATTGTTGGCGTTGCCAGATCGTAAATCAACTCACTCCACACAGATTTTAACTGAATTCTTCACAACTATTTTGGCGCTTTCGCCATGCTCATGATGATGATAATATTCGCTAAGTTCTTGGAGTTGAGATTCCAATCTTTCTCACACGACTTTTGTAGCCTACTTAAATCGCAATTATTTTGGCCACTTGAGCGTGCGATTTCAAACGCTTTCGCTTCCTACAAGCTCGATAAGCGCTTCCCTCTCTCTCTCTCTCTCTCTCTCTCTCTGTTGCTGTAGGTAAATAATTGAAATTGAATCGTTCAGGTTGAGTTTAATATGTTGTTTCTTTATAGCAATATATGTATATAGAGTTTTGAGTTTTTTTATTTCAAGTTTTATTGTATTTTGTTTCTTTCGGGGGCGAACTTCCGCGTAATTCTTGCTATAATTATAGTTATTATTGTTTCGATCTGTCTAAAGTACAACAGACGAATAAACATTTAAAGATTGAACATCTATTGTCAATGTCGCGCTCCCACGACCTTTTCGCCAATAGCAAAAAAAAAAAAAAAAAAAAACACATGAGCGAATCAGAAAATAAACAACTAGAAATACATTTGGGCCATAAAACAACGTCAAGACGAAACGAGAATGTAGCAAACAAGTTGAAAAACATATTTGAGTTTGATGCCATAAAAAACTACGACAAATTGTCACAAGTTTTACTTTTTTTCTGTTACGCATACCCAACTAAATATACCCTGTATTCGAGTTATTGTAAGAAACAGATAATGATTATGGAGACTTTGGAAGTAAAGCTTTTGCCACAGACAATTACAGCTTTTACTTGTGACTGATGAATGGCATTTAACTATTTATTTTGTACAATTTTTTGTTGGCTATAAACGACTAGAGATAATTAATGTCAAAAGTTGTTACTAATATTTCAAAAGATCATGAGTAAACTCTAGTTATGACATCAAATATAATATTCTATATATGTTGCAAAGTACTTTCAGAATACCGATATATATCGATATATTGTATATGAAATGATCATAAGCAATTTGCAACTATATCTACATCTACAATATCGCCATATATCGAACGATCGTAAGCAAACTGCAGCTACAATATCTACATATATCGTACGAAGTATAATAGTCTAATATAGTATATACAGAAAACATTTCCTTAAAATTTAAAAAATATCAATTGTATTTATCAATTTATCATGAATAGCCTTAGCTAGAACATAATAATCTATATATACATATATGTATGTATTTCACACAAGTTTTAATCATACTGATAAGTGTCGATTATAATTGATTTACTTTTACACATTCCAAAGGATCATCATATTGCTAGGTTTCAAAGATAAACTTCAGCTTAAATATTTATTTCAAAGGAAAGACTTGCCTTCATATAACATAATCTCTATCGATAGTTGGTATAAATATTGACTGTATCTAATGCTGTTTCTCATAGCTTTAGATGACATATATAGAAAAAGTTGTCCGAATCATATTTAATATTCTATATATAAAGTAGTTTTACAATAATGGAAAATATCAATGGTATATATATTGACCTTAAGCTTACATTAGTGAATACATTTTTATTAAAAAAGTGTTCATAATTTGTTATAATCTATTATATATGTATGTAACAGACTAGTTACATATGAAAGATATACATATATCGATAATATTTAATACAGTTTCTCATATATCTTTAATTAACTGCGCTGCATTTCATTTATATCTATAGAGCCGCCTTCATATAATATATCATTCAATATATTACAATCAAGTTCCATAATATCGATAAATATCGATTACAGCCAGCAGTTTATAGTAGCTACAAACATTGATTCACATTTATACGATTCACAACTATTTTGCCTATTAGCGTGGCATTAGCTAGTCGTGCATGCCCAATAGTTTGCAGCGCGATTTAATTTAATTTGCCGCACCCGAAATAAGTGTCGCCTGCATTTTGACAGTTTTTTTATTGTTAAGTTATTTGGTCTCTCTCTCTCTCTCTCTCCTTCTCTCTATATAGATCTCCCTCTCTCTCTCTCTCTTTATGTCTGCCTGTTCGCCTCCATTGACTCAAATATCTTTGTAAACTCGATCGCGGCCTTGGCCAGCTCCGCAGCTTGAGCGCTCAAGCTCTTTGGCATCCTGCACACGTAGCTTGGATTTAGTTGACGATTGGCTAATCATCAACATCCGCACTTTGAGTGGCAAAGAGGGAGTGGGGGTTGTATAGCAAAGTAAACTCGTTTTGTCGGTCATAAAAATACTTGGGCCTTATTAATATCTATGCAACAGACGCAGCTGGCCCAACGCCAAGCATCAAGCGTACCCGGCGCCATCTGTCTATGCTCCACAAACTGGAAACTGGCAACTGGCAACTGGCAACTGGCAACTGGCAATTGGCAATTGGCAACTGGGAAATGGCAACTGCATGATAGGGTCTGTTATTTTCTTACCACGTACAGTACGTAGCCAAGTGGCCAAACGAAATGCACTCTCGTCGTTGTGTCTGGAACAAGTCTAGCTGGGTTTTTTGTTTCGCTTCCTGATCGCGCACAAGCTGTAAGCCGATCGCAATTCAAATGTGCTAGCTAAACCAACACATATCGAGTTTGGCTTGTGGTAAGTTGACTCTCAAGTCAAATGCATATAGAAAAGCTGTTCTCTTTGTTATATGCTCGAGTTTTGTTTGCCCATCGAATGGATTTTGTTTGAGAATGCAAATGCTAGAATGTTTCTAGTCGCAACAAATCCTGTTTAAGATCAGCTGCGAGTTTGCTAATCATAAATTCAAGGCAATCTAATAATATATAGAAATAGGAATTTCAAGAATACATTAACAGATATAACTCGATCAGTTTTCTGCTTTAATTTTAGACGCAATTAACGTCTATTTAAGTACTTCCTTGATAGGTGCTCAAGCAGAGCTCTTTTTGTTTCTTCAAGTTCTTTTATGATAGTTCTTTAACGAGAGTTCAGTTAGTTCATTCAGTTATACTACGTGTGATAGATACTAATCTAGTGATTAGTAGATTCCTCTCCTCTCCTCTTCTATCTCTCTTTCGCTTCCTCTAAGTCTTGCTACTTCTAAGTCTTGAAAGCTTTTTGTTTAGAGCTTTTAAGAGAGCTGTAATATGCGTAAGATTAAAGTTAAAGCTAGATCAAGCTAGATCTAATCATCTAGGGAAAACTTGTTGTAGCAGAAGCTATTTTAGAGAGCTTCTCTAGTGAGCCTCTCTAAGATCGTCTCTTTGATGGTCTCTAAGATCGATCGTCTCTCAGACCTTTTCTATGATCATTTTGAAGACCGTTTCTTTGATTGTCTCTAAGATCGTCTCTCATATCGTCCCTCAGAGCGTTTCTCAGACCTTTTCTATGATAATTTCTAAGACCGCTTCTATGATCGTCTCTCATATTGTCACACCACTCCGCTCTCAGGCTTTTTCTATGATCATTTCTAAGACCGCTTCTATGCTCGTCTCTCAGCGCAAACTCCAAGTCATATCCAGATCAACAACTCTTATAGAGATCAGCTACGACAACATTTCATCTAAGAATTCTTTGCTCTCCCATCATTGAGCAGCTTCTAGGCTTTAGCTTAGCTCTTATCACAAGCTCTTTCAGATTGCATTGCTCGATAAAGTCATTCAAATGCTCCATTCAGTTAGCTGCCATCTTGATTAGCTTCAGTTATCAAATGAGAACTGAGTCGCTCAACGGTCGCTCTTAGGTAATGCGAATGGCAGACATGTCAGGTGTCACATGCTAATCGCACGGTTTCCATTTGAGAACACGTACATAGCTGTCTGTTAGACGCAACCGAGACGAGCCATATATACATATGCACAGACATATACATATATATAGTAGGGCCGATGTACCTGAATCATCCACAGGCCGAAAATTTGAAATGGCATCACGTTCTGCACGTTTGCCACATCAAATTCTACATTTTTGGATACGAAATTGTTGGACACAATGCAGAGGCTAAGCCCCTCTCTCCCTCTCTCCCTCTCCCCTTGCACACATCTAAAAAGAGAAAAGCGTTTTGTTGGCTACCAAAAAAGAAAGAAAGAAAAAAAAAACGAGAAAAAAAATATACAAACGTGTTTTACCTGATGTCCGGTACTTAAATAACAATGCGACAGCCCAAAAGAAAACTTAACAAATTTTTATCGACGATGCAGAGAAAGAGCGAGAGAGAGAGAGAGAGAGGGGCAGAGTGGCATGGGTGCTCTCCATATTGAGCTGCAGAATTGGACTTATGTAAATTATTTTCGGATGCTTGTGAAAAGTGTTTTTCGCTTACGCAACAACACGAAATGAAAAGAAATAAAAAAAGAAAGAAATGAAATGAAAACAAAAAAAAATCATAAAAAATAAACAACAATTCCACAATATGGAACTGCGGCAAGGGACATGGAGCAGGGGGAACTGGACGGCTGAACGACTGAACGGCTGGGCAACTGGGAACTGGGAACTGGGCAAGGTGCTGCCCGCCCCAAAACTCTTATGAAATGCTTTTCGCTTTTCGCTTCGCTTGGCTTGGACCCGGTTGAACGTTTTGGTCTTCTGCTCTCTGCACGAGTCTCGTATTGGTGCTTGGCCTCTGCGCTCCCATGCCCCATGCCCCATGCTCCATGCCCCAGCCCCATGCTCCACACCCAGTTGGATTAATTTTGTAACTTTCTTATGAAAGTCTAGTGTATTGCAATTAAGGGCTACCGTGGCACCGCCTCTCCCCCCGCCATGGACGGCCCCTTCTGTGGTCTGTCACAGGTTTTCGGAGTCGTTTAATTTATGTTAGATGCGAGCTAAGCTTGCTCCAAATGGTGGGCGGCGGGCGTGGCTGGGTATGCATTAGAAAATTCATTCAGGTGTAAAGCGCCTCGAGAAATCAGTGGTGTGCACCAGGCCGCAGAGCTTGGACTACCGCCAAACGAGAGCATCAATTGGGCATAGCCGCATGGATAGCACACACACACACACACATATAACGAGTCGAGCTAATTGTTCAGTTACGCCCAAGTGGGCAAGTCGAATAGCGGCGCGTCGAGGAAAACTCGAAGGTCGCATCGAAAGTGGAGAAAAGCCAATGGATTATGGCTTATGCCTTTTTGGCCCCAAAAAGAAGAGATGGATAGAGTGAGAGTGGGAGAGAGTGGGAGAGAGTCGGAGGGGGAGTGAGAGGTCTAAAAAGATTTAGTTCTTCTGCAACTTAATTGAGCAATTATTACTAATTATGATTGGTTCATAGCCGGAACTAGTTTTATTTGTTAATCTGATATGCTTGAACATTATGATACTTAAGTAGGACAGAGAAAGATTGAAAGATCCATCACGATTTAGTTGTTCAGCATTTGAGCATTCATTACGCATTGTGATTGGCTGGAACTAGTTCTATTTATCAATCTGATGTATTGCAATTATGAGATGCTGTAGTAAGGCAGTGAAAAATCTCAAAGATCTACCACTCGTTAGTTCTTCAACAACTTTAAGCAGCAATAATTACTCATTATGATTCGTTCACAGCTGGAACTAGTTTCATGTTTCAGTAAATCCAGATTTAGATTCGAAATTTCGAAACTTCTACAAAGAAGCTTTGTCAATTAAAATGACTACCTTGTGGGGAAATAGCAATATTTGCTATAAATAGTTCATTTCAGTTCATTTATGTTGATTTTCGATTTCATTATGACCTTTTCATTTAGGTTCTTTCATTTAGAAGCTTTTAATATTTTGAAACTCGTTCTGAGAATCGCTTGAAATTCGCTTATGCTTGATTCGCTCTTAGTAAAACTGCATAAAGTGATATGGTTCACAGTCGGAACTAGTTTTACACTGAAGTAAATTCAGTTTCAGGTTCAGAAACTGGAGCTTAAGATGTAATCTCTAAGACTTTTTTAGCTTTATAGATCTACTTTGAGTTGGATTTTTAGAATAATTAATTTTGCTCTCATTAGTTCATTAGAGTTTTTTTTTTAGTTCATTTTGAAATAATCCATAGAAGCTTTTCTTTATTTTGAGACGCTTTTGGCATTCTCTTGACTATGTAAAGTTATTTATATCACAGCTGCAACTAGTTCCGGGTTGGAACTGTTTTGTTTTTAGATTGAATCAAAGTCAGATATAGCAATTTTTACTATTTACAGTTCATTTGAGTTCATTTTCGATTTTATTGCCAATGTTTCGTATACCTCATAGAAGCTTATGCCTATCTTGATATGATTTCTGACATTCTCTTTAGCTTAGTATTAGCACTAACCATATGGTTAGTGGTATTAGCCATATCTATAGGCGTCTGCAAATGGCGCGCTGTTTTGGCCTCGACTAATGATTAGCAGTGCTAACAGCCGGATTGACAATGGAAGACCTTCAATTGTAAGACTCGAGAGTTTTTTCCATCACAATTCGCAATGAATCGCTCGAAATGACGTATGGGAACTGCGGAACGTGTTCAACGGCAACGGCACTTGATCTGATAAATACGTATGGAAAAGCAAATACAACACACGCAGCTTGCTGAACGCCCATTGTCAGATCTCAATATACAAACATACATACATATAGACGCCGTACATCTATCTAGACATGTATCTATATTTATGTACATCCGCGTCTTACTTCAATACGAAACGAAAGATGACCGGATGATGCTCGAGCAATGGCAACAATCAAAACTGAATTGAGATTGAGCTAGAAAGAGCATAAGCGAAATCATTTTGAATTGTAATTCGTATTCCTCATCAGTTCGTTCAGAACGCCCACACTGGAACTGGTTCTCGGAGCGGTCGCTCGTAGACCTGTTCCAACAGTTTCGGGCTCAGATTTGCATTTTGGGGCCTTTGTTTTGTTTTGATTTGATTTGATTTGTTATTCGTCGAAGCTTTATTTGATGTGTGAAGCTGCGATCAATTGTTTCAATCATTCTCGACTCAAGGCTCTTCAAATATGGTTTCCACTGTCTTCCTACATATAAAAGATTTGCTAATGCTTCGAATATTTATCGAATAGCTTTGATTTGTAATAATGTTAACCTCTAGAATCTAGAATCTTATGAAAAGTTAATAAACATATGTCTGGTCTCTAAGTCTTACTTTATGCGAGATAAAGGGGGCTTAGGTGAAAGGTATAGAAGTTAGAAAATGCCAAGGTTCTTATATTTTCTTGTTCTTATTCTTTTATAATATTGGTACATACACACATATGGGGGATGGGCATTTTCTAGTGTTTTCTATCCGACTATTTATCTGTCCAATCTGTCCATCTATTCATCTATCTTGTTATATATTTCTTCTAAGAATGTACATATTTGCTTATCTATCTATCTATCTATCTACTTATATATTGATTTATCTATCTGCCTATCCTTGTGTTTTCGATCCATCTAACTAGTTGTCCATCTAACTATCTATAAATCCAACTATTTATCTATCGTTCTATCAATCTATCCATAAATTTGACTATCTATTTCTCCTTCTATCTATTGATCTATGTTTCTATAAATCTATTTATCGATATACCTATTCGATTCAATATATCTATCTGTCTAGCTAGCTGTCTATCTATCACTACATTTGTTATATATGGTATCTAATTTTATGTTTCTATCTATTCTATCTTACTATCGATCGATGCTATCTTTCATAAGCTTTTCTTAAGACTCCAAGGCGCAATTTCAAATGATAATTAGATGATGTATGAATATAGCAAAGTTTTTCCCTACTAATTAACATATATTACATAACATATATTATAATAAAAGCCCATTATAGATCTATTTATAAACTCTGCAGCTGCATCATTTCCTTACCTTTTCATTCTTTCTTCTTTACAGGCCTTTGCCGCCAAGCATTCGGATGCGGAGTCGCTGCTGCATAACTTGAATGTGAAATATTATTATTATACGAGAACTCGTGGCCTGTTCAGAATATGTTATCCCAAGGAGCGTCCCCCAGCTACGGCAGGTAGGAAGAGTCATAAATAATGGCAATTCAAAATAGAATTAAATATTAAACTGAATTCCATTCCATTTCCAATTGAAGTGCCCACTTATTTGTCCCCCATTGAGACGCACTGCTCGAACATTGATTACTTTCCACAAGTGGAGGATGATAAGATTTCGAATGAAGATGCCACGTCCCGGTTGCATTTGGCCCGCTCCTGCATTGCGCTCTTCATTATAAGCTTTGTGACCATATTCTGTGCCTTCTGGACGGGTCTATCCGGCTGCTGGAAACGTTCGTCGGGCGCCATAACGGCCACATCGATCCTGTTGCTAGTCACCTGTTTGCTGGCCGCTGGCGCCATGGGCCTCTGGCATACGGTCGAGTTCTTTGAGAAGGAGAAAGTCGTGGGCGAGGATTACTTCCAGCAATGGAATACGGTGAGTGGAGAGTTTCACTTGAGCTAATTGGATATTTCTTACATAATATTTATGGCTTATGGCAGGTGCTGCGCGATAACACAAAGATTGTCTATGATTGGTCCTACATTGTGGCCTGGACAGGCATTGCCACCTGTCTCCTGGCCGCCATCTTGCTCTCTGGTGCTGCCATCTGTCTGCGTAACGAGCGCGAGAAGGAGGAGCAGCTCAATCTGCAGTACCTGATGCCAGGTGAGTGACGCAAGTGCCCAAAAGGTGAAAGAGACCAATCTAATCTGTTTACATTTCCATTTCCATTTCCATTTTCAGTTTACTCGCAGAAGCAGCCACCCTATCCGCCCTACGCCAACTACGCCCAGCCGCAGATCTATCCGGGTCCCTACTACCACGGCTCCCAATACGGACCCTATAATTATTAACTTGGCAAACGAAATGCACAACGAATATGCGAATGAAAGCAGAAAACAAAACAACAACAACAACAACAACAGCAACAAATTACAAAATGCAAGAAAAAAAGCTTAAAAACTTAAATGAAACATTTGAAACGTTTTTGGGATCACACATAGAGAAAGAGAAGGAGCAGGAAGAAAGGGAATGAGACAGAGCTAAAGAAATTTTGCTTCGAATTTGTCTCCAGTCTCCATTGTCTCCCCACATACTCACATTTATACATATGTATGTGTGTGTGTGTGTGTGTGTGTGTAATGCACTTCAAATTAACATATTTACAATCTATTTTTTTTTTTTTTAAATATTATTTACATAAATCTAGTTTGTAGTTTCTATATTTTTTGTATAGAAATCGTGGGTCTTCAGTCAGCATGCGTCGAAAGTATTTGGTGCGTAAATTTCGCAAAGAACGAACACAGAGCAAAAATCAACAATTAAGTAAAAAATCGAAATGAAAGACATAAACAAATGTAATGAGAAAGAAAAGTACTTACAGCACAACAATAAAGACAAAACAATAAAGATTTAATTTATTGTAGCATGTAACGTACATGTAGCTTATAATTATGTGTAATAATAATGATAATAATAATATTGTGTGTAAGCATAAACCTTTTTTGTATATGTATATGAATGTAATGAGTATAACTTTACAAATGCGCTGCTAAGCGTTCTTTTGTCTTCCAAGTACATTAAATGCTTGTGCATGTGTTAAGCTTGTACGTTTAATGAATAAAAGTTTCTTACGTTAAAAGATATTTGAATTTGTTTTGATTATTGCTCGGTGAATGTATCGATAATAAGTCGGCGTCTGGCAGCAGAAGGTGTGTGTGACGTCAGAGAACAGTGTTGTGTAGTAACGGGTCGTATATCGATATGCGATTAGTCGATGACTCGACTCTTTTTGGTATATTAAATACTGCACACGTATTCAACCACTTGCCGCATGTGGTCACACGCAAGTAACCATCACAGCTCACACACGAAATCGCGCAACTGGTCACATCGAATTCCGTAAAATCGTCACTCAAAAGCAAAAAAAAGAAAAAGAAAAAGAAACCGATAGACCAGGCGAAAAAGTCGCAAAAACCGTGTGCACACAATTTAGCACAACAGAAACGAGAGCAACATTAGCAGCAAACACAACGACAAAATGTCCGGCAACGGTTTCGATGAAAATCCATTTGGCGAACCCAATCTGGATAACCCATTTGCGGTAAGCCTGACAACAAAAATGCTGTTCACGAAAACCACACACACACATATGTACACAGGCACACATATTTGTATACGTATGTGTGAAGGTGCAACGACGACGACGACAGCTCATAGGCCAATGTCTATGTGTGTGTGAATGTATGTGTGTGACTGTGTTCCGCCTACGCTGCGCTCAGCAGTTTCATTGATGTGTGTTTTTCGCTTTTTTTTTATTTACTCATCTCTTTTTTGTTTTCTCTTTGTTGACTTTAGGATCCCGCCATACAGCAGGCAACACGCATGTCCACCAATGTCTCACTGGAGGACTACAATCCATTCGAGGAGCAGGCGAAGCCCCAGCTGCAAATCAACTCCACCAATACGGCGGCCGTCGTGCAGCCCCTCTCACAGAACATTCCGGCACCACAGCCGCGTCTGGCCACCGGCGCAACTCCCAGCACCAGCATACAAATCACATCCGAGGAGCTGCAGGTTAAATGCGTGTTCCAGTTACCAGGCGACTCGCATTACAGCAATTGTTGTTTTTATTGTCGCTGCATTGCTGTGGCTGCAGTTCTGATCAGCTATCTCTCTCAGTCTGTGTGTGTGTGTGTGTGTGCGTTTCTGTTTGTTTGTGTTTCATATTGAATGAACCGCCTACACACACACACACAGACACACACTCGCAGATAGCTCACGTTACTGTTAGTTGATTGTCTTCTCAATTTACAGCGCCGCCAGGAGGAACTCGATCGCAAGGCTGCCGAACTAGATCGCCGTGAACAGCAGCTTCAGGGCAATGTCCCACAGCTGAACAATTGGCCTCCCCTGCCGGATAACTTCTGTGTAAAGGCATGCTTCTATCAGGACATTGAGGTCGAAATACCACCCGAATTTCAGAAGCTCGTCAAGCACTTGTACTACATCTGGATTTGTAAGCATTTCGTTTATTATCGCCGCTTTTATTGTTTTTAATTGAGACGCCCCAAAAACTGATAACGAGTCGAGTCGCATTAGTCATGCCATAAGCTAATAATTGCCATTTATTAGACCATTTCGCATATGACCACAGCTACAGCGACAAGCACCCATATGATTGCCAAACAAAGAGCCTTAAAAGTAGTTCTATTTATTTATAGTATGTTCATAAAGTCGTTAACTTTCAGCTTATCGTTAGCTAAACAAGCTTATCTTCTTATATTTAAAGGATTTCCCAATTATGATATGCAAGATTCACAGAGCGAGAGATAAATGAAAACATTTACAGAGCACAGTGTAGATGTCTTGAAGATGTATGTGTAGCTATTGTATATAGTATAGATATATACATGCTTGCATTATATATTTACAGCTGTGTTGATGATAAGCAATTGTTATTATTAATGAACTGCAACACAGACTTAACACTCTGACTAGATTGTTGTCTGCATATTTAATGTGTTTCTCTGTTTCACATTTTGTCACTTGGTCAATCTGTGAGTCGTTCATATAATCAATATGATTCATTCATGAATCAATCAGTCTGCCAATCTGTGTTCTATATAGTTCGCAAGTGATTCAAGCTCTTTTACGTACAGTCAATCAAACTGTTTTGATTTGAATCATCATAGTCCAGCTGTATTAGAAGAACTTACAATCAATAGCCAAACAATGTAATTGTTGATTGAGAAGCAGTTCTTGTTAATGAAATCTGAAATTAGTCAGTCTTCGACTAAGTCAGCCTGTCCATTAGTTCGTAAGTGATTCAGACTTTAAATCTATTTATCAGTCAGTTAATATTGTTTCTAAGCATCTGCTTTTCACTTAGTCTCTTAGTCTTACTTAGGCTTAGTCTCTTTTAAAGTCAGGCAATCAATTTGTAAATCACTCAGTTTTTAATTTAATTATCTTAGTCTATCTGTATTAGTCCGTAAGAGAGTTAGTGTTATAATAACTTGCCCATCAATCTGACTTTTTTTTTAAATCATTTAGGTTGTTCTGTTGTCTATCATTTAAGCTATTAAATAGTTCTTAAATAATTTAGATTTTTAATCTAGCAGTTTTTTTTATAAGTCATTTGGCTTCTTTGTCTGTCTAGCACTAGTCAGCTAATTTGTTGGGTCTAAGACAGCATTGTTATTCAATTCGATTCAATTCAATTGCTTGGTTAATTATCAGTAAATTGATTTAGTCTTTCAATCAATAGTCATTCAATTAGTATTTCTATCAATCATTTGGCTTGTTTATCTGTCACCCAATTAGTCCGACTTTCAGCCTGGCTTATTTATTTAATTCGTAAATTGCACATTCAATCTTCAGTTCATCAATTGCACTGCATATCATTTCTCTGTGCTTCTTAATGTCAGTCAATCCATTTTCCGGGTTTTCCCATCATTCAGCTACAATCTTTATTCTCTTCAGTCAATTCATTCATTCAGTCTTTAAGGTTGTCTAGTTTTCTATCATGTGCATATTGATTAATTGTGTAATTCTTTGCAGTCTACACCATGACGCTGGTCGCCAATATTATCGGAGGTCTCATCTTGCTGTTCCACGTAGGCTTACTATCCAATCTGTTCTTGGCCATCTTCTACACGCTGCTCTTTACACCCGCCTCATACGTGTGCTGGTATGTATATGGCTTTATCTGGCTTTGTCTCACACGCTAACCATGTGTTTCTTTCTCTTTCTTTGTGTTGTTGTCTCGGTCTGTTTGGTGTTTTTTTTGTTTTTTTTTTGTTAGGTTTCGGCCTGCTTATAAGGCATTCCGCAACGATTCGAGCTTCAATTTTATGGTCTTCTTCTTTGTGTACTTCTTTCAAACGGTCTACACAATCATCCAGGCCATTGGATTTAAGGATTTGGGCTATTGCGGCTTCATAACGGCCATCTCACAATTCGACAGCAGTGCCTGGGGCATTGTTGTCGGCCTGCTGCTGTTGATAATCGCCTTGTGTTTCGCAATCACCGCTGGCGCCAATGTTCTAATGATCATGAAGATACATAGCATCTATCGCAGCACCGGAGCCAGCATGGACAAGGCCAAGGCCGAGTTTACCACAGAGTTCTTACGCAATCAGCATGTGCAGGAGGCGGGCTCGGCGGCCTTCAGCTCGGCGGTTAATTCACAGTTCAACAATAGCAGATACTAATCAATCAAACAAATCAAACATATAAAACCAATTCAATCAATAACAACACTTAACCAATCAACAACCAAAATCATCGCAAAGCAACATGAAACATAAAAAAAAAAAAACAAAACAAAAAAAATAGCCAGGCCAAGGCAATTGAAGTCAAGTCAAGCAACAGCACTAAATTATCAAACAATAAGCTATAGTTGGCACACGCATAGACACAAGCATGTCTATATATATATATATATATATGTGTGTGTGTGTGTGTGTATATTTAAATATGAAATATATCTATGCATATATTTTATATATGATCTATGTATATATATACATACACACATATATACATATACATATAGATATATAGACTATAGCAAGGCTTGTGTAGCGTAGATTAAAAAGAGCCTAATTATTGCTTTTGTGCATAACAAAATAATAATATTAATTATAATAATTATGCAATTCCTAAAATGCCGTCGTCCTTATTACAATTAACTATTGTAATGATCTATATACAAGAAATAATATAATTATATATATATATATATATATATATATACAAATGTATATATACTTACATTTATGGAATCTGATCAAAGAAAGTGGAAAAATTCTTCTAAGTGGCACGCGTTGCCTTCATACACATTCTGGCCTAAATAGTTTGCTGCAAAGGCAAAAGCACATTAAGCACACACACACATATATATATATATATATAAATATATATATATATATATATATAAATATAATATTTTATAAAATACTTGAGAAGTTGGCAAGTGAGAGACGCTTCTTCTGGCTATTGTGTTTCGCAAAAGTGTCCTAAGAATAATTTCTTAAGGTATGAATTTATAAACAAAGAAAACAAAAAACAAAATGTAAGAGAAGAAGCAGAAAAAAACATAAATTAAGTAAAGGCCTAATGCAATTTCTTATAAAACGGGAAAATTGTTTAAACTATTGCAATTCCTGTTCAGCATAAAGTCAAAGCAAAACAAAAACAAAAGATTAAAGAATGCTATGTGTATGTACAATGAAATTGATAACGCTAAAGATAATACTAATGCTAATGCTAATGCTAATGCTAATGCTAATAATGATAATGATGATGATGATGCAGATTAGCTAAATGCTGCTGATAATATGATGTTTTTTAGTTCTTTAAGTCGAAACACTTACGATATGCATCTATCATAATATACACTGCACACACAGACATATATAAATATATATATATATACATAAATGCATACATTAATACATATGTACATCTTTACATCTCTACATCTAAATGTATTTAAAAAAAAAAAGAGCAGATATAACTTAAACAAAAACTTTGATCTTTGCTGCTGAGCATTGTGCACGATAACTCTCCCATATGAGTTATTCAATTAATTATGATTATTATGATTATTACGATTATTATTACTATTACAATTATTATTGTCATTGCTGTTGTTTCATCACGCCTACTCCGCCCCGCCCCTCTTAAGGTCTGCGTAGCCACATTTAATGTCGTGTCGTGTATTTTTTGTAATTGTAATTGTTAAACATAAATATATATATATATATACGTATATATATGTAGTAATATATATACTGTCATATACAACATATATATATACATATACATAGATCTGTCTATATATATATATATAAATGAGTATCGATCGTGGTGTTCCTTTCATTTTGTTATCCATTCATTGTTTCGTTGCTTCTCTATTAAAGCAGCCCACTTTGTCGATTCCCCTCTATAAATTAATTCAAATAAACAACAATAAGTATTTATAGATCGAACTTTATTTTGATGGAAAATGGGAATATTTTAGTTTATAAGCTAATTCTTGAGAGTTTTCACAGAGAGCAGATCTGAGACTCTGAGAAGATCTCTAAATCTTGTTGATCTATTAGTCCTTTGATAGGTCTGGCGAGAGTTTTCAAATGTTCTTACAATTGATTGTCTCTAATATACATCTACTGTAGCATATTGTGGGTAGATCATTCTTGAGAGCTCTTGATGAGGTATTTCATATTTATTTATCAATCAATATTTACATTTTCTTATGAATTTTATCTTGAAAATGGAAACGATTCTTGGAATTTATCGTATAATTTTTTCATGATGATTGATTTGCTGAGAGACACAACTATATACTCTACGAGTGTTTTAATTTCTCCTATATTTGCCATTCATGTGTAGGAGTCGAAAAGAAATAATCTTCATATTATATCATATCATATCATATCATATCATTAATTTGATTTTCGTTAATGATTTTCTTGATTTATTGTTACGAATATGATAGAAATTGAGATATTTCAAGCTTACAGACAAAATGATTTATTTTATATAGTCTTGCTTACAAATGAATATATATACTTTATATAGTATGTACGTATATACTCAAGTATTTTTAATACTTTCAATCAAAGCTGACATCTTGAACCTTCAGAGCGTGAGATCAACCGAAGCAAAGCATACTACTCACTCAATCACTCTCTCCCTCTCTCTCTCTCTCTCTCTCTTTCTCTCTCTCTCTGTCTCTCTTTTCGTTTTGAGCTTCGGCTGTGTTGAACTGGACTTAGTTGTATTGCTCCCGAACATTGTTTATAGAGTATGTATGTAAAAGGTAGAGCTGGCAAACTATCGATAGTGGCGCCATTCGATATTTTCGATATTTTCTAGAAAAAAAATTCGATACTATCGATACTATCGCTAAAACCGTCTTTATTTTCATTTAAATTTAAAAATAACGAAAAATAACAAAACAAATTATCACAAGAAAATTAACAAAATAACAAAAATTATATTAACTTAAAAAACAATCAGTTTTACTTCATAACTGACTTTTTTCTTAAAGTTAAAACAATTTTACTGGGAGATCCATTGATTGTGTTGGAGAAAGAGGAGCATATCCACATTTTTATGCATCATTGGATACAGACGTCCACATGTCAGTGGTTATGGCACAAACATTAGTTTTGCGTAAATAGTCTTGCAACTTCGATTTCTTATTTTCGTATAGCTCAACCATCATAACATTTTTTAAAGTATTCCTTGATGGTAACTTATACCGTGGGTCTAGGAGCTTAATAAAATTAACGAACCCGGCATTTTCAACAACGGAGAATGGTCGCATGTCTGATGAGATGTACTCCATAAGTGCGATATCAAGCTCCTTTTTACGCTTGTTTGAAGAATCATATGTTGCGCTTACGTAGCTCTCGATTTTGTTAACGATTGGCAATTCATTTATTTGCAGTTTTGGATGTACACGTTTGAGGTGGTCGAATAAATTAGATGTATTTCCACTTGTCTTGTACGTTTTATCACATGAACGACACTTTTTCAATTTACCATCATTAGTTTTTGTAAAGAATTGCCAAACTTTAGATTTGCCAATGCGCGGTTTTTTGGCAACCGTGTTTTCAAGATCCACATTGCATATATCGCCATCTATGTTAATACATACTTATAAAATTAGTTTTACGGTTCTAACAATGAAATGGAAAATAATACTCACCCTTGTTATTATCGATCAAAAATTTGTCCATGCCAAATTTGTTCTATACCACTAACCAAAAAGCTTATACCGGATTATATTTTAATAAATTTCGTATAACCAAATCGCCAAAACGAGTGATGTGTCAAACTGCGAGCGTTATTTTCGATCCCTATCGATAGTGGATAAAAAAATATCGATGGTGGCGCAAAAATGTGAAAATTCGATATATCGATAGTGCTATCGATAGTTTGCCAGCACTAGTAAAAGGCAGAAGGAGACGTCGCAGACCCCATAAAGTGTATATATTCTTGATCAGCATAAATAAATAAGTTGATCTAGCCCTGTCTGTCTGTCCGTCTGTCTGTCCGTCCGTCTGCCTGTCCGTATGAACGTCGAGATTTCGGAAACTACAAAAGCTAGAGAGCTGAAATTTTACATGAATACTCGTATATTAGTTACGCAGTACGAGTTTGTTTTGTTTTTTTTTTTTCGATAACTCATCCCATTTCCAAACTATCGATAAAAATCGGAAAATCGTTTCCATTTTTTACGTTTTTTGGGCATAACTTCTACACCGTTTGAGCTAGAGACTTCAAATTTATATATTTAAATAGGTGTTATGGATACGCAAATTTTGGATTTGGATCCTATTAATATATTCTGAAAGTTTCATGAAGATCATCCATCTAGAAATGGAGTTATAAGCCTCTAAAATATAGTTTTTTTTTGCAGGGTTCAGGGTATCTCGTTGTCAAGCCGTCTCGAGCTTTATTACTTGTTTCCTTTTTGTTCTCATAACTTTGACTAATACTTTAAACTTTACTTCAATATTATTATTAATAGTTTTTAACTAAATTTTTATATTAATTTCAATACTATATGCCTTCAATAGCCGCCACAATATTTTATATTGTTAATATATTTTTTTTGTCACAATAATATTCCTTTAATATATACCTTTCATACTTATCATTTATGGTCGTTGATAAACAATTATAAGAAGTCTCTTGCTCTATTATCCATGCCACAAGTGGATAATTCAATGTTTCAGACAATACTAAAATGAGGCAATCATATTCATCTTTATATATGTCCACATATATATGCATATATAACTTCCCTGATGCCTTTCCATTATGTGGGGGGTGATGAGGCTTATCAGTGTTAAAAATTGTCTTTGGCATCAAGTTGAATTCGTTTGGATTTAAATGGAAATGCTAGTTGACATTGAGTCGCACTAGCGTCACGTACGGCTCGAAGTGGGAGAGGAGTGAAGGAAGGGGGACGACGACGACGGATTGCTGGGTGATTGAGGACTGGGTGGTAAGTGGGGCGGCAGCAAAGATTGGCATATTCAGAAGTTGAACGAACGCACGCTAAAGACGTTTGCTCCTATGAAATGTAAATTTCATTTTGTGTGCAAATGTGAAATTAAATCAACAGCAAATGATTTGCCTGCATATCCTTAACGTGTCACGAGTTCCTGCCTTTACCCTCTGAAGTCTACATCCCTTCCGCCATGAGCTGCTTAAACTGCTTGACGTCGTTTCCACCTTCCAATTTTCTTCTCTATTTTTTTTTAAGAGCAATCATAGAAAGTTAAACAGCTGTGCGTATGCATTTGGTGTAACTAAATCTCTTGGATTCCAACAATTGGCACGAGCTGCAGCAAATGTTGCGCATACGCCACGCTGTGTCCCATGAAGCTGATTGCGGTTAGAAACCAGCAGCCATTGGGGGGGCGGCTGCTGCGGCGTGTGACTGCAGTCAAATATTCATCTGCTGAATAATTGTTGAGCAAATAGAATCCATCAACATCCACACACACACACGCACACGCACACACGCACACAGGTGATGTTGGGGTCACATCGATTGTCGCTAATTGCCGTTGATGATTTGGTATTGATTGCATGTGCCACGCAGCCGACAGGGACAACAAGACAAGGACAAGGACCTGGCCTGGCCTGGCTGCAGGCCTTTAATCACCGCATTGCCCAGCCGTGAGCCGTGAGCCGTGAGCCGTGAGCCATGTCCTCCATATCGATTTCGTGTCCAACCCCATCAGAAAACATAAAAAAATAAATAAATGCCAAGAATAGCTGCGCTGACCTGGGCCAAGACAAAGCTCAGCTAAATAAAATTGTCACGGCCCCAACCGACCAACCGACCAACCGACCAACCGACCAAACGACCGACAAAAAAAGAACTCGTCTCTCATTTATTATTAACCAAACTCGACCTAACCGAATCCAATCGGAATAATTATTTTTGGGTTTACATTCCCTCTTCAACTTTTGCTCTTCATCAAAATTTCATTACTCAAAATCTGACATTCAGGACAGTGCGCTGATCGATCTCTTCTGCTTCATGTCGAAAAGTTTTTCGTTTTTGCTTTTGTCGTCTGTAAGTTTTAAATAGATTTACACATTAATATTACGATTGCAAGGGCATTTGCTATCATATATAATCTACGATACTATATATATAGTTTATTGTCTAGTATAGTTCACTATTCCATTACCTAGCAGAGTTCATAACTTATTTCAGCTATTTACTTAGTTTTTATCAAGACTTTAAGTTCGAGGAATATACATACATTTGTGATATATATTCTTGAGGACCTAAAGCAAGTCTTCGTCGCATATACTACTATACTAAGAGAGAAATCTTTATCTAATACTCTAGAGTTTTAGCTAAAGCTATTTAGAGACAGTATGAGAGAAGGGTTTATATCATTTTCAAGTCTTTGAGATAAAGCCTCATGGCTCACCATTGAAAGACCTTTTCCCTATAATAATCAATGACATAAACTTAATCTTAAAACTTGTATTCAATCTGAATCTCTTCAAAAATCTGAATATTTCAGAATCTATTTACCTTCTGAATTATAAATCATTTTTGGTATAAACTCTAGAGGTCCTTAAGATAGTTTTCATTGCATAGATTATAGTATGAGGAGAACTCTTTAATTCATACCAAGAGGAATACAGATCTCACAAGTCTTTATCTCAAGATTAAAACAGCACTAAAACAGCTCTGTCAAAATCCAAGACTAACTCTAAAAAAAGTCGAATACTTATGCCTAATACAAGTCTAAGAGCAATTAAGTCAAGTCTATGAGCTCAGCCAGAACTATGACTAAGACAACTAGCTAAAATGCTAAGATTTAAGTCAAGTTCTACAAAAGTAAAGGATTCAAGGGTAGTCAAAGATAAGTCTGCTTAAGGTACAAGCATATATTGGCCAGTCTTAGATAGCTAAGCAGATACCACAAACCAAAATTCCAAATAATCTGCCATATATGGATATTCGTTTTCATTTAGTTTTGACGTTAGCTAAACAGTTGAAGCATTCTGCATTTATGCAACGTTAAGGAAGAGCTTTAAGGATGACAATACGCACTCGATTTGCGTAAGTTGTGTGCTACTTATGGATGACGGGCATGTGGATGTGGGGAGGGTTATGCGTTAAGGGCTGGGGGTAGTTGGCTAGCCGCAACAGGTGGTCGTGCAAGGAACTTCGTAAAAGGTGCGCAGCGAGAGGTGTGAGCTGTGGAATACAAATGACACAAACAGAGCAGGTAGAGCAGTAGAAAGACTGAGTCGGAGAGCGAGAGAGATGGGGAGAGGGCGTGATAGGGAGGGGTATGGCATTTCTGAATGGGCTGATTTAGCAAAACGCCTAGCATCTATATATGTATATATGTATGTATGTCCATTCTTGAAGCTGAAATATTGCAGGACGTGCTAGTCAAATGAGAATGTGAATGTTGCACTCAAATGGATATGAATTAATTAAATAGTTGGCATGTCCTTCCGGCTCGCCTCTGTCTAGCCGGAAGTCAAGTGCGATGCAATGCTTTAATGGCCTCTTCCCGGCGAGCGAGCTGTGCATCAAATTGGGCAGCAAATGAGCAAAGCTATGAGCTGAGTGAGAGCTGGGATTGTGGAGTGGATAGTGGGTGGGGGGCGGCGGGGCTGTCATGCCAAAGCGCCAAGTCTGGGCAATTTTTCACACTATACGGAAGTATTATTTGGGTCACATTTCCTGCTGCTGCTGCTTTTAATTAAAATCTTCTACGGCCGTCCTCGCCGGGCGGAAGTACAAATTTCTTGCCGTTACAAAGCCCAGAAAGGCGTCTCTCTTACCAGCACACTCTTTCGCTCTACCTGTCTCTCTCGCGCGCTCCTTCTCTCTGCCTCTCGCTCTATCACGCTCGTTAACTTTCACTGAATGTGAACGAGGCGCCACACAATGTTGAGCCGAACGGCTGTGAGCCGAACGCACACGAACCCACAGACGAGCACACAACCTAATGCCCTTCATAATGCCAAGGCAGGTGAGGTGAGTTGAGCGTGTGGTGTGCCGTGCTGTGCTGTTGTGTGCTGTGCTGTGGTGTGGTGTGGTGAGGTGAGGAGTGTTGAGGTATGCGCTACTATGCGGCGGGTGGGGAAGTTGCCTTCATTTCGTCAGCGGCCGCCAGATGATTTCAGCTGAGATTGAAGATAAAACACATGCGCGCATCACGTTTGCCGTTTGTGGCGTTTCGGTCTCTGTTTTTCTTTTTCTGTTACAATTTTTTTTTTTTTAAGTTTGTGTATTTTGCTGTTGTGTTTGTGTTGCCGTTTGGTCTTCTCGCAGCTTTCTAAAGCTCACAGGCGCGCACACACACACCCACACGCACACACACACACAATGCGACTGTGACCCAGAGAGAAAGAGAGCGAGCGAGAGCGATAGACAGACAGCATGGCCGCAAGGCCGCACAAAGTTCGGCACTGCGCCGCCATCATCGCACACACACATTCAGATATATGTATATATGTGTGTGTGTGTATATGTATATAGAACACTCATACACAAACATTACACCCGCAGTGTGATTCAGCTTCAGATTTAAGCGGCGCACATGGCACTTGGCGTTTCCTTTGGGCCACTGCACTATGGGTAAAAAGCCCGATTTTTTGGCATAAATCCAATTTTTTTTTTTTCAGTATCCGCCAACTGTTTTGCTTTTCTCATTTATAATACCCCAGTAGATGTAAAAATAATTTTTATAAAATTTTCAAGACTGCTGTTTATGTTTTGAGCTTCGTCAAAGTCAGCCGATGTAGGCTTGCATGTTAAATCGAAAAAAGCGCGGGAAATCATTCTCAACTTTCAAAGTGAATAAATCTTTTCAGTTTGAAGTAGTGAAAAAGTTTTGTTATGGAAAAAGTTCAAGAAGGTATGTCGAATAAGATCTTTGCAATTTATTTTGTAGTTCTGTGATTTATTGTTCAATTTTGTCATGTGTTGCTGTGTGTATTTTTAGATCAAAACTAATATTTACATGTGCGTTTCGTTAGACATAACTTGTGACCAGTCGAATGCATTTGAAAAGTTGAAATGACAAATTGTGTACTAATGTTTGCTAAATCCAATATTAAAAAGACATCTTGCCCATTTTTGCCCCTTTAAAAAATAATCGACATGTTGCAGTTGCACATGAGTTCAGCCATTCCGTGCTGCTTGGATTGTGGAACAGCAACAAGCGACAATATAGGGCAATAAAAGATTATATGGTCAAACAAAATAAGCAAAGACAACATTTCTAAAGATCAACTTAAATTAATTGACCAAAAAAATACTCTTCTTCTTTACGAACGTATGACCACGCGCTCTGCTAACCGGGCTGCTGCAGCCGTGGCTTAGGGGTGGGTTGGACTATACTTTGGGCTGAGCTTTGGACGCTGATAACTTCATTTCTAGAAGGAAGATCTTCATGAAATTTTCAGAGTAGATTAAGAGTAACTAAATGTACCTATGTGTCAAATTACAAGTCTCTAGTATTTGAAATGCGTTTTTTTCAAATTGGGGGCGGAGGGGGCGTGGCATCCAAAATCTAAAAATTACAAAATCTGCGTTACCATAATATCTATCTAAATATATAAAATTTAAGTCTTTAGCTAAAACGGTGTAGAAGTTATGCCCAAAAAACGTAGAAAAAAGTAAGTGAATGAAGGGGGAGGGGATGTGGGCGTGGTTCAATTTTGGAAAAAAAAAATTCGAAATTCTAAAAAACTCATACTAATATGTGTGCAAAATTTCAAGCTTCTATCTCTTCAGGGACAATTTATGCCAAAAAATCGGGCTTTTTACCCATAGTGCACTGGCTGCTGCTATCGTCGTCGTTGTCGTCGTCGTCGCTGCTGCTGCTTCTGCTTATGTTGTTGTTTTTAGCGCTTTTCGCCCCACTGGGAAATGCGCAGCGCCCGCAGCGTGCAAACAATATTTAATTTTTGTATTTACCGATTTCTCGAGAGTTTATGCTGCATGCAAACTTTGGCGTCGTGTTTGCTTAATATAAGTTTTATCTGCCAGGAATAGAATCATTAAATATGAAACACAAATTAACCGTGCAAAGCATATACAAGTATACAGTATACATATAGGGATGTATTCAAATTGAACTATAAGAAAAACATGAATGTGAATACAAATGAAATGAAATTGTTATTGAGATTTAAATATTTCAAGAAAGATATCCCGAATAATTGGAAGTCTAATATACTCTTATATTTTATACTTTTATTTTTATATTATAGATATAATTTTTATTTTTTTATTTTTATTTTATATTATAATATATTGTTATTCTTAAAATTTAAAATTTTTATTGGTATTTTTTCGCAATAAATTATATTTTCTACAGTTTTGAAGTAATTAAATTATGGGAAAAAATATAGCTATATTAAAAATATTTATTATATATTTAAATATATTTATATATATTTTTTTCATATATTGAAAATGAAAATATATTAAATTAATAAAATTTAGATTTACGAGAAGCATGAATTACGAAAATATACATTCAAGTTTAAAAATTCTTTTAAAATTTATCTTTTTAATTATGAACTATACAGAAATTAAGACTTTTTCGATCATTTGTTCGAATCTTTGCAGAAAGCACATAAAGAAATTCAAATTTAACGATAAATGCGAAAGCAAAAAGCTCTTCGCTCACACTGATCAGTTCGCTAGCATGCATTAAATGAGTTAGAATTAGTGAGAGAGAGAGAGAGCTTTTATGGTGCAGTGCTCATGCTCTCTTCTCTTCAAAGTGCTCTCGCTCTATCCCCGCCCGCGTCCTCTTTTGCTTTAGCCATTCAGGACACAAACCCATTAACACATGCGCGCTATTTCCCAATGGGTTGGCGGTGATGCTTGTGCTTTCTTCAATGAACATGGGTAACATGTATAAAGTGCCCGCTGCTTGGGCGTTTTGGCTACAACTTTTGTAACAGTCGCGCACATCTTCTGTCTGTCACACACACACACACACACACGCAACACTCTCACACTAAACATCCCACATTCGCACACACTTATACTGAGACAGCGAGCATCGTTCAGTTCGGTTGGCTCTCCTTTCGGCTATGCGAACTGTTCGTTTCGTTCACTTCGGCTGATAAGCTCGCGAAGCTCACGTTTAGTGCCAAACTGTCAATCGTGTTGTGCGGTCATGTGGTGCGGAGCCGTTTCGTGCGCTCTACAATTGTTTTTTGAGTAGTTTGTTTAAAGTTGAAAACAGCAGCAGAGCCGCAGCAGTCGCAGTAGTTGCCGCCGCTATAGCTGAAGAAAGCAAGAGTCCAACTATTTCTTTTTTTTTGTTTTTTTTTTGTTGCTTTTTTTTGGAACAACATCATCAACAGCAAAAAGAAAAAAAAAACAACCAAACAACAACAACAAAGTGTACGAATCTTAAGCCGAACTCAAATGCTCTACCCGCTCCTGTAAATATATTCGTAATAACAAATGAATTTATTAAGACTTGTGCATATTTCGAATTAAAATCTATTGCTATTAAAGGTGTTTCACGTTCGCCGTTAGATTGTAAGTCTTTGTGTGTGTGCGAGTGAGAGTTTTTTTGTTTTTGTTTTTGTTGCTGTTTCGCGAGTGAGCAGTTCTTAACAAAGCGGAGCTTAAGCCAGCCAGCCAGAAGATTGCGAGAGCGGGCGATGATAGAGCGAGCTAGCGAGCGAGCTAGCAAGCGCAAGAGGATCCCAGTTTAAGCGGAAGAAGAAGAAGCAGCAGCAGCAGCAGCAAAGGATGAATTGCTGTAAAATGTGCGTGTAAAGGGTGACCAAATTAAAGAAAAGGAATAAGAATACAAAAACAAGTACTTGCTGATTATTTGTGTGCTCTAGCTCCAGTTGCCAGTGTGTGAGTATGTGTGTGTGTGTGTGTGTGTGTGTGTTTGTGGTGTGCAAGACATAACTGCAATAGCGCGAATTATGCAAAGCATTCGTTTTTGCCATGTGTGTGTGTATGGGAGGGAGTGAGCTGCTAGAGTGCGAGCTGTAGTAGGTAGGAATACTGAGCTGCTGACTGACTGACAACGTGCTTGCTCCAGCTGCCTTTGTGTTGGACCGTTAATCCAATTTGTATGAGACAGACGAAGACACGCACGCACACACACATATGCACACATTCACATGTAAGACGGCAAGTCAAGGCAAATGTTCTACGCTTTTCGTGTGTGTGTGCCAATTAGTTGACAAATTACGCAAAAGCAAAGCCAACAAGGCACAACAACAACCACAACAACAACAGTAACAACAACAACAATAACAACAACAACAGCAGCAGCAGCAGCAGCTCATTTTCACTGCGCTTTAAAGTTTCTTTTTCTTATGTATATAATTTTTGATGTGTTTGCAATTGTGTATTTATGTAACAAAGCAGCACCAAGATTGTCATAAAAAAAAAAAAAAAAACAAAAACCTAAAAAGAAAATAGAATAAAAATCCCAAATCCAAAACCTATTCTCGTTGCTAATGAAGTTGTGTGTGGTCGCAGAAGAAGCAGCACTCACACACATTGGCACACAAAATTACTCAATCGTTTTGTGTGTGTGCGTGTATGTGTGTGTGTGTGTGTGTGTGTGTGTGTGTTCGCCACCCTCGGGTTAGGCCTTTGGCACTGCTATTGCCGCCTTCAAGGATGTGAAAGTGAATGCTGCGGCTGCTACTGCCGCTTCTTCATCTTCTTCTTCTTCATCTACTTCTTCTGCTCTCATTGTTGTTGTTGTTAGTGTGGCCGCCTCTTGTGTGCGCCTTGTTATTTTTTTTTCCCTTCATTGCGTTAGCATTGCCCACGGCCATACAATAACATGGAGCAGGAGAGTGTGAGAGAAGCACGTAGGGCAGGGAGAGAGTGAGATAGAGAGAGATAGGGAGCGGGAGCGGGAGAGGGAGAGGCGTCCATTTGGTCGACCAGAATACAATTATTGCCATGTATTTGATTGGGTTTTCGCATTTTGATTTCTTCGTTGCATCGGTGAATTCCAATTTGTTGCGGTCAATTGGTAGGGATTACCTTAACTTAGAGCGCTAGAAGGTAGAAAGTGTAGTACGTGCTGGCGCCCTTCTCTGCGCGTCTCAAGTCAATTTTTAGTTATCGATTTGCTTATTTTATGTTCTTTTCATTGTTATTTGGGTTTGATTAATTGTCTAGGTTATTTCATCAGCAAATGAATGTATTCAATTTTAGAAAATAATGGTCAAATACACATGCATTATCGATAGATTTGTTATCGATGCTAGTTAAGTTTTGCTCTTCTTTGTTTGAGAAGAGTTGATATTGAAGTAAAGTAAGAATGATCGTTAAAAACTATATATGTAGATGGAAGTTTTTATTTATGATGAATGATTATTCATTATTATCGATGTGTTATATATTTTCTCTGTTCCTGTATATATTTATATATTAATAAATACATTATTTTCATTTCAATAACTGTTTAATCGAAAGATGGACGAAATTAATTCATAGTATATTAAGACTTTATTTAAACATTTTTTATAACAAACATTCGATAGAAAGCTGAAGCAGAGACAAACATTTTTTAATAATATTTAGATATATTAGTTTGGTATAAATTTTTTGCTAAATTCAAAAATGTTTTTATAGAAAAAGGGGCTTAGAATATAAATGTAAATATTTAAATTTAATAGCAGCTCAATTCGATAAGAAAAACTTATGGAACAATATTCATTATCAATTTCACATGTTTGTCTATAAAATGTTTTGCCCAAAGTTAATCTGTATATATTAGATCTGATAGGAAACATAATATTTGCTATGGCTATGCCTAAACCTAACATACACACTCTTTACGTATCATAAATAAATCGATTACAAGAAATTATGTTTGTTTTTATCGATAACACAAATTAGTTAAGCTGCAGCTAGTCGATGAGCGATAAAGCTGACTAAATTGCGTGCGAATTGTTTCATATAGCCATAGGCTAATTCTTAAAGTGTTTGCAATAGCTGAGATTTTTAGTACACACACTCACACACACACACAATTACGCACATATACACTCATACGCACACAAATACACTCATACTCATATAGAAAGAGTCAATTGAGCGATTCTGGTGACTGACAACTGACACCACCCACCCGAATGTTACACATACGCCCCGTTTGCCCAGCCACAAGCAGCAGAGAGTTAATGTTTACCCCCGCCCAGGCAGTGCTTGGCCATTGCCTGGCAGCCTTGTTGTTTGTTTGTTTGTTTGTTTGTTTGTTTGTCGGCTCGCTCGCTCGCTGATGGCTGTTCGCTGCTCGCTGCTCGTTGCTCGTTTTGTCACTTTGATGGCAAAAACGTGGACGCTGGCCAAAGGGATGCGGCTCGCTGGTCAGAGAGAGAGAGAGAGAGAGAGAGAAGATTCGCCTTGCTATTTTCGTCCCAGCCAAAAGCTGTGAATGAATGTCATAATCGATAACTGAATGGCTGAAATTGTGGCCGACTGGCCGACGGCCGGACTAGCTGCTGCTGCTGCTGCTGCTGCTGCTACTGTTCCTGCCTTTGGCTTAGCCAATCCATAAATGTGTTTAATTAATGCCATTGACACAAACGAAAACAGAAGCTGCCTGAAGAGTGTCAACGACTGCATAATGCTCGCCACGACTGTAGACAGAGAGAAACAGAGAGAGAGAGAGAGAGAGAGAGAGGGAGATGTAGTATATATAGAGTAACTACATTGTATATCAAATATTAAAAGTCGTTAAGTAGTTATGCAAAACCTATATGCTCGCTCAGTCGCCCTGCACAGGGCATTACAATGCGACGAAGCTGAGAGCGGGCGAAGTTGAAAGCACAAAAAGAAAAGAAGAAAATAACCAAAATGACACTCGCAGTCACATTCGAAATGACGAAAAATAAACACCGAACGTAACACACATACAAAGACGCATAGGCAGAAACACACACACACACAGACACAGACACATACTGACGCAGACACAGGCGTAAAAGAAAAATGGTAAAACAGGCGACGGCAAAGGCAGCGAAGATGGCGACAAAATCGTAGCAGCAGCGGCTGTGGCAGCGTCAGCGTCAGCTGAAGACGCCAGCGAGTAGGACAAAGGTGGCGACATGCTAACGCTGTGTGTGTGTGTGTGTATCTCTCTGTGTGTGTGTGTGAGTTAGTGCTGGCTGCTGTGCGCTCTCTTGCGCTGCCTGTGTGTGAGTGTGGTGAGTGTGTGTGACAGCGATAATAATAAAAACGTAGCAGCGTCAGCAGCAGCAGCAGGCAAAATACATGCTCATGCATAAGTATGTTTGTATGTATATATATATATGTATATATAATATGAATGTATATATATTTGATTGTGTGTGTGTGTTAGCATAGTCCAAGAAAAAGAAAATGCCAAGAAATGAAGTGTCTCTCTGGCGCTGTGTCTGTGTGACTGTGTGTGTGTGTCTTTATGCCTTTGACTGGCGTGCTGCTGCTGCTGCTGCTGCTGCTGTGTGAAGCGCTCATACATAAATATACATGTGTGTGCCTGTGTGTGTGTCCTACAATTACATAATACACGCGGAGCATAGCTTAAGAAGCAAGGCGAATAGTTAAAGCTTTTATATATATGTATGTATTTTTTTTAGCATTTCGTTTATTTTGCGTTTTTTTTATATTTTTCTTTCTCGTTTTTTTTTTTAACAGCTGAGTATTGAATGCTAGCCGCCGGCTCTCTGTTGTGTGTGTGTGGGTGTTAGTCGAAATGCAGTTTCTATACGCTCTCGCATAAAGCTTACGCTCTTCATATGTATATACATATGTATGTATGTATATATTCATACATATGTATGTGTGTGTGAGTTTGTCCTACTGCCCTAATGAAATTACATGCATGGAACAACGAGCTGCCAAGCAGCACAAAATGCACCACTTTTTAGTTTATGCTGCGGCACAGCCACTCTATATGTATATACTTAAACACACCCACACATATACATATACACACACACACACACACATGCATGCATTCATGCATCTCACGCTCAGTGGCTGCTGTCAGTGGGGCCAGAGCGCTGGACGCGCTGAAAGTGCAGAAGGACGCCGCGCATTATTGCAGTTTTGTAAACACACATAGACACCAGCACACTCACCCACACACACATACAGTGAAAGCTCTCGTCAATGAACATAATGTAACTGTTTGTTGTTTCTTTAGAAATTCCAGAATTTCATTTAGCATTGTCTATGCTACATAGTACATACTTATATGTACATATATTCGTATGCTTTTATTTATTAACTATTGGCATTCATTAAATTTCTAGTCACGTCTGCTACGTACGTTCATCGACCGTTCACTGTAATGCGTACAGGAAATCAATCCCCTCTATGCGATTCTCATGGCATTTTCGTCAGTTCGTGTGCATTTTCATAAATTGCATTTAGAGCTTGGCAAGTTTTTTGACATTTTGAGTTGATTTGATTTTCATTTGATGGTTAAGCACACGTTGCGGTGTGATGCCAAGGCAGCACACGGATATATACACACATACGCACACACACACACACCCGTACCCACGCAGAGAGTGCATTGTGCTGCATTTGCAGCTGATGAAGTTAGTTTTTGTGCTAGTTGACCCAGTTGGCGGTTTCTTTAACACGCATTCATTGGCAGTTACAAATCCTTCAGACACCAAGTAAATTACTTGCAAGGTTCCACACACATAAACACACACACACACACACACACACACACACACACACACAGATACAGGCACTGGCTAAAGGGCACGCGATACGCCATTTAACGCTATATTGCTCGAAAGAGGGTAAAACACCTCAACAAGAATTTTCAAACAGCGATTGGCCAACAACTTTTGAATTACTTTACTAAATTAAAAACTAAAAAAAAAAAAAAATTCTCTAAAAGAAAAAACTTTTAGTTTATGTGTGAAAAAAGCTGTGCAAAATATAGCAAAAGTTTTTTGAACATCGCGCGGTCTCTTCTGCTTGCACATGAATGGGCAAATGAAAGTCGCAGCAAACTATTTCAGAAAACAGCTCAAAAGTACATTAACTTATTGTATATTAGATATATTGGATAGAACTATATACATACATATGTATATATATATACTTACATATTTATATCTATATATATGTATGGCGAATCATACAGTCAGTCAGTCAATCAGTTAGCCATTCAGTTGGTCAATAATTGAACACTCAATTGGACAGTCAGTCAATCGTGAAGTCAATCAATCAATTGGCCAGTCAATCAAACAGCTAATAATGCCCCAACCCAATTCATTCCCAGCCTCAAAATTCAATGAGATAGTCAATCAATCTATTATTAAGTCAATTATGGCTGCAGTAACTCACATTGGTATACAAGAAATTAATCATAGCTTAGTCAGTGAGGGAGTAAGGTAATCACATAATCAATTGGCCAGTCAATCAATGAAAACATCAATCAATTATTTTGTCAATCATTTAGTCAAAAAGAGAGCTCAACAGTCAATTAATCAGTTAATCGTGCAATCACTAAGAGATCAATGTACCAAGCAGTAGCTGAATCAATCAGTTAGTCAGGAACGTAGTAAGTGTGCTAATCAATCAAAAGATCAATCATTGAAAAACAGTAGCTGATCAATTAATCACTCAACAATTCAGTCAATTAGAAGTCCATCGATCAAAAATGGTTTCATTGTGAATCAATCAGCATGTGCTTTACAAGTCAATCAAGCAGTTGACCAATAAAACGATTAAAAATTTAAACTAACTGATTGATTAATTAACTGATTGATTTTTAAATGACTGAATGCTTAGCTGATTGATCAACTGGTTGTGGTGCGGATCTGATCTGTTATCAGTGAATGACTGATTGATAAATCTCTCTGTGCCTTAATCAGTCAGTCAGTTACTAACCATCCAATACTTACAAGATAAAATGAATATGTGTATAAAAGTCGTGGCTGATTGTATCACGCTTAGATAGTTATCAATCAGTCAATAACTGATAAGTTTGTCAGTCGGTCATATCTAGTCTGTTCGTCTTTAGAGAAAGTAATCAGGCAATTTGTCAGATTCAGTTAAACTATTGCTTTTATGAAAGATGTATATATGTGTGACTGATTGACTTAAGCAGATACTTATCAATCAGTCAGTTAAGCAGTCAATCAGTCAGTTAAGCAGTCAATCAGTCAGTCAATCATTCAGTATATCAAAATGTGACTGAATTTCGAAAATAGTTATCAATCAGACAGTGTGTCAGCCTGTCAGTCATTCAGTCAGTCAGTCAGTTTATCAGTCAATCATTCAGTAATTTAATCAGTCAGTTCATCCATTCACCACTTGGTTAGTCATTCATTTGGTCAGTCAGTCAGTTGGTCAGTCTTTGTCAGCTAGTCATTACGTTGCTCTAAGTACTTGTCTCACAATCAGTCAGATCTGCTTGACCTCAGGCCAGTCAGTCAATCATTCAGGCTGTCCGTTGCTCAATCACAGATAAGGATAAATTAGAATTTGGCCTTTGGACACCTTTAAATCGCAGCTCCAATAGCCGCTGTAACTGTGATTTGGCGCCGCTTCTGCTCGCTGGCCAAGTGTATTTCGATAACTGAGATTTATCGACGGCCATTGAGAGCAACAGTGCAATGCCATTGCCATAAATAAAACCATGCGACAGCACTTGTTGTGCGCTGCAGAGTCAAGACGAGGCGTGGCTAGGCGAGGTGTGGTGAGGTGAGGTGAGGTGAGGCAAGTCAAGTCAAGACGAGGCAAGTCGAGGCGAGCCAAGTCAGCTCGAGTTGAGGCAAGTCGAGTCGGGCATCTGATTTGGCGCTGGTTGCTGCTACTTTAATCCACTTTATCATTTGGATGAGCCTCTCCGAGGGTTATTTGCACGTTCGTCCCGTTTCCGTTTGTAGCTATTGCCGCTACTGCTGCTGTTGTTGTTGTTGTTGTTGTTGTTGAGTGGCGCCTCAACGCGTGGCACCATCGCGTGTTGCCACAACACGGCACGGCACGGCACGGCAACGTTCAGCTCGGTTCAGCTCAGCGCAACGCAGCGCAGCTCATTTGCCACGTTGCTTTATTGCCATCTTTATTTGCCATTGGCCAATGGCCATTGGCGCTGTCGTTTTCCCAACTACGTGCCTATTAGCCGGAACGTGTCTCATTTGATTCTCGCTTCTCAGCTCCGAGTGCTCCGAGTGCTCCGAGTGCTCCGAATATGCCAAATGTGGATGCCAATCGGCTTCTAATTCTCAACTGATACTCATTAGTGCTTCTCCACTCATATTTGTAGACAGATATATACACGTGTGTGCGAGAGAGAGAGAGAGTGAGAGAGAGAGAGAGAGAGAGAGAGAGAGAGCGAGAGAGAGAGCGAGAGTGAAAGAGAGAGAAGATGAAGAAGAAGAGAGAGTGAGTGTGAGATAGAGAAGGAGAGGTTGGGTATTTAGTTACACATATACTTAAGTACATATATATGTATATATATATATATATATAGAGAGAGAGAGAGAGTTAAAGTGGAGTTCGTATACCAATAAATGATTAATTTTATAAAAGAACAGGAAAAAATTCTACAAAATGCATAAATATATCTAAATAATGAATTTGGAATCTTTGCCGGATTGCATTAATTAATACTCGTTCAGGATTGCATTAACTGTTTAGTATATTCAATAATTCAATAATATGCTGTGACTTTGATAACTTATAGTTATATCTCTGACGGAGATAGTGCTACTGTTGCTGATAAAGATGATGATGATGATAATGATGATGATTATTTTTACTCTGAAATATATAGATTTTTCAGTTCCACAAAACACTCAGGGCGAATTTGCCACCTTTAACTTCAAGGCAATAAAAGATACAGATTTATTATCAATTCAATTCAATTTCGCAAATATTTATACATATATAAATATAGTTTTCCTGAATAGATTAGCAAGTTTTCAAAATTGATAACTATTCAATGAACTCTCCAAATTGTATAAGATAAAATAAAGAAAATAATCAGTTATAATGAAGAAGAGTATTTGAGTCTAATTAATTTTTAATATGGATTCTATTTCTATTCTATTTATTTTTATTTATTTTTTATTTATTTATATTTTACTTATTTATTATTTATTTATTAAAATTGAATTTTGTTATTTATTACTTTTTTTGATTTATTTATTATATTTTATATAGTTATTTATTTACTTATATAATTAATTAATTAATTAATTATTTATTTTTTAAATTTTGATTTATTTATATCTATTTATTTATTATTAATAAGTCTTGATTTAGAGCAAATTTTGTATTTTGTGTTATATTCTTATTTAAAGCAATTATTGTTGTTTTCGTTGTTCAATGGACTTCAAAAAGCTAAAATAAAAAGGTTTATTGGGTTTGGTCCAAAAAAATAAAAACACACAAAGAAAATCCCAACAAGGCTGGCCTTGGGCAAAATCTTGTAATAAATTCTTTTGTAATGAAGAAATTTACCAAAATGAATGAAGTAACAAATATGCAAATATATATATATATTTTTTTATGGAAATAAATTGATGTTATTCAAGTTAAAGTATTCGTTTAATAGATATAACTTTTTAAGCAATTCATATATATTAAACTTTTGGTAAATATATTATAAAGATGCTCAGCAGAAATGCTGAAAAATTGCAAAATTTTGATTAAAGTAACTGTCGAACTGGAAGCTAAATTTGTGAAAGATTTTGAAATATATATAAATTGTATATTTATATTTTATATATGTATAAAATGTATATATATTTTAGAGTTATTTAGATATTTAAAGAATGTTTACTAATTGACACGCCTTTCATATAGAGAAAGTCAGCATTAATTCATATATTAAATGTTTACATTTGCTAGTTATAGATAAGTAGATTATGAACAGATATATATAAAAGAAATATATATATATATATATATAAATATTTTTTTTAGCTTCTATACACGAGTAAATGCTGCAAAGTTTCAATTCTCTAGCAGCTTAAAATGTAGCGCGATTTCGTTATGCCAGATATTGTATTACCAAATTTTGCCACGCCCCGTAGGCACATCAGGAAAAGCATGGCGCTTAATGAGACAAGGGAGCCGACGTGAATATGTTGCAAATTTCGAGTCTCTGGTTACGATAGCGGCGTAATGGCTTTGCATTGATGCGAAGGGACGGACGGATGGATGGGCGGATGGACGAACGGACGGATAGGCAGACGGGCGCATAGCCAGGGGAATATATGCATAATATTGCAAAACAAATATACTCTTCTCACTTAGTGAGCGTGCATAAAAGTCTACCTTGACATTGAGTTATTTGCTTATGAATTGAACTTGAAGCGATTTCGATGCAATTAAAAATTCTTTTGATTTTTATAAACAATCGAAATTTCGAGCTAGCATAAGCCAAAGAGTTTAATAAATCAAATTTGCTGTTTCTCTGACTTTTTCATGAGATTTGAATGTTATTTTGGTTTCTATAAACAAAAATCAAATGTAAATAGGCAAATGAAAAGGCATTCGAAATGCTCTTGCCACCTCTGGTTTGATTTTTCTTTTCATTTCTGTAAGATTTCAATAAATAATTTTCATTTTCTATTTTCTATTTTCAATTTTACTTTGATTTTTGTCGAAGGCAACGCAAATACTTGAAACGAATGCAATAGAATATATATATATATGTAGTATATATATATATATATATATATATTTATATATAGATGGAACGGTGTATATTATTTCGTAAACTCTTGAATAGAGTAGTTTCATTTGAATAAACACATTAAGTGTATATGTATGCTTGTCTGTACCATGTCTGGATAATTCGATTCACTTCGAATTGCGCTGTTGGCTCCAGAGGCGTTCAATAATTAATTGTTTGCTTACTGATTGCGATTTAATAATCTTTTTCGCTAATTTGGCAGCGTATTTTCTCTCTCTCCCCCTCTCTCTGTGTTTCACTTGCATTTAAGAGTTGCCTTTGAGCTGAAATTTGTGCCGCTTTCAAAATTGGCAATTCAATTTCATGGAATTACTAATGAAATGGGTTCAAGAGAATCAATCAAAATGCTATTTGGCTGGGCTATTGGCTCTCGGTTGCTTTTCATGCAATTTGCTGTAATAAAATTTCAGTGAATTTTCATTTAATTATGAGCATTGAGTGCCGGCAAGCACCAAATTGATTATATGAACGGACTCGCATTTTTTTATTCACTTTCGTTTTTTTTTATATATTTTTTTTTTTTATATTTATTTATTTACTCATTTTTCGTATTTTTCATGGGCTTGGCTGTAATCAATCAAGGCGTGAGTGGATGAGGGCTGACTGTAACCAGTTATCATGTGGACCCGAAATGAAAGGCATACAAATTTAAAATTGTAGACTTGTCTATGGACACTCACACGAACACCAACACGAACACACACACACACACACACACACTCATGCACACTCACTCATCCCATCCCATGCACACTCACTCACACCCACACGCAGAGTGGAGAGCCTATTAAAGTGCTGGTAAATGCACGTCTGGGGATTGTGTGTTCCAGCTCCTTGTTGCATGGCCTTTTGCGTGCGTCGGACATGAGGCATGTCAAATAGTTGTCAATTATTTTTATTACAATTTCCCTTTTGTGCTGGGCGTCTTTTTACAGTCACGCCCCACATGCAGAGAGAGAGAGTGAGAGAGAGAGAGAGAGAGCGAGCGAGACACAGTTGAGCTTGTTTCTTTTTAAATTTATTATTTGGTTTCGCGTCTTTTGTTGATTGCCACGCAGGCGTTGTCCTTGTCCTCCTGCCAAAGCGCACACACACACACACATGCTGAGCTGAAGCATAGGCTTAATTGGCATTCAGCGAGAGAGTGTGCGTCTGTGTGTGTGTGTGTGTGTGTGTGTGTGTGTGTGTGTGTGTGTGTGTGTGTGTGTGTGGCTGTGTATATTTTATAATTTTGCCATTTCTTTGCGCCGCGCATTCCATACACACATTTGCTTTTCTTTTGCCACTTTTTATGCTTTCATGCGCATTGTGCGCGCTTTTCCTGTCATTCGCGTAATTGTGAGTGTATGTGTGTGCTGGTGCACGTGTGTGTGTGTGTGTGTGTATGCCATTCGAGGCAGCTCAAACAGTAAAGCGCGTTACCTTTTTGTCGGCGGCCTTAACAACATATTCAAATCCAGCGGAAGTAATTTGATGCGGGGTGACTGAATGAGCGTGAAGAGAGGAGAGGGGGACGGTGGCAATAGGTAGATTGGTCTGGTGCAGAAATATGCCACACAACAGCTCAGCACTCACAGCTCCCACTCCCCACTCCCCACTCACACACACACCTTCAGCAGCGCTGCAGCGTTTCCGAATGCCAATTGACAGGCAGCAACAACTGTTGGCACTTGCAACTTGAGGCATTGAGAGCTGCCAACGCATTGAGCTGTTCAGCAGCTCCACTGTGCCACGATGCCGCCAATTATGTGTGTGTCAGCGATGCCAGCAATGCCAGGCTCAAGTGCTATACGCATACGCACACACACACACACACACACACACACATACACACACACAAACACACACACATGGGGCAGCGCTAACAAAAAGTTTTGTCTTTCTTTGATATGCGACAGTTGAAATGCTCTTTACACGTAGGTATATGTGATAGTTGTTCAATTGAACTAGTTTGTTGGTTTAGCAATTGCAAATGGAACTAGTTCACAGAGAGAAGTGCATAAGATAAAGCTCTATATATTTTAGTTAAATGTATATTCTACAGACTGAACTAATTGAACTACTTGGAGCTTGAGCTCCAAGTTGAAAGAGAACTAGTTGAAAGAGAGAAACGCACAATCATCATATGAGTTATATAAATATATATATATATATATATTGCTTATTATTACATATATTTTCTATAAACTGACCTAAATGAACTCCTTTGCACTTGAGCTAGTTTAGTAGTTGCTAATGGAACTAGTTCAAAGAGAGAAGTGCACAATTTTAAGTGCAATTTAGTGGAGTTATAGTTGATTATATGAAATATATATTGTGGAAAGGTTATTTATTTTTTCGAAAAGTTTATTAATTTATAAAACTGAACTAATTGAAAGAAATGAACTAAATGAACTAAATTGCTTGAATGAGTCAGAAAATGTAGTGCATTGCTCAATTAGTGCTACTGTTTCTAGAGCTTGAACTAAGTCACGTTTGATTTTACACCTATGCAATCAATTTTGTTGAATAAATAATTGAATTATAAACCAATAAAATTTTGTTACGAATTTTGTTCTTTAAGAATGAGATGGCCAATATTAAGGGAAATGTATATTGCAAATGTAATTTCATGCATTTATTTTCAAGTTAACAAATATATTGCATAAGACATATTCATCTCACAAGTTTTAAAATCAAATTAAGGTTTCCCTCTTCGCTCTTTGTTTGATTTTCTTTGTATGGATTTAATGTTTACTAAACAAAAGAAAATGTCTTTTTATTGTGGAATTGAATTATTTGCATTTATTTTAAAGTTTTCATTCATATTGCATATTCTTAAATAATTGAAAGGAAAGTGAGTCAAACTTTAAAAGATATGAAGTTCTTTAAGTATCCATTAATATTATTAATTAGTTTAATAAAAAATTAATTATTGATTAAATTTTTTGCAATTATTTGCACATTCTCATTTAATAAATATATCAGCTTGGGCCATATCTCTAAAATAACTGCTGATCGTTTAAATTTTCACGCTCTGAGGAATATCTTACTCATTTCCTCTCACTCGTTTCCCGAACATCTTTTAGGAAGCGATACGATCGCCACTCGCACTATGAGTTGCAGTAAGTGAGAGCAATGAATTCAAAGAGTTAGTAAACGATCTTCACATTCACACACTCAATTCATCTATGCAATTGATTTGCTCAGTGAATGGAATCCTTGTCGTTCGTGTATCGCAAATGAACTTGTTGATGTGCCGATGCAATCGGTTGCCTGTTTAGATTTTTCTCAATGTGGAACAAAGAGATATTTATTTGCAGAGTTTGAGAAAAGCTCAACGGATATTTGGGATTTCTGCTGTAGAAGTAGTCATTAATGTTTATAATATATCAAATTATAATATATATTTTGGTGAATAGCATAAATTTATCGTGTGTGTTTTTCAAGTTCAAATTGAATTTATTGTAGCTGATTGTCTTAGACAATACAACGCATTCAGTAGCCAAGTCTATTGAGTGGGCTTGTTAGCTATTATTATATATATTGTATTTATTCCTTATGCTCTTCTATTGTACAATATCAAGTTCAAGTTCAGCTGATACCAAGGCACTGCAGTGGTTGCAATCTCCTTTGCCTTTGCCTGTTGTTGTTTGTAATCAGATTAGATGTGAAAAGACTTCGATGCGTCTGCTTGATGTCACGCTGGAAGTTCTGCGATTGTAGGAATATGTATATAGTAAAGTATTTTTCTCAGAAACTAATTAGCTGCAGTGTATTTAATTATAATTGTTTAAGGACTGCGCTGCAAAGCCTCATAAAGTTATTGCATGGTTAAAAGAATTATAGTCTAGTCAGCTCTTTGCATAGTTTTAAATTATATGTATAATATATTTTGCCATTAGGTGTGTCAAAAAGTTAAGTTACCTAAGGTGAGTGTATAGACATTTGCTGTTGCATACTTTCGGGCGTCGCTCAGATTTTATTTGCCGCAATTAAATATTTGAGCTAATTAGCTCACAGTTTGCACTCGCACTTTTGATGATTGATGAAAAGCGTTAAATAATTATGCCAGGCACTCGGGTTAGTCAATCAGTCAAATGTTTGTGCCAGTGTGTGTGTGTGTGTGTGCGGTATGTGTTTGTGTCAGTGTGTGTGTGTGTGTGTGTGTGAGTGTGAGCTTGTAGGCTGGCTTTCGTCTCGATGCTCATTCGAAATGAGGCGTGTGGAATGCGCATACATTTAGCAAATGACATGTGAATGGGCAAAATGGGCGCATCCAAGTACCGTTGCCTGCCTGCTTGCTTTGAGTATTGACTTTTGTAGGCTTCAATTGATTCGATTGAAATTTGATGAACACAAACACCAACGCACGACTGAGTGCCATTCACGTTCGCATTCACAATCGCATTCAAATTCAAAGTCGCAATTCACAAAAATTTTGATTAGCATTTCTGGATTACGAGCGATCTGTAAGCCATACAAAACACACACACACACACACACACACACACACACACACTCTCACACACAGACACACATACGTGCTTGATGGCATCGCCATTGTTGCTATAAATGATTTCCTTATCGATTTACGATGCTAGCTTTGATTATTCACCATGTCCTTTTATCGATAAGTGTTGTGTAATTTAATTAATTACTGTGAATACGACTCTTGACAGCGCTGTTCACGTTTTTTACAACTTGTGTGATTCTATAATGTACATGTTTTTTTTTTTTTTTCTATTCAATTTTTTATACATAACTGCGCAGTGGAACTAAATAGAAGTTTTCAGTATTTTTTTTTTTTACTTTCAGAGAAATGTAAAACTCAAATATAGATGGGAACTCTCATACAGTTGAGTTGTTGTTGCTCGAATTGCACGAATAATGATTGTTGAATGAATCAGAAAGATATATATCTTTTTCAAAAATAATTACTGAAAAGTATTCTGCGAAAATTTCTTTTACCATGAACACATTCAAAACAGTTTTGCGAAAATAGGCATAAGAAGCGGAAGAAGAAGGTCTTGATCAATTTATGCATTTCTATATGTCCCTCTGTCCGTTCGTATGAACTCAGCGATCTATTAAAAAATAAAAGAGATTACGGGATTGAAAGCTTAAATAGATACTCTCCATATCATTTTAATAGATACTCCCCATATCTCTATATCCATATAATGGTCTTATTATATGTAGATTGAAGGATGCGAGGCTAACCTCAAGTCGATCTGTCCGTTTGTTTGAAGGCGTCGATTTCAGAAGATATGAGTGATAGAGACTTCATTCTTTTTGTGTTAGCTCCGTATATTGTACGCACATATCGAATTTATTTCAGAAAATCGATAACTTCTATCGTATTAAAGTTATTCAAAAAAACATATAAACAAAAATTATAGCTGGATTTACTATAGTTATACACAATCTTATGTATTACGGATTTTGCCTATTTCTCTCCTCTTCTCAGAGATTCGTTTGTGTCTGTGCATAAAATATCCCTGAAATAATTTGCATAAGAGCGCAGGGCTCAGGGTATCTGCTAGTCAGGCAGTCTCAACTAGAGCATACTTACTTGTTTTGCTTTTACTTTTTTCTATGAAAGTTTGAGACAATTTATAATTGTTCTCAAGTTGAGCTTAATCAATATCATCTTCACATTTGAATACACTTTATTTACTGCTTGATAAATGGGTATAATTCGATTGAAAAATGATTTACACACAGTTGAGCCATATCAATCGCATCAAAATTCCGAAAATGTAATAATTAATTAAGTCATTTAATATGCAATGAGCTGTGGAGCTCAACTCTTACCTGTCGACTGGATCAATCGGTACTGACAGCCGTTATCCGTGCTATCCTTCCGGCTGTTATCACGCCGCAAAGTTGAAGTCAATTTAATACTGAATTTAAGCCGCCTGCTGCAATTGCAGCGAAAAAAACAAAAAACGCAAATAAAGAGAGGAAAAACTGTAAGCAGAAGCTGGCAACGGACGGCCATTAATTTTCATTGCCGTCGCCGTCGCCGTCGCCGTCGCCATCGCCGTCGCCGTTGCCATTAAAATACTTTCCAATTTTTCAAACGGGGCGCACAAATTTCTGACATTGAAAAATTATCCGGGCAAGGGATAAACGGATAGCGGCAAGCACAACGAACGAAACTGAGCCGTGCCGCACGTGGCATAAAGCGGGAGAAACAGTCAAGCAACAAACACTTGGCTGCAAATTTATGTGACCCACTGTGGCAGCCAGTCGCGCCCTAACGAGCAAGGCCAACGAGCTGTCCGACCCGATAATAGGTAAATAAAACCAAAGAGTCCCGCCCAGCCCCTAACGCCCCACGCCCCACGCCCCACGCCCCACGCTCCGTTCACACTTTACGCTCTTCTGTCAGGCTATCGACTATCGTGCGATTTGAGCTGGCGAGAGAAAACGCAGCTGCCGGCTGCGATGGCCCTGTAGTCGTCCTGTGGCTCTTCAGTCGCCAATGACGACTCTTATGGCCAGCTCCGATGCCAACTCTTGCCTCAAGCGGCAGCTCTTCCCAGCTGGTTGTTAGCCAAGCTTTGTGCTTTTACAACACTGGTTTTTTATTCATTAATTGAGCTGGCCATAAAATGTTCATAGCTGACGCTAGACGAGCTCAATTTACACCTTGAGCCATGCTACATAAATGGCATGCCTTTAAATTAAATTTTTGCCATAAACAGCCAAGCACAAGCAAGTCTCACCAATCGTTTCGGATTATGATGCAGTGTCGAACAGATAGACGTATTTATGTATGCAGGTATTTTCAATGTTTAAAGAGGCAGTAAGATGGCAAGGCCGTTTGTTGGGCAGTCTATTGGGTAACCGAGTAGTCAGGCAAATGGACAATTTGTCAGTTGTATAACACAACACAAGAGTAAACTAATCAGTCAGTCAATCAGCATATCGATTAACTGAAACTCAATCACTCAGTCAGTCATTAAGTTGGTCTGCTAATCAGCCAGTCAATTGCCAAATCAATTAATAAGTCAATTGGTCAATCAATCTAACAGTCTGTACGTCAATCAGTAAATCAGTCATTCAATCATTAATTATCAATCAGTTAGCCAATCAAAGAATCAATCAATCAGTCAGTCAGTTAATTATTAAAATTTTTTAAACTGTATGAAATTTAATCAATAAGAATCAAACACTCATTCAGGTAATCAGTCAGTCAATCAGTAAGTCAACCAGACTGTCAGTTAGTTAATCAGTTAGTCAATCAGTCTATCAGCCAGAAAGCCAATCAAGGAAACAGTCGATCAATCAAGTAATTATTCCGTCAAGTCATGCATTCATTCAAATGAATAATATCAATCATATCAATCATATCAATCATATCAATCATATCAATCATATCAATCATATCAATCATATCAATCATATCAATCATATCAATCATATCAATCATATCAATCATATCAATCATATCAATCATATCAATCATATCAATCATATCAATCATATCAATCATATCAATCATATCAATCATATCAATCATATCAATCATATCAATCATATCAATCATATCGATCAATCAATCAATCAGTAATTCAGTCCTGTGGAAATTGTTTTAAAACAGTAATTTGACTATTGAATGACTGAAATTGAATCTATGTAGTCAATCAGCCGGACAATATGTAAGTCAAATCAATCTGTAAGTCAGTCAGTCAATCACTGAGTGTCCAGCTGTCAAAACTCATTCAAATCGATCATTCATTTTGTCAGACTGGCAATTTATCATTTATGCAAGCATTATATATTAAATATATTAAAATTCAGTCAAGCAATCAATAAATTAGAGAATCCATCAATCACTCAATCAGTAAGTCAACCATTCAGTCTGTCATTCAGATCAAACACTCTTGACTCATTCACAGAGAGTATATTTAATTTAAGTGCCTATCTCTCTTTTATATATTTAGTATACGCGTTGTGGCAGGTTACACTCCATTAACATTCCATGGACACCACTGGGGAAAGACAGTCACACACATACACAAGTACAACGAGCACACACACACTCACTCTCTCTCTCTCTCTCTCTCTCACTCTCTCTCTCACTTTCACAACAAATGCACAAACATAAGTTAGAGAATTACGGAACAAAGTGTCGGCACTTAAAAGGCAGACACTGCCAGCCCACAAGAGTGCCATTCATTCAAGCGAAGGCCCAAAGAATCTGTGAAATTTCTGAGAGAGAAACAGTGTGAAAGAGAGAGAGAGAGAGAGAGAGAGAGAGAGAGAGAGAGAGAGAGAGCCACTCACAGAGGTGGCAGCCATTGCATAAATCGAAACGAAAGTGCATTAAAAATTCCGGCATTCGTTTTACTTTATGTGAGATGAACAACGGATACGAATGGATGGCTGCTAGTAAACTCAATACTAACTGTTAATTGCATCATGTTTCATGCGGTTAGGTAAGCAGCAGAGAGCAACAAAATCACAGATACGGACAGCTAATCAAGACAGAGACAAATGCCGACCACACACACACAGAGACACATTCGATTTCCCCCGAGCTCACTTTATTTTCAGAGATGATAATAATTGTATTGTACCGCCTGACTGGCTTACGCTCTGACTAACTGACTAACTGAATGAATGAGTGAGTAGCTAGCTGGCTGGCTGGTTGGTTGGCTGGCGGATGTGCTAACGCCTTGGGATCATGTAATTGCATTAATCTTTGATCCATACACACATCATACACGGCCACACTCGAGTACACCTGCTCGGCTGTGAGCAAAAACAGTTTTAATTGAATTTAGCTTGATGCCCGGCTACACGCTTATTTGCATGCAAAAGGGATGAAATGCCAAGGTAGACGACACACACATGTACACCCACACATGTACACCCACACAGCTATAAATATATACCCACTCACATAGATATAAATCAAGCTGTTCTACAGTTAAGCATTGCTCAATGCGATACAATTCAAGAGAAAAACAAACACACAATTCATTTGCAAGCTACTTAAATACCCTTGCAAAGTGTTCCAAGTAAAGTCTTGTTAAAACTAATATATATGCACATATATATTTTGAGAACTGTTGAGTTGGGGGAAAAAGGGTGCACAGAAATAGTAAATTTGCATTTGGTCTTACCAGGAAATTATCTCTAACAAGTTGCTGCTTAGTAAGGTTATATATGGATGGGCATGCATATCAAATTCTTAGAACTTAGAAACCTTAAGTACCAACTTTTTCAAATCTCTATAAAAACATTATTATTTGTTTGATATATTTGGAATTGTTTAGCGAGTCAAAAGGTTTGAAAGGAATACTAAATTCGGATTTGCTATTCCCAGGAAATCTTTACTAAAATGTCTTCTAATCAAATTCATATATATACATATATGTATATAGTATATATAGCTTGACTTTTTCTGATTTAGTACAGGCATCACTTTAGCCATTACACACCTCTTTCATTGTATCATTTAAGGCCAGAGCTGTCATACCCTGCGCAAACATATCGCTGAGCGTCTCAAAGATATATGGCTGTAAATAAGCGTTTAAATGTGTATGGGTCTTGCCACATGCCAGTTTGCCAAAAGCCGTTTGCCAACTGCCGAAATACGAAGAAAAAAAAAAAAAAAAAAAACAACAGAAGAAAAAAAAAAAAAAAAAAACAAAATTGATTACCGAACGAAACGTAGCGAAAGCTAAGAGCAGCTGAACGCTTGGCCCGGTTGGTGTGCTCATGCGGCGTATGCGCGATTTTTGTGTTGCCTTGAGCAGTTGCGCTGGCGCTGGCAAAAAGCAATTGATACAAAATCATGGCCACAATTTGCGCAAATTGCTTTATCGTCAATATGAAGAGGTGTTGGCAGAAATAAGAATAACCAAAAAAATGCCGTCAAAATTCTGTCATGCTTATGCATGGACTGTGGCCGGCAAGGCATCGGGTGTGATAGACGAGTAGATTTTCAGAAGCCTATTCTATAAAACTGAACTAATGCAGCGATAATATCTATAATTTTGAGCAGAAATGATTGCTAGCAAATTGAATTGATCTTGCTGTTGAGTTAGTCACTGATAGATCATAATTTCATTTCATAAATCTTTCAGGGCTGAACTTATTTTCCGATAAATACGAGGTGAAAAACAAGCTTCATTTATGTATTTCCAATATGAGACTTTACATGAAAGAGAGCTAGGAAAAGTAAAAAATTGATAACAAAATTAAGTTTCGGCTAGAGTAAAGCAATTACATCAATTGCTATATAGAACAGATTAAAGTTAATGAAGCATGAAAAAGAAAAAATTAAACTACAATAAATAAAATATGAAAAATTTGAAATATATTAAAATATGCTGAGATATTATGTATGGTATTTAGTGGTAAAAATGCTTGCCTGAGGTTATCGAGTTGGGAAGTCCATTGTAACTAACCAAAATATCCATGAGATGTGTATCAATTTATTCACATTTTATATTAGTTGTTTTGGTTGCTTCGCGTTGCAAGTCGCGCGTGTCTTTTGCTCTTTTCGTGTGCAGTTTTTTGTGCTGTGCGTTGATTCTGAATAAAATTGTTGGCAAATTGTAAAAGCCTGGACTTTTACAGCATAGCCGCTGGCCTTGTCTGCTGGCCCCGCCTGTGGCTATGTCCCTGGGCGCATGCAAATGACGATCCTAATTTATGCTGCGGTTCGGTTACACATTTACATGGCGAAACGAAAGGTTAGGGATTGGGAGATTGGGAGGTAGTAGTAGGAGGTAATGTGTGGGAACTGCGGGCAGCTGCTTGACCTACTACTGCGGCATTTCGAATCACTTAAGTCCCTCCACATGCACGAGTCAACATTTTTGGCTAAGCTCTGGGATCTGTGTCCGTTCCCAGACGGACAATCATATTCATAACAGCCAGTGGCTGGCATCAGGCTTAAGACAACCAACTGACAGCCACTCGAATCCATGTTAGCGCCAACAAACACAATGCCACAACATGAAATAAGAATAATAAAAAAGCAAAACACACACACACACACAGAGTGAAAGAGACAGATAGATAGATAGGCAGATAGACAAGGGTGACAGCAGTCGGTATTGGGCTACTTAGTGGGCAGCGTTTGACATAATCGCTGATTAGGGATTCGAGACCACATCAAGGCACAGCAAAATGCTAGACATTTAAGCTTAGCCAAGTTAGAAGTTTTCTCTATTGATATAGGATCAGATCAGGTTCACTTGAATTTGCTGGGAATCAATTGAAGCATAACTAGAGTCGACTACAAATTTAATGTGTTTATGAATTGGAATGGGATTTTGTTGCTTTTCATATAAATCCTACTAGACTCACTTTCAATGCATTCCACTGCTGCATGCACTTTCAGCTCACAATTGGGGCAGTTCCTTATATGTAGGAATTCTGTGTTTATAATTGCATTTGCAAGCTGTTCCCCAAATCTCAGTCAACTCGCAGTTGTGTGGTTCGGCTGTTTATCGGCCAACGCAATTGCTGCATTCCTTGACCATATTTTCCGGCCATAGCTGTCAAGTGATGGCCCCAGAGTCGCTTGTCAAGGATGTGGCCGTGTTACTTTTCCACTGTGCGTGTCAGTCCAGAGGCCAGAGCTACGGCTTCCAGCTATATACATATGTATATGTAGGTGCGCTGTGGTCAGGCTGAAGCAGCAGCATTGATGGTTTTCTGTGGTTTGTTTGACCTTTAAGTTCCATCTCATGCTGGCAATGTAAAATGTAAAACTAGACTCGCTTTGCTCGTGTGGGCGAGGTATTTTAGCGCAAGTGTGGGTTATGCACAATATTAAGATGAAAACTGAGTGAAAAGATGCAGTCAGTGTGATGGGTATATAGCCTCTTGAAACTTTTATGATGGAGTCTTCTGGCAAATATTTTAGTTTGCTGTGATATATTGTTTATTGTTTGTTTATTTTATATCCTCCTCCATCTGTTTCTCTCTCTCTCTCTCTCGGACGCTGACACGTCTGACAAAGGTGAACTTATTTTGTTTAGCTGACATTTTGATGCGATTACAAATTGAGGACATTATACTTTTGTTTACAAGTATTTTGTCGTATTAATGGAAAGATTGATGGCGAGCTTGAGTAACCAACAGATATTCTGAGCCTTGTTCTGAATTGTGTTTGTGATCTACTCTACGTGACTTCTGAAGGTTTCTCACTTGTCGAATATAATTGATTTAAGAATTGTCTGCAGAAGTGAAAGATTTCAAATGAAATCAAATTTCATAAATTTTATTTTACATTAGATGTTTGTGATCTGAAACATTTGTCTAGCTATATAAGTTTTATGTGACTTCAAATCTTGATCAAATTCATAAATCTAAACACAGATTGAGAGAGAGAGAGAGAGAGAGAGAGAGAGAGAGAGTTAGAGACAGAGTTAGAGAGAGAGATGACACTCTATTCTTTCTATTCGCTGCATTCAATTAGAGAGAGAGAGAGAGAGAGAGAGAGAGAGAGAGAGAGAGAGAGAGAGAGAGAGAGAGAGAGAGAGAGAGAGAGTGAGAGTGAGAGTGAGAGTGAGAGAGACAGAGAGTGAGGGAGAGAGAGAGAGAGTGAGAAAGATAACACCTCTATTCTCTCTATATACTGTATTAAAATGTCGAATTCCAACTGGATCGCTTGAATTCTAACTCTTATATACTTAACATGAAAATCTTTAATCGACTTCAAGGGAAGGATCAAATATGCTATGCACACTTCTAACATAACATATTAGTCATGCTTATGTAAACTCCTCTCCACTTGGAACCGTTTCTAGAGTAAAGTTATCTTTGTTAAGTTCACTTGAATTCTATTCCTCCTAGTCTAATAAACCTTGAAACTACTTTATGTATTTTTACGAGGCATATGCCTAGTTGCCATCACTTGACTTCGCAGCTGAGGCTAGTGAGACTAAGGCTTAGCTATACTTATTTCTCAGAGTTTTTTTTTTAAATATATATAGCATAAATTTTACATATATTCCATAATCCATCGAAGCTCTTGCATTATTCTTACAAAAGACAAGTGACAAGCATGAAGCTTAAACAAAACTATGAAAATGAAATTTCCATTTCCGTAAGTTTTATTTTTTCTAAAATTCATAATTTATTAACAGCAAGGCTTAATTTCATTTTCGTTTAATCTACGATTTTGAGCCACAAAAAAAAAAAAAAAAAAAGAAGTAGTCATCAAAATCGCTTCTGTCGCAAAACTTAAAGGAAATCACTCGACGCTTGGCGCACAGTCAACCGCGGCGGGGCGCACTTCTGGCCGTTGCTGTGGAATGTGGCGTGGATTAAATTTTGATGAGACGATTTCATTTGATGTTAAACATAATTTGTAAACTCTCTGAGCAAGTGCCAGAGGGGGACTTATTAGTCGCGCAAAAGTAACTGTCCTCTGCACGATGGGGCGTCTTGTGCGCGTTTGGCTGAAGCGAGTGGTGAGGGTAGCGGGGCGATGATTGGGAGACGGAGATGGTTCTGTGGTCAGTTGATGAGGACGATTAGCAACGTCTGGCACAATGCTGTGCAGAGTGGGCCGCCGCTAATTAACCGCAATCTCGGCGAGTGTCGTTCGGGGAATTGCGCATACGCCGCATGTGCCGGCATTTACTTTCTGCTGCGGCTCAATCTTTGACCTGCCGCGAATGCCAATATGCGATGACGATAAGATTTTTCATTTATTACGAAAGACGTACAAGGGACAGAGATGGGCTACACAAGTGTGTGTGTGTGTGTGTGTGTGGGTGGCCACTGATAAGCTCCGGATAGGATAGCGATTGGCAGGGCATGGAAAGAGGCAAGGGCAGGCGCCTCGATTGACTTTGACAAGTGGTTAACATTTTTTAATGTCACATTTTGTGGCCACGCAACGGCAGCTGGCTTAGCATTTAGAGCGCTTTCTTTTTACTGACCAATGAAGCGTAAATTTTGAAATTGAAATCATGAGGAGCAGAAATTGAACCGATGCTGCCTGCTGTGGTTGCCGTTGCCTGCTGCCTGCTGCCTGCTGCTGGCTGACTGTTTATCTTCCACTGCTTGGCTGCTTCATTGAGTTTTATATACATACAAAATGAGGAGAATAATGTAACGAAATGTAAAGAAAAACTTCTGCACCAGCAGCACCAGCAGCAGGAGTAGAAGATTGAATGCCCTTGGTTGCCATATGGTACAGTTCGTTGATAAAGCTCAGAGATGCAATGCTTCATGCAAAGCAACATTGCATAGAAATATTCTCGGTCTGTTAGCTATGGGCACCTGAGAGTTAAGAATGCTGCTACATTTTGGACATGGCACATACATACATATATACATATATTTACTTGTATATATAGACATGTGTAGAAAAAACTGAGATGCCTGCAAATCGCTACATTGAATGGGAAGTATTTTTACTTTTTCTAGCTATGGCCAATGTCATCTGAGATTTAAAAACGGCTTCCCAGAACTTTTATACATTTTTGCCAAAATTCTCTTGGTGACATGTATTTGTTTAGTCGAAAAGTCAATGCTCAAATGTAAAACAGCAGCAGAATGAATATATTGTCTACCTGTTGGCTATGGACAATCTCACTTGGGGATTTACAAGTTCTTCTCTGTGAACATGCTGCATTTTGGCTGTTATATATGTGCCATATAAATACAGTGGAGCCTCGGCTAACGAATGCCTTGTATAACGAACATTTCGCATAACAAACACGCTTTTTTAGGAAAATAAGTTTCGCTTAACGAACAATGTTTCGCAAAACGATAAAAAAAAAACAAAAAAAAAATTGATAAGTTAAGCATAGTTAAGCAACGAAATAGGGGAAAACTGGAATGCAATTTACATACATTTCGTATACATCTCTGAAGAGATATTTTTTCGGTTTATGACTAACATTTCTAGCTATGGATAATGTTACCTGAGATTTCGAATTGCTGATGGAAATATTTGTAGATATCTATTTGTATATTTGCATGTATCTATAAAACTATTGTTTGTTAAGACTAGATGCATTGGAAATATCACCTGAGTTTCAAAAATACCTTTTTTTTTTGGCTACATCCTATGTATTAGACAGCTGCATGACTGTATCCAAAAAGGGCATATGAATCCTTCATTCTGAAAATGAGTACACTTTTTTACTGTACAATATTAAAGGGGGTTCTGTAAAAATTGTGCAGCATGGGATAGAGTACACTTCTTTTAGTGTACAGTGTATTGGTAAGCAGTTAACTTACTGTACAGTGAGTTATTATTATTTATTATATCGGAAAGTTTAATAAATCATAATGCAAGATATCAATGTTCATATATACAGATGCATGACTGCACAAATTTGTTGCACCAAGAATGTACAATATGCCGAAAAGAGAGAAATAGTGTACACATATACGAAGAGTACTCACTCTAATTGTAGTACGTAATGAGTACAGTATTTTTGGTGAACTGTAAGGATGTTCCTATGACTGGGGTATAACTCTCTGTCTACAAGCAGATGTAGAGGAAGGGAAAGGTAGTATTGGGGATTACGAGGCTCTTGAGCAGTCCAAGACCATACTCAAGTCAGGAAGACTACTGGGTGCTACTACAGGCATCCAGACGTTGTCGCCGGCGTTCTCAGAACAGGTGATTTTTTAAGCCGAAGGTTGTCCTTCCGACCTGTCCTGGTTAAAGTTACTCTACTGTAATTACGGCAGGGCACACCTTGGCGTGGTTCAAGTGTATTAGCTAATCTACGACCTTATAATAGGAAAAGAAGAACTCACGTTTTCCTATTTGTCAGTTTGCTTATTTATTGCTTCACTTTTCTTCTTACACATTTCCGATCTTTACTCTGGTTTCGGCGATTGACTCCCTCGCTTCAATGCACTTGAGTCGCTCATCTCCTTCGCCTAGCAATTCCCCTCGGCATCGGCAATGCAACTTCACCACGGCGTGTACCCTCTGCTCTCTCTCTCTCTCCCTAGGGCTTTCACAAGATTGCATTGCCGATCGTCGGGATTGCGCGCGCTTAGGTCACATTTCAAATGTTACTTAACGATTCCAATAATACTTACAAGTTCAAATAATACCAACAATTCAGATGATCCTTACAAACAAACCAATTCACAACAATGCTTATAAACTACTAACAACTAACTTACTTACTAACAACTCAAATGATATTTATAAGTTCGAGTAGTGCTTATAAACTACTAATTCATGAAACTTACTAACTCGAATGATAACTGTGAGGCGGTTCAGTGGTGAGCCGCCTTGAAGAACATTTTGCAATTATGCAGTACGGTAGTGTTGGAAATTGAATGCATTCTTGTAGACCTCTAATATTGATAAAACTCAGATGCAATACGTCAAGTATTCATTCATTTAATAGAAGTATTGTCTATTAATTCACATTGGAATTAATACTTTTCTGCTGCATATTTGATACAGTACAATATATAGAAGTTCAGAGATAAATCTCAGTTGCACTGCTCCATTTAAAGTTGCATTGACTACCTCTTAACTGTGAACTGTTTCACCTGTAACTCAAAAGTCCTTCTCTGCATTTGCTGTCTACCTGTTGGTTAACTGAGGTTTAAAAGTCTTTCTCTGAAATTGCTGCATTTTTGGCGCAGTGAAATATAGAGCTGTGTATGTATGTATATATGCTTGCATACTATATTTGCAAGTTTATGTGCGTATTTAGTCTGTGCACAGTTTCTTTCAATATACACATAAAAGTCGCGCCCTAAGCGACGGAGAGAGCGAGAGTGAGAGCGAGAGCGAGAGCTCATAAAAGTTGTCGGCCAAGCATCGGGGAACCAGGACTAAGCCGTTTAAGCGTTCCGGCACAAGGTGTTAAGTCCTGTTTGGCCCACATTGAATATTTGAATGCTTTATAATTAGATTTTATGCGCAAGAGACGCGCTGTCGTCAGCTCGTTTATACTCTTATACGTATATATGTATATCCACATCTACTATTTGTATAGTTGCATGACAGCTAACAGGTGGGACGGGGGGGGTGGCTGGCTTATTTGATTTTGGGTTTTATTGAATGTCGAGTTTAACGTAATGGATTTTGTTTTGTGTAATTGCATGAGTTTTATGCTCGCCCCGGTAAGCCTTTGCCTGACTTACCTGGCTGCACGCATAAATCAAATGCGGCACCAAATTATAATGGTTGAGATCGGATTGTTATCTGCAGTCGCCGTGACATGTTTACAGCCTCTGGTGCCCGGCGGTAATTCGCATTTCTTTTATTTGAATACACAAATTTTTTTTTAGTTGTTGTTGTTGTTGTTGTTGTTGTTGGGGTATTTGTCCTTTTGCGGGTCTACGAGAATGCTGCCAACTCCTACGGTTACATCTGCCGTATGCGCAACCGTAATAAATCTCGATGTCTGCTTAACAAATGTGAAATGTTAGACATAAAATGAAAGCCATGTTATGAATGCGGCTACATACAGAGTCTTACAGTTTACATTCACAACTCAGTCAGTCCCAATGCCAGTGCCCAATCCCAATCCGAATCCCTGTTTCTCTGTCTCTGTTTCAAACCGTATCGAGATTCGAGTCCCTTGTGTCTTATCTCTTTGCGTGGCGCATTGTTTCAACAGCCTCGCTTCCGATTGAACTGAAAAGCTGATTGTTTTCCATGCTAATCGCATTGGTAAGCATTCGAGCATTTACTTCGATTGTAAACTGTGCTGCCCTTTGTGCGCCTGCTGCTGCTGCTGCTTCTGTTGAATGATTAGCCAGCGATTGTCCTTCTCAAATGTTTATTTATGGGAATTAACTGGCCTGGCTCACAGTATGATTCTCGGTAGTTTGATTGCAAGACATTTTCTGATTGAGTGGCATTTTAATTGCAACTCATTGATTAGCTGAAATTACCTGGAAAATAATTAGGATACTGAAAGTCAGGTGTTAATAGGAGTAGGTGATGGGCGTATAATTAATTGATTGCTTGAGTGAAGGATCGATCTATTGATTGATATATCATAATAACTTGTTTATGGCTTAGCGTTGCTTCATAATAACTCTTACTTAGCAGCTAAACTTGACATTTATTTCATTAAGTATCGAGCATGATTGAAACGTATGAAACCAATTAACATAAGAGCTCAAATGTAGTACGGCTATGCTAGACTCTGTCGAAGAAAAGTAGTTGATGGGCGAATGATTGATTGATGGTTGGTTGACTGATTAAATGATTCATTGATTGATTGAATGATTGATGTATTCTAATATCTTTCTTATATACATATATAGTAAGCCTATGTTTGACTCCATCAAAGAAAAGTAGCTGATGTATGTGAACGATTGATTGATTGTTGTTTGATTGATTAAATTATGTATCTTAACACCTGTCTAATATATGTATATAGTAAGGCTCTGTCAAGGAAAAGGATAGGATATAGGTAATTGATTGATTGAATGGTTATTTGATTGATTAAATGACTAAACAATTGATTGATTGATTGATGTGTCATAACATCTTTCTTCTGACAAGTCTCGTAATAACTTTACATTATTTTACAATCACAGAATTGCTTGATGATGAATTACCTCGTTACCTGATTAGCATATTGTCAGCTTGAAAATATCTAAACATAGCTAGCATAGCTGACTCTTTTAAGCTTAACAAAGTAAATGCTTGGTAAATAATTGATCGATTGATTGATTGATTAATTTGATGTATTACAAGTCTATACTTCTTATTCGAGCAACTATTAAATGTATTGATTATGATTTGTATTTGTATTGGATTGATTACAAAACGTATTAACAGCTTAACACTTCTTTATGCTAATTAGGGTATTGCAACAAGTGTAAATGATAATCAATCATGATTAATAATACAAATTGATAGCTTACTTTCCTAACTGATACAGCTTACTTTAGAGCAAAAACCTTCATTTGGTGACATCTAATTACTATTTGAGTTGTATTATTAACCTCGATAAACATATAAATCTGATACTGATTGATGCATTGTGTTTATTAAGATTGATAACTTTATTTGCTGATTGATTCGAACAAAAAAAAAAAAAAAAAAAAAAAAAAAAAAAAAAATAAATGAAAAGAAAATCGAGCAGCATTAAACAACCGTAAATGAGTCTAATTACGGTTTAATGTGGTTTTCCTATCATATAATTAAATTGATGCTTGATTGATTAATGACATCAATCAAATGCAGTCAATTAATAATTAAGCGCTTTTATTCGCATTTGCCCTGTGTCTGCGGTGTAGGTTAGTTCAATTGCGCATTAATTAGACTTGCCGCAGTAGTTTATGAGCTACCCACAAGCTCACACACACTCATGCATACATATACATATACATGTATGTATATACATATATGTACACGCACATACGTGCGTCTATGTGTCTTGAGATAATGACTCAAAGCTGATGTTACGCTGGGCATCCTTCGATATTCGCACCTTGGGGCATTCTTTAATTGAGGCAAATTGCACATGCGAGTGTGTGTGTGTGTGTGTGTGTGTGTGTGTGTGTGTGTGTGTGTGTGTGTGTGTGTGTGTGTGAGTGACTGGGTCTTGGCTATAATATTGATGCCGTTGGGCAATATTTCAGCATAATTAAGACTTGTGACGGTATGTGGCTGACTTGTTGTGTGTGTGCTTGGCTCTCTCTCACTCTTCTTCTCACTCTCACTCTCTCTTTCTCTGTCTGTGTGTTGTTAGCCTGAGTGTTATGTAATTAAGAACAAGATAAACTTTAATGTTGACCATCTAAATTAATATCAGCTTTAATTTAATCATTTGTAAACGCTTTTTGCCACAGGCGACGCCAACAAGAGCCGCAACACCAACAACAGCAACAAAGAGCAGCAGCTACTTGTAACTAAAGTGACATGAGGCCTTAACAGCAACAACAACAACAACAACAACAACAACAGCAGCAGCAGCAGCAGCAGCAGCAGCAGGAGCAGCAGCAGGAGCAACCACAACAAGAACAACTACAACCAGACGCAACTGTAGAGCACTAAAAAAACCCAAATTGCAAACAATTAAAAAAACAAGCACAACGAAGGTTAGCACAGGCTCGGCTCGAACCCAAAAAAGGCAGCATACGAGGCACGCCCACGCACACAGCCAACAATAATAACCGAAAACAACAACAACAACAACAGCAGCAACAGCAGCAACAGCAGTAACAACAACAGCGACAACAGCGACAATGCCAGCAACTTTTATAGTCAACTAAAAACTGAACAGCGGCTGAACAGAACAAACAAACACAAACATAACATACACGTTGATCCCAGCCCACTGGCAGCCACGCCTCCTGCTCTAAACACACACAGCGCGTGGCTGCGTCTCCATCTTCAGAAGTGACAACAACTACAACCGAAGCACAAAGCGGCGCTAACAAAAAAAAAAAAAAAATATATATATATATATATATATATATATATATATAAACACACACAAAAGCAACAAAAAAGTGCGCATTGTTTTTCTTATTGTCATTCAACGGCCGCACCACCCAATTGTCCCTCCCTCTCTCTCTATCTCTCTGTCACTGTTTGGTGTGTGGCTCAACTGGCAGTGGTGTCAAGCGCGTTGTTGCTGTTGTTGCCAGCCATCCAACGCCTTTGGGCACTCAATTAAGCCCAATTCAAGGCAGACGCCACACAACACACGCAAGTTGAAAGCGACAGCTTCCCACGCCACGCCCACGCCCACATCTACATCCACATCGACTCCAACGCCCACGTTGACGCCTGGCAGAGCAGGAGCATAAGTTTGCCTCAGTAGGTAGTGCACGGTGGTGCACGGTGGTGTTGCCCGTTGGTGCTTTCGGCCATTGCCAATTGAGTTAATGTGACAATGAAACTGAGCGTCAGCGCGTATCGGGCGCATGCATCCGCACACAAGAAGATCCTTTCCAGCGGCTATCATTCGCAGCTCAATTACGGCAGCACTGGAGCCGCCGCAGCATCCTCCTCCTCATCGTCGGCAGCAGCGGCTGCCACTGCAACGGGCCTCTATACGGTAAGCTTGCCACGCCCACAAACAAAATCATAAAAGACAACCAAATGAGCTCTAGTTAGGGCCAGGTCAAGTTAGCAGCAGCTAGCAGCAGCGACTGCCAGATATCCTGTATTTCATAATTTATTATAATTAAATAGCTTAAGCAAGACCATAAATAAGCTCAAACTGGCTCTAACAGCAGAGTCAAGGAATGGCCATAAGAAATTGCTGATTAGACTGATTAAATGTATTTATTTATTTATTAATCTATCTTATCAACACAATTTGATAAAGTATATATAATGAGACGAACTTATCAGTGTATAATATGATAATATTAATATATTGATATAGATAATTATTATATCACTTAACAAATCCTGTGGAGAGTCTTTGAAAATGTGATCCTTCATAGTTGAGCTCGCAAAGCTCCTAATTTTTGCTGCTAAACCTTTTTATACCCTGAACCCATTGAAAATGGGAATTCAGGGTATAATGGTTTTGTAAAATTATATGTAACAGGCAGAGGGATTCTTGATCAGCACATAAAATAAGTTTATATAGCCCTGTCCGTATGTCCATCCGTCCGCCCGTCCGTCCGCCCGCCACCCGTCCATCTGCCAGTCCGTCCGTATGAACTTGGAGATTTCGGAAACTATAAAAGCTGTAGAGCTGAAATTTCACATGAATATTTGTATGTTAGTGACGCAGTACGAGTTGATTTTGCTTTTTCATAACTCATTCTATTTACAAATTATCGATAAGAAATCGAAATCGAAAAATCCTTATTTTTAAAAACGCATTTCAAATACTTGAGACTTGTTTTTTTTTTTGGCAAATAGACACATTTTAACACTATTAATATATTAACAAATTTCATGAAGATCGTCCATCTAGAAATGGAGTTATAAGCGTCCAAATTCAACCCAACCCATCCCAAGCCAAGGCAGTAACAGCGCACGCTTATAAGAAGAGTATTAATTTTTTTATTGCAGGATTCAGGGTATCATGTAGTCGAGCCGTCTCGACTAGAGCCTTGTTTTTTTAGGTCTTTCAAATATATCGATAAAAAAAAAAAAGAAAGAAACATACAGTTAACTGTCTATCCATATTGCAGTTCCACTCTCTATAGTCTATTTCCATCTCTTTGTTATGATATATGTACTAAATATGTATGGGCAAAATTTGCATGTCACATAAATTTACGCTAGTCGCATATGCCCCTCCTTTAGCGGAGCTCTCTATTGATGCGTGCCATAATATAAAATGAAAGCATACAAATTTTTGTGGTCCATAATTTTATTTAATGTACATTTTTTGTGGGCCTGTCATTGAGTGAGACAGTGTGAGAGGCGTGGATGCTGCGTCTCTTCTCTTTATAGGTCTATTGTGTGTGTGCGTGTGTGTATGTGTGTGTGTGTGTGCATGTGTGTGCGGCAGTGTTGTCAAGCGTGCGCTGATTGAGCGTCTAGTTTTCGACAGCATGAAATATTTATGTGGCTATTGTGAAGCGAGCAGCGAGAAGCGAACAGCATTGTGTCACGCGAGAAGCTTTATAAGCTAAGCTCCATCTTCCGTTTTTCTAGCGGATTGCCACAGGGTTAGCGAGTTAAATATTTACCCGAAAAATGTGCAAATATTTATGCCAATTCACAAACAAAAAATGTTTATTGGTTTCATCAGAATTTGAATGCTTGTTGTGCTCCTGCAGCTCCTGCTGCTGCTGCTGCTGCTGCTGCTCCTGCAGCTCCTGCTGCTGCTGCTGCTGCTGCAGTTCATCTCAGTTCTCAAGTTCAGTTGCGAAAGTGAAGCCTAAACTTTGTTTGCTCTTCTAGGTAAAGTTTTGCTGGCCTTGGCCTTTTGTTGACGTTGTTTAGCTTTGCTGCAGCTAGTTCAACAACTTTGTTTAATTTTTGCGCGTCTTGTCTAAGATTCTCCCTTTTCAAGGTTTCTTTCATTGAATGTTGTGAACTTCTTAATTGTCTCGGCAGTCAGGTTGCACAGGTCGCTACTCCCTTCAGTGGTTGTCTATTAAATAGATTTCTTGTTCATTTAACACGATTTGCAGCTTTTACTTCTGGCTTTTTTTTTTAAACCCCATTTGCTGCTTAGCATCTCAGCTTTATCAGTTTGTAGGGTATTTGCTATTCGTAGCATAAATATTGATTGGTTTCTATTGAAGGTTACATTGTTGGAGAATTGGGTTTACGTTTAATAAAAATGTTTACGAATCGCTGACAGACAGCGAGGCCATGAAGCTGCGATGCGAGTTGGCTTCCCATTTCTATTATTATTATTATTTTTTCGTTTCTGGTTTATGATACAGGATATTGACGGATATTGCTCGTAATCCTGGTAGTATATGACAGTTGTGAGCGTCTCCTCGCATAATTAAATCAGTATCAAGCCAGGCAAAGAGACAGAGAGTGAGCGAGAGTGAGAGAGAGAGAGATAGAGGCAGAGACTTTAGTTTTTAAACACTCGAAAGTTGAGGCCATAAATATTTATGGAATTGACGCTGTGCACATTTTACAGCTGCCCCAAAGCCAAAAGCCTCAACGAATTTCAATCAAGTTCTGCGGCATATTTAATTGCCCAGTCCCGAAACAGTTCCCGGCCCACAACCGCTAATATGTTGGCGCCTTCTCCGCCTCCAGGCGGCACTCACAAGTGGGGCTTAGGCCGCAGAGCGAAGATTTGCGTTGCCAGCTAATTGGCCAGGCCAAATCCAATCTCAACGCTGGATATGTTATGTGGCTTGGTCCCATTAAAGCGCGCACAATTTCACAATTTCACAATTTCACAATTTCACAATTTTGCAATTTATAATTTACAATATAGAACATTCTCGTCGTCGTTGCATTTCATTGGCTTGGCAATTAGTCAGACAACTTAGTTTCGTCACACGTCTCTCGACTCTCGTCCCTCGTCTCTCGACCCTCGTCTCTCACTGCCACTGCCAGAGAAGCCACAGGAAAAGTTTATCAAATTGTTTTGCAGAATGTTTTGATAAATGTGTTTCCTAATGTTTTGCGTAAATTGAGAGTTATTGCAGGAGCGTTGGAAACTGAAATGAAATTTTCTGCATTGAGAGTTGTATAGACTTTTGTCTGAGTTGTGTTAATGCAGCTATTAAGAGAGGTATAACTGAAACTAAAACTTTCTGCAGTGAATCGAATATAGTAGTATAGTCTCACAGGAGACAAGTATCCTATAGCACAGCTAGTATCTGCTATCGCAGCAATTATGTGAGGACTTATGGGAGCAATAAATGAATCTTGCTCTTTCCAGAGTCTCCTATGAGATTGTGATTTTGTATGGAACAACTGGTAGCTGCTTAGTGCAGCTATTAATAGAGGACTCACTGAAATGAAACATTATGCATGGAATAGACTCATCAGAGTCCCCTGCGAGATGAAGATCTGCATTGAACAGCTGGAAGAGAAGGCAGCGATAGCTTTAGCTTTCGTTACTATTGCGTATCTATTTATGTATGTGTGCTATGTTATGTTATGAAATGTCCTCGATTAACGAATAATTCGAATCATAGCTCACAAATAACTTTGAACTGCTTGAAAAAGCAACGCTCTATTCGCGAGATCAACCCATAAATCATTCTCACTCACTCTCTTTCTCACTCTTTCTTTATCTTTCTCTTTCTCTCTCTGAGCAAGAGTTTTCGGATCTCTTAATTTTTAGTGGTCGATCGATAGTAACAGTGGAACTGGTGAAGTGCTGCCGTGGCTTGTGATGGGTTGGGCTGAATTTTGGACGCTTATGACTCCATTTCTAGATGTACGATCTTCATAAAAGTTTCGGAATATATTAATAGTATTCAAATGTGTCTATTTGCCAAATTGCAATTGGATTATAGTATCTAACTAAATCTACAAATTTTAGGTCTCTAGCTGAAATGGTATAGAAGTTATGCACAAAAAACGTGAACAAAGTAAACGATTTATCGATTTTTATCGGTAATTTGGAAATGGGATAAGTTATCGAAAAAAAAAAAAAAACAAAACAAACTCATACTGCGACGGACAGGGCTATATCAACTTATTTTACTGTGCTGAATAAGAATATATATATACTATGTGGGGTCTGCGACGTCTCCTTCTGACTGTTACATACATTTTCACAAAACCATTATACCCCATTTCCATTTCTGAATTCCCATTTTCAATGGGCTCAGGGTATAAAACACAATCGCGACGCAGACCTTCATCATCAATGGTGCCACCTGAGCAGTCTTGCGCATCTGAGCCGAATCGATGTTTGCACGAAAATCTTTTGTTTTCTTTGAAAAGTTTTGAAAAGTGACTTTGAAAACATAATTAACCGTTTTTAATTTTATTCACGGGGATTAAAGAAAAACAATGTTTAAAGCCTTAAACTAGTTTAAAAAAAAGACCCTTTTAAATTACCGATGGAAACATCGTTAATATCGATGGTGTTCATCGATAGATAAAGACTTCACCATCGACAGTATCGATGGTTTTTTCCATCGCTGCAAAATCCATCGAGTGGTGCCGTCATCGATGGATTCCCAGCTCTAGTTTAAAGAGTGCCTAATAACTGTATATTTGCCTTGGAATGCATGGAATAGAATTCTGCTCTTTCTCTATATTTGTTGAGAAACACATGGAATTAGACCTTTCTCTATTTTAAAGAGCGTTAACTAGTCAAGCCTCAGGAATATATGGCATTGAAATTCTAGTTGACAGAGTATCAAATAAATGTATATTTGTCTGAGAATATATGGAATTGGACTCGTACCTAGTGCTTGAAAGAGCGCCAAGTGTTTTTTTTTTTTTTTTTTGGAACAAATGAAATGAAACTCTTTTCCATGTTAGTGTATCTCTTTGTTGGAACAAATGGAATTTAAATCTTCTCTAGCATATTGGTCAATTCTATAACTATTTTGAAACATGCATATACAGTTGCTCTCTTTTACATAAATAAATAAATTGATATATGTTCAGAAACATGTGGAACTGGTCTCGTCTCAGCTTCAAATAGCGCAAAATCTAGATTTGCTTGGGAATTGTGAATTTTAGCTCACACCTTAGTTGAAAGAATAATGGAATTGAAATCATATCTAGCTCAAAGCATGTCCAAAATATATATATGTATGTATATATACTTAGTATTAATTTAATGAATATGAATCATGTTAAGCTCAGATCACTTTAGCTGAATTATGCAGAAAATTGCTATTCATATATGATTTCTCATTTACTTAAATTTTTTTTTCAATTTACTCTTTTCTGTTAATTGAGATAAAAAATTTTGATATATTCTTCGAAACGTTTTCAATATAAAAAAACAAAATAAACAAAATAAAATTTGCCATTTTCATTTTTATATTGAATTTGTATGTAAAGTCAATTGAAATTACCTACATACAAGGAATTACAGATGCTTACAAATTCAACGCGAAATTAATCTGCTTAAAGGAATTTTGATTATTATGCTCCTATGATTGATGTGAAAAGGGCGTATTGGCTTTCCAAATTGAACAGTGCTTTGCATTGGGAATATATACATAATTGGTCCTCGATATATACATAGATGGTCCTCGATATAAGTTAAAATATATTGAAAGGAAAGTCGTTAGAAATCAGATTTGTACGAGTGCTGTATATTGTAATGTATATTATTAGCTCAAAGTCTTTGAACGAGTATTGTGCAGTCAGTTGCACTCAGCTGTTTATAGTAATGTTAATTGAATGAATTTCGTTTTACTGCTTAGGTATGCGAAGTGTGTTATGTTAATGGAAGGCTAATTATATTTGATTTGATTATTATTTAGCCCCGCCCCCATTTTCGCCCCTCCTGCTCGATCTCTTTCTCTAGCTATCTACCTATATATGTATATATATATTTTCATATGCTTTGCTCGCAATCTAAAACTTTTGGAATGCCATTTGATTGGCTATAACCATGGGCAACAGAGCGCTCAAGTTAAATTCCTGGCAACTCGAGGCTTGCTGTAAGTTTGCTTCACCTGGCTAACCTGGCTAACCGGGCTGCTCACCTGGGTCACCTGGCCAACACTTTTCGCTCGGTTCGCCCCTTTGCACATGGCCCGGCGTCGCTTTGGTTCGGTCTGTTTTCAACTCGATTCTCGGCTTGTTATTTGATGTAAAAGTTTTTAATACCTTCGCCTGTGTGCCGGGAGTAATCAAAATTTAATTTTAATTATGCGCCAGTGTCAGGACGAGGCAGTGACGGCATGCCCATGGCCCTGGGCAATGGGGACATGGGCTGTCGTGCTTAAAGTATGATTATTTAATGTGCGCATAGTTAACGCGTTGGAAGTGGCCTAAACGAGCCCTCGAGGAAGTGAATTGATGACAAATTGTTTGCATTAGCCACGGCCCCGATTTTAATTAGTTGTAATTATTTTTCACTCAGATGGAGACGCACGAGCATGGCGGCAAGTTTGCAAAGGATATGGCCAGATTCGATTGCAATAGCGACACGGACGTCATCAGTCCCACGGGCACGAGCAGCTCCGGCGGTGGCGGTGGCGGCGGCGGCGGCGGAGGAGGCGGAGTTGGCGGTGGCGGCAGCAGCAATGCCCCAGCGGATGGCACACATCACAAGCGCCATCACAAGAGCAGCGGCAGCGCAGCAGCAGCGGCCAAATTGGCCAACGATGATGACAATAACAGTGCGGCGCACTCATCGGATAGCAAGAGTCCCAGTCAGCGGTAAGTTAATGCCACGCTCACTCACGCACACTTACACACACAATCATACACACATTCACTCACGCCCCACACGTACATGTGTATAAATTGTAACTTGTGTAAAGTGACAAGTTAAAAGCTTCACAAATAATAACAACGACAGCCAACAATAACAACTTGAAAGCAGCAAAGCCAAAAGGGAAAACAAATCCAGAGTATGTCGCACTCGAAATACCCTGTCAATGGCAGCAGCTGTGCAGCATTCTATGCAAGCATATATATATATATATATATATATATATATATATATATATATATATATATATATATATATATATATATATATGCATATATAAAATATATATAAAAGAGTCTCACGTGCAGGAAAGCTTTTCACTCTCTTCCTATATTTCTGATCAAGTTGATGAAGACATGCAAAGGCCCAACATTTCGATAGCCATCAACTATTAAGGTTTATGCCCTTCATATGCATAAAAAAAAAGAACTCAAATCAAATCATGGGTATTGCAAGTGAAGCGCGTTCTTCAAACAAAAGTTCGTGTGATAAAAACCTAATTGAATTGCGCTTCGACACACATGATCGTATACATATACATATATACATATGTATATATACATATATACCAGTATATATATGAGCTGCTGTTAAAATTCAGACAGTGTACACAATCATTCACACTTCCACACACACACACTCCATAAACACAAACACAGACACAGTAAGCGCATAATTGATTGCTAACAGTAAAAAAAAAAACACACACACACAAACGAAAATACAAAGCTAACAATAAAATCGTAGCATACTTTGTTGGGCTTCGCAGCTGCTTTTGATTTATCATTTCCATTGATACTCGCAGTTGATGCCGCGTATTGATATATTGACACACACACACACACACATACACACATACGTATGTGTACTACTATTTACACACATGCATAAACATTGTCTTTTTTATTTTAAGTTTTCCTCGTCACTTTTGATTTTTTGCCACGCATTCAACTTGTATTTGCCATCGAAAAACAATTATTTGTACATATATAAATATTAATAAATGTGTTGGGTCCCATGGGCGGTAGGGGGGAGGGGCCATCAGCTGTGAATGAAACTGTTATCAAGTGGTTGAGTCAACAGCAATTAGCAGCCATTTTGGCTGTGATTGCCTGTGTGTGCCCCGGGGCTTTGGCCTGTCTGGGCCGGGGTCGCTGCTAATGGCAAATTAAACAAGTTAAGAGTGACTGCATTAGCCAGATTGTGTGTGATAAGAAAGTGCATTGAGTTAAGCTCGACAGGTCAATTGTGTGTGGCGTGAACGGGACGAGCATCGAGTGCACAATAATAATAGTAATAGTAATAATAGCAATAATAATAACATTAACAACAACAATAATGCCGCACATCATACAATTTGGAGCGGCATTAGCTCATTAAGTCTAATGGGATTTCATTTGTGCAGCTTGATAAACGAAACCATATTTGAAAGCCATTCAGTCATGAATGCAACGACCTCCCCCCCTGCCCACTGTTGATATAGAAATAGGCTTTGTCAGGATTACAGCAGAGTCCAGATAACTATAAATAGGCTTATGCATGATGCATAGACTGCTAATAAGAGATAAGACTGTTCACACATCAATGCCAGTTCACTAATAAGACACAGCTTGAGGTATTCACAGGGCGTACTCTAAGCCGATTGGGTAAATATTAGCATAATGCTGAAAGACGAACAAAGGTTTAACTGTAAAGTGTATCAAATTATAATATACAACAATAATATAATAATAAATATGATTTATTCATAATTTTATATAATTATTAAAAATGGAAGCAATTATAAATCGAATAAATAATAAAATGAATAATATTTGTTATCAATATAGTAAATAAAATATTTTTAAATATTATATATAATTAAATAATAGTCGACTTAAATGAGTTATCGAGATTGACAATTCAGCAGACTCATCTATAGATACAATACATGATACGAGTTTTCAAGAACTCAAAATTCCGTTTCTGACTAAAAGGAAAACTTGAAGAAAATTGAGACGACAAGCAGTTTCCAGCGGGGAGTGGACGAATGTTTGTCAGGGGCATAACAATAAAAATGCAGGTTAATAGCACGACAATGATTCCCCACATGCCCATTGTATGGTACAATCAACTAACTGTATATACATATATATATATATATATATATGTAACAGCATGGAGAGAGTGCTCTCTGATTTGTAGTGGACATAAAGGAAATTAACTAATAAAGGCAATTAGCTGGAACCAAGTGTGTCTCTGGGTGTGCGTCCGTGTGTGTGTGAGTGTGACTGTGTGTGTGTGTGGTGAGAGTTTTGTTCAGTTTGTTTAGTGATTTTATGTATTAACCTCGGAACCCTGGAGACCCATTTGCCAGTTACGATGAGTTGGTTGACAACTCTGGCGCTCTCTGTCCCTCTCTATGATTGGGAGCCCGGTATTTGGTGGCAATTGTGGGCAGCTTTACGTGGTATCCGCACCAAATCCGTGCCAATGCCAAGCCAAATGGGCTTTAGTTAAGTGAATTATGTCATGGCTGTTGGCCAAAACTTGTAAGCCACTTGTGCATGCGTATGTGTGTGGGTTTGTGTGTGTGTGTGTGTGTGAAGCGCAGTTTTGGGTTATTGCCTGGGATTGGAAATGTATTTGGTATTGGGAATGGAATTGCGGGGCGTTGTTATTGCAGCGATACGTGAATACGTGAACTCGCATGCACACTAATCCCCCAACCACACCTGAACAACAAAGTGAATGCAAAGACCAACAATTCGGCACACCGAAGCATGCATACCCTTGCAGACTAACTGAATGCCTATAAAGTGATGTATAGAATTATATAAATATATATACAAATAAAACATACATGCCCTGATGTATTTATGTAGTTTAAGTGAAGTGTCCGTTTGACCCCTATTCGTATATCCTACAGTAAACTGTAATTGTAACGGCGTTTTATATAAGAAAAATAACTTAAATTTGTATTCATATCTTATGAAATAATACACATATTGTATATATACTTATGATATATTGTATATACATATATATACATAATGTGAATATAAACAAGTTGAGTTTATCAAAAGAGTAGTGTATATAAAGTCAGAATCAAAATATCTGAAAAGTTTTGCATTGAAGTGTTTGTTTGTTTATGACTACCATATGATATGAACTAAAAGGGGAACTCAAGTCTGACAGAGTGACAGTCAGACAGGCTGACAGTAGGAGCTAGCAGGAGATTAAATGGAGGTTGGCAGGAGGTTAACAGAAGGTTAAGAGGAAACTGACATATGAAGAGAAGTTGAATTTCGATTGAAATTTTAAGCATTTTTTTTTTCTCTTGTGTAAAATGAAAATTCAAGGCATATGCTTTTACATAGATCCATGTAGATAAAGACGCATGATTCCTGCTTGATCTTAGTTGAAAATAGAATGAGATAATTTTAGAGCACCAATTGTATCCTGGAGGAAATGCTCAGACTGCAAGGGTATTCATTGTACTAGAGACGTACATATATGTAGTTTGATAATTGTGCATATATTTTGTTGGTATATAACTTAAAATTTTACCCATTGGAAGATCGGCCAATTCATCGCTGACCAGTGCGCAGAGCAATTGTCGTTGCACAAATAGTTTAAGAATGTACACAGAGAGGGATAGACTTATATTAACGTCAGAGCAGCAGCAGCAACAGCAACAGCAGCAGCAGCAGCAGGAACAGCAACACCAGCACATGGACTCGCTGCATCATAGACATGGGCAACATGCGCGTCAGCGTCGCCAGGTGCGATTGCATCTGAATAGTCCATCCTCCGATGGCAGCTGCTATTCGCTGGCCATGGCGGGCCTGAGCGGCCAATGCGCTGGTGGGGGCAGCCGGACGCAGGTGAAGACGCTCTCGTCGTTCATCAGTGAGCATCCCGAGGAGCTGGTTAGCAATCATAGTAACAGCAATAGCAACAGCAACAGCAACAGCAACAGCAGCAACAACCACAACAAGAATGGCAGCAATCACAGCAACCACAGCAACCAGACAACCAAATGGAAGAGCCTACGAGCCGTTATGGCCTATTATTGCTCATTGCGGCGCATTAAGAGGAACGGTGCTTTTACAGCTTTTACATACAGTACAAGAACCCAACTAACTAAGCTAAACTCAAACTAATCTAACTAATCAAGCAACTATCTAACGTTATGTACTACTACTACTACTACTACTACTACTAACTGCCTTGCATTTTGTGTGTGTATGTGTGTCCGTACGTGTGTACGCCTGTCTGTCTGTATGTGTGAGTGTATGTATAATACAAAAAAATAACCCAACAAAAAAAAAAAAAACAACCTCTCAAATCTCCCAAACCTAATCCAATATCCGTGTTATGCTCAAGAAGTAACAAAAACTCACTTTCATTCTCTCTCCCGCTCTCTCTCTGTCTCTCTCTCGTTGCCTCTCGTTTGCTCTATCTACTAACCGTTAGCAAAAATCAAATCAGTTTTGTAGTCTATGTGTACAACTATCTCTCTTTCACTCTCTCTCTCTCTCTCTCTCTGTATTTTCCCGTCACATTCACACTAACTCGCTCCCTTCATCTCTCTCTCTGTCTCTCTCTGCCTCATTATCCTTTCCTAGTGGAATACCCTTTATATATATATATATATATATATTTAAATATATAAATATGTCTGTGTGTGTGTGTGTAAGTGTTACAGATATATAAACTCTTCTGTATGCTCACACCTAATTATAACTAATTTTGACCATGTATAACAATTGATGTATTAATCGTATGCCATACAATGCTCCTCTTGCTCACTCTCTCTCTCTCTCTCTGACGCTCTCATTCTTCTACTCCACTCTTTAACACGCTCATTTATACACTCTCTCTCTCTCTCGCTCGCTCGCTTGTAAGTTAGGCCGGCCACGCGCTTTCTCATTGAGGTATGGCTATTGCTTAGCATATATGTATATTTCGGCTACACCGGGTGTAGTAGGTATATTCTCTAATACTAGGCACATCAACTTGTACTACACTTATACAACATTTTACTCAAATTGCTCACTGTCTTCTCCTTTTTGTTCTGTTTTCTGTCCTCTTCACATCTTGAACTATTCCAAAAATGTAGTATTAAAACTCATTTGCTGTCCAATTCGAGACACTTCTAGGTTCTGGGAGGTTCAAAATGGATGTTAAGTATTCAATAAGACTCACTTACGCTATTCGCTTTCCTTTTTCGTACTCTCTTATGTTGGATTTAATGGCTATCTCTCACTTGACCATTGCTCGTCCAAGTTGTTTGGACAGTAACGAGAGTTTTCGCTCTTGACAATTGATTTATGCTTAAAGTCACTCGATGTCCAGTTGTTAAGGCCACACATACAGGGTGTCCATGCAGTCTGCCTACACAGGGTCTGTGTAGGAACTGTATTGAACTTCTTCACTTTAATCTTATCTCTTCTCCCATTATCTCTCTCGCTCAGCTTCAGTTAGCTCCACTCCTTTATGAAGTTCCTGCATTGCAATGCTCGTCGCTACAGGGTGTCCGCATAGGGTGTCTCGCTGGCATTGTTTACATGTAGCTTCATTGCGACTACTTAGTCCCACTTGCCGCGCATATTACGTTTTATCCACTCGGGCTTTGTGCTAGTTTTCGGCAAAAAGTTTATCAAACTGAGGGCAAAGTGCAACTACATACACACACACACACAGACAACTTTTACCAAAAAAAAAAAAAAAAAAAAAAAAAAAAAATTGAATGAAAAAATCTTAGCAAACAGCAAAAGTTAAAGTGGCTTTTGAGTGTGTGTGTGTGAGGGAGTGATGGGATGGGCGAGAGTGGGAGAATCAATATGTTTAAGCTGCCTTGCTGCATTGTAGGCGAACTTTTGACACAAATACAAATACACATACCCACACACAGACACAGACACAGACACAGACACATGCGAGCACTCGCTCACAGTTAGCTGCGCCTATGCATATGCTACAATACTTTAGCATTGTGCATGCCAAATGAGAAATTGCCTTCTGAATGACAACTTACAAAGAATTTGAATTTAGAAAATTGCAAATTTATGTAGAAACTACCAACCCTCTCTCTCTCACACACACACACACACATACATATATATATATATACATATATAGTTTAACTGTGAAACTGTCAAATGACCCAGATATGTTTGCAGCATATTCTCCGCCTTTGGCTGCCCTTGTATGAACTTTGCCTGCTGCCAAAAGAGCTGTAGGGCCACATGCATATGCATGCCCTATTCTCTCAACCTCTCTCTCTCTCTCTCTCTCTCTTTCTATTGGCTACGCCATGACTTGTGCCATTCATTTACAAGTGTCTTCAGACAGTCACAATCGAAATTCAGTGTTCGATCTGATTGCCGCAGTGCGATTGTGTTTTAATTCAGTGCCACTTCAGCTGCCACTTATACACACACACACACACACACACACACATACACATATACAGACAGACTGAGGCAGCCATTTGACATTTGTTGCATAGGCGTCATTTGTGTCAAGTGACATGCACAAGAGAGCGAGCTACTAAAAGAGAGAGAGAGAGAGAGAGGAAGCGAAGAGCCGAGGCGAGTGCTCGATCAATTGGCGCCATCTATGGGATGTCAGCGGCAATACATTTACATATATGTATGTATGTTAAACAGACATAAGTTCGCTCTCAACAGGTGTGACGCCACCTGTTTGAATAGCTCAAATATAGTATGTATTAAAATAACTTCTCTAATTGGCTTAATAAAAGTATTGAAAATATACTCCTTAGTGTTAAAAGAGTGAAATTTAAATTTAATTTAAAGCCAACCAGCCAGCAAAGCCAAAAGTAAATGAATATAAGAAGATAAACCAAGTTTATGAAAGGTAAAAATCTCAGTTGAAAGCAAAACAAAAGCCATGCAATAAGCTGACTACGGTCCATGGCAAGATGCGCTGCAATTTCTTAAGTAGTAAATCACAAAATAACCTGCGAGCCACAGTGAACTTTAAGAGCTGAAGCACGAAGCAAACTAATATGCAAAGAAAAATAGCTGAAACGGGCGACAACAAAGCCGTACGAAGCCAGGCGTGATGCCTGGCCCGAAACAAAGATTTTCGCGTTCTGTTTTTTTTTTCTTTTTTTTTTTTTTTTTTTTTTTTTTTTTTTTTTTTTAGTTCTTAACTAAACAAATCAAACAAGCAGGCGTGCCCGCTAGACGAGTCAACAGTCCAATTATACTTACTACTCTTCCCTTTTGAATCCTAGTAAACTTTATGAAAACAAACGATTTGCATGCTATGGATTCATTCGTCTCAGTTAGCTTGATTCAAGACATAAATATGAAAAAGTTTGCTTGATTTACATTTTTGAGTAAAAGTTTAAGAATTTATTGCTTCACAATGCTACATACAATATTGATACTTGGGTCGAAATCATTGAATAGGCTTCAAATGCTATATGAAAATAAATAAAATCCAAATAAAAGTGGTCCTGAGTGGCATAAAATTTTGATAAAAATTTATCAAGAGGCTAAGAGCTTGTTTAATGCGCTGAACTCGTTGAATAAATATGTATTTGAGAGGCAAAAGTAGGCGTAGTATATATGTATATGTATATATATATATTCATGTTGCGTAGTGTATGTATATATATTCATTCTGTTCAGTTTGATATTAAATTGTATTCTTCCGAGTCTGGATATTTATACCTTTTACTCATGCATAAATTCAATCCATAAATCTAGTGTATCCAACGTTGAGGTTGTAAAAGTCAGCTATTTAATTTATTCAAAGTCGTCTATTTAATATTCGTTGCTTAAAGTTGAGGCTATAAGGGTCAGCGTTCAACTGCCTATTATAAGAGTCCATGTCTACAATATTTCTATTGCACATTCTGCTAGTTGTAGGCATGTTTATATGTTTATAAATTTTGTATGTAGATGCCCAGAACAGGCTGTATGAAGAAGCTGAGTTTTAAATATCGTGTTCTATATAACATGCATAAGTTATACTTATCATCGATTATCTATTTGCTTGATTTCAATAAAACGTCTCGCAACGTATGCAAATAAGTGTCTTTCACTCACACTTTGAGAAAAAACTCAGAGTGAAAAAACCCAGATAGCAACGGTCGATCGGACAGAAACTTTTTTTTTCGCTCTGGTTGCTCCCCGAACGCTTGGTTGAGTCTTATGAAGCAAAGCGTCTTTTGTGAATGTATTGGTATATATGCGAGAGCATCAATGGCATACATGAGTGCGAATCTGATCGTTTGCATAGAGACATATCTGCTCTCTTAGCGAATTGCATTGTGCGAGCGTCTAAGCCATGTTCGGGAAAAGAAAACAAAAACGAAAAGAACCGATGGCTCCTCGGGGGGGAGAGAGAGAGAGAGTGAGTGAGTATGATTTTCTTCGGTTGGTTTCGTGAATAGAGCGTTAAAGTTCAAACGCTTAACAGTTATTTGCGAGCTTTGTTAAAAATCGATAATTTGATTTGCTTGTCTTAGAACAGCAGCGGCTGCTTTCAAATTTCATCTATTCTGCTTTCCTTGGTTTTCTTTTTTTTTTAATCCCCACTTTTTTTATTATTTGATTGTTATATAATAATTACTCTTGAAAATTTTTTAGATTTTTAAAAACTTTTTCTATTTTTCAATAAAATAAAAATAAAGTAACCCTATCGGGTTGATAATATTGGAATATTTTTTTTGTGCTTACTTTGGCCTTGACAATTTCTTAGTTTATTTTATTTATTTTTTTTTTTTTTAGTTTAGTTTATTTTGGAGTTGGCTCTTGCATTGTCAATATCCTTCAAGTTAATAAAATGAAATGTGCTAGGATCTATGATTAATATTTTGCTTTTAATGTACTTCTATCTTGATCTCTTGATATTGAAAAACTCACAAACATATTCTGCCATATATTTGAATAGTAGAGAAATCTTAGAGACTTGTGTCTTGACAAATACGTAGATTGGGATATGTTATGTTATGGGATATGTTATTATCCAACTCTGAGAATGTGAACACCTCTGTAAATACAGAATGAGAATTTGCTAGCTTGGAGTTGCTTGAGGTCAGGGTATTTCCTAGTCGGACACTGCTGACTAGAATACTCTCACTTTTCGTGAAAGCCAGCATTACGTACTAGATAAAGTTTGTATTCAAATTTGATTCGGACTTTTGATATTTGCTGGGCACTTTTTGTTGGTATTTCATTTGGAAATCGCTTTAAGACAAGCGGAAATTCAATTCAACTCCGACAACAAACGGCAAACGTGGTGCTCATTTGTCTGGCTGTTGTTCGCTGGATGCGATGCCTGGGCCAATTAATATGGGCACGGCTGGCCACGATGGCGGCCAGAATGACTGGCCAGTTGGATGCTATGTGGCAGGGTCAAGTGGCCGAAAGAAGAGAAAAGAACACATACATACATAAATAGGAGGCGAGAAGTGTACGCATTGGCACGGCCGAGCGTGTCTCAACATATTCTTTGGCCAAATATGCTCTTTGGCCATGTCATGCCGTGACAGTGGCAAAGTGGCTGCCAATGCCGAGTGGCGAGTGGCGAGTGGCGAATGGCGAGTAGCGAGTGGTCACATGTGGTCCAATCCTCTGGGAGAGGCATGTGTAGTGCCGAAAGCGTTAATTGAAATCGGCTGGAGCTAAGGCAACAGGCAGGCAAGCCAAACAAACAGCTAACAGTCCAAAACCCGACATCAGGCAACCATTAAGCAACTTCTCTCATTCCCTCTGTGTGTGTGTGTGTGTGCCCTGATGATTTGTGGTGCAATAAAACGTGGCATTTAATAGGTGGAGCAGCCACAAAGCTTAAAACTTTAGCCTCGGCATTAGGTTTTTTTTTTTTTGTGTGCAGGGCCCGGCAAAACTTAACAAGCTCCATTTCAATTTATTATAAATCGAAAGTCCAGCGCCCTATGAGTGCGTGCGTGTGTCTGTGTATTAGTGTGGGTATGCGTAATCTTATCGTACAGCAAGCCTTTTTTACGCTTGATGGCACGCAGCCCGCATGTGGGCCACAAACAAAAAAAAAAAAAAACAAAAAAAAAAAAAAAAAAAAGAAAAAAAAGTCGAAAGCTCAAAATAAGATATTAAGAAAAATTAAGAACAGGCAAAAAGCCAAGTAAACGAGTCTCTGACCGTTAAAGAATTGCACGCTCACTCTCTCTCTTCTATCTCTCACTCTCGCTATCGCTTGTCTTTTCTCTTATCTCTACTGAAAGGCTCTGCTCGTCGCTATAACAATAGTGAAAGCAATGCTGTGAAAATGCTCCCAGAGTCATGTTGCAATTAAAACGAACGAAAACCGAAAGTCAACACAGCACCGAAACATAAAATAATAAATTCGTTGTGCCGCACTTGTGTACCCTGCGGTTAATATTGGAACGAGGAAGAGAAGAGGAGCTCCAGGAGCGAAATTTGGAAATATTCATTAATTAATACTTAATACGTAGAGCTCCAACTTTTGGAGCATAACAGGCCAATTCAAATCTTTGTCATTTTTCCCAGAAATGCATAAGTGTACAGTTTTATGGGCACAGACCAGAGTTAATTATGTTCTAGAGTAATTATATTAATATATATTTATATACATATATTTTTAGTACTTATTCTTGAGATAATCCCGAGTCTGGGCTGGTGCCCTGTGCGACCCAGCCAAGTTGCATTGATTTAGCCATTGGGCCTAATGGCTTTTTTTTTTTTAACACTGCTAGACTTTCTGTGTTTTAGTAGTTAAAAAATGATGAAAATATTTAAATTTCTTAAATTTAAATGCCCAAAGTTTATGGCCTGAAAGTGAAAAAGCGAAAAATTAACTCGTTCGTTTTAGGCAAATGGCTTTAAATTTGGCTGTTTAATTTATTTTTTTAAAGCTATGAGGAAATGTGAAGGGGAAGGAAATTGGTTCTATAATTATAAAAACATATTATTTAAGTGGATATATAACGGATTATATTAGTTCGAATTTAAAGCAGGCACATTTAGCTAATCATTTACAGAAGAAATACATAAATTATATGAAATGATTAACTATGCTGAATCTCTATGACTTCTCAAGGAACGTTTTACAGTAGTGAAAAACGGAATATATATTTCAGATTATCTTGTTATATAGTATATTTTTTATTATTTGTTCTACTCGCCTGCGCAAATGTTAATGTGGGAATAAACAGTTGCGAGTTGAAGTTAGCTCGTGCTCGCTCTGTGCCTGTAAGTCGAAAGCATTTTGCAGTGTTGTAAATGGTCATAAAAAGCTTGATCACGATACGCTCTTGACTGATCTGTCTGCAATCGAAAGAATACTATCTATTTTAAGCTCTGTCCAAATCTATCCTGCTCTCTCTCTCTCTCTCTCTCTCTCTCTCTCTCTCTTACTCTGTCTTTCTCTATCATCTGAACATTCTACATATTACATACTATTTACTTTTTACGTCTTTTAACATTCAATCGATCAATCAATTAAACAATCAATAAAACAACAACTACAATCGAATTGCTTTGCACAAAAAAAAAAAAAAAAAAAAATTTAAAAATATATAATAATAAAATCAAAATCAAAATAATGAAATGAAACCAAAAACAAAAATTTCGCAATTCGTTTAGGAAATCGCGTATCGGAGATGGAGCTTCGGATCCAGATTCCGATTGGTAAGTCCTTTGCGTTTGTTACCAACTTTTGGTTAACTCTCACGCTCTGCACAACAACTACAACAACAACAATTACAAGAAAACACGCACACACACACACACACACACAGACACACACTTATACTTAAACACATAGCGATACAAATTTAGCTAACGCTTTTTGATTATGTTGCAAAAATTGATTTTGGATAGTGATAATCATATATTTGATAGTATTGATATTGCGAATGACGATAATTGATCGTGATTGATGATGACTGAGATGCATCTAATTGGCATGCGAAGCGCTTACTTTTTCAATTGCGTTTGGGCCACAGCAAGGCAAACGACAACAGTTTAAACAAACACTCGCCACACTCTACTCGACTCTTATCTGCCTTTTCTGTTGTCTTTCTTTGTTTTCGTTTTCTTCTTGGTGGGTTAAGAAGCGAGCCAAACCCAAACCCAAACCCAAATCACAATCACCGAACACACCATCACATACACCGACACCCACTCACACCCACTCACACACACACACACACACACTTGCTTTTGGTAATCCAATAGTTCACAAATAAACGAGTAGTTGCCATTTGCCAAATGCTTCTTAATGCAACCAACCAAGAATTTGGCAGAAACTCACACTCACACACAGAGACACGTGTATAAAGAACATGCCACGCCTAGCTCTTGTTTTTCTTTCGTTTCTATTTTGTTTAGTTTGGTTTCTCTTACTCTTAGCTAGCCGCATTGCAAGCTGCTTTCTGCTTATGATCCACATGACGTATGCGTAATATTAGGTAGCATCGAAAGTACTAAAAACCAAATACTAAGAAAACGCTGTAAATAGCACCGAAACTAAAAATTAAATAACAACAAAAAGAAATATATATATGTACATTCATATATATTTATATAAAAAAATAATAATAATATAAATAATTTGCCAAGTAAAATAAATAAAATTGTAGTTTGACATTTGAATTGTATATACGAAAAATACAAAAAAAATATATATATATATATAAAATCAAATGTATTTGTATGTGTGTGTGTGCAAATGCTATAAAAATCGCTTTGTATGTGTGCAATTGGTGTATCTGAACAAAAACATATATATAATAATAATAACAATAATTAATAACAACAAAAGACGAAGAAGCATTTGTACATAAATAAGCATTAAATTAATACCAAATAAAATACCATACCTATATTGACCAAAAAATACTTGTATATTTAAACACATATCGTTTGTACATACATACGTATTTAATACCGTTACACATTCTCGTAGCCAGGCAATTTCGACATAGACCTATCATGGCCACTAGCGATTCGAGCAAAAAACAAAAAAAAAAAAAAAAAAAAAAAAAAAAAAAAAAAAAAACAAAACGAATACAAAAAAAAAGCAAAAAAAATGAATCCCATCAACAAGAACAACATTAAGCAGAAATACTTCAAATTCCTATCCAATTCCGAATCCACTTTCCCCAAAAGTATTCCAAATGATAGCTCCGGATTCCTAGCATTCCAATTGCACTTGTAGTCGTGTTGTAGCCGCACTAGAATGTCCTGTAACCAGTGTGAAAACCAAAGAGAGCAACAAGAGTGTTTACCATTTACTGAGCTCTTATATTGGGTCGTCTGATTAATAGGACTTTAAAAAACTGCCTAAAAAATTATACATATGTATATACTTATATACAAGTTCAAGTCTCTATTCAAAATTTAAAAAAACAGGGTATAATAAGAATTTCTATCTACATTTCAAGTGTGAATCTTAAGCTTTATCGTGGCTCTACTTTAAACTTTACCTCTACTCTAACTTATTGGTTTAATAAAAATATTTATTTATTTTTATGAAACTGGTTACAGCGTATTTGATAGTCGTTCATGCTACGACTATTGCACTCTAAGCTTTTACACTGATTTCATTTAAGTTTTTCATTTTTTCTTTGCACTCACAATTTTATTATTTGTTTTAGTTGTTTGACAGAGCTGTTAGCATTTGTCTGAAAAAAAAAAAATACTCAAAAAAAGAGAGCTCAAACCCCAATTCCAGATTTTATGGAAATTGTTTTCTATGCCCAAAAAAAAAAAAAATTAAATGAAATGAAACTCAAATTGAAACTACGAAATTGGCAAAATTGCAGTTGTAACCGAACCAAAGCGAGACGAACTTGGGTCCGCTTCCTTTTTGCAACTGTTGTGGAATTTCATTTTCCGCCCACTTGTTTTTCATTTTTCTCTTTTTTCTCTTTTTATATACTTTCATTTCTCAATTGTTTCCACTGCATGGCAGCGAATATATTTATTATGCTTATCCTGTAAATGCTTGCAGCTTGCACAAGATCTATCTGTATGCTTCAATTGTAATATACTACTACTACTATTTCAACTACTGTTGCTACTATTATTACTACTCCTATATTTATTACTGAAGAAGCAGATAAACATAAAATAAAATTACTTTGCCATTTTTGCATGCCTGATTGCCGTTAGAGCGTTAAAACGTAGATGGGAGACGCCGAGGAAGCCGGAGACGGAGACGCAACTGTACACGGTTGGCTGGCCGACTGGCTGACTGGTTGGCTGCTTGGCTGCTTGGCTTGTCATATCCATTTGTCGGGACTTCCTTTCTGGCTATGCCAAGCCATTCCTTAACTCCTTCCACCATCCATTTTAGCCGACTTCCGTACTGCCCAGTCAGCTGTCAGTTGTCTCCGTCAGGACGTCTCCTGCCAAGCCATTCCCTCCACCATAACACCAGCACCTGACCACACTACATCTGTTTTAGTGCGTGCTTTTCTATATGTGTGTGTCTTTAACCGTTAACCGTTATTCGTTAACCGATTACCGTTTACCGTTTACCGTTACCCGTTGCCCGTTGCCCGTTAGATGGTAGCGTTGCCATATCGTTACGTGCCATGTTTTGAGTGCGTTTACGTTACGTTTAATGAATGTTTATTGCTCCCACCACGCATAGCGTAAGTGTGTTTCGTGTTGCGTAAGTTACGATCTAATACTGCAAATAGAAAAACAATCTAGTGCACCTCACTTGTAGAGTCCCCCAATGCGTATGTAGTCCTAGCAAAAATTAAACCCAATCAAACGTAAATCGCACGCTTTGCATTGACCAGCTCGGTTGCATTTAACTTCTCTACCTATCTTACTTTCTTACTCTCAGCTCCCTTTCATCTTACTCTCTAATCGATCTAATCTAATCTATAACTGTTCCCGTTTCCCGTTCCTATTCAGTTCCCGTAGTTGCTTGATCTTTTGAGTTTGAAACCAGCTGTAGCAATTAGTTGTAGTTTATTTAGAGCAGAGTTGTTCGCTTTATCGATGACTTGTGATCTTTGAACGTGTGTCTTTTGTGGCATATCCTCGTACAGGACACGCTCAAATCAGCGCTGGATGAAACTCCGCACCACCGTACAAATCTCATCGGCCATACAGAAGAAACCACCGCTCAAGCGCGAAGACTCATTCCTGAAGCGATTCTCAACTAGACAGATACCCGAAACACAGGTGAGAGATAAATAGAGATATATGCATATCTTTAGATATTTAAGAGAGCCGACTCTTTGGAGTGGAACTCATGCAAACTCTACAATTGGAATTCACAGGAAACTGTTGAAGACACGGGTTCAGAAAGTGCCTCCTGGTGACGTCGACAAAACGGTGAAGCGTCGACGACGCTACCTGCAGAAACGACGCTCCGTTGTTAATCCAGATGAAAATTTTTACTTCTATTGGTTAATGATGTTAACTATATGTGTTCTCTATAATCTATGGACCCTAATTGTGAGGCAGAGCTTTCCTGAACTGCAGGTAAGTCAGTCAGTCAATGTTACGCGACTCGGCCATTAATGTCAAATCTTTTGTGTGTTGTCCTTCCTTCAATTTTTCTAATGCCGCTGCCCCTTTCGCTGTCCGCTTCGCCCTGACGCCTTTCCATTGAGGAAAGAGAACACCTTTTGTCATAATGCTTCAAGTTTTGTAAGATGAGTTGACTTGCTGCTTAATAATAATGCCCGACGGCCATAAAATTTCCTCAAACAATGAAGTTTATTAGGTATTTCAGTAAAAGACGAGAAAAGGCAACTCCCACGAGTCCTTGAATTCTTGCTGGGGTCCTTTTAAAAGTGGGCTTAATAACTTAACTAGCTGAAGGCAAGGCAAGGTAATATGGCCACAGCAAGCAGTAAGAAAGAAAGCAAAAAAAAAAAAAAGCTGGCTACAGCAAAAGCACGACAAGAGGGATGCTGATTAGTCTTTAGGTTTTTGCCCAAAGTAAAGCTTCGCAAGATTTTTATAACTCATCCAGTCAACGTTTGCGGCTGGCTGGCCGGCTAGATTGTCGTTTGCAATACTTGAATGTGTTACACTTTCTATAAAAGAATGTGCTTTGATGGAATGGAACGTGTCTACGGAAGGGCAATGATATTAAGCTAATCAGTATTAGGCATGCTATCTTAGAGGCGAATTCGGTATTTCGGAGAGTTCATAGTGTAAAAGTAAAGGCAAAGCTATGCGGTATATATATTTACTACCATAATGTCATTCATTAAGATAATCTTAACTAAATCTGAAAACTATATATTTATGATGCATACAAAAGTGGTAGTTATATATTTTATAAGACATTATTTATTTATATATTTTTTATTTTAGCAAATATAACAGATAAATTTTACAAATAAAATCAATTCTAATTCTACTATTAATTTTTTTTTTTTTTATCAAATTTTTTTTATTCCTGATTTGATTTCAATTAGTTTAATAAAAAGAATTTAAAAGTCTGTTGATTTGAAATGGTTTTACAGAGTATTTTCAGTTTGTCATAACAGAGATTTTTTTCTTGGCATATTTTCTTATTTCTTCTCTTTTATTATTTTATTTTCTGTATATATATAAATATATATATATATATATATTTTTTTTTTTTGCCAGCGTTTCGTAATGACTCAATTAAAAGACACGCAGGCGGCTCAAGAGGTCTGTCGGTCGTCTCTTTGGTTAGTTAGTGGGCTCTTATTTTTTTTTTTTTTTTTTTTTTTTTTTTTTTTGGACCTGTGCAAATGTTTGTTCACGGCCCAGTTGGCTGGGTGTTTGTCATCAGATTAAAGTCAGCTAAGGATTGCCAAAACAATGTGGAGAGCACATATTCGGAGGTCCGTTTAGAGGTGCAAAGGTAGAGGCAGCAGGTCGGGGCAGGTAGAGGCGTCACCGTCGTCGTCGTCGTTGACCTTTCGGCCGTAATGTGTGGCAGGTCTTGTTGTTGTTGTTGTTGCCTCCGTTCTGGTTGTTGTCATGATGTCGCTCGCTCTTTATTTTTGTCAGCTTGCCATTTGTGGAGGTGACTTTCGTGTGCATTTGCAATTGTGGAAATGCATTGCTGAAATAACTAATTGTCCTTGGCCCGAGTTGTTCTAACTAATTGCAAAAATCTCAACTAATTTGTACTCAAATTTATTTTTAAATTTCAACTGACAGCAATCTGTGCCTACCTTCTGGCTCATCTGCGATTCAATGACAGATGTTGTATTTATCTTAGATATAATAGTTCAATTACGTACTGGCTATCTGGAGCAGGGCCTAATGGTAAGTGCAGTGCATATTAATAGACCCATTAACTATATATACATATATATGTACGTCATTCCATTTAGGTATATGATGACAGGAAACTGGCCTGTCACTATGTGCACTCGCGTGAGTTCATCTTCGATATGATTGCGCTGATACCCTTGGATCTGCTACAATTGAAGATGGGCACACATCCGCTTTTGCGTTTTACGCGCTTTTTTAAAGTGAGTTAACGAAACTGACGGACGTAAGCAATAAATAATAATAATTATATGTATGCTCGACTTTCCACTTGCAGGTATATCGATCTGTGAGATTTTATTACATCGTAGAGAGTAGAACAGTTTGGCCAAATTTATGGCGTGTTGTTAATCTAATTCATATCCTGTTAATATTGGCCCATTGGTTCGGTTGTTTCTATTTTTTGCTCTCCGAAGCGGAAGGTTTTCAGGTAAGTGCTCAGCAAATCGAACTATCTGTGTTCTTTATCCACATATCTCGACTTTATTCCTAGGGCGATTGGGTCTATCCGTATAGGCCGGGTGACTATGCGACACTGACGCGAAAGTATTTAGGCAGTCTGTATTGGTCCACCCTAACACTAACCACCATCGGTGATCTGCCCACCCCTGAGACGAATGCAGAGTGAGTATGACATACGTTAATCGGTGTTGAGCTTACGGCTAAATCCTTGATATCTTTTGTCGGGCGGGCTTTGTCTTGTCTCCCATGCAAAAAAAAAATACTAAATTATACAGACCGAACTTTTCGGTGGACGGCCCTCGATCAATACCAAGGCGTGGCATCAAATCACGACTGCTACAGTTTGGCTCTAGCTATGGGTATGAGTTCCTCACTGCAATCATAACATCTAAGTCTATCTCAATTTAATACTTAAACATTAACTAGCTTATTGTTGGGGGCTGTCCACCAGTTCGTTCGTTTTCTGTATTAGCAAAAAGTAAAAACAGAAAAGAAAATACAAAAAACAAATCAAATATCTTTTCTGGTCTGACAATTGTTGCATACATCACGGTCAAAGCCTTGTCTACTATAAGAATTAATGCTTGATATATTTGCTATCAAAGTTTTCGAAAGCGTGCGACAGCCTTCAACAATTCCAACCACATTTTAACGCTCACAATTGCCAAAGCCAATTTCAATAGAGTTTTATGAAAATAACTAATATATTGAAGATGTGCTTTCGAAAACTTTGATTGAGCTTCTCAATGCCATCACAGTGGAGAGAAAGAGCCAGAGAGAGAGAGAGAGAGAGAAGAGGAGAGAGAGGAGAGAGAGAGAGAGAGAGAGATTTTTTTAAAGCAGGTTAGACCATTCTAAGTGCGTTAGTCTTAACCTAAAGTCCCAACTTGATTTTTTTTCCAGCCTCAAATATTAGCTTCATTGATTGCCTTTCTAATGAACGAATCATCTGAAATGTTATATATATATATTGAAAACATTTGTAAATGCAAAAAACAAAAAAAAAAAAAAAAAAAAAACGGAATGCCATAAATCAACAACGAAAACTGCCTTAGCTACTAAAGGGACAAGACTCTTTCGCTCTGTCTCTCTTGCTCTTTTACTCCCCTTGATATGATATGAAAATTCCTCATTCTTATGTAATTTTCCCTCCATAGGTATATTTTTACGATCGTTAGTTACCTGATTGGCGTTTTTATCTTTGCAACTATTGTGGGCCAAGTGGGTAATGTGATAACGAATCGTAATGCCAATCGGCTAGAGTTTGAGCGTTTACTTGATGGGGCCAAAACCTATATGAGGCATCATAAGGTAAGTTGTTTTATAGACGATGATCGAACAACTCGATACATTATGGTATTTTGTAGGTGCCGGGCGGAATGAAGCGGAGGGTGCTGCGGTGGTATGACTACAGCTGGTCGAGAGGTCGAATACAGGGTGGCGGTGATATAAATACGGCTTTGGGTTTGCTGCCCGATAAGCTCAAAACCGAATTGGCCTTACACGTCAACCTGAGCGTACTGAAAAAGGTGACCATATTCCAAGAGTGCCAGCCGGAATTTCTGCATGATCTGGTGCTGAAAATGAAGGCGTATATATTTACGCCGGGCGATTCGATCTGTCGTAAGGGCGAGGTCGCTCGCGAGATGTTTATCATAGCCGACGGCATCTTGGAGGTGCTCAGCGAAACGGGCAAGGTACTGACCACCATGAAAGCTGGCGATTTCTTCGGTGAGATCGGCATTCTCAATCTGGATGGGCTGAACAAGTGAGTGCCCTACCGGAAGCTCATCTTCCCTTCTTGCTCTTTCTGTGAAAGTCTAAGTCTCGTTTTGTAATAGGCGCACAGCGGATGTCCGCTCCGTGGGCTACTCGGAGCTGTTCTCGCTTTCGCGCGAGGATGTGCTCGCCGCCATGAAGGACTATCCGGATGCGCAAGAGATACTGCAGACGCTCGGACGCAAAAGGCTTATGGAGGTGCGATGCGTGAACAAGAAATATGCCAAGGCACAAAGCGATAAGGAGGCCGCGGCCTACGCTGCGGCCCATCCTCATCATCCGCATCCGCACGCACATCATCATCAGGTGCATCAGAGCGACAGCAGCGAGAACAGTGCCTCAAAGAAGATTGTAGACAAGCTGAAACACGATGTTAAAGGCTTTCGCAATGTGCTGAAAAAGTCCAGGTGAGACACATTTGAAACCAAATTGAAAATTCGTATTATCCAGCATTCGATTTAGAACGTCACGCAAGAGCGACGAGTCGCTGGAAATGCAACCGTTACATAATACCTCCCCGCGCGGCAGTAAAATCATGCTGAAGCGTATGTCGCGCGTTCGCTCCGACGAGAAGGACGCGGACAGCGCCGAGGCCAAGGACGAGCTGCACGACAAGACGCCCAGTCCCATTGGGGCGGGGTTGCCGCTGTTGCAGCGGCTGCGTCTGCTCAAAGAGAAGCAGGTAAGTTGAAGCCCGATTGCGTTCATAGTCAGTGCCATTTGTTCATGAACCACAGCCACAGCCACAGCCACAGCCACCGTCACCACCACCACCACCACCACCACCACCACTACCACTACCACTACCACTGCCCAGTTCTATTTCTTTCACCAACTATTTTGATCGACTCACCATTCCAATTGGAATTCGTGCATACGCAAAACTAATCGAAACACATTTCGCAACTATCGTATATATCGTCTTTACTATATCATTTGCCTCATTCTATTACCTCACAAGCTTTAAGTGGAGTTTATCCCGACACTCAAGCAACCAGTACAGTACAGTACAGTACAGTTACAACAAAACATATACGCATACCAACAGCAATGCAGATATACTCACAAAGCACTCGTAAATTCACGAATACGCACAGCCGACCACTCTTATACACTCTTATACATAGACATGAGTACTCTTATACTCACGTATGCTCGTGACTCGAATACTCACACTCGTATACAACACTCTTATACACTCGTACTTATACCCGCTCGATGCGCACTCTCTTCCATTTTTTGGAGTCGCATCGAGTGCCGCTTCCTCTTTAATTCTAGTTCATCGTTCATTTTGTTTGATTTGAATTTGCTGAACGGTTATAGCTCGATATTGAATTGCTTTTAGTGCACATTAAAATAAATGTATTTTAGCATTTTAAACCCAATCGTCATTCAGTTGATAATATCTTGTATGGAGCACGCTTTGCAAATGAATCCGATTCGTGAATGGCCCGTTGCTTTAAGTTGCTGTCAAAGTTCGTGTTAGTTAACAGGCAGCTGTTAATGAAAGGTGACAATAATTGAGCTTCGAAATATTCATATAATTTGCTAGCAAGGTAAGGTCTGACAGAAGCTAATGTCAGCTAAGGTCAGGGCATTCGCTATCGCCGGCAGCTTTGTATGCTATTCTGTTAATAGAACGATCTATGTTGTGTTTGCTGTAAACCAAAACCAATTAGTGAATCAAAATTTGCCTGACAGCCGTCTCGAGGCTATCCCGAAATTAGTTGCTTGCTTTAAACTATATTTTGTAAAACAGAAGAGACTCAATACCAGAAATACACCAAACATAATTATCCTAAAAACTATAACAAAATCTACTACATTACAGTGTTACAATTACCTTTCATATGAAACAACAATGGAATACATTGGAGAAAACTCTGCTATATACTACATACGATATAGTATAGTATAGCTGGCTAAATCGTGCATCTTCTACAAATACAACTAACTTACATCAAATTTACCATGCTCCGAGATCATACTTCTAACACATACTCACCTCACTTCAGATGCAATACATTACACTATACTATCCACTTTCCTGCTATTACACCTCACTTACAAGTAACTCACCCAAAAACTCACCACACACAGCATAACCATTATGCATATTTTCCATAACATTTGACCATTTTATGTTGAGCAACATTTGAGCATAACTCACCACACTTAACATGCACAACACGATATACTCACCATTCACATAGATCTCTCCTGCCATACATAACATCATGCATTGCCTTTCAAAACAACATTCAACCAAAACTCACCACATTTCACATGAACAACACAACACAGTTGATTACACCTCACCTCGCATCTCGCATACGCAGTTGAAAAAAAGAGTTAATGAAACTTTAATTTGGCATTTGTACGATTTTGATTTGGAACTTGATTTGATTTAGCTTCTAATCCAATATGAAAATAATACAAAATAAGAAAAAACAATCAATCCAGCAAAATTCGTGTTGTGTGTTATGTAATGAACCCCGGCTCTCCTAAATAGTAGTTTTTGTATGTGTCTTTATGTGTCTTGCACTAGGATCGCGAAGAGCGAGCTGTTAAGTCCACACCACCACAGAAATCTCCACCTCACTCACATGTAACGTGTACGTTATCGCCGCAGGAATCGATACAGGAAGAGCCCGAACGCGAGTTCAACGAAGGCTTTCCGCTGATCCAGCGATTGCAGCAGTTGAAAATTAAAAATGAGCCACAAACGGCCGGCAACGAGACCCAAATCGTCATGGTAAACCACGAAAACACCTCTCTCTCTCTCTGTCTCTTTCTTTTTTTCTCTTTTTCTCTCTGAAAATCAAGCACCCACACACAGCTTCCACTTGCCATCCATTCGATATTAATTCAATTTTGTATTCGTTCCTCGTTTAGGTAAACACGCCGCCCAACATTAGCAGCAAGGTGGACTTTGCGGCGGCTACAGGCGTGGGCGGTGTTGGTGGTGCAGCGAGTGGTGCTGCGGGTGCTGGCCAAAGTTTAACCGTTGCCCAAATCAAGCCCATCATGAAAGTCTCCTTCAAGCAGAAGATACAGCAGCTGCAGGGCGTGGTGCCGGCTATACCAAGTGGTAGCAGCACTACAAGCACGTCCGGGACCACCAGCACCACCGGTGCCATAGCCAAAAAGGAGCCACCCAAATCGTTGGCCGTGGTGGCCAAGCATGGCGCCGCAGCGTTGCCAATTGAGCCAACAATTGTGGGTGGTGCAGTCGGCCAGAGCTTGGCCGCCACCACCAGCACCATGTCGAAGAAGCCGTTGAGGCCATTCACACCACAGCAATCGGACACGGACACTGACACGCCAATCAAGCCCTGGTCCAAGCTGAAGCTGGCCACGCTCATGTCATCGAGCTACACCAGTTTGAACAATTGTTCGCCGGACGATCTGACAACGCCGCTGAAGAACTACTCGCTCAGCAATATACCACAGCAAATGGAGACCACCACAAATGCTCGACCACGCCACCACAGTGCCCGAAGCTCCCGCCATAGCCATGGTCATGGTCACGGGCATGGGCGTGGCCATGGCTCAACCTCGAGCACGTGCTCCTCGAGCACACGCAGCACGCTGAGCACGGCCCGGGACTGCTTTCGCCTGCAAAAGCCGGAACAGAAGCTGCCCGAGGGCGAGGCCACATCGGGCGGACGTAAGCTATATCAGAGCGTGTTCGATCTTTCGCCGGAATACTGTGGACTGCCGTTTGTAAAACGGCTGAAGATCTTGAATGAGCGCCAGAAGCTGGCCGAGCTGGAGAAGGCGTTGCAGACGCGCAGCTTCAGCCTGGACTGCTCGAAGTCAACCAGCGTCAACAACAACGAGGTGCCCATTACGGAGTCATTGTATCGCTGCTATAGCGATACCTCTGGCATCTATTCTCAGTTTCTAAGCACCTACGAATCCGCCACCACCACCAGCAGCTCCACGTCCACATCCATTTCGACCAACACATCCACATCGGACGGCAACTCGAAGCAGCAGCAATTGAAGCAGCTGGACTATATGCCCCTTAGCCCCGAGTCGAATGAGACGGTGGAGCGGCGCAAGCTGAAGAGCATATTGAAGAAGATGCAGCAGGGTGCTGTGCCTGATGAGATTGGTGGTGGTGGTGGTGGTGGTGGTGTCGGTGGTGCTGCCGATGGTGATGCCCAAGACGAGGCGAATGCCAAGACCAAGACCAAGGCCAAGGCCAAGGCCAAAACCAGTGCACTGTCGAGGGGGCTGTTAATGGAGCCGACCTTGGAAGGGTACGTGGCCAGGCACAGTAAGCTCTTGAAGAGTGTAACCTTCCATTCAACTCTTTCTAGCCCGCCCTCCAGTGCCACAGAGGAGGGGCACTTCGCGGCCCTCGGTAGTGGTGGTAGTGCAGCTGCTGCTGCTGCTGCGGCTGCTGCTGTTTGCCTCAGCAACAACAGCAGCAAAAGCAACAACGCACAATTTTCGAACACGGGCAGCAGCACAAGCTTCGGGTTCGGTTCCAGTTCGGGTTCTGTTATGGGTTCGGTTTCCGGTTCCGGTTCCGGTTCGGTAACAATCACCGGTTCGGGCAACGGCAATGATAGTGTGGCAACGTCACGTTCAATGCTGCCAGATCAGGCTGTCTGGTCGCCGACGTTGGCATTGGTAACGCCAACGAATTCGCCGCAAGAATATTTCGCCGCATTCGAGCCGCAGCTGATGAGCGGCAACGGCGTCATCGCTGGCGTTGGCAACGGCTCAACGTCAATCGCAACCGCTTCCGCTTCCGCTTCCGCATCCACATCTGCATCTGCATCCGCATCCGCTTCGGCATCCGCATCGTATGTGGTCGAATGCTCGTCGAATACCGAATTTCATGCACAATCCACAACATCCACAGATTTGAATTTGAATTTGCAGCTCCGGCAGAACACGACCAATGCGACCAGCCAGGCGGGTCAGTTGCCAAAACTGGAAGGTAATTACGATAACTGTAATCGATATTGCAGATCTCTCCTATACTTAACAATCTTATATATATTTATATATCTATAAAATACAATTACTCCAAGTCCAATGCTTACCACGCCCTCAAGCTCAACAACACTTAGTAAAAATATCTATCGATTGTGCTGTCTCTAGCTAGCATTAGGGGTAATCCAATCAAATAACTTCAGGTTTATTTTAGCTACTATTTTTTTTAATTGGAATTATTGTTTTTTTTTTTTATATATATATAAGGACTACCCCTAATGCGATTCAGACTGAAGCGCTCGGCATGTCTTTTGCAGCGCCTAAAGGCACACTACACAAAAATCGTATGCTTCGTTCTGGCTTTCCCGCTATCTCTCTCGCTCGCCCTTTCTCTCTCTATCTCTCTATCTCTATGTCTCTCGTCTCTCTATCTCAATCTTTAAATTAATGCATGTTAATGCCATCTATTAATTGCTATTTGATATGATTTAGGATATTATTGCTTATCATTGCGAATGCTTTTATGCTAGGCTAACAGTTGATAGCACCTTTTAATTTACTTTAATATTAAAAAAAAAAGGAAACAAAACTTCATATATTTATAGGTCTAATAAGTATAGAATATGTATATTTGTACTGTACATAAGCTAAGGTATACAGCTATATCGATTTGCGTATACTTAAGTGCTTTTTGAGTACTATTGAAATGTAAATATTTATTTCACATATCTTTTAAATTGAACTAAGCTTTGACTTTATAGAGATGAATAACTATTTTTTGGGTTAAGTACACGATCTGCACTGCCACAATAGCATTTTCAGCCCGTTAAGCGTATGAGCTCGTCATCGATAAGCGTTATCGATACATTGAGCTTGAAACGTATCGAAGCACGCGCACGCACGCTTTGGAACGCAATGGAATGAAACAACGACGGTCGGCGTACAGTACTTCAGCATGCAATTAACACGCACACCAATACACTCATACACACACACACACACACACACACACAGACACATCGATAACACTAAATGCTTTGTAAATACGTAAAATTTAACCACACAATTAAAACACAGAAAACCCGAATGAAAACTCTCGAAACTATTGCGCAAAGGCAGCTGTAATTTGTATGGGAATGTGTGTAAATAACTGTAATCTGCGTATGTATGCATTACCTATTTTGTTATCATTTGGTATTACAACAACAATAACCAAAACTACTACAACAACAACAATAACAGCCGCAGCAGCAGCAGTAGCAACAGCAGCAACAATAATGACTAAATCGTGTTGTACTAGTTGTGTCTGTCTCTGTCTTTCACACCAACACGCTGACACACACACACACGCACGGTCGCACACATATACACACACACACACACACACGTGCACACCTAGCTGTGCCATTCTCCTGTCCGCCAGGGACCGTACACAACTGTACCGCAAGCGCACGCACACAGGGTTGCATTGCCAGCCGATTGAATTCAGTTACTAACCTATAAACGATACTCCATTTGAATTTGAATTCAAGGCTTTCCAGAGGCGCAGGATTACTTCAATCAGATACTCAGCGGCATCAATCACGTGATCAAGACGCACATGAACGAAATGCATTCGAAGTTCGAGTCGCAGTTCTCCAACATGGCCGGCGAAGTGAGACGTCGCGATGCCATCATTGCCCAGCTACAGCTGAAACTGCGCTCCATCGAACAGAAGCCAACGTTGCCATCGACGACGCGTCGCATCAAGCGGGAGAAGCTGCCTCAACTATCCGTGGACGATGACGAGCCGGCCGAACAGGATAACAGCAGTTCGGGCTCCTCGGCCGAGTTGCTATTTATGGTATGTTCACAGAAATGAAAGTCCTTCGTTTATATTTCTTAGACATGTTCATGGAGTAAAGCGAGTATATTGGGTTTGTAGTTTCGTATGAATGTAAGCCAGTTAACGTACCACCTTGTTATAAAATGTTACCTATTTGACCTTCATTGACTTTACGCTCTTTTGGGAGTGTGGCAAGAATAAAAGATGTGTTTCCCTTACTTTTAGAGTCGAGATCTAAAAATTTGATTCATTTCCATAGTTGACCCCTTCATTATATTAACTAATAATTATAAAGCAAATACTATATGTAGGTATGCTTATTTTAGTCGCTTTAGAGCTAGAAGAAAAATATAAGAGTTCCCATCGAATACTTCTTGTGATTGATATTAATAATATATAGATAAGATGTAGATATATAACATATAAAAAAAATTTATATTTATATTATATTTATAATATTATTTTTGTGTTGTGGGTTTCAGGAGGATCTTCTATATATTCTAGAGATCGATAAATTGCAAGAGAATCATTTTCTTTCTAACCGTACCCATACCCATAAAAGGTCAATGCCGAAGATATGGATTTTGTATAGGATTTTCAAAACTTTCAACATCGTGAACGAAAATTAGACAGTCAGTAGTGCTCGACTGCAATATTCTTACTTGTCAATTGGAATAAAAACAAAGCTCAGCCATTTGGTTGCACATTACTCATTGCGAGTCAGCAGATTCAGCAGATTCAAGAAATTCAGCGAATTCAGCTTAGACTTCATGACATTTAAGATTTTAACACTGGCAGCCAGAGCAAGTTGAAAGCGACAGGTGAAAGCTCTGTCTACCCTGACAACTCAGCTCGAGTAGCTGAAGTCATTTAATAATTTTGCTGCTGGAGGACCAACTCCCTCCCTCTCTCTCTCTCTCTGTCTGTCTCAGTCAACCTGAACGGCACATCATTAAGGATGTTTCTTGTCTGGTCTGCTGTTAGACTTCCTAGACTTACAAATTGAGCATAATCAATGAATTGCACTGAATGCAATTTGGCTTGAAAGGGCAAGGGAAATGTGAAGCTTACTCTGATAATCCCTTTTAACTAGCTTTTCTCTCTTTGCTTACAGCGCGGCGACTCGCTGGATACTGTGTTCACCTCCTCTCCGCCCATTCAGGGACGGCGCAGCATATCGCCTGGGCCGAGTCGACATCATGCGGCCTCGGCGAATGCGCTCAACTGTCCGAGCAGCTACTACAGCGGGCCTGGTGCATTGGCAACGCGGCACGCACAGAGTCACCCCAGCTTTTATGCGCCGTACAGCAGTCGAGCCGGTGGCGTTTTGCCCGGCTATCGGGACTGGCATGAGCAGGGCATGGGAGTGGGCAGCAGCATGGGCGGAGGTCTGAGAGCCGATGACAGCAGCAGCAGCAATGCGGCCATGATGATCTCTGACGTGACGGGCAATTTGACTCGGCTATCAGACAGCGTCATTCTCGATATTGGCGAGAGCTCCAGTTCCAGTTCATCTTCCAGCAAGGTGAACGTTGACGTGGACGATGACGATGAGGACGACGATGAGGCGGAGGATGAGCTGAGCGGCGCAGCACTCGTGGCGGCGACCGGCAGCAGCAACAACGATTGGGAGGTGCAAATGCTGGCCGCCGAAATGGAGAGGCAGGAGCGCAAGCGAGGACACTCTCTATCGGACAATCTGGGCGAGCTGCGGCACTGCAGCACGTTTCTTCGCAGACGTCGCAAATTCAGCGACACCGAAACCGAGTGCAGCGAAACGGATGTCGATGAGCGTCTAGTAACCAGTGTCGGCGCCTCTGCCAGCAGCAGTGCCGGTGGGCAGACGAGTGGAACTGCCGAAGCGGATGCCACTGCCAGTGGCAGCAATCGACCACGCGCCTCCAGTCTGGATCAGTTCAACCTGCGCTATGGCATTGGGCGTGGCATTTTTAAAGCAATGAGCATCGATCGGGACAAAGACAAGCTCTGAGAACTATAATCACAGGAGGACCACCCAAGCAACAGCAACCCCAAGGACAGACACGACTAACCATAGGACAGTATTACGAAAGGTACAACAAATACACTAACGCACCTCGATACATTATATGCTTAGCCCTAAAAAAAAACCTCGTAGGAACAAGAGATCCATAAAAAACTATGAAAGTAAGGGAATCCCCCGTAAAAAAATTAAATAAATAAATATAAATAAATAAATATAAATAAATAAATAAATAATAATAATGATAATGATAAGAAGAACAAATATAAAACAACATACAGATTAGTACTTGAGATAAGTAAGAGACGAAGAAAACTAAAAGCCAAATCATATTGAGGAGCCCATTCACCAGTTAGTCCAGAAACCTAATTGGCCCAATCATATATTCCTAAATGTTCAATATTCTCCATGAATAGAATATGCTCGTGTTATCGTTATCGTTATCGCTATTGCTGTTTTTGTTATCGTCATTTGTTTTCGTTGTCTATGTCATATTCGACTTACGTCAATATCATTTAAGGCTCGCATTGATTGGCTATAAGTATCGATAACATTGTCAGCCTCCGATGACAGTTGCCAGTTATCCTGTTATCGGTATCTTTAACTGCCCACAAAAGCAAAAATATATGTAATTAACATACTACTAGTAGTGACTTTTATGTTATCGTAATCAATATCGTTAAAGTTATCGTAAGATATACACTTCTCTTTAATCGTTATCAATATCAATTGTTATGTTCATATTTTATTATAAAACTTCTAAATCATAAACATATCCGTACATAGCTCTCTGATTGTTATCTTTTTGCATAAAATTTGATACATTGGCCATCTGCGAGAACCTAGATATTAATACCGTCCTATATATAGCGTCCATGCCTTTGGCGCCCATTATATGATTTGTATGAGTATTGAAAATGTGATGAGTAGAGAGTTCAGATCCATTCATTTATTGTTTTCTTTGGGTCCAGGACATGTCCTGGCGGATGGGCTTTGCCTCAATAGAAATGGCAAATGGAAAAACCAAAATGTACATATATACCTCTTATCCTATTAGGTATTAGTAGTTATATATATATACATGCATATTATATATATATATATATATATATATATATATATATATATATATATATATATATATATATATATATATATATATATATATATATATATATGATATGATATGATATGAAATAGTGTAACGAAAACCGAAAGCTTTAATAACTTATATAGAGAACTATTTAAGAAACATTTTAAATACTAATCAATTCAAGGAACAACAGTAACAGGCGAAGATACCAGATTCTGAATACCAAATAGAAGCCGAGAGCATATATATATATATATATATATATATATATATATATATATATATATATATATATATATATATATAGATATATATGTATAAATCTATATATGTACTATATTATTATTAGATCTGTCTAAGCGTTAGTCTACTTATTACCACACCTACCACACTTACACTATAGCAATCTAGCCTAGAATCCAATGGAATACAGCAATATTCGATACTATTCCTAACTCATCCCTCATCTAGTCTAGTCTAGTCTAGTCTGGACGTCCCATTGGCTTTATAGTTTTCGTTTTGGAGCACTTTCTCCTAAAAGCTCGCTGGGTACACTTTAGCTTTTATAAGCCGCCAACTTATTCTACGTTAATGTGAGCTTTTCAAAAATATCTCTTAGTTTAGTCTCTAGCAAATGCACAAACAACAATACTTAAGCTTAGCTCCTACCTAAATAGATGCTCATCCAATCTAATGTTTCATCTATAAGCTAAACGCCAGTTTATTGTAACACTTTAAACAAAAACTTAACCTAACAACTTTAAGCAAAACGAAAAAACGGAAACTTTAATAATTAACTTCAAGAAGCACAAGCTCAACAAAAAAAAAAAAAAAAAAAAAAAAAAACTTAAAAGAAAACAAATTGTTATATTGTGTTATGAAAGAAGAAAAAAAAAAACAATGAACAAACTGTTTTTAAAATGTTAAAGAGAAAAGCTCGTTACTTTAAGCTAGAAATGAAATACCTTAATACACTGTTAGAGACCGTCCCCACACCGCCCTAAACAGTGTACCAAAGCTACAAAACTATCGATAGCATAACTGCTGATGACGTTATCGATTAGCAATATATTTGGTTTTAGACACATGTTCGAGGAATTATAATACCGAGCCTACTTAATTGGTTTTTAGTCTACGTATCGATATATTTATCGATAGTTTTGGCAACTCAACGCTCGACCGCACGCTCCGCCCTAGACGAAAAGTTGTTATTTGTAGTCAACTGTGGCGATTAATCGAAGTCATAGCCACGCCCACTATAGAGAGTATCGTAGCGCCTAGACAGCAAACGTTATTAATCGTTAAGCGTTATCGATAAACAAAAATAACAGAACAAGCTAGCGTAACTAATCGCATTGTGTATGTAGCGCACGACGAAACAAGCGACACTATTCAGATAATATTTATATATATACATATATCTATACACACCACATAGCCATACATACATATAAACATATATACATATATTCTATATACTACTTCCTACTAACAAAATGTAAGAGATACAACAACAACAACTAACTTACTAACTTACTACTAGTCGGCGTTTGAGTTGTACGCCATATTGCATTGTACAAAAAGCACAAAAATGCCAAATCGACATCGATACCGATATCGATGATGATAGCGCATCAATTCAAGGAACAATTTCAATGGGTTCAACAAATGGGTCACAGCCAGCTAAACAGTCCAACTAAATTTAATTAAACGTACCAAAAGCCAAAAGGAAAACAAAACCAAATGAACTATAAATCGACAAGCACAACTTAATCGAAAGTCTCTTAATAATCATCTATACTGTTAAGTGATTCTATATAGTCTATGTATGCACATACGAGACATTGTACAAACATAAGAATTGTCCTGTTTTCCATATTTTTTCTGTAATTGTTAATCTTTGAAAACAAAATGTGAAAAACAAGTTTTTTTTTTTTTTTTTTTTTATTTACATACGCCAGGGACCAGAAAAGTTTTGAGTTTTGTTTTTCCTTTTATATAAGGTTAAACGTGACAAAAGTTTAGAGCACGATGCTAGCAATTGTAATACAACTAAAAATCTAATCGATCTTACCATATATATAAATGCAACTATGATAAATGTAAACTGTGTAAACTTCATCATTTAATTTGTATCACAGCAAAGTAAGCAGTAATCTTTGTTGAAAAGATTGAGAATATCTTGTAGAAATGTTCCATATATCGAGGTATACCTCTGCAATTTGAATTTGAATCGAGGGCAGCGTGAGCCTAGCATAAACAAGAAATCTCAAGTCGATAGCTATGAATGAAGAAGAAAAAATACGCTCGAAAGTATTCGAAAGAATTGAAAATATCGAATAGATATATTCTGAATATGGAACAATTCTTTCAGAATTAAAAATATGTCTCTTCGAAATTTTCAATTCTCTCAGCTTTCTCTGAGTAAGTCCTTAAAAGGAGTACTCCTATCGATACGTGATTATCGATTAGGGGCTTCAATCTGAATTGTAATTGAAATATTACGAATGAAATTCCAATCAATTGCAGAGCAAGACACATCCACACACACTCACGCACACACACACGAATTGTATGAAACTCTGTGAGTCAATTATAATACTTATGTAAATGAATACTTTAACTGATTTATTGACAACCCCCCCCCCCCCCTTTCACACTTCATGACACCATCTTTCAACTCTCTCTCTCTCCCTCTCTCTCTCTGTAATTATTATGTATATGACAGTATTTTAAGTATTACAAATTGATGTCGTTGTTGTTGTTTTAAAATTAATCGCTTTAAAGTTATCGATATTTTTGTACACTAGTTTAAGGTAGCCAGTTAAGAGTGCCCCACAAGAGCCTAGTCTTAAAGTCTTCATGATTTCTTTTTTCATTTCGCCCCTGTTTCACTCTCACACACACACAACCCTTATCTCTCTATCTCTGTCTCTGTAATTTTTTTTTTTGCTAATTTCGCCAATTTAAGAACAAATGAATGCAAATTATTATAGAATTAAAGAAATATATGAAGTAAACAAAGATAATGAAATTAGCACATGTTAAAGAAATGCAAATAAAGAAACGAAACAGTTTAAGCGAAATCCCGAAAGGATTAACAGAACAATTGCCTCTCAATTCTGAACTAACTCTTAGTGTGCCAAAAAAAAAAAAAAAATAAATAAATAAAAAAAAAAAAAAAACTGCATCATATAAATATGAGTCACTCACTTAGATATGATGTTGCTGCAACAGTCCCTAAAAGATAATACAAAAAAAAAAAACAGATGAGAGACCATAAACAAACCTCACATAATTGAAAATATAATATAACACAAAACATACGAAAAACAAATGCAACTAAGGTGAAATTTGATAAAGAAATTCAAAACAATTTATGAAAAAAGGATATAATAATAACAAATATATATATATTAAATAAATTGAAAAAAAAAAAAAAAAAAACACACAAAGTAAGCAAAAAAAAAAAATATATATATATATATATATAGCTACATGTCAAGTTGCCTTTTATACTCTCTAGTTTTTGGTATCAAAAGTATCTTTCAATGAGAGTTGCATTGAGAAGCTGAAATGTCTTTACTTTAAAGTTAAAAAGTCGAATTGAGCGATGGATGTGCATATATGTATGTATGCATATGAAACATTTTGGATTCAATTTAACCATACATAACTTCTATTGTACGTATAGGTAAACTGTGGAATCCCGAAAATTGGAAATATCACAGTAATCGCATTTGTTTCAATTTAAATGAGCTTACGGATTATCGATTGATTTTTTATGTTAGATCTGAAACGGATATCAGCTTTTATAAACCAGTTAGATTTTAGACATGGCGAAGCCAAATTATCGAAACTCGACTATATGGCTCTTTTTGTTTTTAAAATTTTTGGAATGAATCTAACCGGACACAGCTATTTAAACTAATGTATATATATAGTTCGTAAATAGCTGTTAGCCGAACCATCATGCTCAATCGTACTCACTCGCCCTCGCTCTAAGATTAAGATTAAGAGATAAAGAGTCTTCGTGGGTTTTCGTTTTGCTCCTCTGTTAATTTCGTGTAATGCTCATTGCTCGAACCTCATTTAGAGAGCGATGCATATTGACGTTCGTAGAATAAGAGCCAGTAAGTGAGCAGGTGAGTCAAAGAGTCTAGCGGTCTATCACGAACTCATTGACGAACCGATGCAATCGGTTGTTCGCTGAGTTCTCTTTCAAAGTGTGAGTAATATACACTTATTTGCAGACATTGTGTAACAGTCAACAGTTTTTTGCCCATTCCGCTTAGACACTCTTTCGCTACAGAATATTATGCAGTTTACCTGATCTGAATCGAATCTCATTTGATCTAATCGGCATTCAAAGTCAACCTTACAAAGACATAACCAATTTCTGAGATACGAAGATACTGTCTTTAATCTTCTTAAATCAGTATTCTCTCCTTTTTCAAGCTAAATTTTCCAGCAGGTTCCTCACACCAAAGCCGAAGCCATCATGTTAAAGTGCCACCTAGCGCATGCCAATGACAACACACGCCAGAGCTTTTAAAGCTAACACAGAGCTTTAGTGGGGGAAAGAGGACCGCATCAGCTGTGCGCTACAGCTGAGCAAAGCAGCGCTGAATGTGCCGTTACATTGCGAGTGGCCACTCGGCATGGAGCAGTTGGGCAACGCTGTGCACCGAGCAGAGCTTTCGCTGCTCGGCATCGCGTCGCGCTGCGTCGTGTCGCGTCGTTTGCTTTCATCCCCACGATGGGCGATTTGCGATGCTGGCGCATAAAGCAGAAACTCTTCAGCGCATCGACAAGTCCGCGCGGGCACACGCTCTACACACGGCGCGACCACATAGAAAAGAAAAGCTAAAAGAAGAGAAAAGAAAGGGAAATACAATTACAAAAAATAAATAAAATAAAATATATCGAAAACAAACAACGAAAAGTGCAGCGAAGAACAGCAACAAAAACAAATCAATTTTTTTTTATACTAATTTTTAAGTATATTTATAAAACGCATCGAAACGAAACGAAACTAACGGAAATGTGTGCGCTGCATAGGGATTCTGTTTTCAGAATCTGTGGCATGTAACGGTATAGTTGTACGTACGCGAGTGTGTACGAGTGTGTCTGTGTGTGTGTGTGTGCTGCGTGTGTGTGTGTGTGTGCGAAGCGCGGAATCGGAATCGGTAAGTGAAATTTCACAGAACAACAAATATTATTTGTTTACATTTGAATGAAGACCATGTGCGTATGTGTGACTGTGTAGATGTGCTTGCCTGTGTACGTGTGGAAAATATTCAGATTTTGGTTTGGTTCAGTTTTTTTTTTTTTTTTTATGCCTTTGTTGCAGAATTTTCAGACTATTTATTTGATTTTGCCCGCACAGACATACTTATATACATAGGTACATATGCACACAGTTTGGAATCATAAAAACGGTTGTTAATGCGGCATATGTGGGGCCACATGCAATGACCCTGCCTCGACCGACAACCAACAACCCACAATCCACATGCCTCCCCTTCAGTCCCCGCGATAGACCTAGTACCTCAACCCCAACGGTTTGTAGTTATGTAAATTCCTCAATAGCCAAGCCGTGTGAGCATATGTCCAAAATTGCAGCTGGTTTTCGCCTCAAGCAGGGCGTTAGCGATTTCCTTCAGTCATTTCATTCACCTGCCGCGAACCGACCGACCGACCGCCCGCCCGCCCACCAGCCTGAGGCAGGTGAGGCCGTTGGCTGTATGGTATTTAGCCGTCTAAGGGGTGGGCTGGTTGCTTGGCATGCCTTAGCCGGCGCTGCTATGCGTGCCCCATCTGATTTATACAATCAAATTATATTCTGGTATTCCCTAGTTTGCGCCTTTCTTTCTGCTTCATTCATTTCCCCACCTGCCATCGCGCCCGCTCCCTCTACCTCTCTCTCTCTTTCTCTCTCGCTGTCTCTGTCTCGCTCTAGCTGTGTGTGTTATATGGCCCATTTAATGGACAGCATTTAATGCAATTGCCAGTTGCGGTTTTTGCGCCTTGTTTTATCTGCACCAATTTTTTCTTTTCTTTTTTTGCCCTTGGGCTGCTTCAACGCTTACTCAAAATATTTGAAATTTTATTTGCGATTCGAAGTTTGGAAATTTGCCATTTAATATTCATTTGCAAGAATTACATGGATCGGATCTGTCACATAAACAACGCACAACTTTCAGTGGGATTTATCAGTCAGCTGCCAAGGCCAGCTTAATCACGACCTAACCTACACACGAATACACAGCGGAGATTAAGCTCACTAATACTAGTGCATGCAGCGCTTGTGCTTGTAGTAGTGCGTGAGCTCGTGTGAATACATTTTGAGCAACCCTCGCAGCATGCCACATGCCCAGCTGTTGCATAAATTTTCGCATTTTGTTGCTTGTCTTTTACACACAGCCACACACACACACATGCATGCTCATGGGTGTGTGGCATATACATATATGTATATACATATATACTATATCATATATACATATACGTATACATTTATATATATTTATATATATGTTTAATTTTTTGTGGATTTCATGCACGTGTTGAGAAGCTCGAGGAATTTTATAGTTCGTACCAAGGCATGACAGGGCGATTTCCTTTCGCTACAGCTTAGCCTTTTCAACAATAATACCCTGTAAGCGGAGGCAGAGCACGTGGGGCATGCTAAAGAGAATATAGCTAACACGTATCTATATTTCGTATATATGTATATCATAGAAAGTACAAGTATATATATCAAGTAAATCTATATTTTATTAGCTCAACTGCATATTTACTTTGCTCTACAGGGTATCTGTCAGTCAGCCACTGCAGCTACACTACTCTTTTTTGTTTTTTGTTCTTTTTGTTTGTCAGCTGTGGTTGAAGTGCAGCCCCCCAAACGCCCGGTCCCCGCCCCCTTTAGGGGGCAAGCAGCGGCTCGTTCAATGGCAATGGTTAGCTTGTAGGCTCGAGGATTGAGGCTATGGCGTCGTTTAGTCCTTGCGCATTTTTTCCGTATCGTCTCCATAGCAAAATCAACAAAAAAAAAAAAAAAAGCATAAAAAACAAAAAGCAAAAAGCGAAAATAGAATAAAATAAAAATAGGATAATTTAAGCCTCGTAGCTTTTGGTTTACTTTGCGTTCAGTTTCGTGAGGTTTTTGTTTTCAGCTGTTTGCTGTGGAAACACACATATTACGCTAAATTACGGGGCCTAATTACCAAATGCCCATCCACGAGCACTAAGGCTCAGTCAGCGTAAAGTGCGTTCATTATATGCACACAGCTTACCATAGATATACTAGTTCTCTATCAAAGTAGTTCTTCAAATCGGGAACTGAAACGAAACTCCAATATCAAAGTGTTTGTTTGCTTGATTGACGGACCGGATGACAAGTTGATTGATGTTTAATGCATAGTCCAGGAAGCGTATATTAAGAGTCCATTGGGACTCAATTTGATATATTGGAGGACAAGGATGCGACCTCTTGTTATCACTATCCCTCAAGGACTCAGGTACGTGAGCTAGAAATGTGAAATCTAACACGAAGCTCCTACAATATTTACTTGCTGTTTAATTATCAGTGCCTGGTCAATAAGATTCGACACGTGCAATGCAAATAGAACGATAGAATAGTAAAAATTCATGTGCATACATTAATAAACAAGTTTAGTCCGGTTCGACATTATTTGTAGACCATCGAGTGCTTTGGTATCCTTGCTGAGTATACATAAATTTATTCTTTAGCTTACTTGCCCTTGTCGTCAAGAATTAATAATTGACTTGGCAATTATTAATTATTTAAAAAATTGAAATAAAATTTTGAGCTCAGATTATCGATTACAGATTATATTATATTATATTATATTATAATTGTAGATATATTTTCAATTGAAAACTTTGAAAAACTACATGGCAACAAAGAGAATGAAAAATCAGAAAACCTTTCTCCTCTACAGTTGGAGCAGAAGGATTACCAATCACTATTAGATTCATCCTCCAGATATACATACATATATAGACATACTTTTAATTATGATGCAGCAATTTCGGCATTGAAATTCTAATTGAACTTGAAAACAGCTGTAGATGAATTTATTTAAAGCGAATGTAAATGAATGAACAAATAAATATATGTATTCATATTATTTCTTTCTTTTATAAATTTGGGTGCAATGTTTCGATTTCTTGAGCTCTCACTTTTCATATTCCGCCTAATCTCTCTCTTACTTTTTCTCTGCCTCGCCTGCTCTCCGCCTCTCTGCATATATAATCTTTCTTTCACTTTCTCACGCTATGTTTCAGCCATTTCTTCTCTAATTATTTATCTCTCTCGATCTCTCTTTTCTCTCTCTTTCCCCCTCTCTCTCTCTCTTCCTCTAGCTCTCTCTCTCTCTCTCTTGCCCTTCGGTCTTTCCATTCTACTCTTTCTCATTCTTCATATCAATTTATTTCTCTGCCTCATTTCATCGCTCTCTCTATCTCTCGCTCTTCCTCTTTCTCTCTATATCACCGTCTGCCTCTTCTTCATCCAACTCATATTTTCTATGTGTCTTTCAGTAATGCAAAGGCGGCGTTATGGCACTGCAAGGCTGGCGCTTTTTCGGTGTCTCGGCAACAATCATCATCTATATAGGAGGAGTGCTATTTCTATCCATGAACAATATACCCGGCTCGCATCCAAAACGCACACGCATCGAACGGTTCGCCGAGGTAACATAATAAAACAAATCAACATTTCTTACAGTTCTTACAGTACTGTAAATAAATAAATATTTTGTTTCCACTTGACACAGTTCTCCAGCTTTCATAGTCCCCGGTTTCCCATGCCCAGTCGAAAGATGACCATTCGCTGGTGTCGCGACCTCAAGTATCTGAATCGCGAGCTTCCAAATTACACAGACTATAAAGCTGGCGACTACTACAGTGAGTATTGATTACCGAATAACTGTCGTAAGGGGACTGATTCGCTTTGGGTCTTCATTTAATCATAAAAATTGATTTCTATCAATTAATCGATTTAAGTGGTCAATTTTGTAGACAGCCCTCGCATCACATTCATTGCTCAATTTAATGCAGATTCAGTAATTTTTTTTACTTTAGTAATGAAACAAATAATAATAACATTAGACGAGTTACGAGTTTGTATGATATACTATATCGATAAACGTAGATTTTGAGAGATAAACTTAAAGGAGATTCAGAAGTTTTCAATATTTTCGAGATCTATGTTTTAGTAGAAGACACTTTTCATTTCTCTAATTGTAAGTCTTGAAAACATATGATATAAATTTGATTTCTAATCATAAATAATATTCACTTTTGCAGCTGCCTTGCCCAGCGATGCAAGCGCCAATTTACAATTACAGGGTATTGCGCCGTCACCCATGCTGACCGCGCTGGCGAGCTTTCCGGGCAGCGGAAATACGTGGCTGCGTTATTTGCTGCAGCAGGCGACGGGCATACTGACGGGCAGCATATACAAGGACTACGGCCTGCTGAAGACTGGGTTTCCGGCGGAGAATGTGTGCAACAGTTCCGTGTTGCTGGTGAAGACGCATGAATGGGGCGCCAAGGCATGGGCGCCCTTCTCCAAGGCGATTCTGCTCGTACGCGATCCCGAGAAGGCGATCATAGCCGAGTTTAATCGCCAGAGCGGCGGACACATTGGTTTCGCCTCCCCGGATCGCTACAAGCGCACAAAGGGCAAGTGTGAGTAGAACGAAACGAAGACGAGACGCAAGAGCGACAGAGAAAGAGAGATAGGGAAAGGCAGCTAAAAAGAGATGCATATCTGCAAAAGCAACGCTCTTAGTAGAGGCGAATATTGAATGAGGAATTACTTCGATTTCCTTAAGTCATCAAGCGATATTCGCTTGAGTTATACCTCAGATAGATTCATCCGATTTAAGAGTTCTGAATCTTAATTATCTGTGATCATTCATAGGTAATCAGCATTAGCTTAAGCCAGTCTGTCCGTTCGTCTCCATTCCGTCAACTACAAAAGCTACAGACTTGAAATTTGAAATATGTTAGCCTTGCACTTCCAAATAGAGATATCAGACTTGTTCATGTTTTCACTCTCATAATTGAGTATCTATTCTCCCTTTCTACAGATTGGCAACAGTTTGTGAGCAACAAGCTCAAAGGCTGGGAGATCATGAATCTCAGCTGGGCGCGCAATTTCACGGGCAGCATCAAGGTTGTATTCTACGATGATCTGGTTCAGCATACGGAGCGCGAGCTGCGTCGCATACTCGAGTTTCTCGAGTATCCGGTCAACGAGCAGTTGCTCCGCTGCGCCTTGGTGCGCAAAGAGGGCATCTTTCGCAGGAAGAAGCGTCTGTTGTCCTTCGATCCCTATACGGACGCCATGCGAGCTGAGTTACTGGCGCGTCGTCGCATCGTCTATGGCATGCTGGGCAGACACGATTAGGCTAAGATAAGGCAACGAGTAAAAGCAATGCAAATAACCACCTGAGGACAACTTTTCGACATCTGGCATCTGGCATCCGGCACCACTCACTTCCCTGCTCTATAACAGCTTTCCCTGCAGATCCACAAATGCCTTTCAGTTCGAGTCCTTGCTGCAAAAGGACTCTATATTGGACCATAGATCTCAATCGAAATCCGTTTAGAAGCAACAAGCAAACGAACAAGCGGAAGAATGAAAAAGAACTACAAACTAAGCACTAGGAATTAAGAATTATGGATCAAGGCGTAGACATAAGCAACACAATAATATATTAATAACGAGCCCTGCCCGATTTTCATTCTGCCATGCGCATCGTTTCGTCTCCTTTGCTGCTTAGTTCCAATGGTTATGCTACTATATATATAGTATATATGATATATACATATATACAATTTTTTTTGCTCTAAGTTCGATTCTGTTTTTGTTGTTTTGTTTAGGATAGACTGTAGGAGTAGTCATGCATGCGATTGCAACGAGAACAAAAATCGAGGTATTATGATTCCTGAACGAATTTATGAAATTCATTATACGCCATGTTGTGCTTCATCGCTCAAACATTATATATATGGATATATATATACACATGTGTATATAGATATATATATATATATATGTATATGAATATGTATTCCATTGATATTACTCTGTTTATATTGTGTACTCCAATGTTAGACTATCCTTGTAAAAAGTTTTATACACAATTCTACAATAATTTATTGATATTATAAACAATGATGAACATATTAGATAATTGTACAAAAAAGAAGTTATATATAAAAAACATACACAAAAACTGGCATAAGTGTTGAATTCTTTTTGAAAAATGGGTTGGCTATGATAGGGGTAACCAGAAATCTGTCGAGAAGCTTCGCCAGTTCACTGTTGTCAGTTGAAGCATTCAAATGAGATGTAACCCTTGAGGGTTGCAGCGCTCGATAAAGCACCCTTATTTTGTTTATGAGAAGGCTTAAAGCTCTTGAGCTTCAAAGCTACATTGCAACCTGAATGTGTGCTTTAAGTGCCCAAAGCTTTAGTCGCAGGCGAAAAGCTCAACTAGCTTTGTTTCCTTGCAACAACTGCTAAGCCGCCACACACAGATGGCGCCACAGTTACGAAATTTGGTGTTAAAAATGAAATTTATTTAAATGAATATACAAATTACTAATCAATAAAAAAAACAAGTGTAATTAAAAAGATATATATATAATAAATAATATAAACTATATCTGTTTATATCTGTGTATTATATTTAAATTAAATGTAGAAAATTCAATTTAATTATTTGACTTTAACATATTTTTTTTTTAATTATAATTGCCCTATTTTCTTTATAAACTAGATTTTTTCTTTTACATTAAATGTTTATCATATATGTAACTATACAATATTGATTTAATTTGACTTAAATAGTAATTGTTTTAAATTAATACAATTGATAAATATGTTAATATTATAACAATTAGTTTTAATTGACTTAAAACTAATGTGAATTATTTTTAAATGTAAAATAAATTAAATATTATTACAATAAATGGTTTTTATGAATAATTTTGAACACTCCAAATTTTGAAAAATTAAATATTAAATAAATAATTTTAGTTGACTTAAATATAATTTTAAAAATTACAAAAATGTAGATATGGCGACTTATCAAATTAATTATAAAATAAATTTATTCAAGGTCTAATCTAATTAAAATTGCTTAAGATATGTATTGCATCTGTTAGTTAGGCGAATGTATAAGCTGATCAGCAACGCCGACACCCTTTATTGCTAAGCTGCACTGTGGGGCACCCTGTATGTGCATGCATTTAGCAGTCGCATTCGCCATACAATGAATAACTGGGCGTTAGGCGTAACCACACCCGCCCCAACATATGGACTCTCCCTCTCTCTCTCTCTCTCTCTCTCTCTCTCTCACTCTCTCTCTCTCTCTTTCACACTGTCGCTCTCTCATTCTAGCCGTACCCCCAGCCCTCTGAGAGCTGGTACCCGTTTTGTGCGGCATTGTCGAGCCGTGTTGGCCGTGTTTGTGCCTTTTGTTAACGCTCCTGTCGCGTCGCCTGCCAAAAAATTGTGCCATATGCCGGACAAGCCGACAAGCGGTGGGCGAGCGAGAGAGCGACAGCATGGGAAACGTAAGGGAAAGAGACAGTAGTCATAGGAGAGACAGAGAGAGAGAGAGAGAGAGAGAGAGAGCGCATTGAGTGGGGGAAGGAAGCAGGCGCTGCTGCCACTGCTACGGCGAATGCTGCTTCTGCTGCTGCTGCTATGTGAGTGCGACTGGATGGTGAATTCCAGTGCGCAGACGCTGCGCATAGCCCGCCACCGTTGCCACATTGGCTTCGTCAAGTTTGCTGGCTGCTGCCCGGATACAGACACAGCGGCGCTGTCCAATTCCAGCTGAACGAAACCGTCGCCGTCGACGTCGGCAGCGCTGGGGCGGCCAATCAGCGTGCCGCTGCTGGCATTACATAAAGCGCCGTGCCTGCCATTTTGTAGGGGTGGCCGCAACGGGCACGCCCACAGCTGCTGAATAATGAAAACATGTCCTCCCCATTTGAAAATAAACTCTGAAGTTAGCGAAACTCATCATAGAATTCTTTATCACAACACAACGCGCGCTTGTCTAGTTGTGAAATCTGTTCGCTTGCGTTTCGTTTTCAGTTTCGACAATAGTTGAGCGCAGCGACCGAGCGAGCGACCGATCAACCAACCGACCGACCGACCGACCGACACACCACATACACTCACACACAGAGAAACAGACACACAGACAGGCAGACAAGCAGACAGACAGACCCAGACACTGGCATAAGCGAACAGCTGTGCTAGCGACGGCCCAGCAAAGGCGCCCAAACATCAAAGAGCAAACAGCAAACGGCAAACGGCAAACACAAACAAAACACGCGCACGGCCGGAGCAATAGCGAAATAACGAAATACGAAAGATAAAACAGAAGAGAAAACAAAAAACAAAAAAAAAACACTTTGAGCTTTAAGCGAGGTTTTGGCTGCGGCTCAGGCTCAGGCTCAAGGCTCTGGTTCAGGCGCGAAAGCTCTGAGCTCGCGCGTTTGGCTCGGTTCGTCTCAGCTTCGCAACGCTTCGACTGGCTTACGTTGCAGCGGTAAACAGTGCTTACGTTGCTATCGCTTAACTCAGACCCAAACGTAGCGTCGTGTCGCGTTGTCGTTGTCATTGCCTTTGTTCGTTGTTCGTTAACGCTAACGTATACGTTTACCGGTCATCGGTTATCGGTCATCGGTTATCGGCCAACAAATTACGCTCAATTACAGTCAGTGTGCAGGCAATTTCATAATTGATCATTGTTTATGTTGTTATCGTTGTCCACGGCCTCAACCCAATCGCAGCAGCAGCAGCAGCAGCAGCAACAACGGCCAACTGATTTAGCCACGTTTGGCGACGGCAAACACCAAAACCCAAACAACAACAGTTTTTTTTCTTGTGCAATTTTTTATCAGTTTTGTCGCGCGGCTCAAGCAAAACTAAACCACAAATCAGTGCTAAACCAAACAGTGTATGGAAAATTGTTCAAGTTCTAAGCAAATATCAATATATAAATCTCTACAAGAGAGAGAGAGAGAGAGAGAGAAAGTTGAATTGCCAAAAAGTCAACATTTTTGGTTGAAAGCGTTTGGTTGCTTTCAACCCAATTGTATATATATATAAATATATATATATATACACCTATATATCTATATATATATATAGATATTGTTGGCGTCCTGCATTGCAGGACACTTTTTAAAGTTGTCAAAGTAAGTGCTTCAAAATTTACTCGCCAACGACTTTTGACGCCTCAAGGGCGTTCAAGCTGGAGGAGGATTTCGTCGGCGGCTGCATGACAATGTCGATGTACTCGACGACGGATAAAATGAAAATGTCAGCGCCCAGTTGTTTTCCAGGACGCTACAGTCCATCCTATCGAAGTTCGGAGCAAATGCGACGCTGCATGCCAAATCCATCTGTAAGTATCACGACTCAATCCATATCAACAAGATCCACCAAATCGAATTGAATACCCACAAGAAATTTGTATCGCTTTGGCTGCTTCGCTAAGCCATTGCAATTTGTTCTTATTATTTGTTTGATATCAAAATTGAGCATTTGGCGGAGCTATCAATAAATATTTTGTGTGCTAAATTTAGCTATGAATTCTGAGAGAATCTGCATTTACCGTCGGCTGAACATCTTAATGATTTGTACAGAAATTGAGTGTACTTCCTTGTAGTGTTATCTGTATATAACATACATATATATTATATAGAAACCGCAGACTTTTTAATAATTTTTAAGATACTATGCCATAAACAAAGCATTTGGCTGACTATTTTATTCGATTCTCTGGCTAAGTCTTGGCTGTAAAGCTCTCTATCATCAAAGCATTTCTTTAATCATCAAATTTAAGTATTGTGTTTGTTATAATAATAATAATAATAATAATAATAATAATAATAATAATAATAATAATAATAATAATAATAATAATAATAATAATAATAATAATATGTTTCAAACTCCTCTTTATGTATTGTGTTTGGTTTATTTCATCTGCTTTTTAGCTGTTTCAAATATTATCTAGAGCTAAACATATCGTAGTAAGAGAGAATATTAACATTCGATACATTCATCTAAAATTTCGTTTTAATACATTAAGAAATATTTCCACATTTCAAATTAATTTTTTAATATTTGTAATTTGAAATTAAAGTTTGGAGTTTGCGATCTGCTTTAAATAAATATTACTAATCTGAAGTTTCTCCCACACTTTGTAAATTAAAAGACAGAAAATTCTTAATTAAACCAAATGATATCTCAGTTGAAAAAATAAATAATAATAACTGAGCCATGATGAACTATGATCTATTGTTAAACAAAATATTTATTAAAAGGATATAAATTGCAAAATAAAATAAAGAAACAATTCAAGATTAAAGTCCCATCAAAAAGCCTAGCATACATTTCAGAGCACGAAAAAAATGTTTTTAAGAATATATCACTTTACAATTCTTTAAATTTAAAGAGCTTGAGCTACAGACTCTATATAATGCTCTACTAAATCAAATATATGGATATAATGAAGAAAATTATTGAATAATAGAATAATAGTAAAGTTCCCAAGGCAATCAATTATCATATTATTCTATTTCCCTTTACTTTCCATGCGATCATTCATAGCTCTATTGGCAATGAAAGTATTTCAATAATAAATGTTTTATGGCACAGTGTAAATGTGTGTGTTTCATTTACTTTTTTTTTTTTGACATTTTTCTGGTCTGTTTTGGTCTCTTCTCATTAATATTCAATAATCGGGGCTTTGAACTTTTGCCTAAACTTTATTCTCGAATCAATCGTCTAGTGCTATTTATTATCTTTGTGCTCACATATTATTATACAGTTATATATACATATATATATGTATGTATGTACATATGTGTATATAAATAAAAGTAATGCAGACATTACGGCTATTACGCGACATGTTTATTTATAAATACGTTGTGCCCAGACAGCACACACACTCATACTCACACACACACACACATACTCACATGTGTGTATGTGTGCGTGTGTGTGTTTTTATGTTTGTGTACTCATAAACATATTGAAAAGTGGCAAAGCGGAAACGGAAAAGCAAATGCAAGCAGCAAAAAATTAAACTATAAAAAATGCATAATCATAAGTAAAAGTGTGCTAAAGTGTGAGTATGCACTGCGTGGGGATACCCTGTCAGTTGTTAAGAGGCATGCACGTATATTCATGTGCAAATATACATATATATGCATATAAATTTGTTTTATCAAATATTATTGAGCTTTAAACATGTAGATTTATCAATACATTTCAATTTTATTTAATATATTATTTATTATTATACGTATATTATCTTAGGAATACATATAGGTACATATGTATGAAGACAAATTTATTTATTTTTATATAATTTTTAATTCATTTAATTTTATTTAATTATTTATCGATTCAGATATGGAAATATGCATATGAATTTATATTATATAGACATACATACATATATGAAAGATTTTTGAGCTTATACACTAAATATTTATTAATACATTTTAAATTATTTTTTTAAAATTTAATAATAAAATAAATATTTATTAATAAATCTAAAATAATTCCTTTAATATCTAATAACGTAATAGGAAGAGATATTTATTAATTATATTATATTCATTTTTTTTTATTTATCATATATTTAGTTAATTATAATTATTATTTGTTTGTTTTATAAATATTTATGTATTTAAATGCGTTGACATAACGTTTTTCATAAAAAATTCAATATTAAATTATAGAAATTCTATAGTTCAAATCTTATTGATAAACAAAAATCTCTCAAAACAATATCTTATTTTATTCATCTAACTGGACAGCTATGGACTAGTCCCTAGGGATCTGCCATATAAATATATATACATATATTATTGATTGAACATATTTATACTTAATCATCTATCTTCAATAAACAATAAATATATACATTTGCAAATAAATATGTATATTGCAAATTTGTATCTTTAATAATATATACATTATTGTATATCTTAAATAAAACAAAAGCAATATATGTATATTGACATTTTCATTAGGTCAATCAAATGATTTCTTCAATTATTTATAAAGCTTAGTTCAATTTCAAATTTCCATTGGCAAATTTTAGCTTGTAACGAATTTCTATATCATGAGACTTTATAGAAAGAATCCAAACTAATAGAATCCAGAATAAAGAGACTATTATGTTAAAGAAAAACTAACTGAGTGTGCTACGCGAATTCTACTATATTATTAGAGTATCAAACTGTGTTATATCTGATATATGTATAAATGATTTTGAAACAAGGCCTTCAAAGTACAAGAAATCAAAAGAAATCCCTTACTGCTCCTTAATATTCATTGTGAAGAAATCAAGATTTGATTGGCCTGCAGAGCCGATACTTACTGTTAGCTTTTGCACTGATTACAGGGTATGCATGAATTGAAAGCTAACCATCAATTTGACTATATATATGTGTGTGTTTGTGTCTAAAAATAAATAGCTAGCAAATATTTGTCTTAATTATTGCATAAATGTCACTCACTGTGATTGTGGGCGCTGGCGGGTCTTACAAATAGATTTATGAGGTTTTATTTTGTATTTTTTTTTTTTTTTTTGTTTTACTTTAAGCCTGTCGTAGCTGTCGCTAATGGCAGCGGTTGCAGAGGCCGGTCGTAACCTTGAAAAGCGTTTTGTAATTTATTTACATGAAATATTTATTAACCATTGTTGGGCGACAAATAAAAATGAGAGAGAGCAGAGCAAGCAAATAAGCTAAATGTGAGAGAGACCCAGAGAGAGACTGAGAGAGAGAGAGGGGGGGAATCATACATAAATTAATGAAGACAGCAGACAGAAAGCAAAAATAAAAATACAGAAAAAGTTGATTGCCAAGCAATGAGAGACGGGGTAGTCAGCTTTCACCTGCTGCTGCTGGTGCTGCTGTCAACCCCAGTGCCCGGCCCGCTGAAGCGAGGCGAATTTTAATCTGGCACGGGGCACTTTAAAAACACTTACTGTAAATAAAAACAACGAACGCGTCGCCTTCTTAAAGGGACGACAACTACATTTGCTTAGCGGATTTAACACACACACACACACACACACAAGCAATTCCCCACTGCCTCATCCTTCTTGCATAACTCACCCCACCAAACTCGTAGTTTGGGCCACTTTTCGGCTTTGAGACGCGACAGCAGCAAAAAGCGTATGGCAAAAGGCGAATGATCAAAGCGCCGGATTTATAGGATTTATGCGCTACCCTTGGCTGGCTGAGCGCATTAAGCAGAAATATATATATACAGACACAGAGAGATAGCAAGAGAGGGAGGGAGAGGGAGAGACAGTTAGAGTGAGAGCTATCGAAAATGCGCTCTTTGGCTGGTTACAGCAAACACTTAACGCCTTGCAGTCCATTTAATGGACATTTGTCAGCGACAAATGGACAAGCAGACAAATGGCTGGACAACGCAACCCCCAACTTCCGATGCGACCCTCCTCGCGCCCCCCTGCCCCACGCCCCACTTCCCACTCGCCAGTCGCCACCCCCTGCCGCGTGTTTGCATAGAGTGCTAAATAGATGGCCTGCTGTGCCGTTAATTTGATTTAAATATTCATAAACTGCATTAAATGGCCGCAACAAATGTGCCAATTAAACGCACCACAAACCAATCAAAGATGGTTAACAGGACAACAGAAAAAAATAAAAGGGAAAAGAAAACCAACAACAGCTGCACCAATGCAGATACCCTGTAAAGACAAAGTTCATTAATTATTATAAAGACCAACTAGTTGGGCTCGAACTAGGTTCGTTTGAAGTCTAGAAAACTTGAACATTATTTATTCTAATTAGAATCTAGTTAGGAGCTGGTAAGCAAATGCCATATGACTGAAAATCGATATAAGATTATGGAGTTGTTATCTTTTCATGAGAGATAAATTAGCTTCTGTAAGTTTACATTATTTATATATTTATACTGCTCTTATAGTTAACACATTTATAAATAAAACTCTATTATAATCTATTAAAGTCATATACTGTAGAAACCGGTTGTAAACCGGGAGACGCTATAACCATATAACTTTGTCTGGCGACCAAAATTTTAGTCATAATATCCATACGAACGCTATCAGCGGAGTTGTTATAATCTGAAATTTAACTCTTAGAGCTTTGCATTAATAAAGACCATATATAGGAAATATTGTTATGATATTTGCTTATTAAATGGCAAAAGAATCATGAAATCTAATCAACTTCTCAGCTTTTATAGACTGCTAAAAGCTCATAGATTAAGTCCTGACTATAACTAATATATTGGGTTGTTCACTAAGTAATTTCGTTTTTTATTTTAGTGCAATTCAAACCCGATATTTTTAAATTTATAAAACATTTCATCATATTATGTATTCTCCATTTTTCTCTAATACATTTTGCCATCTTTTGGGCAAGAGATTTATTTCACGTTCATCAAATTATAAAGTATAACCAAACTCATAAACTTGTATCTGCAGATGTTTCCCATCAAATATCAAATAAATAGCATCACAGGCTGAAGAACAGAATATATATTTAAACAAAGAATTATTTATTAATTATTTTTAAATTTATATTCGAGCCATTCAACGTCTCACATTATTTGAAATATCAGATTATAATATAAAATTATATAATATCTTCAGCAGTTATCTACCGTTAAGTGTAAAATCTGTAAGCATCTGTCACAGCTCTGCAATGATATTCAATTTGTTGTGCTTGCCTCTAATGAAAATTGTGAATAGATTTCAGCAACAGTTTTTGCATTTTTGATTGTTTTTGGAGCATTTTGAGCCAAGTGAAACGGCAAAGTGCTTTTAAGAAATTAAAAACAGCTTAAGTAAGCAATGGCAACGTAAACGAAAATTCAAATTAAATATAAAGTAAATAAAAACAATTTTATTTATATAAAAAAAAAAAACGTTGCGAAAAGTGTATATGGAGATCTTGAAGTCAAATAGATATTTATGAATGGAACGTAAATTTGAAAAAAAAAAAATAATAAAATAATAATAATAATTAAAAGTATATATATATATCATTTAAATATATATTTCATGATTAATTAACATGTATATCTTATTCATTATTTTAATACTTATTTAGTAATTTCATTCTCTGAAATCACTTCGACTAAGCCTAAATTGCCAGCCAGTTAAGCAGGCAGTTAAAAAGTTGCAGCTGAAGCTGCCAATTTTCATGCTGTTCATCAATATCTTCAGTTGAGGTGTTGCCAGTTTTCATATGTGATTTGTGCCATTTAAAGCTGGAAGAGTGTGAAACAAAATATTAATATTATTATTATCATGTTTATTTTCTCTCTCTCTCTTGCTCTTTTATTTCTGCATTAGTTTTTTGGCTGCATTTGAGCGACGCAATCGATAAAATTCAACATTCATTCAACATTCATTACGTATCTGTTTACACACATCATAAATATTAAATGGCTGACAAGCAAAAAAAAAAAAAAAAAAGTAACCCAACACACACACACACAATCATATGCGTGTGTGCAGAGCGAGAGTGAAAATAACACATAACAAGACAGCAGGAAAAAATAAATAAACCCAAAAGAGCGAAAGAAACAGAGCATAAAAAATGACAGAGTGAGAGAGAGTGAGATAGAGAGAGAGAGAGAGAGAGAAAGCAGGCAGAAGTTGGCTTGATTAATTTATAACACTAATAAAGAATTTATGTGCAAGTGTCAACCTGCACTGCGGCCTTAAAGCACCACATCGCACCATCCACCGCTGTACCGCTGCCTAGCCCCTGCCACGCCCACTGCCTGACCGAATCTATGCACTAAAGTCGAGTCAGGTCAAGAAACACACACACACACACACACACACACAGAGAGATACACCAACACACACACACACACACACGCACACACACATATAGAGCAAACTCGGGCCAAGCCATATTTTTGCTGTGTGGTTCGGTGGTGCGGCAGGACTGGGTGATAATTTGATGAATGACTGCGCATATTAATTCATAAATTAATTTGTTTGCTGTTTGCTTGCATTGCCCAGTGCTTTACCAGCAATACAAATGAAAAGAAAAAACTGTTGCCTACTTTTCAGGGCGCGCTGCCAACGAGCAATGAAGCAAGACATTTGTTGTATTTTGTGGCTAGGCCAGTGGCGGTGGTGATGGCGATAGCGGTGAGGGTGGGGTTGGCGCTAGCCACAAAGTGAAAGTAATTTTTAAATATGCTGCTAAATAGCAGCGATTAGCGTACGTTTAGTTAAAATGCATGTCAGCCTCATAATATCAATTACCCAGCGTATTCATTGGAATGTGCTTTGGCGAGAAATAATTTATATAAATACGTATATATTGTTTAAGCAATTGTGAAGCGTAGCTGAATAGCAGTGATGTAGACATATGTATATATATTTATATATATATATTTATATATGTATATATAAAAAGTGCTGTCATATAGTGCTGGAAAGAATTAATTAAATCTATCCAGACAAAAGAATTTTTATTCACTTATATATAACACTTGAATGTACTCTTTCTTTCTCTCTCTCTCTCTCTCTCTCTCTCTCTCTCATTCTCTTTCTCTCTTTCTTATGCGCCAACTAATTGTTAAGTAACTAACTTCGAGTAGAATTACAGCTGCTTCCGGTTGAGCTCGAGCTTTAAGTATTTAAGTATCCGTTGATTCAATGAGGGCTTTAAAAATTCCTTGTGGCCATTGAGTTATTGTTTTAAACTCTAACTATATTTAGTTAACAAAAATATCTTATATATATAAAGTCCCCTTGCCTGAATAAATCATACTCTAACAGCTACCCAAAGATGCTATTCCACGCATTCTGCGCTACACGCGCCAGAGCTGCGGAGCCTTTCATGGGCTGGCAAATTTATAATTATACCCTGAACCCATTGTAAATGGGAATTCAGGGTATAATGGTTTTGTGAAAATGTATGTAACAGGCAGAAGGAGAAGCCGCAGACCCCATAAAGTATATATATTCTTGATCAGCATAAAAAAATAAGTTGATTGAGCCCTGTCCGTCTGTCCGTCCGTATGAACGTCGAGATTTCGGAAACTACAAAAGCTAGAGAGCTGAAATTTCACATGAACATGCGTATGTTAGCTACGCAGTACGAGTATCGAAAATTCGTTTCCATTTTTTAGGTTTTTTGGACATAACTTCTACACTATTTCAGCTAGAGACTTCAAATTTGTTTATTTAGATAGATATTATGGATACGCAGATTATGTAATTTACAGATTTTGGATCCCACGCCCCCTTCGCCTCCAATTTGAAAAAAACGCATTTCAAATACTAGAGACTTGCAATTTGGCATATACATAGATTTAAATACTCTTAATTTTCTTTGAAAATTTCAAAAAGATAGTCCATCTAGAAATGGAGTTATGAGCGTCCAAAGTTCAACCCAACCCACCCCCAAGCCACGACAGCAACTGCGCGGTTAGCAGAGCGCGCGCTCATAAGTGCGTAAAGAAGAAGAGTATCACTTTTTTGCAGGGTTCAGGGGATCTCGTAGTAGAGCCGTCTCGACTAGAGCCTTCTTACTTGTTTCTAACTGCGTATGGTATAAATACAATACTATATAGGCCCAAAACTTCAAGCGTCTAGCACGACATTCACAAGAACGAACAGATGAATATGGCCAGATCTATATACATAAGAATAAACGTTAACACAAACACATATGTATATATGTGAAATATGTGAATGCTCGAAGTTGTCGCTCCACCAACAGATATCAAACTTTAAGGCTACACAATAAATATTATTATTATCTATCCTCACAAATTGAGTGAGGTTTGGTCCTACTTTTATGTACATAAATGTGTTGTTAAAGTACTAAATCTGAATGTACTGCTTCTTCACTTGAAATAAACATATTGTTATTGTTATCAAAAAAAAATCAAACTTTAAAACATTTGTTCTCTAAATGCCAAATGCAATATGAAAATAGCAATGCAATTGATATTGCATTAGCAATTGGCGGTTGTAGTTCCCGAACGCACTGCAATGTGGGCAAATGCATTGAGTGCAGCCTGCGCTTGGGCCTAATTGCCACGTGGTGCTCCGATATTGGCACACGTGTTCTTTAATGGCTTCTGTGTTGCCTAAGCCAAGTAATTTTCTACAATTTTCAGCAATTATTCTGATTTATTCATAGCGAATTGCATAAAGTTGAAAGTCATCCACAGCAATGCGACTTCTATGATGAGTCTTCATAAATTGTATAATTCACAAAAAAAGGGAATTTATTTTTAGAGAAAATAACATTAATTGAATGGAATTAAGTTGAATTCAATCGTTAGGCAAACCAAGGTAATTTGAGCTTTATATAATTTCTTTTTGAAAGGAAATAAGTTATATCATATTATGAAAAGGATTGCTTCTATGCGTGCCGAGGTTAAATGAATCAATAAACGAATAGACAGAGAGAGATGATCTGTTCGTCATTATTCATTATCCACAAAAAACAAATCTATTGCTCTAAGCTCACATTTGATGCTCTCATTTCCCTTTGTAGAGCATTCTAGACTTTTCATAGAGCTTAGAGCTGAAGAACATATGTAAATTCTCAATTAGCGCTCGTAGCTCGACGACTCATTGCATCGAGAAGCCTGCAACTTGGTTGTTGACTTGACCTCGTATTTTTGGTCCTTTGCAATATCCGTTGAAATGATCTTGAATATTAATCATATTAGTAAAAAGATCACGGATCATGTTGGGCAATTAAGGCTTACCCAATACAGTCCAGTAGACACTTGAGCATTAACGACATTTCAACCAGCACACTCGCTCTCGAGATGAACCAAATAAATAACAAGTAAGAAGGCTCTAGTCGAGACGGCTCGACTACGAGATCCCCTGAACCCTGCAAAAAAGTGATACTCTTCTTCTTTACGCACTTATGAGCGCGCGCTCTGCTAACCGCGCAGTTGCTGTCGTGGCTTGGAGTTGGGCTGAATTTTGGACGCTCATAACTCCATTTCTAGATGGACTATCTTTATGAAATTTTCAAAGTAGATTAAGAGTATCTAAATCTATCTATATGCCAAATTGCGAGTCTCTAGTATTTGAAATGCGTTTTTTTTAATTGGGGGCGAAGGGGGCGTGGCATCAAAAATCTGAAAATTACATAATCTGCGTATTCATAATATATATCTAAGTATACAAATTTGAAGTCTCTACCTAAAACGATGTAGAAGTTATGCTCAAAAAACCGATTTTTTTATCGATAATTTGGAAATGGGATGAGTTATCGAAAAAACAAAATAAACTCGTACTGCGTAGCTAACATACGCATGTTCATGTGAAATTTCAGCTCTCTAGCTTTTGTAGTTTCCGAAATCTCGACGTTCATACGGACGGACAGACGGACAGACGGACGGACGGACAGACGGACAGACGGACAGACGGACGGACGGACAGACGGACAGGGCTAGATCAACTTTTCTCGTCACCCTGATCAAGAATATATATACTTTATGGGGTCTGCGACGTCTCCTTCTGCCTGTTACATACTTTTAAAAAAACCATTATACCCTGATTTCCCATTTTCAATGGGTTCAGGGTATAAAAACCATCATCACTCGCTCTCGCTCAGACCAAAAGCCTTCGGTTCATTTCGTTTTGGTTTTCGGTTGAGCACTTTGCATTGAACTATTCGTGCGATGCTCTTTAGCCGAAAGTCAGTTGGAGAGCGATACGATTAATACTGAGCTTCAGTAAATGAGCAAATTACTTATGGAAATCTATGCAAACCATCCATCAAACATTCACATACACAGGCACACATTCACACTCACGTATGCAATTGATGTGCTTAGCAAACGCAACCCTTGCATACGCATCACATCATAAAGCTCTGGGAACAACTAGAGAGAAATGAAACCAAAAAAAACTTGTTTGTGAGTCGAGAAGAAGCCAATGCAATCATTCAGTCTCTGAGTTTTTCTGAGAGAGTGAGTGAAAGACTTTTATTTGCAGACATCAAGAAATGTTCAATAGCTATATGCGAGTTCTGATAGAGAAAAACAGCAACATTTATCGTAATATCTTCACAAAATACGCAAGTCTCTTACAACTTAAAATATCTCTCTTAACAATATGTATAAGTCGATTAACTACAGCTTTACAATTAGTCTACGTCTGTGTAAGCCATCCTTGGGTAACTTAAGTATTGAGCCGAGCTATATATTATGAAATTATACAATTATATGGTATAGTGGAGAATAAACTTCGAGAGTATATTATAATATGCCAATACTTTGGACGCTTGAACCTCCATTTCTAGATTGAAAATCTTCATGAAACTTTCAGAATATATTAATAGCATCTAAATGTGTCTATTTGCCAAATTGTAAGTCTCTAGTAATTGAAATGCCTTTTTTTTCAAATCTATATCTATCTATATATAATATCTATCTAAATAGACAAATTTGAAGTCTGAAAGTTCAGCCCAACCCACCCCCAAGCCACGGCAGCAACTGCGCGGTAGTATTAGAGTATTCTTTTTTTTTTTTTGCAGGGTTCAGGGTATCTCATAGTCGAGCCGTCTCGACAAGAGCCTTCTTACTTGTATATCATTAAGACTTTTCATTTTGATACACAGCAAATATTTTAATAAAAGCATATGAAATATTCTTTACACATAAATTGAGGAAAAGAACGTAACTATTTGCTTGTCATATGAAAGTCATTTAGTTGGTTTTGCTGCCAGCTGGCTAGACGGCGAATAGCATTTGAAGCGTGGTCGTCCTTTTACTGTGTGCAAATCGGTATTTATTGCATTACATGTGGGTTGTTCGGGGTGCTGAGTGGTGCTGGGGTGGCGGCAGCAACTGACAGGGAAATATGGCCATTAGCTAGACCGGGTTTGCTTCCATGTCCAGTCGCTCGTGCAAATGGGCCAAGCAAGGCAAACAAACAGTCGAACATCTAAGGCGAAGACTCAACTGCAACTCCAACTCCAAGTTCTGCTATTACTACAGCTACTGCATTAAAAATGCGCAACATTTTGATTTCTTGGATGGCCGCCGCACGGCAATTGCGGTCGAAGAAGTCCTTGGAATACAGGCGCTTGTTGGCAAAATGGAAAATCCTTTCGCTGCGCCAACTTTCGCCCACCAAATGAGCGACTGCTTCATGTGCATGTGAAGTGCTGAATGTCCTCTATGTCCTGTATGTCCTGAATGCCCTGTTTTGAACTTTTGTGCGCATCTAAATAATTAATTAACTATAAAATTCGTGAGCTTTGCACAGCATTTGCCAGCAAATAAAATCGATACGACTGGAGCACTGAGAGCCACAATGGCGACAACAAGACTCACCAAAACGAAAAAAAAAAAAAAACAAACTCCAAGAATATTTTACAATTATTTATTTAACGGCAATATCTCCCCATTGCCCCCCACTATGCCCCACACACGTTGTGCAGAAATCAATATTAAGCAAAGTCTCAGCTCCAAGCATGTCTCGCCTTTAAAGCGCATCGCTCAAAGCGCGTGTCTTTGCGCCCTTTTTTAAAAACAATTTTTTTTTTGTCTCATGTCAAGTGTATATACTGCCAGGTATACATAAGTAAGAATATAATCTAGTTTAGTAAAGTAAAATATATTTAAACATTACAGAATTATTTACTTAGACAGAGACTTGCAGTGATATTTGCAGCATATAATTGATGGTACCTGATATCTACCCGATAAACTGTCAAGTTATTTTGTATAAGCCTAGGAAATACGTGGAAAATCATGATATATGTGTATACCTGATAACATAGATACTCAAATTCTCATTTAAATATTAAACTTGAGTTGAAAATATATAGTCCCACAGCTAAACTAATCCTACTTCTACCTAAACATATATAAAAATATATAATAAACATATATATAATATATATCAATTACATACATAAGTGTGAGCTAGATCCAGTGACAGAAGCAGCAGCAGAAGCGAAGTGTAGAGTCAGAGGCAGTGCCAGAGTCATAGCTAGAGTCAGAAGAAGAAGCAGGGACAAGGGCTGAGCCTGAGTTCACGCATGTGTATGTGAAAATGAAGATCGTTTTCATTGACTCATCGAGTCAATTGCTCCTCATACATACTAAGTATTAAAATTCAGTCAGTCGTCAATACGTCAATCGTATCGCTCTCTCACTCTCTTTCAGCGAATAGAACGAATAGCTTAACAAACTATACATGTACAAGCATGCACACAAATTATGATCATGACATTCGTATCTATATGCTAAACCAAAATGTATGTCTCTAGTATTTAAAATACATATTTTACACATTTGGGGGTGTCTGGGTGAATTGGTAACCAGAATCCAAAATCGTACAAAAACCGAAATTGTATTAAATTAGTATCGACATAAATACAGAAGACTTGGAGACTTGAACTATAAAGATGAACGAGATATAATTTTATAACAGCTTCTCGATAAATGATTTTTTCGATAACTGTGGAACGATACAAGTTATCGAATATCTCGTACTGCGCGTGCAATATACGAACCTAACACAAAAAGAATTAACTCTCTATCTCAAACATACGGAAAGTCGGACGGACGGACGGACGGACGGACATGGCTATATCGACTCAGCTCGTCACCCTGATCAAAAATATATTACTTTATGGGGTCTGCAATGCTTCCTTCTGCCTGTTACATACTTTTAACAAAACCATTATACCCTGATTTCCCATTTTCAATGGGTTGAGGGTATACAAATGTAACAGTTGAGTTGATGTAGATTGTCTCTTGATATTAATCAACATTTATATATCAAATTCTACGAATAAAAAAATTAACTATAAATTTAATATACTTTTTAAGCTAAATCAATCAATTTTTGCAGGTGGATTATCCGCTCCATATAAATTATAAAACCTTTATTTATGAATACATTTAATTGATTTCAAAGCGTGAGAGAGTATGCCACGGTCGATCTTATTCGACATTCTTACTTCTGAATAAATATTAATATAAAAAAAAAAACTTGTTTCAAATGCCCTCACAGAACATGTATTACTCATATATAGAATACTTTCTATTTTACATAGATATATATTCGTACATCAAGCTATAAATCGAAGTTTTGGTTTTTACTTAGCAAATGAAACATAGACAAACAACGACTCGATATATAACCCTTAACTTGAGGTTACACTGTACACACACACACATGCACATGCACATGCACATGCACCCACACACACATACACACACACAGAGATACATATGGATACACGATATGAATCAAATTGTTAATTGAATTTGATGTTAAATAGCCCAGTATAAACTCGTACATACATATACTATCCTTGTTTGTCTCGTCTTTTCAGAGTCGTTTATTAGAAGATGCTTCCCTATTATGCAATTCGTGGTCAGCACGTCAGAATGTAAGTTAAACCACAGTAAAGAAAACACAACACAACACACACACACGCACATCCACACACACACACACACACACACACACACACTTAGTTGTTATGCCTTTGAATTGATTTACCCAATATTTGATAAACAAACCAAACAAACAAAAACTATTCGATTTATTTGATATACGATATTTGCTTACTTATGTTAGGTTTCCTACATACATACAGATACATGCATATGTATATACTATATATATATATATATATGCTCTTTTTATGATACTTATATAGATATATGTATATATATAAATCTAGTTAATCCAGTTGATGTGGGCCTTATCTATCTCATGTTTCGTTTACTCCGTATGCTTTTTATTGCTTTCCAGTTCAAAATTCAAGCAGATTATTGTTATTATGTTTGACTAATTGGCAAATCTGTTCCATTTGTTTCTCATCGATACAGGGTGATATTTTTGCGGGTATCAACGATGGCATACTCAGCAGAGCGGAAGCCCTCGCCGCCGTCGACATACAGAAACACCAAGCCCAGCATGTACATAGCCAAATGCCCTCCCAAATCAAGCACGATGTGATGTATCATCATCATACAATGAGTGGCCCCCCGCAACGTCCATTACAGGTGAGTGCAACGGCTAAAGATTCCACAAAAAAATTGTACAGATTTTAGATACATTTTTATGAATATATGCAAATATAGATATATACTACTATGAAGATTTTAATTGAAAATCTAGCCAAAAAAATACTTTATTTATTTTATTTGTTGAATGAGTCTAGTAATAACCAGCTTGGCTTGCCTTACCCCTCAATTTACGCAGCTCTGTAATCTGCAATTATAAAACAAGAATTCAATATTGAATACCAGTTTGGCTAATGAATATATTATGATCTTAATTGAAGTAAATAGTTGGCCAGTTTATTGAATATTTACAAACAATTTGCTTAACTAGAATTATCAACAAAAAAGTTCTGAACAAGCTTATCGACATGACAACTATTGTGTAGCTAATAACTATTATTACTGGAAATTTGTAGAAATTTCGAATGTGGCTGAATCTAGCTTTATTGTAATAGTTAAGACTTGAGAAAATCATCTACCTCACACTACTTGTCTTTATACATGTATATATATGTATATAAAAGAGAAAGAACTGGTACTAAGGCGAGCTTAAGAATTTTATTTGTTGTATTCCCAACTCCTAACGTAGATTGAGTAGGGCTATACGTAATGCCCGCTGCTTGCACTAATCGTATAACATTTTAGCATTGAATTTAGCGGAAATGCTTTGAAATGCTTCAATGAATTGGCCTTGTAATAGGCCATATGTGTATGCTCATATATATACATATATATATATATATATATATGTGTGTGTGTGTGTGTGTTCTGCTGCGGATATGGGATATTATCCGTTTTGCTGCGTTTTATGACAGTCATTTTGATTACAACAAAAGCAGCAACAATGACAACGGCGACAACTTCAATTTCCGCTTTAGCTGCTCAACTGCATGCACGCTCTCTCTCTCTCTCTATCTCTCTATCGCTCTCTTGCTATCCCTTTCTGTGTGTGGTTAATTTGAAATGTTTCTTTAATAAAATTAAAATTGTGACGTGTAAGCCTGCTGGGAACGGGCCACGTGACGGTCGTTTGCCAGGTAAGCACATCATGATTCGTGTCGTTAATTGTATTGTACCGCTACTTCAGCTCGAGGCGGTGCACGGCCCGTTGTCCGTGGGCCGTGGGCCGCGATTGACGGGCGGGCAACTCCTGTTTGGCTGTCTGTTTAGTCCTGGACATGTTGGCACAGACATGTAGTGCGCCTGGGTGGTTGCTGCTCTATTTAAAGTTGATTGTAATCAAATTACACAAGCAACCTGTTCCTATAACTTTAGCTAGTTGGTCGCCAGACATTCGAATTGCTCTTGCTGCACTTGTTGTTGTTGTTGTTGTTGTTGTTGTAATGCCACTTGTTTTCGGCACAATCGAGCATGACAAAAGTGCGCGCTGTCCACGCGCCACTGTCGCCGTCATCGTCACCGGTGGTTGTTGTGGTTCCCATACCCATTCACTCACACCACCCATAGCACCCACTCAACCATTCCCAATTTCTTGGCATACGCTCGTGTGGGCTTTAATTTTCGGCACACACACACGCACTCAGACACTTGAGTCTGAGAATTTGTACCCCATGCGCTTCGAGTTACCGCTGCGGGTCTCAGGTGCAACAACCTTCCACTGAGTGAGTGCCACAATCAACTATCCAGGGAGTTTAGCATCCCAATGCAATAGCAATAAAGTATCGACTCCTGCTCCTCTCATGACTGGAAAAACTATGAGCCCAGGCACTTACACACAGCTCGAAACATATGGCCATGAGTGGAATAGTATGCTTAAGAGCGAAAACAAACACTCGAACTGAGATTCTAAGCATGGAATAGAAACTACAAATATTTAGAGCTATTAACAATGGAAATAGAGACTTGAGTCATGATTGTGGGCAAAATGATGCAGCAGGGGGCGTGGCAGACCTGCCAACTTCAGACTTAAAATATATTTCTTTCATGATTATTCATTTCAATTTGCTCTTTAAGACCTCAAGAATTAGAATTCGAATATTTCACTTGATGGATACCTCTTCCCTGACGCTTATGAAACTCTTTTTAAAGAGACTTCTGAATTGACATATAAACACATTTGAATGACATAATTACACTCTGTATATTTCATTGGAAATGTACATATGTAATAGAAGTTATTCAGTAAGTGATTTCCCATCATCGGGTTATGCATATAATATGCCCAGACTGAGCTTAGGGTATTTCCTACTGAGGGACATTGCCAGCAGACATAGTCCTTGAAATGTCCAATATAGTATTTTGCAATAAATTTTTTAAAAGCTCACAGTGAAAAGCTGCTATAAAATTTTATTGGAAAAAGTGCTTCATTAAATTTCAACTTAAATAGCTATAAAGAAAATTCTTGTTCTAAGGAAAAATGATGTCGTTTGCTCAATGATTACTCGGAACAGTTAAAGAAAAACCTAATGGACCTTAACAGGAAATTCTCTTGAATTGTGAACTTGAAGCAAAATTAAGACGTACATATATGTATCCACCTCTGCTTCACTCCCTCTGCTCTCTCTCTCTCTCTCTCTCTCTTTCTCTTTACTTCTATATCAATCACAATGTCTCTATTTCTATCTCGTTCAAGAGCTAACACTTTAGCTCCTTTCTCTATCTCTTTCCCTATCTCTTTATCTCACAATCTATCATTATATTATTTAATATACTATACAATAATATCTATCTCAATAATTCACTTTGTCCACATGTCCTTTTGCCATCTCGCTCTCTCTCTCTGTCTAAATCTCTCTGCATTTCTATCTGTATTTCTCCCTCTCTCAATCTCACAGAGAGGTATAGACTCCCTCTCTATGTTCCTCTTACTATTCTCGTTCTGTCTCTCTCTCTTTCTCCCTGTCTGTTCTATCTGACTCACTCTCTCTCTCTCTCTCTCTCTCTCTCTCTCTCACCTCTCACTCTGTCTCTATCTCTCGTCCATGTCTCCTTCTTTCCGCCTCTTTATATACCTCTCTATATATCTCTCTCCTATTTCCTTCTCTCTCTATTTCTATTCTTTGTCTTTCTGCCTTCATTTTTCTCCAACTCTCTCCATCTACATCTTCCCTTCCTCCCTTTACTCTGCCTCTTCCTATATCTATGTCTCTCTTGATCTTGATCTTACCCTGCCTCACCTTTGGAACTCAAATGTGTTTTCACTTATTGATTTGTTTATTTAATTATTTGTATATCCGTAACATATTTTTATTTAGTTTAAAATTTTTGCACAAGTTTTTGAAAAAGCGAACGTAGTGTGAATAGATCATATGGCCGTGTCCTCACAATATATGTTGGACAGCTCCCGGAGGCAACTGCACCTGCAACTGCAACTAGCATTGCCCATTTGTGGGAGCTGTGTCAGCAGTTGAGGCAACTTTTGGCCATGTTTGAACTGTTGTGTTTTATTTTGAAAAATTGATCTAGCTTATTATTTTGGTTCTACCTGTCGCTAGGTCCCACGTCAAATATTAAGGCTTGCTGTTCGAAAACTTTGACAATTTATGAAAATTTCTATCTGTGGTGACGACAGTGTTTGATAGTGTTAATGGTTCGTTAGTTAGTTTGTATGTATTCCTTCCGTTTATTTTCGGTTTTTTTTTTTCTTTTCTCCTATTGGCTGTTGTCGAGTGGTCAGTGAGAATGACCTAGATGATTGCAGCTGTCCTTAGTGCGGCAATGTGCGTATGCATAGGTGGGATCCCACGGAATGCCATTGCAATTGCAATAGTGGCAAGGCGATGGGTCTTCGCTCAGATTGTATTTGGCATCGTAGATGGCAATGGTAGCCGCATCGATGGCATCCTGAAACTCCATGTCCCGCACCTCCTCACAGTACAGTCCAGTCTGCTTATCGCCATAATAGAAATTGATATACTGTAATCGCTGGCGCTCAAATCTAACCAAATGGCGTCGCCATTGACGTTCGAAATGTGCAAAGGAAAAGTCGTCCTCATTCTCCTTATCCATCCTTGAACTATCGCCCATCTGCCCGTCCCTGCTTGTCGAGCCCTGCCTGGATCCTGTTCTGACATTAGTCTTCGGATTAGCTGACATCCCCGCTATCCTGTCTAATCTAGTCAAGGATGCTGAAAGTACAGAAATCGCCAAAACGCGCTTTGCAATTATCTTGTAATATATATTGTTAAATATATGCATAAATATAAATTTATAAAGCTCTTATATATGCTATTCTTCGCAGATATATAAATTTATATATGCATAAATTTCATCAATATTTTTGTACTTACGTATATACAATCACAAACAAATATGTCTGGATTGCTTCATGCTACACTCTCCTTGACATCGTACATAATACATTTTGTATAATTTTGTTTAGGCTTGAAACTAAGTGTTCAAGCGCCTAAAGGTGTGTGATTTACAATATATGATTATTGATCGTCACTCCGTAGAGCTAACTCTTTTATTTACAATTCACATCTTTATCGAATTCTTTGGCATTTGAACATGTTTTTCCTTATGCCCTTATAGCCGATAGTTTTTACTTCGGGAGTAATCGAAGATTACTTCGAAGGCATCTTGATATGGACATCAGCAACATGTTAATGCTTTAAAACATCCATGCAGGAATTTCCTTTCACTGAATAATCCTTTCGTTGCTGATGTAAATGGGAACCAACCAGATCATCCAACTTTCTTTCTTCCTTTCTTTCCCAATGTCGTGCACACATTTAAGCTTGAAGGAAAATATAAAATGAGCATATCTAAAATCATAATTTTTAACTATTTATGCTAAAAGCATCGTTCCGATTGCTGAATGCTAATTCCAACAGGATTCGTAATCAAATGGCTTCACTTCTCATCTTTGCTCGTTTCTTTTCCTATATACAATATGATTTATTTAAACCATAGTTTTGCGCATCTTTCAGCTATGATTGTAATAGGCGTAAGCAACGGCTTAATATATATATAATAAAAATTATTGATCAATAATAATAATGAATATGAACAAATAATATAATAAATATAACCGAGACTATTTCTGAATTAAAAACTTGCAGACTATTTAGCCTGGTTACATTGTTAAAAGTAAGTTTATTTTTCATGGGATTTTAAAAATTATACTCTCTCTTTATCTTTAGATTACTACACGATCTATAGAGGTTCAGTAAGCAATGCTCCCATTTGTTCGACTCTGTTCCCAAAAAGAGAAAAAGAGTCTATTGGTTTTGTGCAATGTCCGTTTTGCTGTCCGCAATATTTTTCGGCGCTATTATATAACAATATTAGACAGATTGAAATAATATTTATTTCTTATTAAAATGATTTATATTTATTATTGATAAGTTTATTTATTACTATAATTATTTATATTTATTAATTTAATATTTATATTTTACATTCATTTAATTAATATCTAAAGAAAGAAATTTGCTAACTTGGCCAAATTATTTCTACAATTAATAACTTTTTTGGCAATTTTTTCCAATTTGCCACGCCCCCAATGCATGCCATAAAATCATCAATCAGTCAGTAAGGCAAACAATAATTCAGTTGTAAAATCTTAAGCTTCCCTCTATAAAAACTGTCTCAGATAAAAGTAATACCCGATTTACCTTGCCCTTGCCCTCAGTTAGGTATTTCTAGCAAATCCTTTTAAGCCAGCGCTACCTGCCTGATTTGGTATATTCATATACGAAACTTGAATTATTTTCAATAAACACCATTTAAACATATTTCGTTTGCCTCCTGTTGGCGTGTAGATGCATTTGAAACTCCTTGTCTAACAGTATGGCTGTTGCCTTTCACTATGTGAACATGATTCGAACATATAATTAATTTGCTGTCACGCCTTGTTCCAGTTTCCTTGGTCGAATAATTGAATCTTGCTTCACTCTAATTACATTTTGCTCTCTATTCTTTACATTTGGTTTCTAATTAAACACTAATTATCAATTTTATTTATCAATTTTGTATTTCTTTTGTAGTTCATTTTTAATTCGTGGCACTGACAATTGTAAAGAAATTTTAGTTCCAATAAATTTTCCTATCTCAGCCAGTTTCATTTCCCTTTTCTTTTTTTTTTTTTGCCTCCTGCTTTAGCTTCATTAAGCTAATGCGACTAACACTCGAAGCTCTACGCAAAATCTCTATCCATCCAACCATCCACCTGCCTTGCGTCGACCATAATACCTGTCCTGCCCCCTCCCCTCCCCTCCCCTCCCCCCCCCCCTTTAGTTTACTCATTCTTTAACCCCCTTGGCAAATGTAAGTTTAAAATTTTCCACTTGATTTGATGGCTGCTGTCTATCAGTTCTGGTAACATGTGTCATAAGCGTTATGCGAGTGCCATAAAGCCAACCCCCTCCACATCCCCATCCCCTCCCCTACGCTGTCTCGCCATGCCCATGCTCTGCCCTAGTGTTCATAGGAAAAACATAACAAAACTCATTAAATTAAAGTAATTTACGTTAGAGCAACCACCTTACCCCGCCCCATCCCTCTCACTCACTCTCTCAACCCCCGGTAGGCCACAAAATGTGCAAGTTTTGCGAGCATATGAAGGGCCAATTATGAGTGCTACGAAAAGGGTAAATATGTACGAGAGCAAATATAATGCTAATTAAAATAATCATATCCATCATAAAACACAATGCGATGGGCACGACGGAAGGACGGTGGAACGGCAGCTCCGAAGCACGACAGGACGGAAGGACGATGTCTGAGCTCGCCTGACAGCTTGCCAGCATTTGTAACAATTACAAATGAGAATAGCAACAACAACAAAAACAACAACAACAATAAATATTATCAATTTGCTAAACAATGATGCTGCAGCCACTGAGGCAAACGGCGCTGTGTGCTGGGGGTGTGGCCTGGCAGCTAGCCACTTTGCAGGCATTTATCACAGATTTAGATTTTGCACCAGCTACCAAAACAAGAAAAGCAACAGCAACAGCAACGGCAACGGCAACGGAAACGACAACGGCAAAGTTTTTGGCTGTTCAACCAGTTGCCGGGTGGTTTGCCCTAGAGCTCAGGGGGGTGTGCAGGAGGAGGAGGAGCAGAAGGAGGAGGGGATGGTAGAAAAACAAGTACACTTAATTCAATTTAAATTACACTTTCATATTTCCGGACGTACGGACTCGAGGGCCTGGCGTATCCATTAGTATTCGCAACATATGGCTCAATTTCCCTCAAATCATTTTCCAGCACACGCACGCCCATGACCCCGCCGCAACGGGGTGGCGAGGCCCTTATACCACACACAAATATATATATATATCTATCGAGTACGCCCGCCGGCCACCACGCACCACGCACCATGCACCACCATAACATAACATACACACCTGCCCATCGGCCGGCGCCTGAAGCAACCGGCAACCACAAGTGGTTTATCATATTGAAATTCATTTAGTGCACCTGTTTGATTTTTTTTTTTTTTTGGTTCTGTCATTTCGTGACCGAATTAAGCCGGGCATACTATTTGGTAAATATCGTTAACTTTCCATTGCCACTCCACACGCAATCAAATTCTACTTAGTGTAAACCGCCAAAGCCAACTCCGAGCTGTCATTCCCTTCCTGCAGGACCCAAGCTCGAGCCGCAATACAAACAGCGTCGCCACACAAATATTTGTTGTCTCGCATTTGTGGGCCACAGCCGGAGCGCGATACTTTCCGATGCTATCGTACTCCACGAATGAATGTATGTATGCATGGAATCATTAATTGTCTTTAATTCCTATAATTGAAGCTTTTACAAATTTACAATTTGGCTCTAACTGAAGAGCATTAGTATAAACTGTTTTCTGCTCTGATCTTCTTAGTAGTGCAAGTCGGATTTCTTTTTTGATCTCTTTTCCATATCTCTCTCTCTCTCTCTCTCATTCGCTCTCTGTATTTTCACGCTATCTCTCTCTCTCTCTCTTTCTTTCTTTCCATCTGTTTATCTCTCATAATATCTCCATCTATCTCTCTTTACTCTATTTGTATTTATCTCAGTCTTGCGCTCCAGTTTGTATATAATATATATTCAATGTCACCCTCTCATTTTTTCACATGCTCCATATCAATATATACGTCTCTTACACCTCTTTTATTCCTTCCCTCCCTATCTACTATTTGCTTTTCTTGCACCCTCTCTCTCCCCGACTCTCACTCTCTCTTTTTGCGTCTGTCACTTTTCATATACTTATTTATCTATTTAGCTCTTTCATAAAACATGAATCTTCAATTCTAGCAAGTTTGTTTCTTGTCATCAACAATTTTGGTCTGCCCACTGTCCACAGTCTACACTCCCTCTCACTTTCCCTAGCTCCCTCTTTCTCTCTCTCTCTCTCTCTTTCTCTCTGGCTTACGCATCACAATCGCTGTTCTGTCAATCCAATTCCCAAGCCCAACGACTTCCATTTCGCATCGCTCGTGTCTCACTTTAACATTTGCATTAATAATCGATAGGACGTCCTAGTTATCGATTGTTATGGTATTTATCACCACCGGATTGACATTATTAAATATGTAACCATATTTAATATTGCACCATAACAAAACGGTGGCCAAACAAAAAAGAACTAAATTTATATACACAACAATTTTCGGATTAATAATGCATTAGCTTTGCTTACCAGGCTGCTTTTCGTATACCCTATCTGCTACTAGTGTCAATAGCATGTGTTGCGACTGTGAAGCAAACTGGGCTAACGATGAGCGTCTCAGCTAGCGCTTATTATTGAGGAATATGCACTTCTTGCCATAGACGGTTTTACTGAAAATGCCCAAACGATAAGTATCGATAAATGCGATAAAGCTGTCCGTTAACGAAATAAATGCTGCATGAAGAATTTCTTTATATGCAGGCTCTCGTATATTATGAGCAGTGCTAAAGTTGTTTACTGATTGCAGGCTTATTGACTTTTGCAATTATATCGATAAAAATCGATTTTTTATAAACTATATAATATAGTCAAAAGCAACTTTAACAGTGACACTCGTATTTTTATAAGTAATACGTATGTGTTTTACTGCATATGAAATCGATAATTATCGATATTATCTTACTATCCATATTTCCACTCATTTTATCATTATTGCTGAATACAGGGTATATTACCCAGTCGAGCTACTTTATATAGAGCCTTACTCATTTTTTTTTTGCTGCTTGACTCAAGGAAGTTTTGCGGCTTAAGTGAATGTGTGTGTGTGTGTGTGTGTGTGGGCGTGTGTGTATGTGTGTATTGTGTGTAGAAAGCTTTGTGTCATCCAGTGACAATTTACGGCCCGATCCTAACCGCATTCCACTTGCCATATTCCATGTGGCATGTGCCATGTCCCATGTCCACGTCAGTTCAACTGAGTTTGGTTCAATCGAGGTTGGTTTGGGTTTGGGCTATCTCTGCGCTCGTCTTGGCTTGGTTGCGCTGCGTTCCTTTCCGTTCCGTGTCGTTCCGTTGATTCATTTATTTATTTAGTTTTCTTTTCTTCATCAATTATTCAGCGCTGTGTCTGTGTGCGTTGCGTTGTCTCTTTATTGCAAGACAATCAACCGGACGGCCGGACACAGACGGCAGACGGCAGACAGCAAACTGTGTGGCTGTGCGGTAGAGCAAGGCAAGACATCCTTATGTGGACATGTAATACCCGCTTGATGACATGGACGCCATAGAAGTGTGGCCAACACAATACGCGGGCAAGTGTGGCTGTGGCCATGGACATAGTCGTAGGCGTAGACGTGGACGTGGACGTGGACGTGGGCGTGGGCGTTTCTATGAGGCATCAACGTGGACATCACTCATACGCCGCGACTGCCAGCGTTTTGTTTAAAATGGTGTCGAACGCCGCGACACGCACAGTCAAATGGCACTTTCGCCAGTGTGAATTGTGAATGCGGCTCATTTATATTTAAAATACATTCAATGTGCATTTAAGTGTAATTTCATTTGCAGCCAAAGTCCCTCGAACTCCCCTCGATCCTCGTGCTCATGCAACATTGAGTACGCGTTTAAGTCCTGATTGCACAAATTGCAGCTTACAATCGAGCTACACCAAATCCTTTGTACTTTGATAAAGAACCACCTAAGACCCAAATAAAATCACTTTTCTTTTCTCTTTTTCCATAGTATATCTCCCATTGGGAACGGGCACTCGTTAAGTGCTGCTCGCTGTCATTTGCTAAGCTTTGCAGTTGGACTTTTCCTTTTTCCCAATGGAGTGCAACAAATTCAAAGCAACAGCTTAGACTAGAAAAGTCAGTAGACGCAATGTTATGGATGCTCTAATGGTCTGACTATTTAAGCTGATTCCTAACAAGGCTGAAAGTAAAGGAAACCAAACGATTCTTCCAGTTTGAATTTCTCGGCAGATGGCTTTGTTAAGAACACAGACTCAGTTATATAAAACATGAAAAAGTTGATTCGAATCAATCATTGTTATTCATTCACATTTGAAATGTCAATAATATACCTCAAAGTTAGCATAAAGGTCTTCACTTTTCATTATGAATGCATATTCATCATAAGCATAGGGAAGACTAAGAGCTTAACTGCTGAGACTATGACAAATTTGAAAGAAGGAACTTAAAACAGAGACTCGAAAGAGAAGAGAACTAAACACGAGGCTAAAGACTCGACACGCTCAAGTTAGTCGTGCCTTGTTTCCTGTTCCTTTCCATATATATTTTGAGTCTCTTATCAGCAGCTAAGCTTTTATTCTACTAAGCTAGTGACTTGACTAATTGCAATAGTCCACTCTTAAGCCTAGTTTCTAGTCTCTTTTCTTCTTCTTTCCAGTCCCTGGCTTTACTCTTTAGAGACTCGAAAAATTATCGCATTGGAGTCCCTAACCTAATTTAGTAATTATCTTTCTAGTTCTGGTCTTTGTCTCTTAGTTCTTCAACTTTTGTCTTAGTCTTTTTATCTTTAAGTCGTTAAAATTGTATTCAACTAAGCTATAGACTTGGGCTTAGTTTCCCTAGATTTACTCTCTGGAGGCTCGATATACTTTCCCAGTCAGGTCTCTCACATAGAGTCTAGTCTAGTCTTAAGCCTCGTTTTAAGTTCCACTGTTCCTAGTCTCTATCTTGACTTGCTGACTTGACTAGCTGCAACAGTTGACTTCAGCTTAGATTCTAGTCTTGCACTTAGAGACTTAGACTAAGAGACTCAAAAGACTTTCACAGTCGAGCCTCAACCCTCTTCTAACACATTACAATCTCAAGACTCAATTCTAGTCCCACTGTTTCTGGTCTCAGTCTTTAGTTCAGCATCGACCAACAGTTCCAGTCGTGCGTTGGCTCTTCAACTAACTTTTACACTAATTTCTGATATTCTCTTTTACTACCCCGTTTTCTATATCAAGAATATTAAATATAAACATATTTTTCTAGTAATGCGACAGAACTTAGCTAGCATATCCATTAGATCTTTGAGCAGATAATGCTTTGACTTTCAAATTCGATTCCAGCCACGCACCTGGAAAACTACCCAGCTTGACCTGGCCATCAGCAGCTGTGGAGTGGGATGTCTCCCACATGGCAGGCTTACACTTCCTTACACTTTTTTGCTTTGACTGGGCGATGACACTTAACAGGTTAACCTGCTTAAAATGCACATCAACGCATTCAATTGACCCTCAATGAACCCTCCTCGGTAAAAACCGAGCATATGTAAAACTTAATGCAAAAGCGAGCAGCAGGGCAGCAGCGGGAAGAGTGGGGTAAAGGCTACTGAAAAACTGGCAACAACTTTGCAATTATCAGTTACAAATGCTCAACCAAAAGGCGGGTAACAAACACCATTAGACATGCCCGTAGAGCTGCAGGGGTTGGGGTCGTACCGACAGGAGAGTTTCCTGGGAAGGGTAGCGTTTTCTTTTTTTTTTTGTATTTATTTATTTATTTTTTTTTTTTGTATCAATGCTTGTACCCATGTCGCTCAAATATGTTTTTCAACATTTGGCAATAAGGTTGTTATTTACTTTCAGCGAAGTGAGCATCAAATTGATCGTATTAATGGCCATAACTAGTTTATCCCGCCCATCTTATCAATTCACGGGGATTATACGCAGATTTCCATTACCAGAAACGAGGGTTGTCTAATGCTAACGCTGTCTCTATCTCTCTCTCTCTCTCTCTCTCTCTCTCTCTCTCTGTCTCTGTACCTCTCTCTGTCTGTGTCACTATCTTTCTTTGTCTAACTCTATGTAGCATTAATGCAATTTCAATGGTCAATGCGAGAAACACACATTTTCGATTTGCCATTGTTGTAACTGTTGTTGTTGTTGTTGTTGTTGTTGTTGCTGTTTGATCCGCTTGTTTTTTATGCCCATGGCCCGGGCACACAATTTGGCTTTAGCTCCGGCTCTGTCCGTCTGCCGGTCCGCCTGCCAGCTTGTTTTTGCTACCGGGGCTGGTATGCAGCTAACTCCCACAGGAATTCCCAGGCAATATAACTGAAAGCAAAAATGAAGATAACAGTCAGCGCGGCAAGTGCAAATCCACCCGTCCATTTAACAACCCAACCTCTGCACCCACATCCCTCTCCCCGTCTCTCTTCACCCAATCGCTTCCAGCCACCTGACGAGCTCATTCACATCCACATCCACATCCACATTCACATCCACATCCCAATTCACAGCCTCATGCGCCTTTTGCTAACCAACTAACTGCCTTTTTGCTTGGCACCGTCTGTGGGCGTTTGAATGGGTGGTTCGGCGGTTCGCTGGCTCGGTGGCTCGGTGGTTGGGCAAGCCTCTGTTTGATGCTTGTAAAGACCACTTTACCCGCTATAATAAAAATAAATCATAATATTTTGCGTCCCTCGTCGCGTGCAGCTCAGATCAGATGGGCTGAAACTGTGGCAGACACAACCTATGCGCACCATCGCACACTGGAACCAAGCCCTATGAAAAATGTACACAACAACAAATAAATCTGGTCTTTAGGCTCATTAAAGTTTGAGTGCTAAATAAACAATGCAGTAATTCAAATAATGTATCATTATTCGAAAAGTTCTATAAAGCATAACAGATTTTACTCCTAAGCGATTATTGGGACATATAGACTGTTGATGAAAAGAGGACATGATTGTCATTTGATTACATTTACTTCCTAAGAATGAATGAGGAAAGATATATAACACATTTATGTATGTAATTCTCGACAAAAAAGCTGCCCAAATAAAGATCCCGAGTCTAAGTCTTAGAGTAATCCCTACGTAATAAATGCCTATCAATTCACCAAACTCTGTTTATATGTATTATAAGAAGCAATATCATTCAGAAATGTCAACTAAGAAGAAGAAGCGAAAGTTACAGTAACATCTATCAACTCCGATCGATTCGCATCGATTGCTCGTTAAATAGATAATAAAGAAATTTCAGTGGAAATAGAAAAAAAAAAAAATAATGTACATTAAATTGAAATTCGCATAGAATTTAATAGCTTTTGCACCACTGTCGTGGCACACACTTAAACACCCGCACAGTTCGCACACTCCGGCGTTTACCTTGTTTGCCGGTACTCAGCGCTCGGCTACTCGGCGACGGTCGTCGCACGGCAGTCGGCTCTGGAGCAGTTGCTGTCGTCATCCGTGTAGCGAGGTTGTAACCCCGGATAATGTACTTAATGCATCTACATATTAATGTCGCCCTCTCCCCTGTCTCTGCCCCGCCACCTGCCCCGGCGAAAATCCTTACCGGCTAGTAACATGAATAGTATTTTCTATTACTCGGCCGTATTGTGGTCCCCCGTGTACGGGTCGTCCTTGCCCGGCTCGCCGTTGCCTTTGCGCTTTTTTTTTTCTGGTTTTCTGTTGTTTTTATTGCACAGGCGACCGGCTCACGAGTCGCCCACCCGCCTCTGGCACCCTCTTTGCTACGTCGCGGTACGGTCCACGATTACACTTGTTCCATCACCGTGGCCGTGCGTGCGCCGTAAGCTAAATGAGCAGGGGATGCAGCTACCTGTGCGTGTGTGTGTGTGTGTTTGTGTGTGCGAGAGTCCCGGTTATATTGATATGTCTCCCAGTAGAGCTCGCAAAACAGCCGGTAGCGCAGTTAAGCTGGGACCGCAATGTGTAAAAAATTACGAGCTACATTGAAAATAAAATAAAAGAGAGGGGAAAAAAACGAAAAGAAAACAAAGAAACGAATGCGAATGCGAATGCGACTGCGAAGCGCACGGCCTGTCACTCGAGACAGACACCGGGTGGGGTTACCTGCGCCTCGACTTGGCTTTGGCTTTGGCACACATCGCAAGTGCCGCTCTAATTTGTTAACCCTGAAACTAATTTGTGCGGATGCGTCTAGCTGGCATTTCCCTAACCACCTTGGGAGCGCCTTTTTAATCGGATAATTCCATATTTTTATTCCTTTGTAGGCATTTAATGAGTCTTCTACTCTAGGTTTAGTTGAAGTTGCAGTAATACTTTGTTAGCAAGTGACTAAAGCTTAGATTCTCGTTCAAGATTACGAAAAGGTTATGGCTATTTAGACCTTAAAGCAATTCTAAATGATTTTTATAAGCGCTCAGAATGGGGTGATACAAGTATATTAAGATGATATAAGAATTACCTTTTATGATATTTCCGAATGGAGTTCTAGGACTGGAAAGTTCGGCTGAACTGGAATAAACAGCTAAAGCCTTAATGGAGACATTTAAGATCTTCGGTCTAGTTATAGTTTCTTATTACCTGTAACCTTCCCTCTATAGGCTAGCCAAGATTTACCAAACACTTACATTGCCGCGAAACTCATCTTCGCTTGAACTCGCTATGCAAGTGCATTGAACAGGTGAACCAGCTTGCGAAGCTCACGAAATTGAAGCACGGTGCGCATATGTCCTGGGAATAGTCCTGACAGTGAAAAAAAAACACAAAACCTGAAGAGAGAGAAAAAAAATTGTGCGGCTGCTGCGAGTGCGAAAGGTAGAAGGTAAAAGGTAAAAAGTAAAAGTGGATAAGGACACGTACTGCTGTGGTCCTTCGTCCTCGACGTTATAAAAATAAAATAAAATCTATTACGTGGCAAACCACCCCCCACATTTATGTGGCAATTTGTTCTAGCTTGATTGTGTGTGTGTGTGTGTGTGTGTGTGTGTGTGTGTGTGTGTCTGTGTCAACGCAGCCAAAAAGTAAAGTGTATCATTTTCCCATTTGGCGGCGAATGCGACCCCTTTTCTAGTTCACGTTGCGAACACTTCTCGCACTTTGTCTCAATTCCCAACTGTCAAGTTTCCTCCACTACCCTCACTACTCCTCCTCCAGCCCCCTTCGAGTAGAATTTATGAAGATTTGTGGGCTGAGTGCGATACGTGTTAGAGGGTTGCCAGCCACGCCCCGTCGGTTAGAGAACGCCCTAGTGCACTTGTTTTGATTTGTTTGGAATAATAACAGATGCTTACCGTTCATATTATTCATTGTTCAAATTATTAACGCTTGACAATAAAAACTGTATTTGATCAGCACTCGAGCAGGCAGACCGTCGCAGAATACCCTGTACGACGAAGACAGCGGCCGGGCAAATTGCAACTTGTGCAAATATTTATGTACATTGAAAATTACTCATTTGTGTTACACCAATTAATTTCAACAAACAGCAACAGCAACAGCAACAGCAACAGCAACAGCAACAGCAGCAGCAGCAACGAGAGCGACATCCCAAACAGCAAACAGCAAACAGCAACAATAACAATGAGTGGACCATCCATCCATTTATAAGGAGCTACGTGCCATTGTTCTTGCTGTCCTACGTCGCTCTCGTCCGCACTGGTTAAACAAATGGAAAATGAGGTCTTTTGTTACCTAAAATAAACGATGTTTGCTTGCCCTCTGTTCGGACCTCACCCCAACAACAGGGCAAACCCCAAGCCCATGCCGCAGCCAGTCTAGTGTGCAGGTGCTCGAAATGGGGAGACGCCTCACTGATTATTAGCTCGAATGCATTTGATTTTCGGTTTTTGCTTTCGCAAATTGCACCACACAAATTGCCACTTCAACTTTTTGTTTACATTGCAATTTTTCAACGCTCACCCCTAATGCGCCAACCCCTAACAAATTGCAGCTAATTTGACAAAACTAAGCCCCAAATGAACTTGCTGTTGATTAGCGCCAGCTTAAAGCCAGCTGGCTTAAAGGTCCCGAACGCCACATTCAAAAACTGAAATAGTTTTAGTCTGAGAGATTCGCAGAGCAGAAAAAACCTAATTGAAAGTGGAATAATAAATGTTAAAATATAGTAAATAATAAAGCTTTCAATTGGCTGAAACTGAAGATATGTTTATGGTATCAAGCGTCGATTAGAGTCTAAATATGAGAGAGGGATATAGAGATAAAGAGAGAGGGAGTTAGAGAGAGAGCGAGAGAGAGAGAGAGAGAGAGAGTCACGGAACAATATGGAATATATATATTCAATAGATAGAACAACAGCAGAAAAAGAAAACTCGGGAGAGAGAGAGAGAGAGAGAGAGAGAGCTATCGACATTTTAAAATAATTAAAGAGAGAAAAGGAGAGGAAATAGTGAATCAAATGAAACGAAACGGACAAGAAGGAGAAATAGCATGTAAACGATAATGCAAGAGAGAGGTGAAAAGAAAGAGAAATAATATGAGTAGATAGGAAAAGGATAGACGTTGCAAAAGAGAAAGAAAAACACAACAAAAAGAGAAAAATAGATAAAAAGAACGGTGTGAAAGAGATAGAAAGAGATAGAGAGAGAGATAGATTGTCAGACTGTAGAGAAGTAACAGAGAGCAGAAGATGTAGGCGAGAAAGAGAGACACAATATTTGACAGCCAAAAAGAGCAAAAAGAACGAGAAGAAGGGAAGAGCGAGATAGATAGATAAAATGAAAGGTGTGTGTGAGAGAAAGAGATTGAAGATGTAAAAAAGAAGAATGTAAAAAAGGAAATAAAATGAAGGATAAATATAGATAACAAGAACTGGAAGAGAGAAATTTAAAAATCTTGACAAAAACAGAACTTTAAAGGGAAAGACAGAGAGAGAGAGAGAGAGAGAGAGGGAGAGAGAGAAAGAGAGAGAGAGAGAGAGAAGTAAATAAAAAGATATAAGAAAGATACAAAATATTTGTTCAGCTAAAAAGAAAGACAGAATGAGATACAATTATAGACGGAATAATAGTTATAATAAAGCAATATACAGGGAAGTATAACCGTAGAGAGAGAACAAAATAAGAAATAAATATATACAAAGAAATAGAAGCATAGGAGAAGAATAAAAGTATGCGTTGGAATGAAACATTTTATACTGTTCCTTTCCATGGCAGACTTCTCCTCTGGATAGCATAGAGTGATGTGGCGTGAAATAGGGGAAGAAAAGAAATACTACGATGGGAAAAGAAATACTACGATTTGAACAAAAAAACTCACATGAATTAGAATTAATATTAAAAGACATGGGGTTGATTGTTATGCCCCATAACGAGTTGAAATTAGTCAGGATGTTGCTTAGATGTCAATTATCTAAGCATTTTTTTTTTTCGATCAACTAGGTTTGAAATTTCATTTTGGGGGGTTCCGAAAAAAAATCCACAAAAACCAAATAAAAAAGAAGAAAAATAAAACTTCGTCTCGATCTCAGTTCAAATTCTAAATTTACAAAGACTGTAAGCTGTTCGGACACCCATTGGCATTAAAGTTATCGGTGAATCAAAACATATATATCTTGAATAAAAGGACTCGATCAGACGGATTGCAGCGCTGAATGGAAGTAAATACCATTTATACTCATATTTTTTAGTAAATCCAAGTTTTAAGGTGTAGTATCTGATATATTAAAAGATCGTCCCGACGGCGTCCCAAGCGATTAACCGCGAGCCGCAAATCGGCAATCCCGGCCACAAGCCAGCCGACATGGCCGAGGTACTAAATCTGGACAATATTATTGCCAGGCTACTGGAGGTGCGAACAGCTCGACCCGGAAAGAATGTGCAACTGAATGAGACGGAGATACGAGGTCTTTGCCTAAAGTCGCGCGAGATTTTCCTCGCGCAGCCCATTTTGCTTGAACTGGAGGCACCACTCAAGATATGCGGGGATATACACGGTCAGTACTACGATCTGTTGCGTCTGTTCGAGTACGGCGGCTATCCGCCAGAGTCTAACTATTTATTTCTTGGCGACTATGTTGATCGCGGTAAGCAATCGCTGGAGACAATCTGCCTTCTACTCGCTTACAAGATCAAGTACTCGGAGAACTTCTTTCTACTCCGAGGCAACCATGAATGCGCTTCAATCAATCGAATCTATGGCTTCTACGACGAGTGCAAGCGCCGCTATAGCATTAAATTGTGGAAGACATTCACGGACTGCTTCAACTGTTTGCCCGTTGTCGCCATTGTGGACGAGAAGATCTTTTGCTGCCATGGCGGACTGAGTCCGGATCTGACATCCATGGAGCAGATCAAGCGCATTATGCGGCCCACTGATGTTCCCGATCAGGGGCTGCTGTGCGATCTGCTGTGGTCCGATCCGGACAAGGACACCATTGGCTGGGGCGAAAACGATCGAGGCGTTAGCTTCACATTTGGTGCCGAGGTGGTTGGCAAATTTCTGCAAAAGCACGACCTCGACCTGATCTGTCGGGCCCATCAGGTGGTCGAGGATGGCTACGAGTTCTTTGCCAAACGCCAGCTGGTCACCCTCTTCTCGGCGCCAAACTATTGCGGCGAATTTGACAATGCAGGCGCCATGATGTCCGTCGACGAGACATTAATGTGCTCCTTCCAAATCCTGAAGCCCGTCGAGAAGCGTAAGAAATAATAATACGGCCGACGTCTTAACTGTTTCAGCTGCGAATTGTTAGCCTGTATCCAAAATGATTGTATCCAATCACAACAACACACACATACATAGCCAGAACTGTTTTAAAACATGGCGAATGCAGCAACGACTGCATTTGCTGGCCTGACAGCACCCGAAATATATGCCTGTCTTTATTTTGCAATTTCTTATTGAAATTCATACGCAATTGCTTTTTTATTTCCACTGACTGCTCCAACTTAAAAGAATGAAAATGTTACAGTATGAATACATATACATACCATGTCTTTCAATTTCCGATTTGATCTTACATTCTAAATTTTCTAAATTTTTGGCTTACAATTGTTGCATTATGGGTTTATATGAATATATTATAATATATGAATATACATATATAAGAATATGAATAAATATATCGATATATGAATATTGTGTTTCAATTTCTTCTCTCTTAAATATCATTACCATGAGCGTTTAGCATAGCTAACTAAAACATATTCGTTACGAGTTTCTTCCTCGTTACAATTAACTTATGAACTAATCCAATATACTTAGCTCTCACTTAATTGTAATGTTTAATACCCAAATATTCTTAAGCATATGTTTGATGAAAACCCCCCATTAACGGGTATTCCGAAACGCCGTTAACTACATACGTGTGCGGGCCCAGTCAATAATAATAATATCAGCTGTCTGCATCGAAAACAGTCTGCGCCATAACAAATTAACAAAATGCTAAAAAATTAATGAACAATAACAAAGCACACGGTGAGACGCAAAAACAAAACAAAATGAATCAAAAAAAAAAAAAAAAAAAAAAAAATGGCGAAGAAGACGACGTAGAAGAAGGAGATACAAACAAACGGCAAATGAAAAGCCGGCAGCACTGGCAATGGCGCCAAAAACGCTTTATTATGCCAAAAGCGAGAATTAACAAATATAAAAATGAAAGCAAAACGAAGCAGAAAAAAAGTGCAGAGAGAAGAGGGCGACAACAACAAATTACATTATATGTAATGAGGTCATTTGCGCGTAAACAATCAGACAGACAGGCACAGACAAATGGCCAGTGGAAGAGCAAGCGAGAGAACTGAACTAATATTCAGTTGGCCAACATGAGAGAGCGAGAGAGAGAGAGAGAGAGAGGGAGAGCGCGCGCACTAGGCTCTCACATGTTTATCAACAAACTGGCAAATAAATAAATTATGTTGGCAAAGTCGTTAATAAATAATGAAGCAAAGCGCGCAACCCAACATACGGGAAGCAGAAAAAAACCAAGACAAAAACAAAAGCATGCCAAAAAGAAAAAAAAAAGCAAGAACGACAACAACAAAACTGCACAGCACAAGACAAAAGAAAAATGGCGGCGCACTGAACGAAACAACAGAACGAAACAGCAGCAAAGACATGTGTGAGTGCGAGTGAGAGAGCAGCTACTGCATGCGTGATTTAATATTTCAGTGTGTGTGTATGCTTGAGCTTAGGCCGTTCAATTGCAGTACTTTCTGCTTCTTCTGCTCACTTTTTTTTTGCCATTGCCAAAACTGAATTTGTTTTGCCTTTTGATTATGCATTGCCGTTGGCGAGCAGTGCAGCAAACTAGTTACATACATATATGTACATACATATACAAATGTATGTGCATACAGCTAAACGCCACACCCACACCGGACAGCCATCTCGCTCTGGCCTACGCAGCTATTGTCATTTGATTGCTCATCATTGGCGCCTTGCACAGCTGTTTAGCTGTTCGTTCGGATGACGGCAGCGCCATCTAGCTCTCGAGAGTCGCATAGCGCATATATTTTGTGTTGCATAATTTTATTAATTACAAATTATGCGCTTAATGAAATGAGGCAACACACTGGGCACTGGCAGCCTCAGCGGCTGGCAGCGACGCCAACGTCAACAACGAACGACAGGCAGCGCCGTCGCATCGGCTGCTTTCGTGGGCACTGCCCAAATAAATTTTGCATAAGCCTCAGCCAACCACAATGCAGCAGTAGCAGCAGCAGCAGCAGCAGCAGTAGCACCAGCAGTAGTAGCAGCAGCAGCAATAGCCACCGTCGCAGCAGCTGTCACAGCCGCAGTCGTCGTCCGTCCCCTCCACCCATTCCAAAGTCACCAGCCCATAGGTCAACATACACACATACACACACAGCTCACATGCTCTCTCGGCGCAGGGTGGTTGCGCAGTGTCGCAACAGAGATAGCAATAGCAAGCAGCAGCGCAGCAGCAACCTACACAGCAGCGCAGCCAACGTGTGAGTGCGAGCGAGCGCGCGTCAGGCAGCCAGCCAGCGAGAGCGCCAAGGGTGCAAACCAATAACAGTCAGACTAATTTTGGGATTGGTTTATAATTGAAGAGTTTGCCATTGTGTTTGCTCGGGCAGCAGGCAGCACAGACAGTGGCCACCTCTTGTAGTTTCTTTTTTTTTTTTTATTACTATAGCATGCCTGTCTGCCTCTGCTTTAATACTACATACTCTCTTGCTCTTGCTCTTGCTCTTGCTCTTGCTCTCTCTCTCACACACACACACACTCACTGGCTCTCTCTCCACTGACGTCTCTTATATACTGAGGCTCGCAAGCGGAGCTGCGCTGCGGCGTCGGCTGCTGTCTTATTGTTTTTCGTAGGCCTCCCCCATGCGCCTGCTTATCATTTTAGAGTTTTACATAATTGGCACAGAGCACACACACACACACACACACGCACACTCAGACACCAAGTATATGTATATGTATATATCTATGTATTTATACCCGCTGTACGTGTCCACGTTTTATGTCCATTTCTAAGCGTCGCTTGAGGGGGCGTGGTATGTTTCTAGAAACATACACGCACACACACACACACATAGAGGTCACACATACATAGCTCTCGCTAGTTTTCGGCATTCAAAAAAGATAAATAAATATGAGTGCCCCACCCAGCGCGGTGGGGCGGACAGCGGCGGCCAGGCTATTGCCGCTTTGTTGTTGCATACTTTTCAGCTGTAATCAGTTTAAATGCTTAACAAAGCAACAAAACACACACACACACACACAGACACAAAAAATGGTCAGATGGTATGTGTGTAAGCCTGTGAGCTAAAGAGCCGCAACGAGCACGAGCAAGCAGGCGTTCCAACGAGAACGAGCGAGAGAGAGAGAGAGTGAGAGAGAGCGCGTGAGTGTGAGTGTTAGTTGGAGCAAGCGAGCAGCAGCTCATTGTGCCATTAGAGCAAAACGAGGCAATGCGCGAATGCGAACGAACAAATGTGCGAGAGAGAGAGCGCGATACAACAAACAGCAATGGCTGCCTCCCATGCTTTTTAGTTGCTATTCATATTTGTTTTAATAATTGAACAATTCTATAAATATTTGATGCATAGACAAAAGAGTTGTGCGCCATGTCCCTTGTCCGTATGCCTGTCTCTTCACTCTTCCCCCCCCCCTCTCTCTCCCTCTCTCTTGCGCTGTCTCTGCGTGCGCTTGCCTCGTCCCGCTGCCCTCGATGGGTGTCTCATTCAGTTAAGACCCTTTCAAAACTTTTGCCTTCGTCTGTATGTGTGTCTGTGTGTGTGTGCGCCTCATCTCTAGTTCAATTAAAGCTACATGACACAAAAGATTTCGTAACAAGTGCCCGCTCTTCCTCCTGCTGAGTCCTGCTGCTGCCCAAAAAAGTTGCGCCAGTTTTTCAACTTGAGTTTCGCTCAAGTTTCAAATTATTTTTATTTTCTTTTTCCATCATTGTTGCTGCTGTTGTTGTTGCTGTTGCTGTTGCTGTTGCTATAAGGCTAAAGGGGTTTCTCCCTGGACTTTAATTAGAAACAAGCCGTTGTCCGCACACGCACACCCACACACACACAGACATACAGAGAGCCATTTTAATACATAAAGTTTAGAACTTTAAATGCCATTTTTATGTTAGCCACCCAAAGACTTAATTATTAAGACACATTTCGCAGGCTTATGCTTTAGCCATTTATTTGAATGGGCCATAAGCTGTGTAGCTGCATAACTGTCTTAGGCATTGACGCCTCCAACCGGGCTGGACCTGAGCCTGGTCAACTTGTATCTATCAATTTTAGCTCAACTGCATTGATTGACATCCAGATTAAGCTCTGTGAGACCTGTCGATTTAATATCAGTCTCCCTCGCCCGCTCTCCCTTTCACGCTCTCTCTCTCTCTCTCTCTCTCTCTCTCTCTCTCTCTCTCTCTTCCCCTTGCGCTGTCTCTCAAAATTTTTATGCAAATAAAACTGAGATTATGATTGAATGCTGAAATTTGTTTTAGGCACATTTTTAATATTTAATTTATGTGTTAAGCACGCATTGTTTAAATGCATGTCAACTAAAATGCTAGACGTTACAGATACCCTGGAATTGATGCATATGATATGCCTGAACAGCAGGCTCTCTTCCATGCTCAGTAAGTCTAACAAAGGAGCGATATATAATTAATTGAAAATTAATATAGTGACATTGGAATGGATTTATAGATTAGAAATTTTAAATTGATTAATATATACATATATATACATAAACAATAAATAAATATAACTCAATAAACCTAAGTAAAAGTCTTGAAGTTAATTTAATTCATCAATAAATACATATATATATATATATATATATATATATATATATATATATATATATATATATATATATATATATACATATATAATAGACGATGTATGTATTATCAACTTTCTACAGGATATCTTAGTTCCTAGCGACCTTAGGTATAAAGCTTGATTGGGAGTTACTCAGTTATACAGTATATATAAACGAAAAATATACACAGCTAAATTCTATTGATCTCTCGTAATCTTTGTATTTCAAACACTTTTACTTACCGAATCTCTTAAACTCTCTTTCGATCCCTTTGCAGATGCACCATTCGATGGATCAACTGGACATGCTGGATCCGACGGGCTCGATGACAACGTTAGCCCCCATATCGGAATCACCTTTAACGCCCACACATCAGCACCTGCACGGTTCCTATCACAGTATGAATCACATGATGAGCCACCACCATCCGGGCACGTTAAGTGGCCATACGGCGGGTAAGTGCGCACGCATTGCAATCCCAGAGATATCTCTAACTATATATCTTGTCTATATACTGTGCCACTCAATAGGGCACCATGGACACTCAGCGGTACATCATCCTGTCATAACGGCGGCCGTTGCAGCCGCTGGCCTGCATCCCGACACAGACACCGATCCGCGCGAACTGGAAGCGTTTGCGGAGCGATTCAAGCAGCGACGCATTAAGCTGGGTAAGTGTGATAAGAGATTAACAATATAGATTGATATAGATAGATACTGATAGATAGATAGGTAGCTTGGATATATATAAATTGATATATATTTATAAATCTCTTTAACTAAACAATAGTCAGAATTAGAAATACAATATATATTGCATACATTTTAGGGCTTCGACTTCTTAAAATGAATTATTGTCAAGTTATAGACAATACTAACACAATCCCTGATCAAATATTGATAATTAAATAAAATATGTAGACTATATATAGTTCAAGATAAATGATTTGTCAATCAATCCCTAATTAATCAATCATAATGTAATCAATCAATCCATCTTTAGATTTAACCTTTTTTCTTAAAAGACATTTCTTTAGCTTGATATAAAACGTGAACCAAGTACCATGTGAATAAGAAAGAAATAAATATTGAAGTATAAAAGTCAAGTATTAATACATGAAAAAGAGCTGAAGCTTCATCTAGAAATGAAACTGAATCTGGATGTCAATAAAAATAGGATTGAGGAAATTTCATTTAAAAATTAATGATGTGGCTCAATGTGGGCATAGATATAGATAGGAAAGGATTTCAACTGAATAGAATCAGACTAATAAGTAAACTGGGACAGAAGGGGTATAAGACAGAATAGAAATGAAATAAGAGAAGAGCCTGATCTAAGAAAAGCTTTGGAAAGCAGCAGAACAAGTTTTATCATGAATAGAACTCTAAACAACTTTGCCTAGAAAATAGCTAAGGGAATAAATAGCTACATTAAACTCTGTATTATAAATTACATGTTGAGTTAAGCACTTTAAAATACATTAGCAAACACTCAATATAGTTTTATGTACACATACAAGAAACAGTGTTGTAAAGTGTTTTTTTTTTTTTTGTTCTGCTACGGTTTCATCTTCGCACAGGTGTCACACAGGCGGATGTGGGCAAAGCGTTGGCCAATCTCAAGTTACCTGGTGTCGGAGCGCTGTCGCAGAGCACAATCTGCCGCTTCGAGAGCCTAACGCTGTCCCACAACAATATGATCGCGCTTAAGCCCATATTGCAAGCGTGGCTGGAGGAAGCAGAGGCGCAGGCGAAAAACAAGCGACGGGATCCGGATGCGCCCAGTGTGCTGCCGGCGGGCGAAAAGAAAAGGTAGAAAGTGTTTTGATTACCAACGGTAATAATACCCAGTAAACCCAGTGCCACAGCCATATACCACACCCACACTACCACCCACCCACCCACTCACACACACACACACACACCCATACACCTTTGCAACCACCAACAGCCCACAGAATTGGCAGTGCGTTTAATTTGGCAACCAGAAAAAAAATAACCCAAGGCAAAATAATTTTGTTTTTTTTTTTATTTCAATGAGAACAAAATTTATGAAAATTCCAATCAAGATCTGAAAAAAAAGAGAAAAAAAAAAAAAAAAAAAAAAAAAAAAACAACATGAAACTCTGTAGCTCAGTCATATATATTCCAAAGTTAGGGCCCATTTCTAAAGTAATCTATATCGAGTCTTTTTTCAAGAAAAAGGACTTCCATTGCGGCACCTGAAAAGCGTTCCCTGGAAGCCTACTTCGCCGTCCAGCCGAGGCCGTCCGGTGAGAAAATCGCTGCCATTGCCGAAAAGCTGGATTTGAAGAAAAACGTGGTGCGCGTCTGGTTCTGCAATCAACGCCAAAAACAAAAACGTATGAAATTTGCCGCTCAACAACACTGACAATCAAATAATACAGCCACACAATTAGGTATAGTTAGTAGTGTAACACCATCAATGACGGGACACGGCTCAGCGGGATTCGGATACTGATAGTCATTTATGACGGCAGCAGCAGCAGCAGCAACAGCAACAGCAACAGCAGCAGCAGCAGCAGCAGCGACAGCAGCAGCAACAGCAGCAACAGCAACAGCAACAGCAGCAACAGCAGCAGCAGCAGCGACATCTTCACCATATTCTTCTTCTTCTTCTACCTCTTCTTCTTCTTCTTCTTCTACTTCTTCTACTTCTCCAACAACAACTACTACGCTACCCATAATGGGCGACTATTATTTTTAGTAATTCGGATACGGATGCCGATTCGGATTAGGATTAGGAATCGATTCAATTGGATGACGTTTGGCCGACAAAAAAAACTACTACAGCAACAACAACAACTTGATTTCACTTTTATTTTACAGTACACACACAGAGACACACACGCACACACATAGTCAAACACCCACACACACACACACACACAGCTGAATGCGATAAAAATTAATCCAAAAACAAAATGTAAACAAGAAGAAGAACTACCAAGAATTTTTTAGGAACGAATAATGAAACAATGGACCAACATATCAAATGCAATAATTTATTGAATTGTATAGGAGAAAAAGGTGGGTAACAAAAACAAAAGAAAACATAAAAAACAAAAAACAAAAAACTAATCCTTAGCTTTCGGCATAGCCCGACTGCACAATACTCTATTCTCATTCAGTAACAGTAAAAGCTCTCCGTAACACTCAAAAAATTCTAGTCTAAAATTTGATATTAAGTTTTTTAAATTTCAGTAAAATTTTTTAAGTTTCATGAATCTTAAAAAGTATTATTTTAACTTTTTTAATATGAAAATTTTGTAGTGAAATTTTAAATGTTTTTATTGAATTTTATTATTATTTAATTTCACATTATTCTTGTAATCGAAATTTAATTTTCATTATATACGTTTAAAAAAATCTTATTGCAATATTCAAGATTTTTTATGGCATTTAAATTTAAAAGTATGAATGGATATTTATTAGCGTTTAATTAAAATTTCAAATTTTTATTGATTTTTCTGAATTTATTAAAATATCACATATTTAATTTTTTTTAAATATATATTTTATAGTTTTTTATAATCTAATTATAATTTTTAGATTTTATTTCTGAGTTTTCTACTTTTCTTTAATTTAAATTTTGTTTGAATTTTTTATGTGTGGAAATTTTTTATTTAAGGAAATTGTTTGAAAATTGTATTTCAATAATTTTTAATTAATTAAGATTATATATATGTTTAAGCTCTAACATCAACTAACATAGATTCAAAAGACACTTAGACTATATGCTAATAATATAAACAACTAATATGCCCTTTTTACCTTTGGGAACAGAGTATGATACATACACACAGCTTGGACAGCACTTGTTGGGTATATTCGACTAGTAGCGACCCCCGTATGCCCGTTCAATCTACAACAATGCACACAACTAAACTTTGTATTGACTCTTAATGCCCTATCTATCAAGTACTGCTGCGTGGAAAGAGAGGGAGTTAAAGAGAGCGAGAGAGGGACTTAGAGAGAAAAGGATAGAGATGTGGAGGCAGACAGAGTGTACCATAGTAAAAATGTAATTCTTACCAAGATAACAAAGACATTAGTGGCTAAAATTATTTAAGATCTACGTTATTTCCCATAAAATATATATCTATATAGTATAGTGATCCGACTTAGATACCATTATAAAATATATGATTTCTTGTTACTGTAACAGAATATAGATAGTATTAGCATTTACCATTTCATTTACAGGGTATACAAACTGAGGGCATAATAAAATAATAAAAAAAAATCAATTTCTTTACTCTAATTAGTGATAAATCTGCCCAGTGTAGAGCATTCCCTGTTTGTATTGCACACATGCTCTCACCTTGCCATTGCGTAATACGTTGCGTATACGCCCCGCCCCGTCCCGACACATTGAAGTTAGATCAGGTTTCTCAGGTTTATTTTCGTTTTTTTCCACTGTTTAGCGCTGTTTCATCTCTGAACTTAACTATTAAGTTAATGCCATTGCCCTTTGATGTGCCCTACTAATCAATTCATTTCAAAATCTATATATTTCAGATTTAAAAGTAACCAAAAAAAAAATTAAAAAAAAAAAAAAACAAAAAATTAAAAAAAAATTAATTAAATGCCAAAAAGAAGTTTATACCATTTACACAGGGCAACAAGCAAAAGTCCCCATGTAGATGTTACTACACACAGACACACACACAGACACAAACACATTATGAGACCAAAAAAACTCCATGAAATTGCTTCAAGTGATCCGATAATAAGAATTGCGCTCTATTAAAAAAAAAAAAAAGATTAAAACTAAGCTGAATACTGGATAAACTACAACTAAACACACACACTCACGCATATACAGAGTTATATAAGCCCATGTCTATGTATATGTACATATATATACATATATAGCCGTGATTCGATTGTAAATACCGCTGAACTAACTTTCTTATCGATAAGATCGTTCTTTGCTAGCTTCAACAATAACAACAATATTAACAAGAACAACAAAAACCGTAGATGCTATAGCTAGACTTTTAATCCACACATACCGAATCCGAAAACCCGAAAACCCGAACCCGAACCCGAACCCGAACCAGAGCCGGATCCAGAAACTCCTAGCAGCAAAATTTCTTGATGCTTCCTTCAGTGCGTTATAGAATTTAGTTGTAATTTTTTGTGTTTTGTTTTTTGTTATTTATTTATTAATTGATGAATTTATATTGCATTAGGCACATAATTAACCTTAGCACACACACATACACACATGAACACAGCAAACGCGAATTTTTTTTCCTAAATTTAAGTAAACAAATGCAAAACGAAAAACAAAAAAAAAAGGTGAGAAAAAAATGTTAGCAACAACTGAAAATATTGCAACGAATTTAAACAGTTGCCAAACTAAACTAACGAAAATACAAACAAACAAAAAATACCAAAAAAAAAAATTATAATAATTATTATAATAATAATAGTTAAGTTAAAAAAACAAGAACATTGATTAATAATAACTAAAAGAAAAAACTAACTCTAGCCATATATATATAATATATTATAAAGAATTTTAAAAAATATATTATATATATATACATATTTTTTTTTGTTTTTTTTTTTTTAATTTAGCACATTTCATAGTTTTAACTAGACTTGTACATATGCAAAAATGAGAATAATAAACTATATAGTATATATACTATATATATATATATATATACTATGGTATTTAGTATAAAGCAAGTGGACAGAGACGAAAAGAATCGGCGCAAAAGAAAAACATCAATAATAATTTTAACATAAAAAATAGTTTTGTATCGAAAAAAAAAATAACGAATATGAAAAGAAGATTAAAAATTTAAAAAATAAATAAATAAAAATACAAAAACAAATATTGCCGACAAACTAGTGCATAAACCAAACAATTTTTTTCAAGCGCATAATAATAATTATAATTACAAAAATAATGAAAATAAAATAAAAAAAACCAAAAAAAATGTAATAATAAATTGATATTAAAAAAAGGAAACAAAAAACAAAAAAAAATATACACTCATAACTACATTTAAATTTAATTTTAGTAGTTTCTAGACACAAAATATTGTAGCATGAAAATCAATTGAGACGCACGATCGTCAGGCGATAAGTAAATAAAATGCGGCTAAATAAGCTAAAACTCAAATATACAACAACAAATACAAAACGAAAAAACATTAAAAAATACGAGACAAAAAAAAACAATCTAAAAAATAATAAACCCAAAACAAAAAAGAAATATTTTAATTTTGTACAGCATACGTGAAAGATCTTTGAGAAATAAAAATGAATTAATTCTAATGCCAGCTAGAGGACTTTCAGCGCAAACGGTTATCAGCGTCTATCGATCATGGAGTGTTATCGATCAATTTAAGAAAATGGCTTGGACTCCTAGTTAACTCAATAAAACTGAAAACTTTGCTACTAATAACTAAATATGTCTATGGAAAAGAAAAAACATTCGTGGTTAGATCTACTGGTCTGAGCTCTCTTTTGGTTCATATCATTACAGAATATAGAGAATATATGTATATATAGAGGTAATTGAATCGAATACGATTTTTGTTAACAAGTGCAAATTTGACAGTCGGGCGTATCATACTGCGTAATGCTCGTTCACGGCCCAGAAGCAGTTAGATTTCTTTCAAAAATTTGTACTTTCTGATTTGCAACTTTCTCTAAGGTCATTTATTTTTAAGGCCTTCATATATGGATCTTCAAATAAACATCTTTCACTCTTACAACTTTGAGAGAAAAAAAACTGAGAGAGCATCCGATTGCATTGGTTTCATCAACGAGTTCGTTTTCTTTCTTTTGCTCTGATTTTCCCGATCGTTCTGTTGAGTTTTATGAAGCTAAACGTCTTTTGTATTGGTATCTATGCAAGAGTTCTGTTCGATAAGCACATCAATTGCATACATGAGTGGGAGGCAGAGCCAATGGCAGATTCAGAAACAAAAGCGGAGAGAAATACTGAGTCTGAGCCAAAACCAGAGCCAGAGTAAGAACAGAAACTGATGAAAAACCCGATTCTGAGTCTGTCTATGCATGTGTGTGCGAAAGTGAAGATCGTTTGCATAGACTCCATGACTTATCTGCTCACTTAGTACGAACGTTAATCGTATCGCTCTCTAAACGATGTTCGGGAAAAGAACACGAAATCAAGCGAAAACTAAAACGAAAAGAACCGAAGGCTCTTGCTCAGAGCGAGAGCAGAACGTGAAAGTTCAAACGGTTAATGGTTACATATTGGCGAGTTATGATATTTATTTACTATACTATAATATATATTTACTATATATTCGATTATCTCTCATGCTTAGTCACTAGGCAGGCACACAGCAAAGCGGACATTGCACTAAGCGGGAACGTTTTCTTGATTCAGTTACTACCCGGAGAGACCCGGATCAACCCCATCCCAGACATATATTTATATGTACATATGTGCATATACCTATATAGCAAAATAAGTATACTAGCATTCAGTTCTCATTATATGGTCTGAAAATTTTTAACTGTTTAAGATGAATGTATTTAAATATATTCAGAACTCTATTATCTAAATTTCATCGTAATAAATATCTATATATACATGTCTAATCAAAGCTCTACGACCACAACTATTGTCGGCCAAATGTGTACATGATGCTTGACCTAGAAGCTCTATATATTATAAGTACAAATATGATCCAGAAATTGCTCATGCTAGATACCAAACATAACTTTCGTCTACAAATTAGGTAGCTACAAAGCCAGGACTAAACAGCCGATATCAGCTAATCAACTATATATATATAGATAAACATTATGTTTAGGACCAGTTTTATAAATAGAGAATTAAAACTGCTCAGTTATGTATACAATAAGTATTTTAATATATACTTTTTCCTTGCCTAAAGACGGAGTCTAGGTAGATTTACCATTTGCTTGCACATACATATTAAATTTTATATTTATTTAATCGAATCTCATCAAATACAATTCTGTTATATTAAGCTCTCTAAGTATTCAGTAGTATTTACCTTACAAAATGAAAAAAAAATTGTGGTCTCTGTATATATGTTAAGGATATCGTGTTCATGAAAAGTTTATATTGTTTTATACCGTTTTGCCAGAGATCTGAACTACGCTCAGGGCTGCTACGTGACTTAGATATTGCACGATGAATGACTGTAAAACAGAATCTCATAGAGCTCTTAACACTTGGTAAGAGGATTAAGAATAGATAGACGAAATTTGGTTTTCTTTGTTGTGGTACATTAGGCGTTTATGAACAGCGTTTCATTGAGTGTTTCTTTTAGACATTGGCCAAGACATTTAGGGAACTTTTGTTTTTTTATATATATGTATATATATGAATATGTTAATATATAAATATATATAAATATATACATGTATGTACGTGTAAGGTATAAGTTTAGACCACTTTGTAGCGCCCCTTGTTGAACACATGATGGGCCGAGCTGAGCTTGAGCAGCTCCTCCTTGATGAGACGCGTTATCTCGCGCTTAGCCTTTTGCACGGCCAGCTCGCTGCAGCTCTCGATGGCCAAGTAAAGTTTGCGCTCGCCTTCGGGCGGATTCTTGCCCTGAGGCACATAGGTGCCGCGGACTGTCAGGCCCGCTTCCGAGTATTCGGAGATTTGGGCCAGTGCCTCTTTGGAGGTGACCTTCCAGCGTGCCTGCTGTGGAAAGTCATTAATCTCCAGCTCCTCCTCGTATTTGGTGAACGAGTTAGTGCTGGTGCCCATCAGCGCGGCCAGGCCATCGTCATCCTCCTTGGGCTGATAGTTGAGCTTGTTGTTTAGCTTGGCCGCCAGCTGCTCGACAACGGTGCGCGCCGTTAGCATTGGCTGTCCGGGTCCGACGCCTGCCTGACCCTTCATTATCGATTCGGTAGCCACCTGTGTCGCCTTCGTATCCAAATTGCGACTGCTGCTAATCTTAGAGGCCAAACGCTTCGCCAGCTCCAGCTTGTCTGAGCCCATGGCCGCAGAAGCAGCCATTTGTTGTTGTATCAGTTGTTGCTGCTGCTGTAGTTGTTGCTGCTGCTGCGGTGTGATGCCATGGGCCGTTGCGATGGTCGCATTGAGGGAATTCACAACAGCATTGGCCGTAGTCAACGTTGAGCCACCCACCGAGGTGTCCTTGACGGTGCGTTTGGCTGCAAAGATTTGCTCGATTTGCTGATCGATATCTTGTTCGATGTCCTCCTCATCATCGGAATCGGCCAGGCCAAGCGCAGCCTTCTGCAGTTTCTTGCTCTCTTTGACCGCATTGAATTCCTGCTCATCGAATTTGAAACCTTTGCCGCTGAAACCGCCGCCCGTATGCACCGTCTTGCCCTCTGCCTCCTGCGCAGCCTTATAATCGTTCCACAGAGTTTGCAAATCGGGCGGCACAGGAGTACCGGACAGATCCAGAGCGCGTATCACATCGCCAGCATAACGTGATTGCTCTGGCGTAATGAATGTATAGGCGCATCCCTTGTTGCCAGCTCGACCAGTGCGTCCACATCTGCAAGGATTAGGGAATAACAAATGATTATTGCTCGTGAGCGGGAATCTTGCTCGCGGGAATCTTACCTGTGCACATAGTCTTCATAATGATTAGGCACATCGTAATTAACAACCAGTATGAGATCCTTGACATCGAGGCCACGCGCTGCCACCGAGGTGGCAATCAGCAGACGCACCTTGCCCGACTTGAAGTCAATTATGGTGGAGTCTCGATCAAACTGATCGATGCCACCGTGCAGACTCATGCATGGATAGGATGCCTTCATTAGATCGCGCAGCAGAATGTCCGCATTCTCCTGCTTGTCGACGAAGACTATGATGCTGCCCGTCTCCTGGTAGACACCCAGCAGTTCCAGCAGCTTGAAGAACTTCGCCTCATCGTTCAGGATGACGACATGCTGTTCGACATCCTTGCAGACCACCGAGCGACCGCCAACGATTACCTCGACGGGCTTCTTAAGTATACGACGGGCGAGCGCCTCCATCTGGCGTGGGAATGTGGCACTAAACATGACCGTCTGTCGATCCGGACGCACATTGTCGATGATGCGCATCACCTGCGGCTCAAAGCCCATATCAAACATTCGATCCGCCTCATCCAGGACCACATAGGTGACCCGTCGCAAGTTCGTCACACGCCCCGAATTCGCAGCCAGCATATCAATCATGCGTCCGGGCGTACAGACAATTATCTCGGCGCCGCGTTTCAGCTCGGCAATCTGCTCAGAGATACCGGTGCCGCCATAAACGCAAACGGGTCGCAATCCAAGCGAACGGCTAAATTTACGTATATCCTTGCCAATCTGCATGCAGAGCTCGCGTGTCGGTGCCATTATAATCGCAATGGCACCGTCGCCATCCTCGAGCGTCGGCTGGTCGAGAATATGCCTAAACATTGGTAAAATGAATGCCAACGTCTTGCCACTGCCAGTTTTAGCAATACCTATCAGATCCCGACCAGACATTATCGCCGGTATCGCCTGGCACTGGATGGGCGTAGGTTTCTCAAAGCCCAGCTTACGCAGCACGTCCATCTCCTTCTTGCTGACGCCGCATTGGGCCCACGTCTTCAATTAAATCAGGATTTTGATTGCTTGATTAATTGAATGATTGATCGGCACTTACCTTGATCGGCTTGGGACAACCCTTGCCCTTAACCTGTATACCCTCGAGCTCGCTGCGATACTTTTCCACCTCGGAATTGGTCATCCGCGTCAGTTCGGGCACCTCCACGTAGAAATTCTTACGGAACGGCGCATAGCTGACAGAGGAATGATCGATCTTGGCCAATTCCTTGCGATGCTTCATGGCCAGATTGACAGCCGTGTCGCGTATATCCTCCAGTTCGTCCTCGCTGGAGTACTCCAGGCTATCCATATTCTGTTCAATTAGTTCGCCCTTCTTTACCGCCACTGTCTTCTTTTTGGCCACGCCCGTTAGGATGACAACGCCCTTGGACTTGACGGGACTAACAAAGTGATTGACTCGACGCATTTCTCGATTCACCTCCTGCATATATGCATCTAGTGGATCTACATCGTCCTCGGGCTCCGGGGCTGCCGCAACCGGCTCAACCTCCATAGGCGCTGGCGTCTCCACCTTGGGTGATTCAGATGCTGGAGTCACCTCAGCCGGCGGCTCTTCCACGTTGACTAGCTCCACATCAGACTCCTCTACAGCTGGTTCCGCTGTATCTACAGCATCAGTTGTTGTTGTACTGGCTGTTGGTGTTTCTACTGTGGGTGACTCTGTGGTTGTTGTGGTTTTTGCTGTAGTTTTTGATTTTGCAACTGGAGAGGTGAGCATTAGAACTTTGCTGAACGTGGGCCGCTTTAGCGGCGCAAACTTGGACTCGACCAGATCGTCGTCGAAATTCTTACGAATGCTGTGGAATTTGGATGGCGGCGAGTCGGGTTCCTTTTTGCCCACGTCCACGTCGATGACGGGCGCTGGATTGCTGTCATCTTCCTCGGATTCATCCTCGAGGCTCCACTTCTTGGCCGATTTGGTAACTGTGGGCGCTACTGGTACCTTCACATCCCGTTGAACCGCCTCGTGTTCACGCAGTTTGCGCTCGGCACGCCAACGCTCGATGCGTTCCCGTCGCTTAATCATCTCCAGTTCAAGGCGCCGCTGTTGCTCTTCCTTGTCAATTTCCTCCTCCTCCTCGTTGTCTGTTGAGCTGCTTGACGAACCGACGGGTATGACCAACGGAGCTGTTGATACGGCAGCGCGACGTGAGTCCATTTCACGTTGACGATCACGTTCACGCTCCCTGTCCCGCTCCCGCTCTCGTTCACGCTCGCGCTCCCGTTCACGCTCCTTATCCCGTTCCCGCTGGCGATCTCGTTCTCTATCCCTTTCGCGATCGCGCTCTCGCTCCCTCTCCTTATCCTTATCACGCTCACGGTCCAATTGGCGTCTGCAAAGCAAAGCATTAGAAGAAGCTCGTATATTGAGTTCTGTATATACTCACTTGTCCTTTTCGTAGTCCTTGGACCTGGAACGCTTACGTCGCTTATCGTCGCGACGTGTACCAAGACCACGTTCACTCTCCTTGTTCGGCTCCTTGGCTCGCTTACGGTCCTCCCGACCTCCTCTTGAACTGCTGCTCAGGCTGGCCCCATTGCGTGACGATTTCCCATTATCGTAGTCCCCACGACCGCTCCGACTTTCGTAGTGCTTGTCACGTTCCCGCTCCCGCTCCCGCTCCCTATCCCTATCTCTGTCTCTGTCGCGGTCCCGCTCTCGTTCTCGATCACGCCTGTTTTTATTTGATTAATTGATGTTTTCATTAGCATTTTGTTCACTTACCCAGAGTTCTTTGACATGGCCAACGACGCGCTTTATGCCTCTGTTGAGTTCTATAAAACGCCGGTGGCACTAACTGTATGAATGAAAGCCTTTGCTTAACCTAAATTAGTACACTGCGACAGGGAAAATATCGCAATTGATTTATGTCTGCGATTCGCGTAGGACTTTGGCGTTTTGTCAACGAATCTCTTAAATAAAAAAATTTATTGCTTAAATACCGCATATACAATTGTAATCGTTTGACCGTCAGGGCTGCACTGTAGCGTACTAGGGCTGAAAGACTTTTTGAAATATGTAACTTACATACCGCTTTGCTCTACTGTTCTGTCACAGACCTGTCTTAAACGGTTGTTAAATATTTTAAAAGCAAATTGAAGAAATAATTATTAATTAGATACTTGCTTTGCAAAAACTATTGTTTGAGCGGTAAAACTATGCTAGCATACTAGGGCTGCAAGCAAGGAATTGTAAACGGGACAGGGCAGCAAAAGCAATTAAAAATATATGTAAGGTACTTCAACTATGCATATAGATTTTTAAAATGTTAAAGTGATATTTGTAGCCCTGTGCGATAGGCACGATAGGTTTTATCGTTATCAGCTGTTGAATTTTGTTTTGCTAGACCATGCACGTGTAGTGCCGAAACAATTCAACTAAGATGCTCAATTAGTATATTCAAAGAATTAACAGCTAAAGAACAGGAAAAATTCAAGAACATATTTGGAAATCATGTTGCCAGCTATTGAAATAATTGTTGGCACCTACAGCGAATATCTATTGGGCTATCAGTTAACCGAGAAATGCAGAAAAAATGGCGAGAAGCACATCCAACTGAAGGCAACATTTGCGGACAAATCTCACGATGGCTCGATAAAGTCGCTGGCCGTGCACAAGCATTGGATGGCCAGCGGAGGCATCGATGATCGCATCTTTATCTATGATATGCGTCTACGCAAGCAAGCCCATGTCCTTAATCTGCACAGGGGAATTGTCAACACGCTGGTGTTCTCGCCAGATTCGACGCATTTGTTATCGGGTGGCATTGACGGACGCATGGTTGCCACTCGCCTAGCCAACTGGTCCACAGAAGGCGAATGGGCCAAGCCCCACAATGGCAAGGCTATCACACATATCGCCTGCCATCCGAGCAGCCGTTTGAGCATGTCGTTGGGTGCCGATCAAGTGCTCAACACCTGGAACTTGATCAAAGGCCGCATTGCATACAGAACAAATCTGAAGAGCAAGCGTGAATTGGGCAATGCTCCCGATTGCCTGACCTGGTCACCGGATGGCAACCTTTTCAGCATCGCCGGACCGCTCACTTTGGACATTTGGAGCATTGAGTCGGCAAGCGTGATACATCAAATCCCGCTGAAATCGAAGCCTATCTGTATCGCCTGGATGGATGAGCAGAACTGTGCTGTGGGTCTGGAGAATGGCGACATCTCATGGATATCCATAGATAAAGAGGAAACCCGTGCTGTAAGTTCAACTTTCTTCGATTCCTTTTCACTTGCATTTATGAATCCTCTTTGTTCTCTCCACAGTCTAAGCTGATAAAAGTGCACGACAACCGCGTTAAGGGAATTGCCTTCATGCATGACGTTCTGGTCACCATATCCAGGTAAATCATATAACATATAATTCGTAGTGACAAGGAACAGAATTTTTTTTTGCGAATTACAGAGGTTTTCGATTTACCGGGGTTTAAAATTAACCATAAACAAAATCAAGTTAATGAAAAATTAAGCTTTAAAAAAGCTTGTAATTTTGTATTGTTTCTTGTTCTTCATGATTTTGATTCATTTGTGCTTACCAAGCTTATGAAATGATCAATTGCATTATTCAGAACATTATGATATGAAAAAAAAATAACGTGTTATTAGAACGTTTGCTTGACATTTTTTACGAATCGGGTTCACGCTTCAAATAAAATGAGCAAACTAATGTAAATCCAATGGGAGAACAACGAAATTTCGCACATGAAGCGACAAAAAGCCGTCATGCATAATAGTCTGCGAGACCTAACGGTAGTTTTAATTGCAGCAAAATCAAGAATTACGAATTACAAGAGGTTTCGAAACGAAATTACGAATTTTTAGAAGTTTCGAAACGAATTATAAGAGGCAAGATCATTGCCGAATCGGCAGAAAAACTATGAATTAATGATAAGACCGAAATGTATGGTATATCTACGAATTAACAAAGTTTTTTCAAGGGAACAGCAGTTTCTTACGAAATATTTGAGGTTTTCGATTTAGCGGGGTACGAGTTAACGAGACTTGACTGTATCTGCATCAATTTATGATTATTAATTCAATGTGTTTCCTTACAGCATGGGCGACATCAAGGTCTGGAACTGCGATATGGATAAGATGAGCCTCTCGCTGCTCGCCAGCACTAATATTGGCTGTCGCCCGACCTGTCTTTCTCTCTTGGATACCTCACAGTTTGCCAAGCCAAAGGAGAGTACGCCAAGTTCATCTGTTGAGAAACAGAAGGTAGCCTGGCTGGCCGCTCGCATTCAGGAATTCGAGTTGCTAAAGCCTCGCAGTTATGTCGCCATTGAATATGACGATAATGAAAATGAAAATGATAATGAGAATGAAAATGGAGACGATGCGTTCCAATGCGCTACGAGCGACAGCGACACCGACGCATCCAGTTTTGATAGTGATCAGAAGCAGCAGCATAAAAAGCGAGAAACAGAAAAGAAGCAGAAGCAGTCGAAAGCAAAGCCTCAAGCAAAGCCTCAAGCAAAGCCCCAAGCAAAGCTTCAAGCACAGCCTCAAGCAAAGCCTCAAGCAAAGCCCCAAGCAAAGCCTCAAGCACAGCCTCAAGCAAAGCCTGAAGGAAAGCCTCAAGGAAAGCCTCAAGCACAACCTCAAGCAAAGCCTCAAGCAAAGCCCCAAGCACAGCCTCAAGCAAAGCCTCAAGGAAAGCCTGAAGCACAGCCTCAAGCAAAGCCTCAAGGAAAGCCCCAAGGAAAGCCTCAAGCACAGCCTCAAGCAAAGTCCCAAGCAAAGCCTCAAGGAAAGCCTGAAGCACAGCCTCAAGCAAAGCCTCAAGGAAAGCCCCAAGGAAAGCCTCAAGCACAGCCTCAAGCAAAGTCCCAAGCAAAGCCTCAAGCAATGCCCCAAGCACAACCTCAAGCAAAGTCCCAAGCAAAGCCCCAAGCACAACCTCAAGCAAAGTCCCAAGCAAAGCCTCAAGCAAAGCCCCAAGCAAAGCCTCAAGCAATGCCCCAAGCAAAGCCTCAAGCAATGCCTCAAGCAAAGCCTCAAGCAAAGCCCCAAGCAAAGCCTCAAGCAATGCCCCAAGCAGAGCCCCAAGCAAAACCCCAAGCACAGCCTCAAGCAAAGTCCCAAGTCGCGTCAGCTAAAGCACCGAAACGTACAAATAAAACACCCACTCAAACGGCTTCGAAGAAATTAAAAAAGACACCATAGAAGCCAAGCAACATTCATAAAAAAAAATTGTTAAAAACAAAAAATAAATAAAAATGAACGGTGATTTACAATTTAAATGCAAACTGAATTTTTATTCAACGGTTGTCGGTCAAAATTACTCAACACTTGCACGTTTATCAACACTTAATTTTGGCATCACGCAAATGTGTGCCTAAAACTCAAAAGTGCGTCAAAAACTGCGCAAAAGTGCGTTTATTGCTTCGCGCCAATATAAAAGCTCTGTTAATATTCAATTGAATTCTGTTGCATAAAAATAAATACAAAAACCAAAGCATAAATTAAACATTATAGCGCCAGCGCATAAAGCTCTCGTCAGGTATGGGCTCGTGCGTATATTTATTCAGAAATGTACGAAACTGTCCATTGTTTAACACAGAAAGCGGAATTTTGGCCGCACTCAAGGCTGCGATCAATTCGACATCAAAGCGCTTATAAGTTCGAAAATCGCAAATCTCCTTGTCCACGAGGTTCTCTGTGTCCACGATGTTCTCTGTGTCCACAACATCTTTGTTCTCCGATTCGGCATTTATTGGCGTCGATGTTCTCAATGGGGTCTCTTCCTTCGTCTGCAGCGCCTTTTTCTTGCCACTAGTGCCCAAGTGCCTTGGAGTGTATAAGTGGTGTACTAGCTGCGCACGCCGATTGGCACTGACCTGCGAATTCAAAGAAAAAAAATGCCAATATGTCTGCCATGTAAGTACATATGTATGTATATACGTAAATATATTGTATTATTATTCAGCACTCACAAGTACATTGCACAGCGAGCAGTGCATATAACCATTGTGCGGATGGAAACAGTCTTCACCCAGCTCCTCCCGCCATTTGTATAGCAAATGAACTTTCTTATTTGGCTTTCGCATCGCCTTCGACCAGCCGCTCCACAGACACTAACGCTAAATGCGAAAGCCGGCCGGCATTCAGTTCTACACATGTGCGCACGTTGCCCACACGACTGCGATGGCACGCGCCATGCATACAGATTGTTGTGCTACTTGCACACACGCCACGCTTGCGTGGCAAGTAAAAAGCGCCGTTATTTAGCACTACGCACGAGCGAGAGAGAAACAGATGGTGCTGTGGTGAATATCCTAAACTTACCACCCACACACAGGCACGCACGCACGAACTGAGCTGAGACAGCCGATGAATAGATGCGCTGTACGAGGACTTTGAGTGTGGTGAGTATAATAAACTAACGGTTCTTTGCACAACACGTGCATGTGTCAGACTGTGGAGTTGCTCGAGTTAACTAACAGCAAATGAGTGCAGGACGCGCCGAAGTGCAACAAATAGCCCAATAGGAAAAGCAAATACGGCAAATACGGAAAGAGAAACCATTTTCAACAAGTAATTGCTATTAATTATTGTAATTATTGCTCGAGTTGTTTTGTGTACGAATTGCAAAATTTAAAAAGTGCGCAGATCTACAGTTACATATTTACATCTACATATGTTGTTTAACATTGGAATGCAGCTTGGCAATACTATCCTGCTGTCCAAAGTGAAGTTCTAGAGCTGTCTGTCGTTGCAACTGTCAAAAGAAAATATTCTTTCTTTCTTTCAAATCATTGCTCAAGGAAACTACGCAGCGCAACCATTAAAGAAATTAATTTCGCATTCTAAATCGAAAAAATTAAAAAGCTTTCAATTTTCCAAACCTAATTGCAATTTGAATATAACCAATTAATAAGTTTGTATTTTCAGTTATTCAGATCTTCAATGTATGTATATTTGTTCCTTTAACAAAAAATTTTTTTTTATACTTTGACAGAAATGAATTTTTCATCGCTGAACGTCAAGGATCAGTATCCAGTGATTGTTGATCTTACCGGCAACAGTACACCGACAATGATTGTGGATCTGTCATACAAGGCGTCCGTTTATTACCCATTGGTTGCCTCAATCAATCTGATTGAGGAGGAGACTGCTCCGGGGCCAGAACCAATTCGTGTGTCTGTGCCAAATGCTGACCCAGCACCGGCTCTAGCCCCAGATCCAGTCCCGTTGCCGGTGCCAAATCCGGTCGCAGCACCAACTCCAACTCTACCACCCGCTCCAGGAGGCGCATCCGCACTGGAGATTATTGCTGCTCCAGCAGGCGCATCTGCATTGGAAATTATTGCTGCTCCAGCAGCACCGGAGATCATTGCTGCTCCAGTATTTGCTGCCGCATTGGAGATCAATGGCGTCCCAGCAGGTGCAACCGCACTAGAGATCAATGGCGCTCCAGTAGGTGCAGCCACACTGGCGACCAATGGCGTTCCAGCAGGTGGATCGGCCCTGGCGATTAATGGCGCTCCAGGAGGTGCAGCCGCACTAGAGATCAATGGCGCTCCAGCAGGTGCATCGGCACTGGAGATCAATGGCGTCCCAGCAGGTGCAAGCGCACTAGAGATCAATGGCGCTCCAGTAGGTGCAGCCACACTGGCGATCAATGGTGCTCGCCCAGAGCGTCAAGGCAGCTTTACCATCAAAGGGCTACCTCGCAACTCACCATACGCGAACTTTGTGGAGCGCATAGTAAGGGCATATGAGTGCCCAATATGCTTGGAGTACGTGACGGAGCGTCAGCCGGTAACAACATCATGCGGGCACGTATTTTGCCACGACTGCATCCTCTCCGTGATCCGAGCTTCACATAAATGTCCCATTTGCTACACCCATCTAGCTACACGTCGCTCCATCAAACGCATATACGTGTAGATGCAATCAATCCTTGAACCATAATTAATAATGAAAAACATACAGAACAAAACCTATATTTAATCCATTCAATATTCAGTCCATCCAACAAACATAACTAATAATCAATAATCAAAAACAGAAGAAAAAACAAAAAACCAATCAAAAACATATTCCATTATTCAAAACATCCCATATATTTAATCCTTTCTTCTACCCAATATTCCTTCCATCCAACATAATTAATAATCAATAATCAGAAACAGAAGAAAAAACAAAAAACCAATCAAAAACATATTCCATTATTCAAAACAAAACATATATTAAATCTATATTTCTATCCAATATTCATTACATCCAACTAACATAATTAATAATCAATAATCAAAAACAGAAGAAAAAAAAAACCAATCAAAAAGTTGATCCATCATTCAAAACAAAACATATATTTAATCCTTTCTTCTATCCAATATTCATTCCATCCAACAAACATAATTAATATTCAAAAACAGAAGAAAAAACAAAAAACCAATCAAAAACATATTCAATTATTCAAAACAAACTATATATTTAATCCATACTTTTATCCAATATTCTTTCCATCCAACAAACATAATTAATAATCAATAATCAAAAACAAAAGAAGAAAAAAAACCAATCAAAAACTTTATCAATTATTCAAAACAAAACATGTATTAAATCTATACTTTTATCCAATATTCTTTCCATCCAACAAACATAATTAATAATCAATAATCAGAAACAGAAGAAAAAAAAAACCAATCAAAAACTTGATCCATCATTCAAAACAAAACATATATTTAATCCATACTTTTATCCAATATTCTTTCCATCCAACAAACATAATTAATAATCAATAATCAAAAACAGAAGAAAAAAAAAACAATCAAAAACATATTCCATTATTCAAAACAAAACATATAATAAATCTATACTTTTATCCAATATTCATTCCATCCAACAAACATTATTAATAATCAATAATCAATAATCAATAATCAAAAACAGAAGAAAGGACACAAAAAAACAATCAAAAACTTGATCCATCATTCAAAACAAAACATATTTAATCCTTTCTTCTATCCAATATTCATTCCGTCCAACAAACATGTAACCACCAATATCCGTTATTTTCAAATATATTTTACCTTCCCGCACCTACTTGAATTTTACTTTTATAGTGCGCAGCTCTTCTATTTCATGAATTGACAATAAAAAACGATTTTTGTTAGTGCCAAAAAATTGCTTGTCGTTTGCTAGTTTTATTACTTCGTACATGATTAATTAATGATTAGTGATAACATTTTTGTTTTGTATTTTTATTTTCATACTTTTTTTTTTTTTTTGGTTTTCCTATTTGTAATTTATATATATATTTTTTTTAACAATCTCTATAAGCAATAAGTCAGGTAGAAAGATGGGGAGGGGAGGGGGGTGTTGGTGAGGAGTAGGAAAGGGCGGAGATTGGAAGGCAGACCGAAGGGCTTACAGACAATGGGCGTGCCACTGCCTCTACCGCAAGGATATAACAATTAATTTAATGCCAATTCACAATTTGTGGAAAGAGAGGACGAGCGGATGGGGGGTTAGCGACTCTCAGCATCAGCGGTGCAAGTCAAGGTACTTTGAACTGGATGCGGACTACAGGCTACATAATGCGAGCTGCTGCTGCTTCTTCTTCTTCTAGTTGTTGTTGACGCCTGCCTCATTGGTTGAGGAAGTATTGGATCAGCTTGAGGTAAATGCGCTCCAGCAGCGGCCACATGTGCTCGAGAAACAGCTGCAAGACGTGTCGCAGTGGTGGACAGAGCGTGCACATGTAATCCGTAATGGCATCCAGCACACGCACCACCAAATGTCAGTTATCCCGCTCCAACTGAATATAGTAGTTGATGCCGTCACTGCCACTATCGCCGCTGTCGCCACTGCAATTGTCGCCATCGGTTTTGGAACTGCAGCCGCTGCCATCCTTAGTGTTGTTGTTATTGTTGTTGTTCTTCCTGTTGCTATCACTGGCATTCACATGGATCGGATAGCAGCCGTCGGTGCGCTGCTGGCAGCTATGCGTCCAGGGCATCGCCTCCTGAAACTTGTCCACGTGCGCCAGATTCTGATACACATAGAGCAGCGGATGATCGATGTAGTTGTTGCACTCGTAACACCACACGGACAAATCGCTGAAGCTCAGCACCAGCGGATGCTGGGCGCGCCGGCAATGCTGCTCCATGTGCTCATTGATGTAGCGACCGCAACCGATGCGCTGACAGCTCAGGCATAGCCAATTCTCCACCGCTGAGCCGCAGTCGCCGCATGCGCTGCTTGTGTTTATTGCTGCAGGGGAAGAGCAGAGCAAGAGAATGCATCGATTAATATCTGGATTGATCAATTACGGTCGGAAAGCACGCTAAATTACAAAGCCAGCCAACGGCTAACACAAAACACCAGCACATAACAGTAAAAGTCACAAAAGAGAAAACAAAAATTATGTACACTGAAAAGAAAGCAAAGCAAAGCAGAAAAGCAAAAAAAAAAAAAAAAAAACAGCCAAGCATCTGTTATACAAGTGTTATATCAGACAGTAAATCACTGTGCGACATCATTGCATATACACCTAGTACGGAATACATAGTTATACAGATGTCACACTATTGCTATATAACAGCTATACATATAATAGGAAATAGAGCGTTATCCATTTTTTACAACTGTTATACACAATTTTTTTTGCTTGTCAAAAATTTCTGCTATTCGCAACTGTTAGGCATGCAAATTCTGCTGCAGCATCCTCCATTATACATACATATTTTTTACAACTGTTATATACAATTATTTTTGCTTTTCAAATTTGTCTGCTATTCGCAACTGTTATACAAGCATGCAAATTCCATTGCAGCGCCATAACAATCGTTATTGCTGTTATACGGCGGTAGCCAGTAGCTGAACATTCCGACAACTGTTATATTGCAATTATAACACTTGACAAACTAAGAAAGAGCAAACCAAAAAGCATCAAAAAAAAAAAAGCAACACACAAGCAAAAAGTCACGAAAAAGAAAGAGCAAGACAGACAGAGAGGGAGAGAGACATAACGACAAAATTGGCAGAATACACATGAACAACAAATAGAACGCAAGACAGAGACAAAGATAATTGCATATTGTGATTGTTGTTGTCCTCTTTTCGCTTACATTTGGGCGCCTGCTCCGGGCGCAATTGGCTCAAGTGTGGGCAGCTTTTGAGCGGATAAATGGCAAACATATCCTGTTGCTCGAGCGCCTGGCAAGAGCAACGGATCGAGAGACGGCAGAGTACGAGATAGAGATAGAGAGAGAGAGAGACAAGCGATTAGTTATTTTTGCGAGTTTATGTGTGCGTGTGCGTAGAGCAACTGTTGCTCGGGTTGTGACTCGTACCTCCTTGTGCTCGGCCATAAACTCGGTGAGCGTTTTTACCTTGACTTTGGGCTTGCTGCCACTGGGCCGCTCCTGGCCGGGATCGGGCTGTTGGTTCGCATCGCCGCCAACTGCGCCCAATGCATTGTCATTTGAGATGTTTAAGTGACTCATTGTAGCAGCAAGAAAATCCTCGTTATTATTCTCGCCCAGCACACACTGCGGCAGCTTGCAGCCAAAGACCAAGGACTTCCAATGCTGACGCTGTTGCTCCACGCACAGCTGCAGCGTTTCCACGCAGCTCTGAAATGCCACCGTCGCCGATCGCTGGTTAGCTGGGATGAACTGCGGCGTTGGCACCGGATCGCCCAGCAGTGTCTTGGTGCACATGGTCATGGCATACGATATGGAATTGACATTGTAGCCACCCTCCAGGCAGACGATGATCCGACCGCCGGCCAAGGCGGATAGCCAATGGGTGAAGAGACCGTAGCCCTCGGGCGTTACCTTGCAGCCACCCAACGGATCACCAATGGCCGCATCGAAGCCGGCCGAGACGAGCACCAGCTGCGGATTGAACTCGTAGGCAATGGGCAGGATGAGCTGCTGGAAGGCTAGCGCGTACTCCATATCACCCATGCCCTTCTGCAAAGTAAAAAGGGGTTTTATTGCTGGACAATGGCAGATATTAGCCTAGGCTGCCCACTCACCTTGTTCCAGGGTATGTTCACATTGAAGCCACGCCCCGCATTTTTGCCCACCATATCGTAGTTGCCCGCCGGGCCCTTGGGAAAGAAGGCGCCGTGCTCGTAGCGATGGATGCTCATGTAGAGCACCTTGGGATTCGACTCGAAGATATGCTGTGTGCCATTGCCATGGTGCACATCCCAGTCGACAATCAGAATGCGCTCTAGGCCAAATTCCCGTATGGCATACTGGGCAGCAATGGCTATGTTGTTGAATATGCAGAAGCCGTGCGGCTGATCCGGCTCGGCGTGATGGCCGGGTGGCCGAACGTTGCAGATGCCGCTGCGCGATTCGCCGCGCAGGACGCTGTCGACAGCCTGCAGCACCGAGCCGGAGGCGAGGGTAGCGCATTCGAAGGTGCGCGGATGCAGGTACACCGAATTGTAGCCGGCGCCCACTTGCTGCAGCTCATCAGCGCTGCGTCCCTGCAGGCGTCGCACGGAGTTGACGTGGGCGCGCGTATGGGCCAGACACACCTCATCCGTGGTGGCGGCCCGTGCCGACAGCTGATGCATACGCTCCAGTAGCTGGTAGTCCTCGTGCATCTGATGGATTTGCCGGACGCGCATCGGTTGCTCCGGATGCGTGGCATCGTGCAAGTTGAAGTGCTGCAGCATTTGGGAATCGTAGGCATAGCAGACCCGTATTGCTGGTACGGACAGCTGTGTCTCGGCGCGCAGCAGACACAAGCGGGAAGAGTTACGCGCGACAACGTCTTCAGGCAACTGAGCGGAGGTGCCGCGTGTCGGATAACGTTGATTGGGCTCCGGAGGCGGACCACCCAGCCAAATGCGCTTTACGCGATGTAGCTTAACGGTTTCTGCCGTATCGCTTTGCGACTCCAGATCAGCCGGAGTGTAGGTCTGCTGCATCTGCAGGCAGCGCCAGTATGGACGATGCACATAGATGCAATTGAGCAGTGCTTCGCGCAGCTCCATGCTGGGTAGCTCCAGCCGCTCCACGAGCGGCGGACATGGATCACCGAGCAGCGCACGCAACGTCAATGCGGCGCCCTCGGATAGCGACTCGACACAGTAGCCACCCTCCAGGACGACAGCCACACGGCAATTGGCCAAATGCAACAGCGGATTGAGCAAATGCGGGTAGCAGGCTGGCGTCACCTCCATCTCGCCCTCTGGGCAGCCCAAGGCGGCATCATAGCCAGCGGAGACAATTATCAGCTCTGGCTGATATTCCAGCGTCACCGGCAGCAGCAGCTGCTGAAAGATGGCCAAATAGTCGCCATTGCCCATGCCCTTGGCATTCAGCGGCACGTTGAAGTTGTAGCCAGTGCCAAGGCCGGAGCCAATGGCGTGATAGTCCGACTCCTGGAGATTCGGCCAAAAGCTGCCGTGCTCATAGCGATGTATGGAGAAATATAAAACCCTACAAAGAAAAGAGAGATGAGTTAGAATTTATATATATATATATATATATATATATATATATATATATATATCGATTTCCTGGCTCACCTGGAATCATTGTAGAAGAAACGCTGTGTGCCCTGGCCATGATGCACATCGTAGTCGATAATCAGGATACGCTGCAGCTGATGCGTATCGAGGGCATGCTGTGCCGCTAAGGCGACATTGTTGAAGTAGCAATACCCATTGAATTCAGCTTTCATGGCATGATGGCCTGGCGGTCGTATAATGGCCATGCCATTCTGTGCCTTTCCCAGCAGCAGGTGATCGATCAGCTCAATGGTTGAGCCACTGGCCAATAGCGATAGCTTGAACGTGGACTGCAAGAGAGTTGAAGAGAAGAGGGATGAGTATAAAGGATTACTCGATTGAAATGGGAATTCCTAGAGAGATCTAAAACTAATCGCATAGTTGATAAGCATTTTGTACTACATTTCTTTTTGAAGGGAATCCAGAATTCTTAAAATACTTATAGAAATGGGAAAGTACACTGGAATATCTAAACAGGTAAAGCTTACACTCTATAAAGAATAAGCTCATAGCTGATAAGACAGAACGACTTGGCAAACATTTGCATTTGCATTTGGCAAGCTCTAAATTGTAATCTCTATACTATATATTGCTATATTATGCCGTGCAATCTAATCTCATTAGAAATGCCTGAGAATCTGAAACGCTTGGCTAGCTTTCGATTACAATGACATTGAGAACCATTCTCCAATTAAATACAATTCTCTAATGAATAAAGTGATTTCTCTTATGCATAAATAGATCTTTGTTATGGTTGCGGTTGTGCCCCATACCGGATGTATGTAAATGGCGTCGTAGTGCGAGCACAGTTCCTCCATAGCCTCTTCGTTGAGCACGCCTGACGTCTGCTCTAGTCGCTCGTAATGCTCCAATGAATGTAGCTTCAGGATTTCGCCTTTAGTGGCCAGACGGGACTTCAGCTGCAGGCAGCGCTCCACAAGGTTCAGCTCGCGACAGCTATAGATATATATATGGATAGAGGTAATACATCATAGTAGTAGTTATATATGTATATGTATACATAATATGGATGCTCTTACCGTTCCAAGGTACGCGTAAAACGTTCTGGTCGCTCCTGATGTGTGGTGTCCCATAGGCAACGATGCTCGCTCATGGACTCGTCATAGATGAGCGCTGTGGGTCCACGATGCAAAGTCTTAGCTTTGAGAGCCTGTTAGGGAATTATAGATATATATATATTTATATTCAATTACTGACCAGTTAGATATATACGTAATAAGAAATCAGCTATGAGCTATATGTACATCAGTCAATCATCAATCAAACAGTCGCTTGATTAATCAATGACGTATACCAATTAGTTATCGATAACTATTCTGAAGCTGAATAGCATCAATTGCAGCGCAGTCGTAGCATCAAATGCAATTCAAACAGTTGCATTGTGAATCAATGAAAATTTTTTTCTTTAGCTGATCGATAACCGATATCAAAGAGTCATCAATAACTAGCTGCTACTTAATTCTACAAAATCAACAAAAAAAAAATAATCAATAGCTACTCGATATGTATTAACAACAGGAAAAATATCGATATTTATTTTTAACTCTCCAGTATTAAAAAATATCAAAAAAAATCTTCTAGATAAAAAGATTTCGATAACTAGTTCTGTAAGTAGATGTAAGAGTGATCGATGACGGGCTATCTAACAAATAGATATCGAGAAAAAGCACTAGCTCTCTGGTTTTGAAAGATATCGATAAATCTATCTAGCTTATCTTATGGAATATATACGTAAGCTTTAACTCTTTAGTTATAAAAGATATCGATAACTATCTCTAACTCTTTAGTTATACAAGACATCGATAACTAGCTCTAGGCTTAATATTTAGAAAATATATTGATAACAAGCTCTCGAGTTTCAAAAGTTATTAATAAGAAGCTGCGGATCAGCTTTCTTTAAAGATATCGATAATTAGCTCTAGTTGTCTGGCTATACAAAACGTCGACAATTAGCCCTCCAGTAATGCAAGTTATCGGTCACTAGCTACTTGGTTTAACTAACTAGGCCCCTGGTTAGCTAGTCAATTACTAAGTTATTGTTTTTTTTTTATAGCATGAGCTACACTATGCTATGTATATATGAATATATATTTATATATATATATGTACTATATACTCACATTCTGAAAGATATCGATAACTGGCTCCAGCTGGGCGCCTACGCCGTTGCTCTGTGATTTCAACATGTTCCGCGCGCGACGTTTTGCTTCCTGGAGAGCTGGGCTCGTTTTGCGCGGCCCACAGCTGCCGGCACTTGCATTGGCGTTCGGGCCCGCCGTTGCGTTTACTGTTGTCGCCGACGCTATTGACGTCGACGTTGACGACGACTTCGACTTGACCATAGCGCGTGTTTGTATTTTGGCCTGTTGTGCGCCTCGTCGCGTTACGACCGGTGAGCTCTGTGAGAGAATTAGCAAATGAGGGAGAGAACAATAAAAAATAAATAATTTAAAAAAAAAAAAAAAAAAATTAGATAATGATTGTTATATATAGAGAGAGAGAGAGAGTGAAAGATAGATAGATAGAGACAGAAAGAGAGAGAGAGAGGCGAAGGAAGTGGAGATTGTCAAGCTGGCGAACGGTGGAGAGCGAAATAATAAGTATAACGAGAGCTGCTTTAAAACTTTGTGAGATTTCCATACTTCCGAACTGCAGAGCATTTGCTGAAATATTTGCTTAACTAAAAATCTTCCTTCGCTGGATATATTGATAGTCGATGAGTTTTTTGAGGAAGTCATGTGACTGATTATTACAAATATATAAAGTACACTAATATATACATGTACATATATAGGGGCAACAACAAATACGACGCTAGCTTTATAAGCAATTATGATTAAATATACGAAAAAATACTCCAAAATTCAATAATAATAAACAAACGAAGTTTCTTTATGCTAACAAAAATTAATAAATTAATAACTATAGTTCTAAAAGTTTACACATAAAGCTCTATAGAACTGCTGAAATACTAGTTAAATTTTCCTTATTTTTTGTGCTAGTTCAAAATGTTTTCAATAAATCCCAGAAATTTTGTTTAGGCAAATAAACTGCGTTTATTTATTTATTTATTTGTTTTTTAATTTTGTATTTAACTTAAAAAAAAAGTATTTTCTGTTAGGAACTTATTTCTTCTCACTTCTTCCTACGCTCAAAAGCTAAGAAACAACAGGTTCTAGAGCTTAAACAAGTACAGTAGACATGAGATATAGTTTAATTAAAAAGGTCAAGCAAAGAGTTAATATATGCATACATATATGTATATGCATATTAAAATGTTTATAAATTTTATACATATGCAGGCAAAGAACGGCTTTAATAATATATTACAAAATGCAACAAAAGCATATATAGAAATTAGAACATTTTATAAAATAACAAAAAAATGCTTTAACAATATTTTTAAGAGAAGAAACCGAAATCAAATATGAAATTTCAATATTTAAATAAAAAAAGAATTACTTCCATAATATTTTGAAGAGAAGAAACATAAAACAATATATGTATGTACATATGTATGTATGTACATATAATATGCATATACAAATACAGACAAAATTAAATAAATTAAATTAAGCGCAAATTAAAAATGTATTGCGAATTTTTCAGTTCAATTGCTTGTTGATTCACAAATTCTGTGAAGATGGGTCACACACTGCATTTAGATGCTCTAAATGGAAATAATATGTGCATGTGTATATGTGTATCTGTGTGTCATACATACATACATATGTACATATACACATAGCTTAGGCAACATTTGATTTACTTGAACCTTTCTCAAATGCAAGGGCAGAAGGGGAATAGCACACATACATACATACACACACATAAATGTACATACACTCACATGTAAGTAATTAATGTAATAATCAAAATGGGGCACAGTCATAAAAATAGAAAGAAAATACTAAATTAATTATCAGGCGAAGGCACCCTGATTAAATGCACTAAACTCTTTTCCCATAGATAACACAACACTGGCAGAGGAGAGATTGGGTGAGCTAGTGAGCTAGAGCAGCTGTGGTGAGTAATCAATTAGCTGCTTAAGTAGGTTATAATATACTATATGTATGTACTTTAACAACAGTAATAGCAGCAGCAACAACAATGCAAATAATATAGCGCTTCAAGTTAGAAATTAAAAACCGTTGGCCAAGAAATCAGCGCGTTAACTGAAAACGGATTTTATGTTTGGTTTTTTAAAATCGCTCAAAGCGAGGCTACGCCGCCAACAGCAGCTGTGTTTGTGTGTGGGTGTTATTGCTGCTGCTGCTGTTGTTGTTGTTGCCGCATTTGGTGCTAGTCCAAAAAGGCGCGCGCGGCGACGTCAGCTGCGGGCGGACTTACCATGATTATATCTTTGTTTTGTTTTTCTTTTTGTTTTTCTCTTTTTTGCTGCTGCTGCTGCGGCTGCGGCTCCGGCTGCGGCTCCGTCTGCTGTGATTGAGCTTGAGCTGTGAATGAAGCTTTAAGTTATATATATCTCTCTCTCGCTCGCTCCCTCTCAGTCTTGCACTGCAGTTAGTTTTAGTTGCTGTTGATGACGCTACGCTGCTTACTCCTTAACGCTAGTCCTCTCTCGCTCTCTTCTGTTTTGAAGTGGGCGCAACAATGCGTGCGTGCGTGCCAGCGTCCGTGCGTGTGAGACGTTTGCTTGTGTATTGGTATGTAATACTTTTTTTTTTTTTGGCTATGTTGCTGTTGTTGTTGTTGTTACTATTGTTGCTGTTGCGTGATAAGCGCCTTTACACGGAGTATCGATTTGAATTTGAACTATAAGTTGTTTCTAATAATTAGTCACAATCTGGCGCAATGGTTGCATTAATTATTCATTGTCTCTCGCTGCTTTCACGCTGCACCAATTTTCGCTATCCATCCGTCGTCAGTCCGTCAGTCCGTCTGTCTGTCTCTCTGGCCGACTCTTCGGTTGCGCTTCAGTTGATGTTATGCTTTTTGTTGCTACAAATAAATAGTATCTATGCTATGCACATGCTTCGTCATATTGTTGCTGATGTTTTTAGTTGCACATAAAAAATGTAAAAAGAATTTATAGATTCACATGCGCGCAACGTTAGAAAAAAATGAATAAACGGCGTTCTGCACAAGCACACAAACAATCACACACACACACACGCGCGCGCACAAACACACTCGCAGCAGACTGGTCGAGCACAGGGCCAAGACAAGACGACGCGATGGCTGGATGCAGCGATAATTGGCAGCTGTAACGGAGCCAAAATCAGAACCAGAACCAGGGATTTGCAAGCAAGTGTTTGTTGTTGGTTTGTTGCGCGCGGCAGACAAGCGGGCGAGCGGTTGGCGGCAGGCGGTAAAGTAATGCTTGTCTGCCCTCTGATTTGTTATTGTTTTGCAGTTACAAGAAGTGTGTGACCGCCAGCGTTCAAATGCTCAAATACCAAAATAATACTGCGTGGTAAAAATTTTTTGATACTCTTTGAGCAAGCCACTATAAATGTTTGAATTAAGAGCAATTAAGTCAATGAGATAACAATGTAAACACGAGACACACTTAATTATAACGCACAATATCTATATTTGCAGTTTCATGAGATTAAATTGGAGAAAATTAAAAAAATTAATCTGTCCCTTTATTGTTTATTTATTGGAATTGCATTATTGCCTTTTATAATCAAGACAAGCTTTAAAAATACTAAAGATAGTTTATACAAGAAAAAAGTTTTCAATTAAACTTCACGTCGCTTTCCAACACCATCAGCAACATCTGTTGTGTTACGCAAGCGGTTAAAGAGCAACAGGTTCTGATTCTCACTCATTATTATTTAAAAGCGTGATCACGTCCGGGTAATATTCCACAGATCATTATATAAATCGTCGCTATCAGTGCCATGTTGCAAGCCACCAGCCGCCATTTGAGCGCCCAGGCGCGTCGTTACAGCTCCAAGATCAACGATGTTGTTGTTGTCTCTGCAGCTCGCACGCCCATCGGCAGCTTCCAGAGCCAGTTGGCACCACTGTCGGCCACACAGCTCGGAGCCACCGCCATCGAGGCGGCCATCCAGCGTGCAGGCATTGCCAAAACCGATGTCAACGAGGTGATCATGGGCAACGTGGTGTCAGCGGGTATCGGCCAGGCGCCAGCCCGTCAGGCGGCCATTTTTGCCGGATTGCCCACGAGTGTGTGCTGCACCACGGTGAACAAGGTCTGCTCCTCGGGCATGAAGGCTGTGATGCTGGGCGCCCAGTCGCTGATGCTCGGCCAGGCCGATGTCGTCGTGGCCGGCGGCATGGAGTCCATGTCGAATGTGCCCTACTATTTGAAACGTGGCGCCACACCCTATGGGGGCGTCAATCTGACCGATGGCATTGTCTTCGACGGGCTCTGGGATGTCTACAACAAATTCCACATGGGCAACTGCGCTGAGAACACGGCCAAGAAGATGCAGATCAGCCGCAAGGAGCAGGATGATTTTGCCATCGAATCATACAAGCGATCAGCCAAGGCCTGGAGCGACAAAATCTTTGCCGATGAGATTGCGCCCGTCAAGATTCAGCAGAAGCGCAAGCCTGAACAGATAATCGCCGAGGATGAGGAATTCAAGCGCATCAACTTTGATAAGTTTACCCAGCTGTCCACTGTGTTCCAGCGCGAGAACGGAACCGTTACCGCCGGCAATGCTTCCACATTGAATGATGGCGGCGCTGCCGTTGTCCTTATGAGCGCCGAAGCTGCGAAGCGTGCCGGTTTGAAGCCATTGGCGCGCATTGTCTCCTTCCAGGATGCCGAAACAGATCCCATTGACTTCCCCATTGCTCCGTCATTCGCTGTGCCCAAGCTTCTCGAACGTGCGGGCGTTCGCAAAGAGGACGTTGCCATGTGGGAAATCAACGAGGCCTTCTCTGTGGTCGTCGTGGCCAACATGCGCAAAATGGACCTAGATCCCGCCAAGGTGAATGTCCATGGTGGCGCCGTCTCTCTGGGACATCCGATTGGCATGTCCGGCGCTCGCCTGATCACCCATCTGGCTCACGCCCTGAAAACCGGCGAGCTGGGCTGCGCCTCCATTTGCAATGGTGGCGGCGGCGCCTCCTCCATTCTGCTGCAGAAGCTGTAAAGCTACAACAGCAGCTGTTGAACAATTAAAGCCAGAATTGCATTTATTGAAATTGAAGATGACAATCGCAGATATCATCGACTATTTTTAAAACGGTTTTAAACTCATCTATTGTGTATTTTTGTAAAGCATTTAATTAAAGTGAAACTTTCTGATTTGCGTAATAAATAGAAACAAGAATTGCCTTAAATCAAATGATTCGAATTTATTTCGCCAACTCACGTTCGTTATGGACTTCGAATTTTCGAAATTGAATTGCAATTGAAATCGCAGGAGCTTAATCATTTGTGCGTTTCCTTTAAAATGTTATCGATATCGAAGTTGGGCTCAGTGCTGTAAAAGGCATATATTTTGTCGTTTGTTTTTATTTGCTATTCTCTTGCCTGCATTTGAATTGCTTTTACGATATTTGTAAGTTTGTAAGCACTTTAGCTAGTTAATGTGATGCCAGCGCACCGAGATCAGTTCCCATAAGAACACGATCGTTGCGAGGACATAGAGAACGCCCACAATGGCATAGATGGCCCAAAGATCGGGCTGACGCAGCCGTTTGTCCCGGTACATGAAAGTGCTGCGAAAGTAGCGCTCGCTGCCCAGCTGCCCGGCCCAGTAGTTGATCAAACCCACCGATTGGATGGCCATGACAAGCTCGTCGAGTCGCTGCACCAGATGCGAATGCTTCTGCAAGTAAATGGCCAGCTGCTGCTCCAGCACGTGCTGTGGCAGCATGTAATAGGCGCCCGGCTTCTGGGCGCGTTCCGCCTCGTATAGCAGCGTCTGTCTAGAAAGGATGCTAAAGATGCAGCGCTGCGGGCGCAGATCGATCTGCTCCAGCACATCGCGCTCCACTTCGCTGGCCAGGATCACGGCACGCCTGTCAATCACGAACCCCTGTAAGCTACTCACCTCGGCCACGTCATGGGCCGTTATCCGATTCATCACAGCCACATAGCTGCCCTCGACCAGCTCGAGAAGATTGCGCGGCAAACGCTGATGAACGTGCAGGCGCAACATATAGTAGAACAAGGCCAGATACATGGCGCGCACGAGCAGCGTGAAGCACAGCCAACTGATGTAGATCACCTGATGGGCAGGTCGCCAGGCAGAGGCAACGCTGGGCTGTCCCCAGGCAATGGCCACCACGGAGAGCAGCACCGTGGCCCGGCCAACGCGACGGCGCGAGCACACCATGAGGCAGCTCACGGCCAGGAAGCTGCTCACCACGGCCAGCCAGGCGCGCGTCTGGAAGGGAAATCCCAGTAGCTCCAAGCTAGTCAGATTGTAGGCATTCATTAGCAAGCAGCCGACCAGGCGGCTGGAGAAGTGCGGAAAGACAGCGGTTGCATTGGGGGCGTGCTCCACGCGCTTGCGTATGTAGCCAATGGCCAGGTGAGCACGTCGCTGCTGTAGCTGTAGAAGATTTGAATGGAGCATGCTTAGCTAATCGAACACAAATGTATGTCAGTTACCCACCAGTTGCAATACTTCCTGCTCTGTCCAGGGCACACCCTGATTGTGCTCAGCCACCGGCTGTACCACGAAGTTCATGCGTCTGGCCAGCTCCTGCAGCAGTCGATCCTCCAGTCCCGGCTCCTCAACGTTCACGCTATAGAAGGGCAGCACAGAGCGCAGCAGCACCTTCAGCGGACAGCCGTGCAGATTGTTCAGCTTGGCCGGATAGTAGACGGGATCCTGCCAAGCCACGCCCATAAACCGATTGATCTGTCGACTCAGCACGGCGTCACAGTGCGTCGCCGCATACGGGAAATATGTATACATCAGCACTTGCCCGCTCGAGCTCTGGGTCATCACATTGCAGTTGAGCAACTGATGCTGCCAGCAATACTCAAACACGCCCTGCATCTCCACCGGGATCAGGGCATCGCGCTGCTGCAGAAATATGAAGTAATACTCGTTGCCATCGTTCTGGCCGGTATACGTATGTATCTCAATGTCCCTAGCATAGGGAGAAACAAAATGTATAAAAGTTCATGTATAACTATATCATATTGAATTTACTTATATGTATATATATATTCTCCATTATCTAGAACGGATATACTATATATGACATATCATCAATATCATCTGATGTAGCTCTATCTGGAACTAATTTCCAGGGTAAAAAATTCTATATATTTATATATAGAGAACTGTCATCATATCATTTGAATGACACCTCCATCTGGAACTAAATGTAAACAGAACCGAACAACTAAATAAACCAATTAAATGGAAAGTATGTGGAAGGATATATAGCATTCACGAGACTCTATATTTCTCTCTCTGGATAAGAGCTATGCCAGAGGATATCTATCATTTAATCTATATCTGTGTTCGTTATACTAGATTTTATCTTTATAGAACTTGCTCTCTTTTTTCAGATCTCTTCACACAACTCCTTAATGCCAACTCTCACGTACAGCAATGCTTGGAGCGAATCGACTAGGAGCAGATTGTGCAAACGTGGACCTGCAATTCTCTGCGGTTGGGTATAATTGTAGTGGATCAGCTGCAGAATCATGGTGTCCACGCTCTCATAGAGCAGCTGCATTATGTTGCGATAAAAGTTCATCGGACTGGGACGACGGCACGAGATGATTAGCATAAAGGATGGAGCGACGCGTTGATAGAAGTCTTCGATGAGGACACGCAAGGCGCTGGCCACAAACTGATTGATGGACGCCGCCTGGGTCTGAGCGCCCTTGTACTCCATCGACTCGAAGTAAAGCAGATTTGTAATGTTCATCGTGTGTGCGCGTTGCATAGGATAATACCGATAACTGGATACTGACCGCAGAAATAGTGCCTAGCTTTGTCCTGCAGCAGTGGTAGCCAACGGATGGCCTCACCTCACCTGCACAACAGCTGCTCGACTTACCTAATTTATATATATTTTGGCCTCATTATTCTAATTATGGCGCAACATAAACAATAACTTCTTGTGACGTCCAAGACTAACAATGCGAATCAAATCAATATTTGGCGTCAGTTCCTCTCTGTTCGTCCTGCTGAAATGAAGGGCATTTGCTCGAAGGTGATATATTCGAATGTTGTTAAGATTGCTCACTAATAAATGTAAATATAATATTGTCTTGACTTTAAATTTCATTTGTTGTATTTTAGACAGTCTAGAATGGCTAGATCGGCCTAGCTTGTCATTTGAAACAATCTATCTTGAATGCTCTGCTCAATCTGTTCAGGGTAGATACATATATATAAATCGTACAGCTCACAAGGATAATGACAATTTGATTGGTAACTAACTGATGCGTATTCCAGACTAGATCTGGAGTGCTAACTAATGAACTAGTTTAATTTGCCGGCACATTCAACTGATCTGCATGATTAACTGGAAACGGGAAATTTAAACACATTTTATTAATATAATAAAACTAAAAACAACTATAATAGGTATATATGTTTATTTGAATTTATGAAGCTGTTAACGGCTGCCTCTGGTATCGATGCATTGCATCATAAGCAAAGCATCGTTTTAGTATTTTATGCGGTGAAATAGCAATTGCACAAGCAGCTGATCATGCGTAGCGTTGCTTGTCAGTTTATCGATATCTATCGATATATCGTGAACATCCCTAGAATGCGCGACTCGAGTCCAACAAAAAAAATAACGCTGCTTTCGGTGACGGATCAAACGGCGGTGAACAAGCGCGGACCGCAACGCATCCAAAGCCAACAACAACTGAAATAAACATTTATCGAAATATTTTGTTTGACCAACAGAAAAAATTAGCGCGCCGAGTGCAACGTTGTCCTTAACACACGGTGTTTACAAACAGAACAACCCTCGCGTCGGGCAACCATTATAAATTATATATAAAAAAAAAACAGTTGTGTTCTCACCAGCGGTGGTTACGATGCTGGACGAAGACCAGAAATGCAGCATCTAAAACAAAATCAAATTTAACCGTTTTCGTAGTGTTTTTGCGCGCAAAATTAATGTGGGAAAACATTAAGTGTGCAGCATAATATTGAAAGAGATAAACGTAAGTGCACTATGTGATCACACATAATCTATGCATTGTATAAGTGTAGAACAGTTATATGATTATAAAGTTCATTTGAATGCGCGTTGCACTATTCCCTAGATATAGCTGTACATTGTGTGTGAGCGAGCGTAAGAGTTTGTCATGCATATACGGTTTTGCCTCTTTCTCTCTCACAGCGTGTGTGTGTGTGTATGCAGCTGGCCATTCGTATGGCTGCTGCTCTCTACCTAGCTCTAGCAGTGCGTTACCCCATAATTTTATGTGTGTGTGTGTGTATGTGTTTGTAAGTGCACAATAAGCCAAAAAACAACAGAGCATAATTACTGTAAATTGTTAAATTAAATATTTAGTCAGCAGTAGTCGCTAATAAATCTATTGTTTTGCTCTATTCGGCTGGTCATTTGGCTTCGTTGGTGTCCTTGACATGATTACGTTTTCCGTTACGCTTTTGCACTTTAAGTAAGGGGCCCGTTCGTCTCCCATAGCGTGTGTCTGTGTGTGTGTATATCGATTGCTGCCTGCTGCTCCTGTTAGGCTCTCTCACTCGCACGTGCACGTGAGCTGGCCTGCGTTCTCGTTCTCACCCAAAAAGGGGTGGCAAATGTTAGTTCTTGTTATTCTCTTTTTTTTCCTCCGTTGTCATCAAACATGTGAATTGTTTTTTTTAATACTATTTTTTTTTTACTCTTATCACAACACGGTCCGTACTCTGCTGCTGATAACCAACCGCCGTCGTCGAATGGGGATTGTGGTTTATTTTCCTTTTTTTCTTTTATATTTTTTTTTTTTTGTAAATTGTCAACCGTTGCCTCTGCACCGATTTCACGCTCGCTCCACGAGTATTTATAGCCGCCAAAGTTCAAGTGCAACTTCTATCGCTGTGGGAGCCACAGCTGTGCCCCAGTTGGTGGTGCTCCGTTTTGTGGCATTATCTCAGCGTCTATAAATGTCGGACGGGAGTTTTTTTTTTTTTTCTCTTAAAATTTTTTCCTGACCTCCGACTCGGAATGACAGTCGGACAATCTGCCAGCTTCCAGAGCCTCCAAATATACAGTATGCATACGCTTTATGCAGCTAACAATAGTCTGGAATCCAGACTCCAGACTGTTTACAGTAATGCGATTAGATTTAAGGGCTATGTGCAGAGCATCTTGAAGTCTGAAATCCTTCTTTGGATTATATATGTGTATGAATTTATATCTTTTATATACATATGCCGATTCAATAGTTTTACTCATATTAATTTTTCATTAGCTTCTAATCTGTATACTTTCTGTTTACTGAGCGATTCAGCATCAACCGCTACAGCCTGCCCTAGCCACAGAACATTATGCGGGCTATTATTAGAGGCGTTCGCGTAGCTACATACAAATGTATATATACATATATGTATTGTTTTTGAATTTTTGGAATTATGCAATTATGAAACCTATCCAATATACCCTATAAACATATATAGAATTGTGCATGCCTGCCTAGTGCGTCCAGTTGAGAAATTCCGAATTCATAACAATACGACGTCAATCCTAACAATGAAAATACTATGAACTTGGCAACAAATTTTGCTTTATTCCTCAACATTATCATCATTTACACATTACCCAGTTTCGATCTTCTGCTCATACTATTCATTGTCTATCGTAAATGGAAAATAATCCAAATAAATTTGGTGAATAAACTGCTTGCTGAAGCAATTCGAACTTGAATACATTGGATTGAATTCATTGCAATGCCCTGATGAAAAAACACATTTTTTTTATTGCCAAATGTGACCGTGTGTTCTTTGATTTCATAATTGAAATGCAAACACAACCTGAACATAATATTAGCTGTAGATTGTTTTTTCCTCTTTTAAAGATAATCAGTCAAAAATATGGCTCGTGCACAAAAATAAAATAAAACCATTGTACCCTGATTTCCCATTTTGAATGGGTTCGGAGTGTGAAAACAGATACCGTTACCTTGCCTGCAGATGGAACACCTTCCGCCTCCTATTGGGCAGGATTCTTCCCTTTCAGTCTACAGTCTATATGATTACTCTATCTCTCTTCTTAGATTTACCTTGGTCATTTGGTTAGATAACTAAGAGTGAAATAGAATTGCTGGGAACTAATGGTTAGGTATCAAATATTGCCTCTTTCTATTGTCGAAAGTTTTCAAATGTTAAATACTTAACAATTAAATTCAATGAAATTAATTGCAAATTTAATTCAAAATCAAATGTAAATGATTTGCTATAGATGTATGAAAGGTATTTCTTAGTTCAATACTCCATCTCTCTCTCTCTCTCTCTTTTTCTCTCTCTTTCTCTCCCTCTCTCTGTCACTCTTTATCTCTCTCAGTCTCTCTCTCCTTGTCTCCCACCCTCTAAATATAGCTCCCTCTTAACTGACCAATTCTATAGGGTTGGGGCTCATCGCTAATCTCTCTCTCTCTCTCTCTTTCTCTCTCTCTCTCTCCCTCTCCCTCTAACTATAGCTCCTTCTCAAGTGACCAATTCTATGGGGTTTACCGATCGACATAAAGTTTAATTTCAACTGTGCACACAATGAAAAGTTTTCTCTTTTTTTTTTTTTTGGGTGATGCAACCTGCGATTCCAGCGAATCTGCAAGTCTGTCCACTCTGCACCCTTTTGCCATCATATACATACCTGCCGCCCCTTGTGGCACTTGTTGCTTATCGAGTCATAGCTGGGCGTGACATAGCGAGCATGTTCGAACAGGCGAATGTCTGGGATTGAGTCATTTCACATTTGTGCCCGCATTACTTATGTTTGTGCTGCGATAAGTGCACCTTATCAGCTGTGCATAGTACGGAACGCGGCTTACGTCTGAACCGCACTAACGATATATAGATATGTGTGTCTATATATACACATATATATATATATATATATTGGTATATGCATATATACATATGTACATGTACCTGATCTTAGCTGCCCGAGCCATTCACTACCTGACACAGAGTTAAATGTCAAAGCCTTCGGCTTTGGCAAGTCAGTCAGTTGATGTTTGTCTACGTAGGCAGTTCGATAAATTCTATATTTGTATATATTTATGTATATATAGTTAATTATGTATATATTTATATATATGCATTTATATAGATGTGTACAGATGTATAGTTAGAAAGCGCGTGTCTATGCATATATATGTCTATGTATATGTGTATATATATTTATATCTATGTATATTTTGTATCAAATCCTTCCAAAAATCTACTCTACCAAAAATCAAAAGCTGGCCCCAGAAGACGACCGCCGTATGTGTCTGTCTGTGTGTCCGTGCGTGTGTGTGTCTCTGTGTATCTGTGAGTGTTTAGGTGACGCGGAAGTACTTCAAGCTACTTGCATTTCACGCTGCACTGGGTATGTATTAGACCAAAAGCCACTGGCTACGTCTACACCCCACTCTCCCTCTCTCTCGCTCTCTCTCTCTCTCTCTCTCTCTCTCTCGGCCTCTGTCTCATATGTATTCCATAAAGCCCGGTCGCAGGCAACAGTTAACGCCCAGTCACTAATTATCAGTGAGCACGAAGCAGGAGGTCAGCGCTGGCAATTGATGGTGGGGCTGGCTGCATATACCCGTGCCAACAATTGAATCGGCAACGAGTTCTGGCTGGCGTCTAAGCCTGGCCAGAACATCAGCCCAATTGCCCAATAGATTGCCAGCTTCTCAATATGCGCGTCGCATGCGTTGGGCATAACATTCGAACAACATGACAGGCGTTACAAAATTTAGCCAAATCTAGCTGTCGTTGATCAGCACTCTCTCTCTCTCTCTCTCTCTCTCTCTCTCTCTCTCTTGCCTTTCGCCATGTTTCACATTTTGGCCATATCTTTGAAGCCTAGAACCACGTTGTACACCCTGCTGTTAGACGACGTTGATTAATGACCTGACTTGCAAACTGTCGACCAAAAAATAAATTACAATTTTATTCAAATTTCTAGTTCAGTTGAAATTGATGGGCTGACACTATCAAATACCCTGATAAAAACTGGGCTTGGCTTGGCTTGGCTTTTAGTTGCTAAAATCAATATGAACAAAAATCTATAATAGTTATATATATTGTATAGTTAAATGTATTGTAATTTAATTTATTTGTTGTATTCTACTATAATCCAATTATAAAGATTGAAGATATGTGTAGAACTTATATAACTTCTTTATATAAAAATTCTATAAGCTATATGCCTCAAAAAAGTACAGAGTATCTCTTGAAAACATTTAAATCAATTCAAATTAACTTCAACATAATAATATATATTTTTTTCTCTCTCCCTCTCTCTCTTTACAGCGTACCGTCTCGATTTAGATATATATCTCGCAGATATATTGCCAACTCCATATACATAAATGTATAGAAACAAACAGCTATAATACCCAATTGTATATACATACATTTATATATAAATATATATTTTGTACGATTCGGCAATACCAAAGTTTAACATAACCGCAACAAGAAGAAGAAGGATCAGAGGAAGAAGCAGAAGCAGAAGCAGAAGCAACAGCATCAGTACCAGAATCAAGCAAAAGACAACATCAGACGACAAACTAAATTTTCTAGTTGCTCGTTTTCTTACCAAATTAATAATTTTTGCGGCTATATTCGGCATTTTGTTGGTTAAAAAGCATAAGTAGAAAAAGTATAGAATTGAGAACACTTTCTTTTTCGTTTGTTTTGGCAACGTTTCCTTTTTTTTTTTTTTTTTTTTTTTTTTTTTTAACTTTCGGCTTAAAACGCGAACCGTGCAAATACTGTGTTAGATTCCAGTTTATCAAATCAACTCGAATTGCATCAAATCCGGGACTCATAGCTCAGCCGATAGCCTAGGCAACAACAACAATAATAATAATTTACAATGTTCAGTCCGGAGTTTGAGAAACGCATCCTGAAGCATTATAGTCCCGTGGCTAGAAATCTATTCGATAATCTGGAAGCATCGACAACGCCAACATCGCTGGATCGTTTCATACCCTGCAGGTGAGTGAACTCTTGCGCTAAGCCGTTAGTTTTTCTGCTACGTCACCAATTCCGCTCGCAAGCCACAACAATAGCAACAACAGCCAGTGGAACCATAACCATAAACAACTACAACAACAACAACAAAAACTACTACTACTACTACGTGATATTTTCCCATTTTCCGCCTGGCTACTACTCGTTGAGCTAACGGAACTGCAAGCAGTGCCAACACCCAGACATGAGAATTTGTGCCCAGTGTTCAAGTCTTCCCTACCCTCTCCACCCCTTTCATTCCCTTCCCAGTTATGTCTCTTGTTAATGAGCTTGCCTCACACACACACACACACACACACACACACACACACACACACATATATATATATACACACACATACACAGACACTTAGTTACTTTGTGTTATTTAACTCGATATAATTACACTTCCGCATCTTTCAGTTCGTCTCTTTGCCTCAGCTCACCTACATGATGTTTATTAGTTTATTGTTTAGCTTTTTCCTCTGTGTAGTAAACAATGTTTTAAATAATTTACAATTTCCTTAAACAAAAAAATAGATATATATATTTATATATTATAAACTTATATATACTTTAATTGAGATTATGAGAGAGATTATGAATATTTTAGTTTAGCATCTAACTTTAATTTGATTTGAATTGATCTCCCCTATGCTTGATTTTAGCTAATATAGCCTTCGTGAAGCTTTCACTTTACACTTGATTTCCCTTACCATTTCATTATTATTATTATAATTATTTTATAGAATTAACTTTTCCATTTTTCCATATTTCCTTATTTTATATTATATCATATTATCTATTATCTGCTGAAATTAACAGATAGTAAATAAGATTAAAAAATTCTTCAATTTTTAATATTTTCTTAACTCACAGTTTTAGTAATTGCGGAACTTTGACTCTGATATTTGTTTCGAAAGTTCGTGTAGATCTTAGATTAAATTCATTTGGTTATTATTCGAATTATCTTCAATTTATTTCTATGTACTAAATCTGCATTGCTATTGAAAAGTATTATACAATATATTCTTAAGTATATATACATAGATATACATCGATTCTTAATTATAATGTAAGAATAAAATGTCAGTCTGGGAAATCAGGGTATATACTAGTCTAGCACTCCCGAGCAAAAACTCTTTAGTTACACTGCTGGCAGCAGCAGTTTTACTGTTCACAATACACATCTTATATTTAAATATATATCTAAGTCAATCGCAATGCATTTTGCCTGTTCATCATGTATTCTTTAGTTTCAATTATGAAATAGATCATAGTAGGTCAAGGCATTAACATTTGCGAGGACTGTTGGTTAACATTAGAAGTAATCTTCATCTTACTCTCATTGTCTCACTTAACAGCTGTTAATTTAGGCATAGCTCACTCTTTAACATTCTGCTGTTAAGTTGAGGTGCAATGCTCTTAGCTTTCGCTCACTCTCATGGGTTGCGCTGTTATCAATGCTGAAGCCTCCATCAGTGTCACCTGCAGCTTTTGATTGAATTGTCCATGTCCCTTTTGCAACTTTTGCCCTCGCCCTCGCCCTCGCCCTGGCTGTGAGTTACCTTGCAAATTTGTTTATGAAATTGATTTATTATAGGTGGAAGTAAGTGCTTCAAATGCGTTTGCCAGATAAGCTGAAAGCCGAGAGATGAGGGCGGAGGGGCTTAGGTGTAAAACGGCAAAAGACGCAAGTTGCATTCTTAAATAGCTTGTTGTGCGAGTCGAGTGAGTATGTGTGCGCTTGTATATATATATGTGTGTGTGTGTGTGTGTGCGTGTGTGCAATGCAACTCAATAGCCCTCTTCCTGTGTATTGCCCCCCTCTAATAATAATAAAAAAAAAATGTTATTTCATTTTTGTCTTTTTTATACCCAGAAATAATTGAAAATGGGAATTCAGGGTATAATAGTTTTGTGACAATGTATGTAACTGGCAGAAGGAAAAGTCGCAGACCCCATAAAGTATATATATTCTTGATCAGCAGAAGAAAATATGTTGATTGAGCCCTTTCCGTCCGCCCGTCTGATCGTCGAGATTTCGAAAACTACAAAAGCTAGAGAGCTGAAACATTAATACTCGTTTTAGCTAGAGACTTTAAACTTGTATATTTAGATAGATATTGTAGATACGCAAATTTTAGAATTTTAAGATTTTGGATGCCACGCCCCCTATTTGAAAAAAAAAAACGCATTTGAAATACAAGATACTTGCAATTTGGCAAATAGGCACATTTGAATGCTATTAATATGTTCCGAAAGTTTTCTAGAAATGGAGTTATAAGCGTCCAAAGTGCATAAAGAAAAAGAGTATTAGTTTTTTTCTTTTTTGCATGGTTCAGGGTATCTCGTAGTCGAGCCGTTTCGACTAGAGCCTTCTTACTTGTTGTTGTTTGTTCGTCTGTATTTGGGGGGAGGTTAAAATTCTCTCACACTTGGACGCCACGAATTTCATGGCGAATTCGCCAGGTTAGCAAATCGCAAATCGCAAATCGCAAATCGTTGCGAATTTGCCAATTTGTGCAAATTTAGCGAATTTGACATTCAAAATATGAATTTCTGTTGCTGGCTTTTGCACGTTGCACACGTTTTTTATGTTTTATGAGCAAAAATAATAACAATTGGCCATACCCCCAACGCCTCTTCCCACCACCCGCCTGATATTGTTTGGATTACGTGTGGAGTCAGGTACATAAAGGAGTAGTTAATGGGGGCGTGGCGGGGCGGAGGTGACCACAACATGCACAGACACGAAGGGTGTTAAGAGTCATTGGGGTCCCCTTCGCGGCAGGCACACGGCGAACAATTGAATTTGAACGCGTTTGCATAAATTTACTTTTGCAATTGTTGCTGTTGTTGATTGTATAAATAATTTATATTTTGGCACAACTTTTTGCCATGCTTTTTTTTTTTTTTTTTTTTTTTTGTACCTTGTGCGCTTGACTAAGAGATAGAAATCGAAGAATTTGCCTAATGCGACAGACACGACTAGAAGCTGCCCTAGGTCTATGGGAAAATTGTGAATGCAATTGGGCGATATAGAATCGAGAGAAATGTAATAGACTAGCAGTAATTAGAGACTATAGATAAGAGCTTAGATAAATATGTTTGAAAGAAATAGAGATATAGAAACTCGATCGAGCAACACTTCCTCTCATGAATGCAGAAAATTAATGAATGAGAGACACGAAAGCGATATATTGCTGCATAACAGATATACTAAAGTATAAGAACTTGATCGGTCCATACATAAAGCTGCCTCTCTTGTAAAGCCAGATATGTTTACTCACAGACATGAACTACAGCTGAGTGGGAAGATATAGAAGCGATGCTTTGCATTATAGAACTGATTTAAATTCCAATGTAGAGAAAAGTATGTAGAAAAGGATAACATCTTGTTGTAGAAGAATACACTTTGTATTACAAATACATAATATATATAAATACAAATAAATATAAATATATATATAAAAATAAATTATATGTATAAATATATATATAAAAATAAATGTAAATATAATTTGTATTCAAAAGTAAAACAGATCTAGTCGAAAGTGCTCGGCTCTGATAAGTCTGAACTTAGCGCAGAGCTGATATTTAGCTCATTCCTAGTTTATATTACATCACAACACACACACACACATACACTGATGGAAATACACACACACGCATACACACACACACAAACTTGTTTACTATGCACTTTAGGCAGCTGTTGCACTTGGACTGGCAAAGGCTTTAGAATGGTGAAGCTTGAGTACTAGTTGGAGTTTATTAATGAAATTTTCAGCGCTGAATAATTACTTTCAAGTACACACATGCTAAATATAAGTGTCTACTACTTAATATACGTTTTTTTTTTTTATTTTTGAATGGAATGAGCAAGGGTATACAAAACTCTGCGACATTAGGCTTACAGTAAATCTATATAGCTGTAGAGTTTGCAACTTTCTCTTTTGTATATCTGTCTATATAGCTTTAGTATATTGCATTTTCATTTATGCTCTGATTACAGGGTATATGCATAATAATAAAGTCAGCAAGCAGCAGAAAGACATTTCATAAAAAATCTCAGTCTGCTGCTTTCATTTACATTAATTGCAATTATTATCATATACATTTAATATTAAAAGCTTTTTATTTGTATTTTATTTTCTTTTTGCTACAATCTAATCCCGTCTCATCCTTCTTCTTCTTCTTCTTCTGCTTCTTATCGTTTTACTCTACAGGGCGCACAACAATTGGCAAACGAGCTTTGCGTCCATTAACAAGTCCAATGATAACTCGCCGCAGACTAGCAAGAAGCAGAGAGATTGTGGAGAAACGGCACGCGATAGTCTTGCCTATTCGTGTCTATTGAAGAACGAGCTCCTTGGCTCGGCCATAGACGATGTGAAGACCGCCGGAGAGGAGCGCAACGAGAACTCCTATACGCCGGCGGCCAAGCGCAGACTCTTCAAGTATCAATCACCCACCAAGCAGGTAAGATATCCCCATATACTAAGACCCTCACTTCTGAATAGTCTGCTCCCCCTCCCCCTCTAACGTTGGCAATTGTGAAATACTTTTGCAAATATTGCATTAATTGAGTTAGCAGCCGGCTATATATATATATATATATATATATGATTTTTTTTATTCATTCGTATTTTTTAATATTTAATTGAGACTTCTTTTATAAGGTGGCGATGCGTCTGAGTGGACTACGAGTTGAATGCACTGCGAAGCAGGTCATGGACTCAATGTGTCTAGAGTCTCTCTAGAGTCTGCTTAAGATTCTGGGAAAAATGTGTAGTGCTCAGAAAGACAGACAGAAAGACTACAGTTATATACACAGTTATATATATATGTACTTGTTTAGTATGAAAGTTAAGATTGACTTAGTCAAAGATTTTATAGAGAGTTTAAAGATTTGCTAAGGAAATATCTTGATCTATCTAAAGAGATAGTTTATGCTTCGATTTCTAATTGAGCTAATATATGTTTACTATATGTTTACTATCGAAATGAAATATTTTGATCTGAGCTTAGAAATGAAACTAAGAAAATTTCAAAATTAAATATGACAAAGAATTTGCATGAAAAGTTAACTGTTGATGATACTATATGAAATTGAAATGATAATTATTATGAATTGTTTATATTTCATGCATTTGAACAAACGATCATACATCACAGATAAGCTGGAGCTGTCCAGCTAGTCAACTGTCTTTGCTTTATTAAGCAGCTGACGCATAACTTTTGCATGTTTAGGGGGCGTTTAGGGGTGGGCGGGGCTGCTACTGTCTAGCCTTTTGTATGATGTGCGTACGTGTGGGCCAAATGTATTGGCCATTATTTATGGCAGCTACATTGCGGCCGCACATAATTGAATTATATATGATTTGTTATGACCACGAGCCGCCGCCTCTCTCCTCCCTCCTGCCACCTCTCTCCCCATCCCCTATCCCGTAAATAACCGAAATATGAGAAATAACTCTTGGCCACATTTGACTGCCGATGCCGCTGGCATTGCCCCACCAGCTCCACTGCCCTCCCCGCGGCGAGGAGTGTTCACTGTTTTGTGTTAATTGTGTGGGCGTGATGTAGATGAATGGCCGCTGATTGAGGCGACAATTTCCATAGGTTGTGGGCCTTTGGTTTAGAAAACGCTCGCAATGCGAATTCTTGAGCCCATTAATCAAAAACCCTAAAAAGGCCTCGCCACATTTGTGATACTCTGTAAATTATGAAATAATAGCAAATATCAAGTAGAGTTCATTCAGAGAGGCTAAAGAAAAACTTCATCATAGTTGTAGTATGATGATAATAATCGATAAATAGTTTAGATTGTTATCGAATGGATCGCTTATCGTTGAATATCTAATATGTGGCCATACTTTACTCTCTAGCTAACTGGAGAGAAGCAAAGGCTTTGGTAGAAGAAACAGTTTTTTTTTATAGAGTAGTTTCTTTATATCAACCCAGGTATAGTTACAGGGTATTGTCGAGTCGAATACTGTCGACATGTTTTTTTTTTTCGTGAGTTTTGCTGCCAAATAAATATGGCCAGAATATGGCATGATAATTTAGCTGCCGGGCACTTGCTTATGTTCATGTATGTGCCCCCACCCCGCTTGCGTTCCCCTTATCCCATGCCCCTGGGCATGTTCAGCTGGTTGCCTGAAGTCACGATCTCGATGTGCTCCATTGTCTGGGTTATTCAATGCGTTCGCTTATTGACTCAAGTGTCGTTTTAGACCACTGAAGTAGTTGGGCAAATGAGCCGCAGACGCAATTCCTCAGCCTCAGGTTCTCGTAGCTCGAATCACAGAATATGGGCTTTTGTTATATTATTCTTCTCTTATTGCTGTCGTTGTTGTTGTTATTGTTTGACTGGCAACTGGCAACTGGCAATTGGCAATTGGCAACGTGTCAACTGTCAAAAATTAGTCAAAGCAAAAGCCAACAACGTTGAAGCCACTTGGAGACGTGCGGCTGTCGGCGCAGCAATTGAGGCAGCATAAATCTGATAAGCGCACAAATATGTCCAAGCCCAAAAGCTGACGAAGACGCGCGCCATTGCACAGAGATGCCTCAACCGTTGTCCAGTTGTGCAGTGGCAACTGGCAAGTGGCAAGTGGCAACAGTTGTATAGAAATACAAAAATCTCATCATCAAAATCTAAACGTTCAAACACTTGAACAAATCAACTAAGAACCGGCTGTACCAACAACAACAACAACAACAAAACAAATCAAAGTGTGTTAACCCCAAATCGAGCTGAACCGATCCGGTCTGCAAGCGTGAGAAAGAGGGGAGGGGAAATGAATGAAAGAAAGAGCTAAATATTGAGGTAACGCAATTTTTCATATAGATATATCCCATTCCACCTGACGCAAACAGTTTTCATAAAACCGGTTGACAGAGATTAATAGACAAATACAACAAACAGATACGACAGATAGGCTTTTAGATGGCCAAATAGCTAGAAAGGCAACTATTAACGTTAGAAACAAGAAACTAGATAGATTTATTACGGATTTTCAAATAAATATACATATATGTGTGGATTAGATTCGATTAATATGAACAAAAGAGGGAGTATATTGAGAGAAATATATATTAATGCAATATTTGTCATATTCTTAAAAAAATATTTGTATATAATTCGTATCATATATAAATGTATTTATAAAGAATAATATAATTAAAAAAAAAAAAAAAAAATTAGATCAGATATAACAAAATATTGGTCAGATTTTAAGATATATATATATGTACATGGTTTTAATTATAGATATTCGGATTTGCTTAACAACAAATAACAAAGAAGATAAAATATTTCATTAAATTATAAATATTTGAATATATATGGATTGCATAATCAAATTCGATTTTATTAAATACTAAATATTTAAAAATAGTAATAATAAAATAAGTCCCGATAATTCGAAATGGCAAGGGCATCAGTTTATTTTTTTTTTTTTTTCGATTTACACTGAAATTCAAAAAGAAAATTTCAAATAAACGAAGCCTTTATATTTAATCATTTATACGTAATGAATTAAATTTAATAGAAATATTTAAGTACATTCAATTGCACGTTTTGCATATTAAATCATAGTTGAACAGTAATTAAAATATATTTATTATAATATATTACATATTATAATACAAAAATTTATAATTTTGAAATAATGTCTTGCTTTTGCGCAATTGATAAGGTCTTATACGTAGGTCTATTTGCCATTTCTAAGACATGATGTAAAACTCGACAAACCAAACCAAACAGCTTGAGCAGAGCAAAATCTCTAAGCATACAACACATAGACCGGGCATGTAGAACAACATTTGTCCAGACACCAGAATAAGTGCGCAGGGCCAAGTCAACTTCGTAATTGTTCGATTTGGGCTCCACTGATTCGGGCTGTTTGCAAAATGCAACGGTAATTGAACGACAAAAAGTTTCAAATTGCAATACGAATTATAAGAGGTTACAAATTTCAATTTATAAGAGGTTTAATATTCTATGAGTTGTGAAAAAGATTCGTAGAATTAACGAGGGGACCAAAATGTATGGAATTTTTTACAAATAAACGATTTTTGTTTTCAAGGAATTTTTTTCGATTTATTGCGATCGACAATCGACTGTCATAGGAAAATTAAATAATATAATATAAAAAAAAATTATATACAATATTATTAAAATATATTTTGTTAGATAGTTAAACTATCTTAACTTAAAGATCGATAATAGATAACCAGCTGAACGAAAGGTCCACACTTGTAAGTAAGTAAGAGCTCTCTTTATTTACAAGATTTTCTCTGCGTCTCAGTTCATGAGAATCATATAGTAAATAAAATTACAAGTTTTAATGAAAGTCTTGTAATGTTTCAATTATTGTCTTCTCGTTTCCTAAAGCACATACATACATATTATTCCACTTGTCTATTCTAATATCTAATATCTGTTTACATATCTACATACATATGTGTATTAAATAGCAAGTAGTTTGTTCCCACGACTTAAATACTCTGAATTGTTGCACCATTTGTGGCGTTAGCCTATTAATTACAAAAAAAATTAATGAGATCATATGTTGTCTACAATGTCTGTATGAATGGACGAGTAACGAGGTGCCCGAGTGGTTTAGTTAATGTATTTGACGCTCTGCACGGCGGTTGAGCCATGCGAACTCCCTTTTGCTTTTGAGCTCTCATAATTTATTTATGGTTTTCTGATTTTATTTATTTTTTTTTTTACGCTGGTTTTCCGCGTGTTTAGAAAATCGGATTTCGCCGCCGCTCACTGAGCCGTCGCCAATTATGGCCCGAAACCGAAGAGACAATAGCAAAAAAGTAATTAAAATAAATAATAAGTAAATAAATAATGGATATAAAATAAAAAGCCGTCTCTTTAGCAGCCAGTGCACCTGTTACGACGTTACGACGTTACGATGGGCCACATTCGAGGGTCTATCATAGAATTGTAGAAAGGCGTCTTCCCTGCCACCTGCGGCCGACACTTGTTTGTTTTATTGTTATTATTGATATTAATTTATGCAGCAGACATTTGCATTAGCATAAACTTAAGCTGGCTTTAAGCTTGGCCAGTTTGGTTAGCTTGGTCAGTTTTGGTCAGCATGGCTAATTTAGTGATTCAGCTGTATGAGGCAGCTCTATAGACGCCGACAGGTTCAAGCCAAACCCAAAAGCCATTCGCTTTCCCATTATCATGATCATTAACATTCACATTTACCCCTCGCCTCCTCTCTACTGCCCCACCTGTTGGGTCAGCTATGCTGCCCCCGCTTCGCATCTGCTGCTGCTGCTGTTGCTGCTGCTACCTCTGTGGTTGGCTGTTTATTTATTTTATTTATAAACTTGGCCTGCCAAGCGCCGCCCACAAAGCACTTTAACAGCAGCAACAACAACAACAACAAATGCCGGCCGGCAACTTTAGCAATGCCCATATTTCATTGCCATCACTCACACCTCTTTCAATTCAATTGAATTCATTTGGACCGCATTACGTGTTCCATTCGATTCCATTTCGTTCCGCACGCTCGTTCGATCTTGAAGCAACTTTTACTTTATTGGCTGCCATTGCGGCCATTTTGTCTAACAGAACGAAACAGCGCAGCTCTAAAAGATAAAGTGAAAAAGAAGAGGAAGAGAAAAAAAAAACACAACTTTTCAATAATTGTATCTCTGTGATCAAAAATAGATGGGAGACTGTACTTTCTGTGGGAATATGAGAAAATAAAACGTTAACAGCAGTGGGCTATACGGGGTGGAGCGCAGAGCGTGCTCGACTTGAGCATACCCTGTATTTGGTTAGATTGCAAAGATATTTATTAATTTATTAATATTTAGCTAAGATTTTATATAGATGAGATTTGATATAATAAATATTAATATTATTATTAATAAATCAAGAGCTTTTTACTTAGCTCAGCTATGGCTTTATCATATAAACAAGAAACCCTCTAGAAATATTTTGAATTTTTGATCATCTTTCTAAAGAAAACGTAATCTAATTATCATTATTTATCAATGTTCCAAGCTTATAAAAAATCAAATTTCAAATGTTTTCAAGCGACTAAATTCCAAAATTTCACGACATACATATATATTCTAAATTCTATAAACTGTTGCCGACCCAAACCTAAATATACCCTGTATTATTACAAATAACTGTGTTTCCCTCATCAAAGTTTTGAGAACTAAGATAGACAAACTATTCAGTTTCGATACGATTTACTAGAACTAATGTAGAGATCATGCTTATATAACCTGAGCGTATATATGTCAGTCGTTCATTTATCGTGCTGCGTCAGGTGTACAGGGTATTTGCGTAGTTTATGAACGACAAGAACAGTGACAACGTCTGTTAACTGATGACGAATGACACATTCAAATGACAACAAAACAAGACTACAACATAATAAGAAGAAGCAGAAGCATTTGCCAAAGGCCATGGCCAGGCCATAAACGGAATGAGACAGAGATGGTAATAGAGAGAAGAGAGAGAGAGAGAAAGATTTAATCGAAAAAGCGTGGAACAAGATTTGTCGTATGTGAATTCAGAGTTGGATTTCCTCTTTGGTATTTGTTAGCAGTTTCACAATTGAATTTCTAATAGGCTTAGACACACACACACACACACACACACTAACACACACACACGTACACGTGTGCACACGCAGGCACTTGGCATCGAAAAGGCATTTAAATTTAATGGCAGATGCTTGTACGCTTTATGGCCCATAGAGAAGCAGACGAGACGCGATTGTAGTTAGACGGAGACGGAGGACGGCTCCGGACTGCTCGGTTATTTAAAAGTGCTTCACTGACCAGCATGCTCGGCATTCGCAGAAAGCGGAAACCAAGAGCAACAACAGCTAACAGTCCACACTGAGAGCCATTAAAAATTTGTTGTTGTTTTTTTTCTTCTTTTATTTTGTTTCTGGCCAAGTGCAAAGTGAGCATTAAGGGCCAGTATGTATGCCCACAGATCGCGTAATCTTCAGCCATTGAAGCGACACGCAATTTGAAGCGCACACACGACACACACACACACACACACACAGAGACACGCATACATTTCTCTTGTTGTTAATGTCATTAAGCTCGATGTACTTTTGTTTTCTTCAACATTCGGAGCGCATCTGTTAGTTCATAGTGGACTCGCATTTGCCCTCTGTTAATTGAATTAAATTTTAATTTGCTAAACGCATTAAGAACCCAACCGAAATTCCCGCTTAAGTCATCGTACAAGTATGCTTATCGCGTTCAAACACTTCAAAACTCACTTATGTCCATCAGTTTTATGATTATTATTATTTTTTTATTTTATTTTATTTTTTTTTTTTTGGGAAAAGGGGGGTTTGTCTGTTTGTCCGGTTCTTGTTTGCCCGCTGAAGCGGAAGTGCACGCCCCAAGAGTCAAGAACTGTTGACCACGTAACGCTTGCACTTATGGCAAACGATGACAAATTTCGAGGTAAGTCGACTTGATTAACCAAAAAAATGATGAAGAAGAAGTCAAAATGTTAACATGAGAAAATAAAAATATATAGAAGGCCCATTGTACTTCCGATAAGTGAAGGGGCTTACATAAAGGTTTACCTAAATGTACAGCGCTTTCGAAACAGGATTACTTAAATGACTCAGGATAGAACAACTATAGGGTAGAAGAACAGAAGTACTAGAGGAGCTGAAAATCCCAAATTCGATGCAGGATTACTTAACTGAATGTGATTGGAACAACAACTACAGAATAATATAATCCCATGTATGTTAATCGTAAAGTCTACAACTGGTAAAAAGTTCAATTGTTGATGAGATCAAATGAAAATGAGAATTCAGGGTATAATGTTTTTTCTTCTTCTATTAATTCCCTGCAAAGAGTCGAGTTTTTGAATTTGACTACAAAACATTTTAGATATAATTAAAATTTAATAATATATACACACATCTTATTGAAATATATTATAAAAATAATTAAATATACATATATTATTATAATATATTTCATTTAATATATTTTATTATCATTCAGTCTCTCCTGATCTAATCAATAATCGAATAATGTTAACTTTAACTTCAACTATCAATCAATTAATCAATCGATCGATGTAGCTAGATAAACTCTTAAACCACTTAACATTGAACGATCTACATTGATCATAATACTTAACATAGATTAACTAAGCTACAGATATATTATTAGCTTAAAGATCAAATTCAAGTTTCAAACCTTGCGCTTAGAGCCCTGGAATTGCAGCAATAGGCAATTGTATTGGGGCTCATCTTGCAGCTGTTGCTCTGTCCAAATGTGGGGCACACGCAACTGTTATTTCTTGCATTTCAAATGTCGCATTGCGTAAACAGTCCCCGCTCTATGGAAGAGGTGTGCGAGTGTGTGTGCGTGTGTGTGAGTGTGTGTGTGAGTGTGTGTGTGTGTGTGTAGAGCCATTCACGCATATGCTTAACACACTTCTGTCGTACGCATTTTCTATGCAAACGAGCGGAAAGGCGAGAAGGGGCTACTACACGCAGTGCGTGTCCAAATGCAAAAAATGCGGAGGACGGGCGTGGGGGGCGTTAGGTTGGCAGATCAATTGCGTACGCGGTCACTGCTTTTAGCACGGTGGCGTTAATTGCCGCGCCAAGTACGCGGCGAGCAAACAAAATTGCCAATCGCTTGAGCACCGCAAGAGCGAGTCAAAGACAGACCAGAGAGAGAGAGAGAGAACGATTCGCTTTGGCCAATTTGCTGGTTGGCTTCAACTGAAACAGTTTATTAATTGCTATTTACTTTTGCCTTCATTGCAGGACTACAATGGCGAATGCCCGTATTCATTGTCGCCCGTTAGCGCCAAGAGCCAAAAACTTCTGCGATCGCCGCGCAAAGCCACTCGGAAGATATCCCGAATACCATTTAAGGTATTGGATGCGCCGGAACTGCAGGATGATTTCTATTTAAACCTGGTCGATTGGTCGTCGCAAAACGTGCTCGCCGTCGGTCTGGGCAGCTGTGTGTATCTGTGGAGCGCCTGCACGAGTCAGGTATGAGAAAGAACTCAATCTTGAAGGTTTAAATGCAATATGCTAATTGATTCACTTCTTGTCAATGCAGGTCACCCGCCTCTGCGATCTCAGTCCCGATTCCAATACAGTCACATCAGTGTCGTGGAACGAGCGTGGCAATACAGTTGCCGTGGGCACACATCATGGCTACGTGACCGTTTGGGACGTAGCAGCCAACAAGCAGGTGAGTAACAATGAATGAGAATTGACTATAGAAAAGTAGTAAGGATCAGCGAGTTATACAACTAAATATCTTGCTTACTTGCAGATCAATAAACTGAATGGACATTCAGCGCGTGTGGGTGCACTGGCCTGGAATAGCGACATCCTCTCGAGTGGATCAAGGGATCGCTGGATCATACAGCGTGACACACGAACGCCGCAGCTACAGTCGGAGCGTCGCCTCTCTGGTCATCGTCAGGAGGTGTGCGGATTGAAGTGGTCGCCGGATAATCAGTATCTGGCCAGCGGCGGCAACGATAATCGGCTATACGTGTGGAACCAGCACTCCCTGAATCCTGTGCAGTCGTATACGGAACATATGGCCGCAGTGAAAGCGATTGCCTGGTCGCCGCATCATCATGGCCTGTTGGCCAGCGGCGGCGGCACTGCGGATCGATGCATACGCTTCTGGAATACACTGACGGGCCAGCCCATGCAGTGCGTGGATACCGGCTCCCAGGTGTGCAATCTGGCCTGGTCGAAGCACTCGTCGGAGCTGGTCTCCACACACGGCTACTCGCAGAACCAAATACTCGTGTGGAAATACCCCTCGCTGACGCAAGTGGCGAAGCTAACTGGTCACTCCTATCGTGTGCTATACCTGGCCCTCAGTCCGGATGGCGAGGCAATTGTCACCGGCGCCGGCGATGAGACACTGCGCTTCTGGAACGTGTTCAGCAAGGCGCGCAGCCAAAAGGAAAACAAGTCTGTACTGAATCTGTTTGCCAACATCAGATAGATTCCCTGCTCAGGTGTGGGAGGGGGGCGGCACGTCCCAACAAATCGAGCGTGCGTTGACTGAGCGAGGCGCCAAAGGCAAGCAACTAACCAACCAATAAATCAACCAACAAACCAATCAATCAACCAATCAAGCAACGAATCAACCAATTAAAAAGCCAATCATTAAACTGGGAACTTAATCCGTATCCACATGAGGCGCTATGTGAATATGTGTTGATTTAACAATATTTACTAAATTTATGTTAAACTTAATTGTCGAAGTGTTTCGATAGTTCTCTATGTCTAAGTTTTGGGCCGGGGCAAATTTCTGGTAAGAATTGTGGATTAACTTTTAAAGGAAAATCAAAAATCAAAAACAAAAACAAAAAAACAAAAAAAAAAAAAAAACAACAGCAACAAATATTTCAGAAATACAACAAAATTTGAGTCGGTGCAGCGCTAAGATATATATTTAAAAGCAAGGAAATAGAAGCCTATAACTTAGTCAAGTGCTCCAATGATCCAATGATTCAATGATCCTCCTCCTGCGACTCCTCTCTGGATACAACCAGAATATAGCTAAACAATAGGTCCAAAAATTATAGTGTTTATGTCTTACGTATGTATAGTGTTTATTAATGAATTCGCTTATCTTGATCTAATTGTAAATCTAATCCAAGAACCAGAACTGATAAACAAGCTAAATGCAACAGCTCCTAAACATAACTAATTGAAATCTATACTAGATATAAATATGCATTTTTTTCTGTTGTATACTAAAAAGGTAATAATTGATTAATATTTTTTTTTGCTTAGCTTGTAAGCTCAAATCACTTGCAATCGCAATATATTATTATATATTTGTTTTTTTTTTCTCTATATATATATACACACACACACACACAAACACATTTATACAAAACACATGTATAATTAATAAATTTATACAATTTCCAATGAACAAGGCGTTTATTTACGAAAGTATCGATTCCTAAACTGAATTTAATTTGTATTTGAACTTTAGCTTGGACGCGAACCACACTCGCTTGGCATTTATGTTTTTTTTGTAGCAGATGAGCCCATCAGTTGTATGTGATTGCAATGTGATATTTGCATCAATACATTACATTACATGAATATTAATGTGTTTTAAATATTATTATATATGGCATATTGGATATAACGCACGTACAACATGTGCGCATTAAAACATTTGTAGCAAATATTCGAACCACTACATGTCAAGCGGAACTTAAATTTTAGTTAAACCTTTTTTGCTTGGTTGGTGACTTTGCTAAATAAGCTTAAGCCAACAATTTCGTTTAAATATTTAATTATTCATATTAAATTAATTACATATTTTTGTGTATGCCAATATTTCTGCAATTGATGTTCAAACTTTATTGCTTTTAAATTTACATTTATATGATATGAAATTTATAGTTTAAAAAATGTATGAAATTGGAAACAATTTTAATGTAAATAGCAATCAAAAAGTCAAGTCAACAGCTATTTTTGCAATTGTCAATAACATTTCTCTCTTGTCTCTCTCTATTAATTAAATAAATTAATTATAATATATAAATAATTAAGAATTACCAATTAGCTAGTTTATAAAATACTATAGTGAATTTAGTTCCAAATTCAGCTGTGACACACACCACCGCAACTTACCATCCACACTGCTTCGGTTACAATTGTTTGGTTCATAGCTTTGCTAGGTACCTGTCTACACTTCAGGTTTTTGCTGTTTTTAGCTTGACCAGTAAATGTCAAACGTAGCTTTTCGAGCTTTTGGTCGTGCTAATGCAATTAAAAAACGAATTTTACTCGCTAGCTGCAGCTTCCGACGGATACAACGCCCCCGCTGCGCGCGCTTCAAGCTTCTAACCGCGTCTGCTGTTTGTCTGCCTCTGTGTGTGTATGTATGTATATGTGCTGCTGCTGCTGCTGCTGTTGTTGTTGCCATCGACGGTTGCTTTTCAATTTTGGCCAAGTCCAAGTTGAACAGCGCTTAGCGCGCCAGAATCAAGTTCAGTCGCGCCGCAAACGCGTTGCGGAAATGTTTTGTTGTGAGCATCGTCGGCAACAGCAGCCTCCTCTGGTACGCAGTCACGCGCGCTGCTCCTTGCTCAGTCTCTGCGTAAAAGTAAACAAGAAACGTACAAAATCATAAAACATAAATAAAAGGGAAAGAACGATAAAAGTAATTCCAAGAAAGGAGACGTTTTTTTTTTTGCAAAACTTTCAGGTAAATGCAGCCGGGTGAAACGGGTAAACGGTTAACGGGCATGCCGGAATATTTAACTCTATTGCCTGGAATATACATATATCCTTTACACATTTTTGTTTATGTGCGTGCGTGTGTGTGTGTGTGTGTGTGTGTGTGTCTCTCTCTCTATATGAGGCTGGCACGTGGTCCTTGCTGCTGCTGCTTTCCTCTCCTTGTTACTGCTGCTGCTATTGCCTCTGGGTACCTTTTGAAGGTCACTACACATCAGGACTGAAGGCCGTGCCAGAGCGAGATAGCAAGCGATAGCGAGGTAGCTGAGCAGCTAAAGAAAGAGAGAGAAAGAGCACGCTGTGTCGAGCAAATGTCAAAAGGTGTCGACTGCCCCCTCACGACTTGTGGGCGAGGGGAACAGCTGGGCGAGCTGGCTGACTGGCTGCGACTGTAGTGGAAAAGTTCTCACAATAACAACAAAAAGTGCAAATGCAAGTGCAAGTGCGAGTGCAAGGGAAACATAACTGTAAAACAGTGCTGCAAGCCGAAGCACATCAATTGGCCTAGTAATTGAAGCTAACGGTATTGGTAGAAGTTAAATGTTCAGAGTAGAAACCTGAGTGAAATTGAAAGTCAAAGATGAAAATGCAGATAAATGTGACCTTGAGCTGATAGGATAAAGGATGTATGTATGTAGATATATATGAGCAATATATATACATACATACATATACTATAACGATTATTATATTATATATTTATATGTACCTCAATGAAAAGGCAATATTTCAATCTATAACTTAACCAATTGACATTTTATTAAATTTGTATTCATTTTATATGTTATATTTGTGTTTAAAGTTGGGATATCAAAAAGTCTAAGCACAATATTTTGAAGACAATCTGAAAGAACTATTAAGTCACATATAATATTTATAAATATTATATTTAGAAACAGAAAAAACATATGTTAATACAAATATTCGTTTCAAATTATTTTCAAAATATTTAGCTTATCACTAAATTTATTTATCCAATATTTAGTGTTAAGTAGCACTACAAATTTCATGAACACAGTTGTTTATGAATATGTATTGATATTGATATTGCTATTAATGTTGCTATTAATATTGATATTGGAATGGATAAAGATGTGAATAAATATTTGAATATATATAAATATATTTGCAAATGAAAAGAAGATGCGATATCCATACATGCTCGATGAGCATTTCCTAGTATAGTAGATCGGAATATATATATATATATATATATAAATTCAAGCTTGGCTAAAGATATAGGCTTCAATGTTTCCAATTGATAATATCATGATTTGGAACTAGAACCCTAAGCCTAAGTTATTCAACTGATATCCTTGAATAACTAAATATTTACTTCAGATAGGCAATACGAAATTTGCAGTCTTGTTAGAGCCACTCGATAGTTTCTAGTTTTAACATTCACTTGATATATGTATTTATCCCATAGGTCATATAGATATTACGTCCCTGAGTTGTGCTTTTAGATAGAACTATTTGTGGATACAACAAATCAAATATTGAATAACAAACATTTGCATATGCGATAAGCTTGGCCTCCAATTGCCAACTCCGCCGGCCACCCTCTCGCTCATTTTCACACCTGTCACACGCACACACACCTGCACACACTCACACTCATGCACCCACGAATTGAATTCTGCAAAATTTGCATAGTGATTAGCAAAGCGCAAGCATTGGGTGCGGCCGCACCCCGTTGACAAGCGAAGATATTCTGTTTAGGCCAAAACTTGATTAGCTGACCGGCTTCTGACTGTGACTAAGAAGATGATATTGACCATTTGGCAAAAACTAATAAGCTGCTCAAATAGGCGCCTGCTAACCTATAAAGCAAAGCATCTCTGTTATTATTTTATCTGATCTTGCATCCGTCTGTCCACTCGTCCATCTACTAACCTGTCCATCCGCCGTTCGTCTATATGTCCATCAATCCGTCCGTCCATCCGTTCGTCCCTTCTGTCGATCGTCTGATCATCTAGCCTTCCACTTGTCTATCCGTTCATCTCTACATCCATCTATTCATTTAGTTTTCCAGTTTAGTTTTTCCACCTACTCGCCACCCCTTCTGTCCATTCGTCCATTTCTTCGCCTGTCATCCGTTCGCCCGTCATTGGGTTGTCGTTCAACCCGTTCATCCGTCTATCCGTCCGTTCCTACATCTGTACATCCAACCGTCTATTCATTTATCCATTCATCCGTGTATTCATCTACCTGTTTCTGTCAGCCCATCCATCCATTTGTTCGCTCGTCCATCCAAACGTCCATTCATCCGTCCTTTTATCCATGCACTCGTCCCTTCATCTGTACATCTATCCGTTTATCCATTTATCCGGTTATCCGCTCATGTTTCCCTACAACCTTTCGTCTATTCATCTGTTCGTCCTTTCTCTGTCCTGTCTGTTCGTCCGTCCATCTGTCCGTTCTTCTCTCCATCAGCTCGTATATTTGTTTCGTATATCTTAAACGTTTACCTCGTCCATTGCTATTAGATCTAGAGTAACTTTGACAGGTGTTTCATGTGTATTCGATTGATTAGTATTTATTGAAACAGTGATTTTTCCATTACTAAAAGAATTGTTATACGTATAAGATGTCTATGCATTATGATGGACAGCAATCATGCTCAGGGCTTCGCTTCAAGGTTCAACGTATCTCCCGCGTACATCTATTCTTTCTGTCCCTTGCTGCTTCCTTTTGTTTGGCTAACTGCCTGCTGTCGACTGAAGCCCTTTTGGCACAATTAGCGCCGCAATTAAGTTGCATTTGACATATTTACAATTTGAGAATTGAAAATTTGAAAAGTCATGGCAACTCTGCAATTAGCGTGCACTGCAGACAGGTGGCAACTGTGGCCGGCTTTTGTTTATGTTTGTGGTTTTTTTTTTATCTTTACCTATGCTTGTTGGCTATAACGGTTAACCTTCACCTGGCAGCAGCAGCAGTAGCAGCAGCAACTCGTTCAATGACCGCCACTGTCATTGCCGCTGTCCATCACAAAGCTGACGCTCTGTTATGGTTACTGCCAAAAGGGAGCGAAGATGCCAAGTGTAGTGTGTTTGCGTGAGGAGGAGGGGGGGGGGGGGTGTTTAGCCAACCCTTCCCTCCCTCGTCTTCTGCTATTCGAATCTGACTCAGACTCTTCTGCTCTTCAACTTGACCCCAATTCGCAGGCTTCAATTCTGGTTTGTGCTTCGGTTGCTTCTTCAAGTTACAGGCAAGGACCCGCCCAGTCACGTTGTGTTGCCGGTGACCTTTAGCAAGGCGATTAAGATCATTTCCAGCGGCAGGTAAAAACAGCTGCAGGGCGGGGAGGGACGGGAAGGGCGGCAGCACTGCGTACGGCAATTACACGTCCGAAGTTAACAGCTTGGCTCGAAAATGGAATGTTGGACAAGTCTTAAAGCTGACATTGTAAGTGTGCAAGCGTGTGAAGCGGAAGGGTAAGGGGAAGGGCCGATGGGCCGATGGGCCGATGGGCCGATGGGCTAGAAACGTTGCGACTGTAGCGTAAACTAAACTCGAAAAAAAAAGACTTACTATAGATTAAAGCTTAAAGTATCTGCATATAACAGATCTTATGCAGATTAAGATTGATTGATTACCGTAGAAGCTTAGTACTCGCTCGCTTCGCTAAATATAGATTTGACAACTAGCTGGGAGATCACAAGAGAGCTGTTGATCATGAACTTGCCTAGCTTATAGTCCATGCAGATCAGATCAGAGCCGTTGCTAACATGAATTCAAGTTAGTCTTTGACACTTTTAGCTTCCAACATATGAGCAGTCTTATGTGTTGATATATTTGTATTTGGCTTTTGAAGTGACTGAGAATCGGCTACCGAATGGCGCGAGCAGCAACAGCGGCAACAGAAGCAGTAGCAACGATGATAACCAAAAAATTTTATATATATGTACATATATATATAAACCAGTTACAATGCGCTTGATAGCTGAAGGCAAGTGAAGGGTTAGCCCAACGCAGGGACAGCGGGTAGGGGCAAGGGACAGCGGGAAGAAGACTTTGTTTTAAGTTTCAGGTTTAAGATCTATAATTCGTGGCTAAGGAACAACATTAGCTGGGGCAGTGCTCGGGCTGTGATTGATGATCCAAGCGCCACGCCCAGCACAGCCAGCCCAACGACCTTTAATAGCGAACCCCAACGCCCCTCGCTCGCTGCATTTAATTGCAGGCTGAACAAGTTTATCGAGGGCTAACAGTAACTCACAGCTTGATGGGCCGTAAAGTACGAGTAAGAGCTTGGGGCATGTCCCCTCTCTCGCCCAAGCCCCACATAATATTAGTTTTATTTTGATTTTAATCGTCTGTTGAACCATAAAAAGAAGCAGTTGAGTGCTGGACCAGAGGTCGAGAGGAGCCAGTGATCAGGCGGGGCGAGTTGGGGTTGGGGGAAGGGGGCTGTAGTCACATTTCATTTAAATAGATATCTCAAGAGTTCGGGCGCCGCGGTCATTGTACTTGAGCAAATCGAACTTTGATTTTGTTGTTTTCGTTTTCTTGTGCTTCGAATAGCCAAATAAAAACACAATGAGACGGGGACGGTGATGGAGGTGAAGTCAACGGCGCCGGGTCTTAGGCGACGGCGCTGACGTCGATCGCTGGCTGATCGACCCGATGCCTATTTATGCCATGAATTTAAAAAGCATTGACATTGAAAATTATGCGAACGGATGAAGGGTAGAGTGCAGCAAATGGTGATCGTCAACTCAAACAGATTAGCGGATCGACAAAACCGTATGGAAATAGATCGCAAAATTATTATTGAAATGTATTCAGTGGACAGTCGTCAGCAGAGTCAGCCACAAAATGTATCCAAATCAAGCTATGGATCGTCAACAACAACAAACTCTTCGTAACAGATCGATCTACAAATTTATAAATTTAGCTAAAGCGAAGATCGGGTCACAGATCCATGGGACCAACTGAAGCTCGCTTCACAGCCCTTACCCAAAATGGTGGTCCGTCTATAAAGTCGATGGCTGAGCTGAATAGTTCGGGTTGAAGATCAAGGCCACAATCGTTTGACTTCCATTTCATTGTTCTGAATTCAAACGAAATGGAACGGAATTCAAATTGATAGCTGAATGCATGATAGACCGATTCGATCCGTTCGCATAGCCATTCCGTTTGACAAGTTGCGAATTAAGATTGATCGCCGTGTTGTGTCTGTCTCCGTCATAGATATTGCATTTATCTGAATCTTTTGATCGCCCACTAGATCTACACCGCAGACAGCTGGCAATTGTTTAACGATCGCCGATTGTCTTCGACTGACTGACTGCCCGACATGCGGGGGCATTCAGCGAGTATGTCAAGTTTCTTTGCGACTCATAAATACCAGACTTATTATACCTAATAAGCGGCTCGCGAAATGTCATCATTAATTATTTGTAATAATCCGACGTGACGTGAACTGTACAAAGTTTACGCCTTGGAATTCAATGTCCCTCCCAGAAAACAAAAACAACAGAAAAAGACAAAGACAAAAAAACTCAGAGAGAATGGAACACAGATTTAACTCAGCTCCTCAGGCTTGAGGTACTTCAATATGCATAAATAGCCATTGAATACTATATGATATATGATGAAAGTCGGATTTGATAGGGTCTAAAGATTATTGTTGCTGAACTTGGCAAGCGATATAGATCGAGAGCCAAGGATACTTTCATAATAACACTCATCAGAAGACTGATTCTTCTGCTCATAGAGCTATATAGAATAGATGACCAAAAATCTAAAGAACATTAAATGTATTTAAATAATTTCTGATCTCTCTCTCTCTTTACCTCTCTCCCTCTGATCTCTAACTAAGCCAAGTGACTCCCTTGAAGAGTATACGCATGATAATTGTCGGCAAAGACTTGCACTTTTCGATGGTATTTCTGTTGTTTACCTGTTAAAAAATAAAGTCAATACAAATAAATGTAAAAAAAAAGACAAAATATAAAAAATTGATTTGTGCTTGTTCAATAAACAAACAAAAATGTCAAAGTCGCTGCTGGTCAACAAAATAACTCAAAACAACTGGATATAACAGAAACATAACTATTCGAGCTAAAACTACAGATGATGGCACTTCAAATACTCTGTTTAATTTCTGATACTCTTATGATGTCTATCTTAATGCATTTTAAATAATTTATTTATTATTAAATTATCATAAATATTTATTATAATATATTTTATAGCTCTTCGCTTGCTCAATTTGTCATTTGTCATTGTATGTGCTACTGATCTCAATACATTGGCCGTCATCAGTTAGTCGCTCTTGCAGTTGCTCTTGGTTTCTTTCTCTCTCTTCCTCTTGGTGTATGTCAGTCTTCATATAATGAAATACTCATATATCCGTATATGATTAATGTTAAATTTCTCTTTCTTTCTCTTAATTTATCCTATAGCTCACTCTCTCTCTCTCTCTCTCTCTCTCTCTCTCTCCCTCTCTCCCTCTCTCTCTTATATCTTACTTTATCCGCATATTAAATGTATACATATACCTCTCTTTCTGTCTCTCTCTGACACACTTGCCCTCTCTCTCTAACTCACTTGCTCACTCTCTCTCTCTCTCTCTCTCTCAGTTTCTGTCTGCCTCTCTTTCTTTCCCTTTCATTGTCTCGCTCGCTCCCTCTCTTTCTTTCTCTCTCTAAGTGTAAGTGTCCAATTCTCTATCTCCCTAAATCTCTCTCTCGTTCTCTTTCTCCCAGGCTATTTCACTTTAGTTTTCTGAATATTTCCCAGTGTTGATTTTCCTGCCTCTATCTCTCTGACTCTGCCTCGCTCTCCCACACATATTAACTGTCTCTCTCACTCTATTATTTCTCTGCTTGTTTCTTTCTCTCTCTCTCTCTCTCTCTCTACCAACCTCTCTTTCCCGCTCTATCTTATGTGAATTATACCACAAACTGTATCAAACGAATTGCTATATGAGATACTCCCTGCTTGGATTCAGCCAGGTCAAACTGGCAATTGGACAAACTGTTTGCTTGTTAAATATTACGCATTGTCGCGCTATTGTCTAACGCTTTTGGCCACCCGCACAGGCTGGCTGACGGTCTGACCTATTCGGTTAGTCGGTAGCTGCTGCTGTAATTGGAAAGTGGACGTGGGTGAGGCTGAGTGGCCTTGACCTCTCGCTTGGCTAGAATTGGTAACGAAGCGAAAGGCCAATTAAGCCAGCAACTGTGGCGCATCATTTCGACATGAATAACCCCACACTTGCTTCTGCCCCTGCCTCTGCTTCGCCCACCACACATTCAGCTCGCCGCCGCCCAGCGATTGGGCTCGCCTCAAAGTTTGCAAAAAAAAAAAAAAGTTGAAAACTGAAAAATTATATAATTTGTTAACGCTTGAGTTTTTGTTGCTTCCGAAGCGTCTTTTATGTGGCAAATTTGTTTTGTTTTGGCTTCTATTTTTTTTTCCATTTCTGGCCTTTTCATAGATTTTGTTTTGATCGTCGCATTCATCGCTTACCGTGGTGCCAGTCGCTTGCTTCATGCTCGCTTAGCTGTTTTCAACAATTTTCGCACACCTGCGTCCCACTGTGCGAGGTCAGACCATCGCGTTGACCGGTCCATGGAAATGCAAAAATTCGAGATGCGGGTGAACCAGCATTCAGCTGCTAATTAGAGACCAATAATGGCCCACATATGTCTTGGCCAGTCCTTCAGCCTCAGCGTCGCACTAGCTGTCTAAACAATTCTTAAAAGCGCTTAGAGATCGACGCGTGACACGATTAATTTAAAAAGCCATATATTATATGTATGAGAAAAGAGAATAGATTTGGGCACTCATGAATATTTCTTAAAAGTTGTGACGTCTTTTAGGTATAAATGTATATGTATTTTTTTATTATACCCTGAACCCATTGAAATTGGGAATTAAGGGTATAATGGTTTTGTGAAAATGTATGTAACAGGCAGAAGGAGGCGTGGCAGAGCCCATAAAGTATATATATTCTTGATCAGCACGAAAAGCTAAGTTGATAGAGCCCTGTCTGTCTGTCCGTCAATCAAAGTCAACTTTAAGCCAATTTAAATTATTGTTTTTATTTATTAATTATTAGTTTTTATTTATTAAAATTTAATTTTTCTTACATTAAATGAATATTTATGTGATACACTGTACATAAATGTTTTCATGTGAAAAACTAATAACTTTGATATTATAAATAAATATTCTATAACCTATGTATGTCAAATATGATGTAAGTATCTAATGATAAACGTTTCTCAAATCGGCTCAGTTATTTTTTAGTCTTTTCAGCACAAAAATATAAAATAAAAATAAATAAATAATCTTGACGTTTTGACATTTCACAAAGATTAAGTTTAAGATTTAGTTTGATTAATATAAGATTTCTTTAATAAAATAATTTCTTAGTTATGACGAAGAAAAGCTTATGTAAATTTGATAATATAAAGATATGTTTATAATAATAATATAATTGAATTTAATATTAATATTTATAGATTCATTAATGATTCTTCAATAATAAAATTATTAATTGAATTAGCTTACTATTCACAATATAATGATTCGTTGGGATCAACTCGATCGGAATTGATTCATTCTCAGTCTAGAATAGACCCGATCTAATCCAGACTCAATTGGTTATGACATTGAGTCCACTCTTAGTATGGACTGTAGTCAAGCTTGAGATCAAGATCCTCACACTTTACTCCAATGGGACTACTACCCTGCGCTCATGCTCTCATTCACTCATTCACTCAATCTCTTTTCTTGCAGTTCGCTCTCTTATCTTGCTTCGTTGGTGACGTCATGAATCGACAGACACGGACGCTGGCATCGCTGTTGCTGGCGCTGTTGCTCAGCCAGAGATTGGCGCCGAGTCTTGGCTCTGCTGTGCTCATATCGGACATGACCATGACCATGATGGTGGAGCTATCTTCGCGTCATCCCTTCTGCAAGATGCACACGGATCGGTGAGTGGGTCAGAGAGAACAAAAGATGTTCTGCAACTGTAAGAAATGTTCTCGATCCAAACAGGGGCGACATCCAGCGGATGCTGTTGCAGTCGGATCCACGTCGCATACGCCAGGTGCCGCGCGAGTCGGTTGTGGAGCTGGAGGAGGTCTGCCGCCGTCAGGGATCGTACGGACATGAGTTTCGCGGCGGCCTGGGCTTCATCTATCCGGGCACCAAGTGGTGTGGCCCTGGCACCGCCGCCACCAGCTACGATGACCTGGGCCAGCATGTGAGGGAGGATCGCTGCTGTCGCGAGCACGACATGTGCCCCGATGTGCTCAACGTGGGCGACTGCCGGCGCGGTCTCTGCAATCGGGGCACCTTCACGCGCTCGCACTGTGATTGCGATGCACGGTTCAGGCGCTGCCTGCAGGCGGCTAATACGGAGACGGCCAATACGCTGGGCGCCATCTTCTACAATGTGGTGCAGGTGACCTGTTTCCAGGAGCGCAGCCCCTGCTCGGCGCACCAAAGGTTCGACGATTACTTTTATGGCAGGCGGCAGTGCCCGCTCGAGTATCGGCAGGCCGATCTCTATGTGCCGCCGCATGCCGAGCAGCTCATTGCCAAGATCCTAGATCAGCCGCAGGGACGCGCCCTCGCCGCCCCGCTGCCCCCGCTGAAGCACACGGCCCGACGCTTCGGCGTCAAGCTGGCCAGCGTCGGCCTGGCCGCCGTCAACATACTACGCGAGGTGGTGCAGCGGCCGCGCCTGCTCTGGGACAGCCTCCATGCGCCGGTCAGTCGGGAGGTGCCCCCACCGAGGGGCTACTACTACCAGCGGCCGGCGGCGAGGCCGCGCTATGCCTACAGCTATGACTACGGCTGGAGCTGACCTGTGTTCACCTCATCATCATCTCATCAGCATCTCAATGCCCGCTCAGTATTAAGTAGCTGGAACGGATTGGCACGCATTCATAGTCAGCATGTCCAAAGTACTTGCATGTTATGCCTTAAGTTATCAACTTTTTGTTTTTGTTATTATTTGTTATAATTTTTGTCAGTGAACAATAAATTAAGCACATCTTAGCCGAACTGCACAACTATGAACAGCTGCACTCTCTCCATCTCTTGCTCTCGCGCTCTCTCTCTCTTTATCTCTTAATTTCTTACTTGACCTCTAATCTTATATATTTCGTTCAGAGCCGGCTACAATCAGACGGAGCAGGACACCATTTGCGCCCAGTGGCAGTATCAGCCCTCGGAGAAGTATGTTCCCAGCCAGCCGCGCACCTCGTAGATGAGGAGATGATGAAATCCTGCAACAATCAAATACAATTAGTATAACCCACCCCTTACAGCCCCACAGCCCCACAGCCCTACAGTCCCACAGCCCTCATAGATCAGTCCACAGTTCCGCTGTTGACACTGATGCCTGGAATAGAAACCGGTGCCAAAATGTGCAGCAGATGCGCAGAGACAAACATATATATTTTCATAAATATTATAAACATACAAAGGGCGACATAGATATATATATACTATATACTATATATACAATACATATTTATTGATCTGAGTACGAATAAAACTTCAAGCTTACTTATGAAAATGAGTATATTAAAGATTTTTTGATTCTGCCTAAGAGTATGCTGTGCTTTTGTTACGTTCCACATGCGCTCCACAGTACGCATTTGAATGTCTTGCACAGTCAACATCAAACCTCTTTAGCAGTGACACAGTGCGCGTGAAAACTGCATGATGAACGCACAGTGCACACGTGCACGGAATTGTAATTAAAAGAACTTAAATATTATGCAATTATATCGATGAACAGAGAAATATAAATATTTTAATTGAATTGTTCTTTGCCAATAGCTGCAAGTGTATACCAATTGGAGTTGGAATAAATTTCTCTCCAGCTGAGACAGCACTGTTCGTCAACCATATACACAAACCAAGGGTTGTGTCTAGACTAATGTAGTTTTGAACATTTACGAATATTTTTGTTTTATATATAAATGTAAATTATCTATTATCTATTAAATAAGGACGTCACCTGATACAAATTATATATTCTAGCTTTATTGTGCATAATCTAACATGCCTTTTTTATTTAATTTTGTGTTTGCATTGCATTTCTTTAATCATTGCATTTTTTAGTTTACAAATTACACAATTTGTCATTCTCTGATTTGGCGGCTATGCGTGTTGTTTTGTATACGTTGCCATTTATAAAGTTACAATTGTATTCATATATAAAAAGAATTAAAAACTAAATCTGAACTAAAAGGCTGCTTGAAGCGCAGCTGTTTGCCTGCTCCATCCCGCATGACACTGAGCCAGAGTCGTGTTGTGGACAAAATGTAATTGGCAGCTAGCTATTGTTGTATTAGTTGTTCTTGTTATTATTTGAGTACGTTAGGCGCGCAGTGCGACAAACTGCTGGAACACCTCCAATATGTGGGAGTCCAGATCGGATGTAAAGAGAAGCGTCTCCAGGGTGCTGCTATATTTTTGCACTTGCTCGTGATGCTGAACAAGAATTATGTTGGGATTTTCTAAGCACTCGCATTCAGATATATATATTTGACTTACCATCAGGAAGACCTGCTGCAGGCGGCCAATGGTCCAGCGATACCAATCCGTATCCGGATCTCTTCCATCTGTATCGGAGCGCAACAGATGCTCGGATAGTATCATTATGAAGCGCTGGAAGACGATCAGGAACAAACGTTTCTGATTCACATTTGCAGCTTCCAGTTTCTCCTCCATGCGCTCGACGACCTGCAAGTGACGACGAAAAGAAAGTGAAAGTGAAAACTGAAATTCCACGCAGTACTCGACTTACCTCCTCGGATGGTTTATCCGCATGCGTGATGGGCTTTTTGCGTTTGTGTGGTGTATCCTCATCCGTATCGCTAGACGACGAGTCCGCCTTGGAGAGCTTCTCCTTGGCATCGCTTAGCTCAGTATCTATAAAAGTAAATAAATGTTAATTGATGCCTTTCAGCTGTGACCAAATTATTCAGCGGCTACTCACTCAGCTTGATGACGTGCTTGTTCATCTTCTTGATGGTCAGATGCAATATTTCCCAGAGATACATTTTTGTAAATTCGCCGGTCATCTCCTTGGAGAATATCCATGTGGCCACCGCCGAGCAGTCGACAATTTGCAGCTTGAGCAGCTTATCGATTAGCACCACCATCATCTGCTGATGCGACGACCAGAGCTCAAATATGTTATGTAATATACAGATTTGGGCCTCCTCCGTTTCGGCAAGCGCACGGAATACCACATGAAATTTGGATATGGCCGCAAAGCTGTGGGAGAACGACTTCGAGCCCAAGTTAAGTAATGTTTGCACAAAGACATCGATTTTGAGTGCATTGAAGCTGCCGTCGGACATCTCTTCGCCGCTGTAGCCGGTGCTGGGTATCTCCTTAAGTATATTGACCACCTCCTCCGGCGTGCACTTCTGTCGGATGGCGCCGACCAGTTGTAGGGCGACAGTTATACCAGGCAGATTGGCTGCATATCGAAACGAAACGGAAACCATTTTTGAATGCAACAATTCATTAAGTATTTATTTCAAGCAAAGATTAAGCCAGAGGTAGGTAAAGGGGATCAGCTACTGCTACTGCTACTGCTACTGCTGCTGGCACAGTTGACACTTTCGCTTGCGCCAGTTGCATTGCGTTTGGTGCGCCGCCGCGTGGAACCAAGCGGCAACAAGCTGCACAGCGGACGACTCCTAAAGCCCAAGCGCCTGCTGCCGTCTGATGCGTTACTAATGATTTGTACCCAACCCATACCCTACTCCCCCTTATGTCCCATCTCGTCTACCTGGCGGTACACCTCATGACAGCTGTCATTACATGCAATTTATTGGCACTTGAGTCGATTATGTCAATGAAAAGCGTGCTAAACAGCAGAGCCGTGGATTGAGTGGCATTTAAAACACATTAATGCAGACAATGCGGAACTGAGCAGCGCGACCCCATTGCCAGGTGACTCTGACCACATGGCCACCAAGCTAAACACAACTCAAGCCTCTCAAGAATCACATTGTCTACGGTAGTAGAACGTGTCAAGATCAGCAAGCAAATTTCACACAGTAGCAACAGCAGCAATAGAACTCGCTAGAAGCTTCGAGTAGAATATCTTTATTACCTGGTGGCTTATAGAAATAACTCAGTGTTGAAACACGACTAAAAATACCCTATATGTTTGTAAGTTGTTAAGCCAAACTATAGAGTGAACAAAAAAATTGGCAATTAAATGAACGGAAAACGTCATCTGTACTTATCATCAGTTAGATCTATTGCGTCTATCTCTAATATAAACTATATTTCAAATGATTGCCTTACTATGTGATTCTCATGAGCTGATGGAAGCTACACAAGGACTTGAAAATAAAGTGGGCTCTTTGAGCCCTAAATGCAGCCTTTTGATTTGAGTTTTCGGTACATATATATCTTGTAGTATTATTATTTGTATGTAGGAAGAAATCAAATCGGCATTCTCCACGGCGTGTCTTTTTTTATTACAGGGCATACACCCTAGATTATTAGCATTTACTTTAACTTGATGCTACAAATTTGTATATTTTCACGGATCTTTGGCTTTCAGCTCAAATTGGGCATGTCCAAGGCAGGGCGTTTCAAAGATCAGGGCGCTGCTCCATCGAGCGCAACGTGTGTCCAGTTAGTCTAGCTACTTCATCCGCTTCTTCCGCTCTCTGCGGTCAGCCAGACTATCATAACGAAGTATCTCAATTAGAGGTGAACGCGTGTCACGGAACCAGAAAGCAACGCTTACGTATGCCAACAACAAAGCGGAAGTGCAAGAACTTAAGCTCATTAGAGGGGAGAGCACACACGCACGCACATACACGCTCAAAAAGTCGTAATTCGCATATTTTTATGATCAATTTGCATGTGTGACAGCCATGGGAAGTAGCACAGCTGTTAGACAAGGCCCTACCCTTGACACTTCAAAAGGGATTTGTAAGAAGATTAGATTAGTTGATTAAGCTTCGAGCTAATACAAGGAAGAAAAAAGCAATCACAGGGAGCACTTAACGAAGTCCCTCGTTATATTATAAATAGCTAAGGTTCCCTTAAGCAGAAACTTCGCTTGCCAAGGCCTTACCAGCAATGCTTATATAAATTCATGTGAGTTAAGGAAATTTTAATGATCTTGAACTATGAAATCTGTGGGATCCAACAGCTTCGTTTATCTGCCTGCAGTTAGGCCCCTTTTCTACAATGTGCCATTTCTGTGCAGATGAACTTTCTCGCGTCTTGGTTCGAATGGCACTGCTTTCCAGCTGTGGTCCAACCTTGCGAGGCTTAACGTTTAAGTGATCTTTGCCCTCTACAACAACCAACTGAAACAAGGTGAACTGAAACGCAATGAGAACGACAATCAGATGGCATCACGGCATCAGTTGGTGGCCAGTTCCACTATTGAACTTCAGCGAAGCGAGCAGGCATATCTGAGCAGAGAATCTCTAGAGAATTTGTGTGGGTGTTGGTGCTCCACAAGTCTCAGGTTGCTTCTGTTTTTTTTTTTTTTTTTTTAATGCTTTGCAAGTAGCCAAAAATAAAAAACAGACGTTTCTCTAGCTCAGCGGGTAGGCGGGGTCGTTTAGCTTAGACTTGGGCTTTGGGGGTGCTTGGCTTTTGGGTTTTAGCTTGAAGCGGGTCTAAACATCCGCAAGTGTTGCATAAAAGCGCGTCAGCCATGCCACCACCCGCTCCACCACCAACAACAGAGCCACCTGCTGCTGGTGCTGCTGCTGCTGCTGGTAGAAACGCGGCCGTTGCCAAAGATTGCGAAATTTGCCGCCGCTGGCGATGCGCCGCTTGGCTGCTCCAACGAAAGCAGCAGCAACATTTGGTGGCTCGCCCCTCTGTCTGTGAGTTTGTTATTAGCGGTGCGCACCTCGTGAACGCCTTTCAGTCGAGCTAACGTGCGCGCGCGACACAAACGTCGCTCTGTCCAAAGAGCTGTCAAAGATTCATTTGCCTATTCCGTGTGTTATTTTTTCTTCTTTTTGTTTTGTTAATGTGAAAATGTGGAAATTCTATTGCATACTCATGGCAATCGTAAGTGGTGTCGCTATCGAGGGGTTCTTGTGTGGTTGCACTGATTCCTAACTGCTCCATTGCAGCTGCAGCAGCAGCAACAGCAGACGCTGGCCATTGTGGGCGCTGGACGGGATCTGGTGTTGACGCCCAAGCAGGCACTGCAGCTGAATGGGAAACGTATCTACTACGAGGAGGAGGAGTCTACGCAGTCCATGCCAGTCCAACGCAGCTGGGAGCGCACCCTGAAGCATGTCACCTATGTGACGCTCTTCACCGACGCCGCTATGGGTGCCGCTGCCGGCAACCTGAGGTAAGTTCGGGTGCAACATCTTGCTTCTTCTTTCTCCTCATTTGTTCGCCCTCGCCGGCAGCCAGCTGCACGACTATCACGACTTTCTGCAGACGCCTTATCTCCCCATTGCCGAGCATGAGCAGCAGGGTCAATCGCGCTTTGGCGACATTGTCACGCTGGCCACTGGACGGCTGGAGCAGCTCTCCGCGAACGGCAGCTATCGTTTTGTAGAGGGTCACGCCAATGCCCAGCAGGGAAGTACACCTGGCAGTCAGATTCTTGCGCTGTGGCGGGTTCAGCGCATTCGACATCGTGATGCCATTACTCGGAATTCACCTCAACGCTTCCACTATGAGTTGAAGTTCAGCATATCACCGCTCGCTACGAGCACGGGCTGGCCGCCGCAGAACTACATCCAGAAGGAGTCGGACTATCCGCAGAGCTTTGGTCGCCACACTTACCAGGAAGCACAAGAGCAAGCACTGGCCCAGCGACGTCAGGATCGTCAGCCACAAGCGACTTTTGTACGTGGCATCTTCCAGGCACCGCCACCGCCAAATCTTCTGAACATCGGTGAGTATTTGAAGGAGGATGTACCGAAAGGTCCGCCCAAGGTAGACCTGTTTCCGGGCCTCTTCAATTTGGGACTGCGTCCCAATTTTATTCCGGCCACAACATATCGACCCAGCTATCCGCTCAAGTTTGGCTCGCCCACTCCGCCGGAGCCTTATGGACTACCCAATGAGTTGGGCTCCACTGATCCAGCTGGCTCACCGCTGCCCAATCCGCCAGTCACCCATCACTTTCATCATCATTTCTATATGACGCCCAATGGCCTGACCGATGCCAGCGTATCTGGCCAGGCGGATCTCGCCTTTCGTCCGTCCAGTTACGCTCCGGAATTGACAACCCTCGCAGCACCCACTACCCCATCGCCAGCCTATCACCATCATCAGCAACATTATCAGCACGATCCACACAGTGGCTTACACCTGTCAGCGCATCGCGAACCAGCTTCGGCCGAGTCCCTGGAGCCAGGTGATGAAGACCGTCCAGATCAGGAACAGCATCCACTTGTGCGTGTGCCACAAAACTATGCAGGTAACTCGCCTACTCTTAGCTTCTATTTGCATTTGGGTATGGGCTACAACAAAGAGGTAATAATCTTAAGATCTCTAGATTAAGTTAATTTTTCCTTATTTTATATTAATATGATTTGCTCGTATATTTTGCTATTCTACAGGCTATCAACAGTCTTCCAAGTACCACTCATCCAAGCTGTCGCCGCTGCTAATCTATGCAGGCGCTGCTGCCGATACTGAGGAAGAGCAGAAATCCTTTGTGCAGAGCGAGCCGCTTGAGGAGACCGTCTATCGCTACTCAGAGCCAGATCCACTCTATGTGCATCAACATCCAGTAGATGTCCTGCATTTGGACACGACTAACTATACAAACGAAGAGCCACAACATCAGCAACAAGACTCGGCCCAGACGCAGCTTGAGTCAAACTCTGAGAGCGAGGAGCAGGACGTAGAGAAGACGCTGCTTGAGCAGGAAGAGGAGGAGCAACAGCAGCTGCAACGTCAGCCCGAACAGCGACCCGCAGGTAGTCAGAAGCAGCACAAATTGGCAACCACTCCGGCGACAACAACCACGAGCATGACCACAGAAAGCACCACAAGCACATCCATGGCACCGATGCGAGCTGCACCCACGAGCCGAATGAGCTTTGTGTCCACCTCGACCAGTTTTACGCCGTTGCGTGCATTGAGTCGTTATCGAACGACGCCACGCATCACCGCAGGCAGATCGACAACAACGACAACAACAACCACGGAACAGCCAGCAGTGCCCAAGTGGAAGCAGCGCCGCAAGGAAAATGTCACCGGCCTGGACAGTCGAGCCAAGAGCAGCCATCGCCATGAGTCAAAGGTGGCTTTTATGCCTCCAACTGCATCCCCAACAACAACAACAACAACGACAACAGAAGCAGCCACGACAACAACAACTTCTATGCCTGCAGTCAGTAGCAGCACAGTTGCATCGCCTGAGGCAGCTGGTGAAGTCATTGAGGTGCTCACCCAGAAGTCGGTCAGCAAATCCGTCAGCATCAAAGTGGGTGAGAATGGCGAGGAGATACCCATCATAGTGGATGACGATGAGAACGAAGTGAAGCGCAGCTAGACACGCCCAAAATGCGACTAAGTCTATGTCTAAGAGATGTGGAAGCGGCAAAAAAGCGGATCACGGTGTAGGAACTAAGAGATTATAGATATAGGTACACTCCAAATCAGCTGAGCTTCCAAATTCAATTATTCTAATTACTATATATATGTATATATACATACATATATATATATATATATATTTTTTTTTTTGTTATTGCTTGAATTTAAAAATTAATTAACTATAGATTATAAAATGGAACACTGAATAAATCTACATTTATTTTCTATTATTATGATATAAGTACTTTGTTGAAGAACAATATATTTGAAGAGATGTGAGAGTTTTTTTCGTTGGGTTTGAAAATCGATTTACGATAAACAAGAGAATAAAAAGGTTTAGCTCGATCTAAGTAGGCTTGATGCAAAGTCAAATATAGTCTATAAAAACTCAATCAAGTCTAGCTAAAAATTCGAATCAAATTGATTCTATAACTAAACCACATACGTTCATTAAAATCAATCGACTCACTAAAAGCGTTAGTACTTACCGGCCTCCTCGTTGGTGTACTTGTAGTTAGGCACAGGTGGAGCCGGAATCAGCTTCGCATATGTTGTGGGCATCATTTCTGTAATCCGTTGATGGTAGGACAGACTGAGAAGGATGAACAGAAAATTATAGACAAAAGGTAAATGAAAGATAGCTTTAAAAATATATATCAATCGTACCGTAGGCACTTTTGGAGCACCTCCTGTATGAACTTGGGGCGCGGATGTTCAGCATCAAGCAGTAGACAGCTGTCCCATTCATCCCAGGACCAGGTGAACTTAAAGTTGCTCAAATGATAGCTAAACCAGTTGACAAAGCGGTCGAAGCATGATGTATTCATCGAGTCGATACGCATGAAGAGGATCTCGGTAGCCTGGGCGAGCACCTGAGGCAAGGTGCCCGGTTGCAGTTTGCACAGCTCAATCAGTATGGAGCCATAGCAAATGTCGAGATAGCGCGGCGTTGGCATATGAAAGAGCTCCGCAAAAATCACCTCCACGATGCAGTATTCCAATGGTATCTTGTGCTTGAAGGGAAAGTTGAGCAGCTGTGCAGCGCAATCTTTGCGCTCATGATGATGCGTCTCGATAATATGATGCAGATGTTCTTCAATTAGGAAGCGCTCGATCGAGTGAGCACCCGGTAGATTCGGTCCATCGGGGCAATCCGTGTAGTCGAACATTCGATAGACCACCCACGGCATTGGATACTCGAATGCATCGTTATGGGGCGGCGGCGTGATCTGCGGTAGGTTATGCTGCAGTGCCTCGCACAGTATGGAGTCGAAGACAAGGTAGGGACGCGGTATATGCTTCTCGGCCCAGTTGTCCTGCCTCAGTTTACGTATCTGCGCCCACAAACAGTCCAGATACTCTTCCTGCGGATGTGGCGCATCCGATGACCAGACGCGCAGCGCATTGTGATGCTTTTTCGAGCGCTTATTCAAGTACACTTCAATCCGAAGTAGCAGCGACTCCAGTGCCGATTCCTTCTTTTCATAGAGATCACGGCCAACCCATGGCAGAGTGGAGAGTACCGCAAATACAAACCAATCCCGACGCACTTGCGGCACCGTGTCCTCATTGGACACATCGATCATTGTGTCCAGCAGCTGCAGGAGACTTGTAGCCGAGATGACGTGACAGTTGACCAAGTCGGCTAGAAAACGAAGTGAATACCGTGCGGCGTCCCAGCGACATAGCTTGAGAGACTCTTTGAACGTTTTCACCATATGGTCGACAAACTCGCCACCAAATTTATAGTTCTTGGCATTGAGTAGACCCACCAGCGTCGTGTAAACGGTGCACTTTTCGGGCATGCGGACAGCACAATCTGACAGGATACGCAGGATCTTCAAACGGAATGTGCCCAGATCGGCCTCAAGCACTGAGACAAGACCCTCGAGATTCGACTCCACGGACGAGGTGCTGCGCTCCCCCACTCGCAATATTAGCGACTCTAATCGATCCTCGATTTCCTGATTTTCCGAAACGCGGCGACGCTTATTTCTCCTGTGATCTACAAAACATAAAATTAATTTACAATTTAATTGAAAAGGAAAGTTCAGCCCACTCACCAAAACTCTCATCCTCAGTATCGTGTGCACGTCGGCGACTCATTTTCAAAACAGCTTTTTACAATTTGCCACAAACCAATTAAAAAAATGCGGCGTTTTTTCCCCTTTTTTCTTTTGGCAACCGGCCCGATTAAGACTGTACGTAGCGGCAGCTGCGTGTGCAAATTGTCGTCGTCGGCTGGCAAGCACTTGTTGCGCGTATCGACTTTACGAGTGCAATGAAATTTACGTAAAATCAATCAAATTGTGAAGTAAACGTGCAAAATATAACGAAAAATTTTATTTTCGAACATGAGCTTCTGCATTTCACAGTGTCAATGCGTTGATGTGACCAAGTGCTGTAAAAAAAAAAAAAAAAAAAAAAAAAAATACAATAAAAACTTTCGGTATAAAAATACCAACATTATAATACAATAAGCGAACAAGACTGAAATTCATTTTTATCGATAATTAAAATTCAGCTAAATGGGGTTATTGGACTCACATCATAACGACACAACTTCCTTATTCAAAAGTGACCCGCAGCTTGGGGTTAAAATCCTATTGATTTATAGAGAAAGTTAGTGTTGTATGACGTCAAATACATTATGAATCTTTTGACCAGATATCATAGTTACAGAAATATAATTTGAATCTATTGAGTAACTCAGTTGTTTAAATTGTTCTCATTTGTATATTTTAATTATTATTTATGTAATTTTGTTTTCATCATAATGAAATTGTAGTTATTATTCGTATTTTATATTGCATAGAATAAAATAATAAATAGTTTACATAATTTAAACATTTCGAAAATTTAAGACAGTTTAATATTAACGAACTGATCTCTTCTAATTATAGCATATGTCTATTGAACTATTTTGACGGTTGGCCAACATACTTTAACCGATTTTGCTTTCACTGCAGTTCAATGTGACCAAATAACATTCGTATGATACTGCCGATAGAAAGTATAAAATCGATTTTATCATCGAAGTAAACTGCTGCCAATTGTTGAGGCTTGTCTTTAGATTCATTTTTTTTGTAATAATTTTTTTTTGCGTACGTACACGCAATAGTTTAATGAAACGCAATTGATATTTGGGTGTGCTGGTGCAAATGGATCAGTTCTCACACGACTTGACCCTCGCCCTGGAGGAGACCTCGCTCATGGACAGGGCGTGCGGCGTCGGTAGGTGGGGCTCGCGTCGAAGAACTCGATCAACGGGTAATTTGCGTAAGTATTTCAACCAAGAGATATGTGCCCCTCCCACTGAAATCATGAAAACCACTTCACTTCCACTTCATTTCACCTGCAGCTTGTGCGCCACAGCCCACAGAAGATTCGTCGAGCAGCCCCACAGACACATTGAACAATGCACACGGGCACGGACACGGAGCCCATACAAATAATAATGCAAACGTCGATGGCCTGGACGCTCACACACACATTGACATGCTGCCGGCGAGCGATTCGGATGACAAAGCAGAGGCAATGCTGCCACTGCGTCTTCCAGGCAAAGCGCTCAATGCTGCAGCCGCCGTTCGCATGGGCATAGGAGCCCTTGAGTCGGACTCTTTAAACGAGACGAACTTCAGTCCAGCACGGTAAGTGTATGCGCTTGCTAGCTGCCTAGCCCAATAATTAAGCTTTCTTTTTGTAGCTTCTACAAGCCGAATTCGAGGCGGAAACGAAAGATAAAGCGCATGTCCATGGAGTTTGAGTTCAGTAAAGACAACAATCTAGCTGTGTCACCACACAGCTTCACAGAGTCTCCATTGCATCCTAGCATGCTAGGTGGCTGCACCGGAAACACGGGCTGCATCTCAGGCACGGGCACCGTGCGCAAGCGTCTGCTGAAAGCGGATAGTGGAAATCGTTCGAATTTGTTCTTTTGCGGCAAACGGAAGCGTTCCAATCGTGATCGCTATCACGAATGCGATCACGATGCTGGCGTGGCGCGTGACGGCGGCAGCTGTGCCATCTCCAGCAATTTACATTCATCGAGCATGCCACGTTACACGCACATGGAGGAGTACCATCGCATGCGGCCACGCAGCTATTCATCCACATCGAAGCCGCACAGCGAACGCCTGCTGCCGCTCAACAAAGGGCTGCTCTCTAAAATCAATCGCATTGCGCAAAGCCAAACGCAAACGCAACAAGCACAAAAGACTGACAACACATCGAACATGGAGGAGGGCCTGGAGCTGGAGCAGGCAGAGGCGCAAGTGCTGCCCCAAGCAGGCCAAATAGCGGCCAAGCAACAGAAGCAACAGCAACATCAGCAGCTGGATCTGAATGAGAGTGCAGCCAGTTCCACTGGCCTTGTTGGCTTCAGCATGGAAACCCTTGTGCCTGTCAGCGACATTGAGACGCTGCTGAACCACTCCGACAAAATGCCGCTGCAGCTATCTGTGGACAGCGCGATCACAGATTTCAATCATGTGCATCGCAAGAAGTCGCACTATGGCCACAGTCACGGCGGTGCCTCCACGACGAAGACGCATCGCAGACGCCGCTTTTGCCAGACGCCCCAGTCACTGCAGGTGCAATCGATGGATTGCAGTGAGTTGTACGATTTCCTTAGCTCCAGTTCGCTTAGCTCCTCGTCGGACAGTGATGATGGCCATCGGCTGCACGATACGGATCGCGAAGGGGACGACGAGCTGACCGATTGGCCCGGCAATGAATTTGGACCCGGCGGCAAATACGATCCCAAGCGCAAGCTGACCAAGAAATCCTTGTTACCCCAAATACGCTCCGACGACACAATTGGTGAGGACGACACGCTAATGTCCGGTACGGAGGCCACAGCAACGATGCCTTTTACAGATAGCTACGGCGGTGGCACATCGCAGTCGCCGCCGCTGTCGGATGCTTTGCAGGATTTGTCACGCTTTCAGATGGCCGCCAGCTCAGAACCGATTGAGATCAGTGGCGGAGGCGCCAATCGCAGCGTTGGCTTCATTGACGTCAGCCTCTGCATGGACACGGAGCGCAGCATGAATGGCATGCCGACAATTGTGAAGCAGATCGAGAGCGAGATGTCCGGCGAAACATCGAATCCATTCCTCTCCTCATCGCCGCCCCTGCAAATGTTGGAGGTGCGCGAGATACGCGCCGGCTGCCGACGCATCAATGGTGATCGACCCGGTTTTAGCATCAAATTAGGGGTAAACGAGCGGCTCGCACGCTTCCTGCAGGATGCGCGCCAGACGCAAATCCGTTTGCCCGACATTGAACTCTACGAGCAGGATAGCCTGCTCAACCTGGCCACGCTCTATTCGCTCAGCATGGCTGTCGAAAACGGGTGCACCGTGCTAACGAAGACCAGGTGAGTCCGTGAATGTCTATCTCGACAACAATCAAAAATGAAATTTAGATTCAATTAAGTTGCTTTCCATATGACAGAAACACAACGCAATCATCCGCAATTGATCCGCAGCAGCGAGATCTGCAGCAACGTCCGGACTTGTTTGGCGACTTCAAGCGGCGCTGCTACGGCGGGGATGCTGCTGATCCCGCTGCACCCACGGCCGCAACGGATGCAAGCGCTGCAGCCATGCCTGCTACCGAGATGCTGCCTAAAAAGTGAAGAAAATAATCTAAAGCAAAATCAAAAACAAAATAACAAAAAACAAGGATCAAAATCAGAATTTAATACCATTAACAGACCAGGCAACTATTAAATGGGCACGGCAACTGGGAACCAATGGATGCTCAAATTCTAAGGCAACCGGAAGCCAGCCACTGGGTGATCCAATCTAAGGACTAACCCGCAAGCATTTCGGCTGAGGTTACGGGGCCGGGCGCCTGTGCAACTTTTTATCTTAATCTTATTAAGCTTTTAATGCGTTTCGTATAGTGTTTTGCTTTTTACGTCTGTTTTGGATGTACATCGATTTATGTATATAACCTTCTATATATAAAGATTACTATATGTACATATACGTATAAATATATATATAAATTATAATATCAATTAGGAACAGTGCGTGCCACAATCACCGAGCAGGACAAATCGGAATGGACGGCACAGAAAGAGACACGAACAACAGCAGAATGATACAGAAAGAGAAGGAGTGAACGAAATAGTGAGTTAGAGAGAGAAGATGAGAAAGAGAGAGTGAGTGAGAGAGAAGATGAGAAAGAGAGAGAGAGTGAGAGAGAGAGAGAGAGAGAGAGAGATCAAACGCGAGTAATGTTCGCTGTCATGCTCTAGTTCCACTGTACAAAACATAATTAATATTATTTGAAACCTGTTCCATAATAATTAATGCGATCGAGAATATAAGTCAATATGTGCACATAGCTAAAGTGTATTTGATATGAATATGCAGAGAGTACAACAACAAATTTTGTAATATATAATTAGGAAATGTTGACGATCTTTAGTTCTAACTTGGATACATCTCACAAAACATGCTTTACATCAATTTCAATCATTATAGTGTTAGGTTGGAAATCTAGACGCTGTCTAGAGAGACTCGGTTCAAGAATCAAAGGTGCTCAACGATTCTTCTTCTATATAAAGTCAAATACACACACATACATAGACATACATATATATTACATATTGCTGACTAATATTTGTTGTATTTTTTAATAATCCGTTTGTCCCATATTTTATAATCTGTTGTAAAGATATTAAAATATACTTTATTCATTATAAATTATATAAATTTGAATTTTAAGCTTTAGAATACTATTGGGTTTAATAGAGCTGAACTTAAAGTGGTATGATGTGGCATATGATGGATTTGCTTTTATATAAGACATTTAGTCATAAGCTACAAGAAATCAATATATTTGTGAATATTGGAATTATTAGCTTTGATCAATATAGCTTCTAATTATTAGATAGGTGTATTATTAGTTTAAGCTTTAAAATATTTCAGGATTAGGCTTAATCAGCGCAAGCAACAGAACGATTTAAAGCGACTAACTGAAATGGATGATATGATATGACGTGATTTTCAGTATCTTAGACATATAGTCATAAATGATATATATATATATATGCATTTCTATATGGTGGGCCATTAACTTTGATCTATATTGCTGCTATTAATTGGATAGATGAATTATTCATAATAATCGATATATAGGCGCCATTATTCAAATATACCCCCCACACACACACACGCGCACACACTCATACTCTGACGCAATTTGTTTGGGGTCGAATCAGGCGCAGGCGCTTTGGGGCGCCACAGAGCGAGCCCCCACTGGGTTGCCAATCTCAGCGGTCGCATTGCAAAACTTTGGCAACCCTTAAAAAGCACGCCTGTGTGTGTGTGTGTGTGTGGGTGTACATGTGTGTGTGATTTCTTTCCCCCTTTTGGCTTTTCGGCTGTGCTGTGGCCGCTCTGCAGTTTCTGGGGTCAGATCGACGGCAGAATCGCGTTGCCTTGTTGTGTCGCTGGTCGCGTTGGTCGCGTTGGTCGTCGCCTTCTTGGATTAAGTGTTTGCCGGAAGGGTGCTGCGAAGAAGGACGCAGCGAACAAGTGGACAAATTACAATAAGCGAATGTCCAAGAAAAGGAAACAAAAAAAAATAGATAACGGAACTGCATTTGAAGGATAAAAAGCTGAGGAGTCACAAAAAAAAAAAAAAACAATTTACAAAACTCGTTAGAAACTAACGGTAATTTGTGTACTCATTGCAACTGAGAGTGTGTGTGTGCGTGTGTGTGTGTGTCGCAGGCTCTCTCGCTCCCTGTGCATGTGTGTGTGTGTGCGTGTGCGTAATCTATGTATGTATGTGTATCTGTAGCAGCTACACGTGAGAAGGCGGCGTTTGGCCAAGGCGAGAGATGGTGAGAGTGAGAGAGAGAGAGGGAGAGAGATTTGTGCGAGTGGCTTATTGATTTTTCTATGCTGCAAACGAAAACACACGCGCAAGCACACACACACACACACACACACACACACTAGCACACGCATGCACATTCGCTCACTCATTCACACATACACATGAAGGCGAGCTGTGTGCGTGCGTGTGTGCTAATCTCTTATCAGAGTATAGAAATTTGTGAACTTGTTTTCGTTTCAATTATTATTTGCTTCTTCCATTTGCTGTTGTTGTCAATCGGCAGCGTGCGCTGCAATGGAGGAGCGCGCGTTGAGGCGTCTATAGGGGCGGGGCGCCAGTGCCAGTGCCAGAGCCAGAGCCACAGCCAGAGCCAGAGTCAGTGCCGTTAGTCGAGTGTCGAGAGTCGAGAGTCAGAGCCAGTTGCATGCGCCGGGAGCATGTGCAGCAGCAGCTGCAGCTGCAAAGTTTCACTGCTTGCCTAGCCCAGCGCCGTCGGTCGGCGCAACCGGAAAATGAGCGCATGCGAGATGGCCAAGGATATGAAGGAGTCAGCAGGAGCAGCAGCATCCACGACAGCCGCCACGACAACGACTGTCCCAGCGGTGATGGCTGCTGCCAACAACAAGGAGGAGCCAGCGAAGACGGCAGCGCTGCCTGATCCGCCCAAGGCCAATGGACATGAGCACGAGCAGGAGCTGGAGCAGAAGCTGGAACAGAAGCAAGAGCAGAAGCAGAAGCTGTCGAAGACAAGCAGCCAGACGAATGGGGCCGAGCAGGATACGAACGAATCGGAGCTGCATGCAGATGCGGATGTGGATGCAATGGCAACACCCTCATCCATGGATGCGCTGGCTAGCTGCAAGGATGTGCTCCTGGCCCAGAAACTCTTTGCTAGTGGCGGCAGCGGTCCCAAGGAGCTGCTCAAGCTGAAGGAGCCGATGCGTGTGGGCTTCTACGACATTGAGCGCACCATTGGCAAGGGCAACTTTGCGGTGGTGAAGCTAGCCCGCCATCGCATCACCAAGAACGAGGTGGCCATCAAGATCATTGACAAGTCGCAGCTGGATCACACGAATCTGCAGAAGGTCTATCGCGAGGTGGAAATCATGAAGAAGCTCAAACATCCGCATATCATCAAATTGTATCAGGTGAGTGTGCAGAGATTCGGCTACAGCTGCAGCCAAAGGCTAATCCTCTCAAGCATTGCAGGTGATGGAAACCAAAAACATGATTTACATTGTCTCCGAGTACGCCAGCCAGGGCGAAATCTTTGGTAAGCTACCTAAACAGATGTTGAAGATAGCAATTTCAATTCCAATTCCAATTCCAACTGCTGTTTCTTCTCCTGATCTTCCTTTGTAGATTATATCGCCAAATATGGACGCATGTCGGAGTCGGCGGCCCGCTTCAAGTTCTGGCAAATCATCTCCGCCGTGGAGTACTGCCATAAGAAGGGCATCGTTCATCGCGATCTAAAGGCCGAGAATCTGTTGCTCGACTTCAACATGAACATTAAAATAGCTGACTTTGGTTTCTCCAATCACTTCAAGCCCGGCGAGCTGCTCGCCACCTGGTGCGGCTCACCGCCCTATGCCGCCCCAGAGGTATTCGAGGGCAAGCAATATACTGGACCCGAAATCGATATTTGGGTGGGTGGCTTATATATATGTATATGCATACCTATTCCAATTAACAAATCTTTGTCTCTCTTTTACAGTCCCTGGGCGTGGTGCTCTATGTGCTGGTGTGCGGGGCTCTACCCTTCGATGGGTCCACGTTGCAGAGTCTGCGGGATCGCGTGCTGTCGGGCCGCTTTCGCATACCCTTCTTCATGAGCTCGGAGTGCGAGCATCTGATACGTCGCATGCTGGTGCTGGAGCCGACGCGTCGCTATACCATTGAGCAGATCAAGCGCCATCGCTGGATGTGTCCCGAGGTGCTGGAGCATGCTTTGATTGCCAAATACAATTTGAATATGGAACGTCAGGCGGTGCTGGAGCCGAGCGAGGATATACTAAGAATTATGTCCGAGTATGTGGGCATTGGGCCGGACAAGACGCGGGCCAGCCTGAAGAAGAACACCTACGATCATGTGGCGGCCATCTATCTGCTGTTGCAGGATCGCGTCTCACACAAGAAGGAGCAAGCGAAGCCCAGCGAATCGAGCGGTCGTCTGCTCTACAAGAGCAAGCAATCGCTGATGCTGGATCAGTTGCCCACACAGCAGCAGCAGCAGCAGCAGCAGCAACAGCAGCAACAGTTGCTGCAACTGCACCAGCAACAACAGCAACAACTGCAACAGCAGCAGCAGCAGCAAAGAAAGACAATATCCACCGTGATCCTGTCCAAGGATCCGACACATAAAAGACTTAGCCGCCATCAGACTGTTATGATGAGCGAGCGATCCACTGCCGATCCCTATTATGCGGTCAAGCAGCAGGCCCACATCCTTGCCCACGCAAACGCATACGTTCATGCCCATGCCCATGCCCATACCAGCGCCCACGCCCATGCCCATGCCCGCTACCTGAACGGGGATGAGGGCGCGAGCATGGTCATGCCCACCAGATATACACCGTTGCCGGCACCGGGCAGCGCTCGCATCAGCCATCAGAGCCTCAGTTCGGCTCGCAGCATGGTCCATGCTGGCAGCCAGCGCCCGGTCGGCATCTCGCTAAGCATCGACAATAACAGCAGTGGCCATCCGCTGCCATCGCTGGCCAACCTGAGATGCCGTGAGCTGCTGCTCAATGCCAGCCAGCAGATGGAGCAAGGTCATCCTCTAGGTCATCTGCCATCGCCGTCGCCGGCGCCCAAACAACTCCACCAGACCATTAGCGAGTACATCATCAAGCAGAGCACCGAAGACTGTCGGCAGCTGCTACAGCAGGTGCGTCCTCCATATATATTATTATTTAAAAGATCCATTAACATCTTCAATTGCTTGCAGTCCACGGCCATAGCCGAAACGAAGAAGGATGACGAAGAGCATCAGCAGCTGCCAGCATTGGCAATGGAACACTCAAGCGCTGCCACGCCCACTGCCGAGCATAATAAGACAATAAAAGTCATGTCCAGCTCGAATAGTTTCGATTCCACCGCCAATCTCAATCAGAGCTTTCGCTACAAAATGTCCGCTGAGGCTAACCGACTGTTCCAGACCCTCCAGGAGAGTCCACTGCCAATAGAGGTGCGTTAGCGTACAGTCTTCTGGATTTCCCTCTAAATTTCCCTCTTATACACTTTTATGTATTTTCCAGTTTGGGTCGTCCCACGGCCTAAGCTTACGTCCTTCTCACTCTCATCTTCCCCGTGTGGTTTTTCCTAGCCACAGTTATAGGCCGTCCGACGGTCTATCTTTCGTTTTTCCCACCTTTTCCCAGGTTAAGTTTTTCCTAGCCACAGTTATGTGTAACCTGACGGACTTTCATCTTAGCCACCCTCTATCTAACCCTGGTTAAGTTTTTCCTAGCCACAGCTATGAGTCCTCTGATTGATCCTACTTGAAACTCATTCCATCCATTCCCCTTTTGTGAAATTCTTGGCGTTAATCGAGCTCGTCTTTCCCAGCAGAAACCCAAACGCAAGGCTGCAACGACACATAGCAATGGGAATGGCAACGGCTGCGAGTCTGCCCGAACTGCGGAGGACACCGAAGGAATCGAGCCCAAGCCCAATGGAGACGGGTGAGTGAGATTTTCCGCCCAACGATTCGCAAGTGCGGCAGAGTCGAATCTAATCGGGCGTCGTTGTTGTTGTAGCCGTGAGAAAAAGACTTTTGAGAAGAAGGTGCTGGCGCAGGGGAGCTCCAGCACGGATGAGGGCTGCGAAACGGATCAGGGCAACGAGGTGGCCGCCAAGGAGGGCTCCCAATCGTCCACGGATCTGACCAGCGTCCAGGCGAACACGCGCACCCGCTCCTATGCCAGCAGCAGCAGCTCCAGCGGCGTCCTAGCCGGCAGCTACTCGAAGAGCCTCAGTCAGAACCTGAGTCGCGGATCCTCGAAGAGTAACTGCAGCGCCTACGAGAGTCTGGACTTTGTGCTGCCCTCCGTGCCGGACATAGCCGGCAGCCTACCCTCATGCATGAGCAACTCAATGCTGGCCGCTGCCGCAGCCGCTGCGGCTGCTGTCTCCAGCGAGCACTCGTCGGAGCGTTCGCTTTATAGCAGCCACAACTCGTGCATCCATATGCCCAGTGCGGTCAATTTGCTGGTGACGCCCACGCCAACAGCGACGCCGACGCCACCGCCGCAGCCGGCGCCGCCGCCCTTTGCGGACAAACGTTCGCCCATCCATTTCCGTGAGGGTCGCCGCGCCAGCGACGGCCTGGTGGCCCAAGGCCTACTCAGCTCCAACTCCCTGCTGGGCACCAGTCGCGTCTATGGCAGCTATCGCTACGAGCAGGCCAAGCGGCACGGCTGGCTGGAGATACAGCAGCTGCAGCAGGAGGCGGCTGTCTATTCGCCCAGCCACGCCCATCTGAATGCCCATGGCCATGGTCATGGTCATGGTCATGGTCATGGCCATGGCCATGGTCACCTGGGCCTAGAGGAGCTGAGCCTGGCCAACTGTCAATTGCCCCATGGTCAATTCTATGCGATGCCCATCAAACCGCACCACACGCTGCACCACCTGCAGCCGCAGCACCATCAGCAGCTGGCCTATACGCCTCTACCGCCACCGCCACCGCTACTCCTTGATGCTAGCAGCGAGTTGTTCGCTTCCCATAGTCATGGCTGCTATCAGCCGCCGCCGCCACCGCCGCCGGGCGTCTACCCACAGCCGCATCATCACCAACACCAGCAGCTGGCCATGTCACCAATGCAGAAGCCGCCGCTGCAACAGCAGCTGCTACAGCACCGCCTGCTCCAGCAGAAGCGCCAGCTCTTTCAGAAGCAATACGCGCTGGAGGCACAGCTGGCCGGACGCCATCAGCATCATCATCACCATCACAACCATGGCCATGTCCACTACAATCACAGTCTGGTGCCACATGCCACGCCGCCGCCGCCAGCGCCCGCTCCCGAGCACCATCTGGCCGAGGAGCTGTATGAGCTGGCCATGCTGGATCGGCCACGCAGCGGACCGCCACGGCTCCAGCACTCGCTGACCATGCCGGGTGCGCACGCCTTTAGCCAAATGAATCTGAAGACCTCCTACATCAGCCAGCCGGAGACAGTGCCCACAGCCGGGCCGGTGGCGTCCAACTCGGCGCCACCGCCGTCCACGACGCCGCCAGCAACACCGCCCCAGGCATTGCTCAACAGCCACGTGGTCCATGGCCACGAGTCTGACTATCATGTGCGGGCGCAGTCGAGCGCATCGGCGCCTCCGGTACTCAGCCTCTTCACGCCCAGCTGGCAGACATTGGTGAAACCGCTCAGCGAGAGTCCCATTCTGGAGATCTCCGAGCATCTGGAGTCCGTGTGAGCAGAAGAGCCAATGAGACCTTACATACGCTCGCTATCGCAATCGTAATCGCAATCGCAATTTCAAACAAAAATCGAAAATCTAAATATAATAATAATAATTTTATTCATATACATGCAAACAATACTTCAATATATATATATATGTATATATATATATATGTATACATATATAATATACGATACTATTATACGATAAATGTTATATACACCCACACATTTATAGGCTTATACATTACATTACCGTTAGACAGCAAGTGTGAGACAGAGAGAGAAAGAGCGACAGGGTGAAAGTGAGAGTGATTGAGAAAGAGATCGATGGAGCCTGAAGATGAAGAAGTAACAGGCTCGATCCGGGAGTTCCATTTGGCAATTGAAATTTCGAAACGATTTATCGTTGGATTTATCGTTCAGCGATAAGTATTACCAGAATATTGGATCATTTAGTTGTGTTACTAGCGTTAAGTAGTCCATGTTTCGTACACACACAAACACATTTACACACACACACACATTTACACACTCACACAGACACTCTGGCATATACAATATGTATATTGATAATAATTATGTATTAAGCTACACCATATATTCTGGTATTATCTGGAACTCTATTCGAAATTCTCAAAAAAAAGAAAGGATAACAAAAACAACGTAAAACTACATATATCAATTATTCGAAGCATTTATTGATGACATAGGATATACATAATAGAAATATATATATATGGATACATATATGTATATGTGTATATGTATGTATATATATATACATATATGTGTATGTATTGGTACAATAATTAGCGGCAAGCAAATAAATAAAACATCGATTGTTCTTAAACATGGAATTCAAAAATGTCAACCAGATATTAAAAAGTCATTTGGTATAAAATACAATACACTTTTTATCGATTACACGCTCCGACTTATCGATTCTTGATTTGTTGGCAGGAGTCGGGAATGGGGGGGAACTGGAACTGGAACTGGAAATTGAAATGGAAGTGGAATATTATATAGTCAAGTTTGCTACATCTTCATATCTCCCTAGTTATTAACGAAAATAATATGATAATATAATAAATGATCGATTTTAGTGATATATGTATGATCAATCTATATATCATTGATATTGATATTTAATACTATATATATAATGGATATATCTGACAGATAAAGATATGGCTTACAGTAATTGGATTTTTTTATTATAGATGGATGGATGGTTGCTATAGAGACATATCATATAGAGGTAGTACCTAATAGGTACTCGGATCTTACATTGATTTCAGCGATATCGAATCATGTAGTATAGATATTGAATATGAGGTGATATATGACTTTACGAGCTGCAATATAGCCTTTACCTTTACTTGGAAAACCTTTTCTATCTGGCGATTTGGCACTAGGCTGCTGAGCATGGATGTTTGGGACGGAACTCGTCTGCGGCTCCACATCTGATTGACACAGATCACGTTTTGAGCGCCCGATTCGACTCGAGATGCTTCTTCAGGGCTCGCTGTTGTTGCTGCTGCTGCTCAGACTGGTGGCAGCGCAGCAGATTCCAGTAGGCGCGCCTGTACTCGGAGCTCATCAGCACATAGATCAGCGGATTGATGCAGGTGGTCAGATAGATCAGCAGATAGCCCATTATATTAAAGATGTGCACATCGTTGGCGCTCTTCCAGATCTTGGCAATCGTTATCGGCAGATAGCAGATCACGAACCACCCGAATATCACGAATATCATCTTCAGCAATCGACGATCCTTCACACTCATCCGACCTGGGTAAATGGACGAGGCATTCGAAGTGTTCCCCATTGATACATAATGCGATTTACGTGGACTGAAACGTGTAAAAGAAGTGCGCAGCGAGGTGGTAATGGGATTCTTCCTATGATTAGAGAATGTGTGAGAGAGAGAGAGAGAGAGAGAGATAGAGAGACAGATAAGAGCGGGTGAGATTGAGAGAGTTTGAATGGAAAAGAGTTGGAGCGATATTTAGTAATTCATATATGTATATATTCCGTATGCCATTATTTGTGATTCTACTATGATTTTCCAGTAAGACCCTAAAGTATATATTATTCTTACAATCAATATTGAATATTTCTTAGGACTATATTTAGTCAATGATATCTTTTTAGAATCTCCCATTATAAGTATTAAAGATTCCCTCCATATGTGGATCGAAATAATTGAGAATTTGTAGCTAAATCACAGTTTACCCATTGGGGCGTGGCCAATTTGTGTGCATTAATTTTTGAATTGCTTTTCAGATAGTGAATGAAGTCATTTCTCATATGTAACTTATCCTCTGCTATTTGCTATCGAAATTTCCTTTTGCAAGTTACAACCTGGTTGTAAGTAAATGTTAAATTTAAGTTTTCAATAAATCTTATATTGAATCTCTTTTTAGGTTTATTTTACTACACTTAATTCACAGTTTGTCAACTGAAATTTACAACCTGGTTGTAAATGTTTGTTTTTAAATTGTAGCAAACAAATATTCATTGTATTTACAATGTACTAGATCTATTGAACTATATTTAATAGTGAAGTTGTATTCATTCTATTTTCTTCTTCTTCTCTCTATGTGGCTATACGATTTCGCTATCAAATTGGAATTTACAAGCCAGTTGAAAATACAAAAGTATATGTTATTCAAGTTTCATTTGATTCTTACGAATTGCGGCTCTGTTCCAGCTGTGTTAGCGATCTATGGATGCTCGTATCGGCTGTTGGCGTAGCTGCAACTGGGGTTGCGCCTGGCGTGGAGTGCTTATTGTTGGTTAGGCTATTGTCCTGCAGCACGACGTTGGCATCGATGGGCGTCTCCTGCTTGACGCTGTACGAGATCGGAAAACTTTCCGAGGAGGCGTTGTCATCGATATAGGCCAAATATTCGCTGACCACAAAGGGCTGCACATGGCCAGAGTCCTCGTCCGTGCTGGGCTTAAGCTCCTTGTCCTGATCTTTGGCCTTGTCCTTGTCCTTGTCCTTATCCTTGGGCTTAGCCTTATCCTTGGCCTTGTCAACGGGCGGCGTTTGAATGGGTGGTGTTATGGCCATCTCCGATGTCTTGGCGCTCGCCCGTATCGCCGCCTTACGGACGAGTATAAAGATGCGCGCATAGCAGATGACAATGCAGACACACGGCAGAATGAAGGCGGCCATGAAGAGAAACTCCTTGGGTGAACGATCGTACTTGTCGTGCAGAATCGAGCAGGAGCCAATGCTCGTGTCCAGCCCGAAGCGACCCCAAACGCCGCGCCATGTCGGTATCATGATCGAGAACGTGACCAACCAGGTGCCCGCCACCATCAGCGCCAGATAGCGTCTCTGATAGATTCTGCGCACGTGGGAATGATAGGCAGAAGCAGAAGCATTTCATATGGATTCGATTCAGAATTCAGTAGAATGGCCCACTTACCGAGGATACTGTCGCGGATGGGCAATGATGATGTACCGATTGATCGTGATCAGCGAGACGGAGAGCAATGAGACGGCCAGCAGGCCGTAGCGCAGCATCGGGAATAGACGGCAGAGCAGATCGCTGTGGGTCCAGGCGCGCTCCTTGAATGTGGACGCGGCCAGCGGCAGATTGAAGCAGCCGAAGAGCAGATCCGAGCAGGATAAGTTGATGATGAAGATCGCTGTCGAGTTGCGCGTCTGTCTGCCCCGCGACAGGGCCACAATGGTCAACAGATTGCCGGGCACGCCCACAATGATAAACACAATGCAGGCGACCCAGGCGAAGGTCAGCAGCTCATCCGAGTAGCCCTGGAATAGTTCGTTCTCCAGCCCGCTCGTTCGGTTGCCGGCCAACACCTTTCGACTCAGTCCCAATCCCGAGCCCAAACCCATTGGCTGGCTGCTGCCGAGCAGCCCGGGCTGATCGTTCCAATGCTGGTGAATCATGTGAATCAATGTAAACTGAAGCTAACTTAACTGTTGGTCCGACGGCTAGGCGGTGCGGCCGGGTTTAGTGGGGCATAAATATGTATATAATATACATATATCGTTATATACACATATGTATATGTCTATACATACATACATGTATATATATATACATATATATATTTATGCGTAAGTATGTATGTGTCTGTGTCGGGTGTTTGTCTGCTTGCAGCCAAGGAATGCGGCGTTTAAAACTATGACGCGATCGTTCCTGCGCCGATTTTTGTACTAAACTAAATTCTATACATCGACACTAGCCCAAATAGCAAAGCATCCAGCAAAGAAATTAACAAAACACAACAACAACGACAGCAGCAACAATGAATTGTGTTCCATGAGAGCTGCATGAGGCATAGACGACTGCTAAATACCCTATATTATATATATATATATATAGAAATGTATAGAAATTTAATTTGAAATATATTGTTTTTCCTAGGCTATAGGAATTGACTTTGGAGATTCCGAAAATAAAAAAAAATATATTTTTTCTATCAGCTCAAATAATATATCTAAGTTCTCTAACTCTTAGTTTTAATAGTTTTCGAACTATATAAGTTTATTTTTGATATATTGTACAAATAATTATTAATTTCGATTTCTAGTCCTAACTTGGATTTCTGTTATTATTTATATTGTAATATTCGTCTTAATAAATTTAAATGATTGTTACTTTCATTCACATAAGAAACTTCTACCATAATTATTTCTATTGTAATACTATTGATATATATAATGAAAACTGATTTTCTACATACTTATATTATATTCCTACTCTGAATTTGAATTAGTTTTTCTTTTATAGATTGCTTTTTGCACTTCTATTACAATTTATAAGATGATCATATATTGCGATATTTTCTAATCTCGTTTTGCATCCTCCTGCATTTAAAGCTCATTCAGTTACGTTCCCTTCGTAACCAATGCAATTGCCAAGTTCCTTGGGTTACATAGCTAAGAAATTCCAAATTACAGGGTATTTTTTATCTCAACTTGCTAGCAGGAAAACAACAACATATTTTATTGTATACAACAATTGACTTCATCATCGGGTAATTTGAAATGAGCGGAGCGAGCGCTTTGTTTACATTGTTCTTATATTTTGGCCTTTTCTACAAAAACTTTTTTGTTGCCTTTCGCATTGTTTCTTTTTCGATATTTTCAACTAGAGCATACACAAACCAGGGCTACACCGCCTCCGTCTATCATTTCAAAATCGTAGACCCACAAAGGAAAAAAAATAGAAATTAATACGAAACTCTTGAGGTTTTCTCTCTCCTTCATATTACCAAATTGAACTTTTTCTTTTTCCCATTCTTTCGAGCTCTCGGGCAATGGGCAAACACCTCGACGAGCTGTTGCCACCACCTACGATAGCCGTCAAGGAAAAGAGCATAAATTTTGTCGGTATTTATACATACTTCACTTATTGGGTATTCCAGTGGAGAAGCATTGGAACATCTAACTTATCTAAATAGAGAGTGAAAAGATAATGGTTGAATTAAAAAGAGTACTTAGTTTTATTCATATCTAGAATATCTTAAAGAAAATATATTATGAAATTATATAGTCAAATATATATTTACATAAATTTATATATGTCTAAAGTTTAGATTAGTTATAAATAAACATGATTAATATTACATGAAATAGCTTTTTTAGATAAGAATTGACTTCTTTGCTTCAGTGAGTAGCCCAAATCAAATTTATGGTAAAATAGTTTATGACGTAAGACACAATTGTATATACAGTGTACCAAAAATATCTTCGCACAGCAGCAACATTATTATTTGCGAACACTTACAACGTATGCATAGCGATAAATAAGAATACAAAAAATGTAATTAAACCTAAGATCATAAAAATGATCTAAATGCTTAACTTTAATATTGAAAAAAAAAAACAATAATAATATTAATAAATAATTATTATTATGTTGATTAGCTTAAGAGCTACAAATAAAAGGCCATGAAAAGAAATGCCCCAAGAAAGTCTTCATACACTAATACTAATCAAATAAACAATACAAAATTAATGCATTAATTAATTTATTTTATTTTATTTAATTTAATTCTATTTTTTTATTTTTTTTTTATTAATTTCTAATGTTTTATAGAGAAGCCTATACTATATAATATTAGGCTTTAAATATACCTCTTTTATTATTTAGTAGTTATATAATTCAATTTTATTTTTTTAATTTTTTCATTAGTTAATAAATATATATTTGCATTTTTTTGTACTTGCCACTATGCTGATTGTTGAAAACTTTCTTTATACACTGTATATTCAACTTGAATAACTGTTGCACATCAACGACAGCTTCTTAATCTATAGAACGACAAATATTACTCTATATATGTTAACAATAATTTAGCTATCAAGTATTTTAGAGCAGTCTACAATATAAACATTAACTTCTATAATATATAGTAATTTCTCGTAAGTCAAAGTCTAATTCAAAGTTATATTAAAATAAAATAAATATACGTATAAAAAAAAATTATATAAAATATAATAATATAATATACAAAGCAATATTTAAGTACTAATTAATTTAATATTTAAATATGTTTCTTTTGGATTTGGAGCTAGATTATAATTCTTTAGAAATATAATTAAATTACAGGGTATCTAGTTCTTATCAATAGTGAATATAGTGTAATATATTAGCTACAATTTAAGACTTACAAGCTATATAGACTAACTCATATACATATGTATATGTATTTATGTGTGACTATACATATATACATCTATATATACTTATATCTCTATCTATGTAAAATATTTTATACTTCCAGGGAGTATATAACTGATGCCCTGCTAGACTTGTATACATATAGTATGTATATATATACATATCTAAATCAAACGATTGACTAGACCAATTTTCTAGCTAACTGGACCCCAAGCATGACCCCCAACCACTGCTTCTACACTAATTCCCTTGAGCACCCACTCGATTCGATTTTGGGAAACTGCGAACGCAGTGTATATGTATGTACATATATCCATATACATGCGTATATACATATATGTATGTTAGATAATGGTCTCTTCTCGACGCCGTTGCCAGCGTCATCTTAATTAATTAATGAAACAAACAAAAAGAAATAGTCTCGACGCAGCTGGAGGAGGAGCTGAAGGGTCTGGTGGGGGCACTGGCTAAGGGGCGTTGGCTGGGTGCGAGCACATTAGAGGCCACCGGCCTCTGAGTTCATTGAGTAGAGGAGCGCATTGAATGAGCCAGTGGCATATGCAATGGAATGGGGAACTCAGACAGTGTCGATGGCTAATGGTAATGGGAATGAGAGTGAGAGTGAGAGTGTGCCACTAGTCGTGTGTGAGAGTGTGAGTGTGAGCGTGTGTAGTTTATAAGAAACAACTGAGTCAGATGAAAAACTCTTTGGCAACAATTGAAAATTGACCGATTACGCCCCGTGGCTTTGTCTACGCTTCTGCTACAACTCGAAAGTGTGAAATGCTTGCGTTTTATGCAGGCGCACATACACAAATGCACATAGCTCTATATATATATACATATATGGATAAGTATATAAAGCCAACTGACCGCTAATCATATACAAACAGAAACCCACAGAAATGATTTGAACTAGAGGGCAGCACATACAGAGAGGGATATATATATAGCAAAAAACGGAAATATATACACAAACTCTCGCTCTCTCTCCCATTCTCTCTTCCAATAAAGTTACTCTCGATATCTATAAGCGATCGCGTTCTTCGCACAAGCAAACGTGTCTGCTCGAAGTTGTGTAAACATTTCTAAATTATGAAGCCGAAGCTGAAGTGCAATGTGAACAACATCGGCAAGTTAGCCCCTTTCCTTTCCATGTTTATATGCCCTTTCCTTTGATCCCTTATCAATAGCAATTGAAGCAATGCGTGTAATTCCGGGCACTTAAGATAGTCGACAGTACAGTGGACGCTCAATTTAGTAAACTAGACAAGTTTGAGCGTTTGTTAGAATCAAGATATAGTCCATTCATAGCTAATATATGTATAATAATATATCCATATAAATATCTTCTAAAGAGGGAACTCGAATATCAAATTAGATTTATTTTAAACTCAATTATAGGCAAGTTGAACTATAAAATCTGTTTATAGAATATGAGGAAGAACATAAGCCTTGTCTAGATCTATATATCATTCTAGTTATTGTAGCTAACTTTCGCAGTTCTATCTACATATAATATTTCTATAGCCTCTATATCAGCACCTGGCATTACTTATATAATCATAATATATCATGCGCTCCCCTTTTTGATAAAATCGTGTTAAATAGATCTATACTAAATTTGCATTACAGCTGTACTTTCTAAGGCAAAATCTTTCCAAGATTCTGGATACATTGAAATAACTGGTTTCGAAACGACTGGACTGGGAAACCTCGTTGGTGATTCAACTTCACGTATTATATCTCTGAACTATCGTATGACTCAGCATCAGGTTTCGTTGTTTCTCGTGAGCTGTGAGAGACACCTGTTGAACTAAATTTTATTTCGACTGCATTTCATAACTCGTAGCTGGCATTCATAATTTCAGAATGTGACAACAGTTCGCCGCTCTATTTCAAGCAAAGGAGCAGAATGACGGTACAAGGTTAGGATTCCCTAAAGATTATAAAAATATATTTTTTTTTTTCAGGGGGGGTCGTTCACAAAAAATTATACATATCAAATATATATATATAGAATAATCGATGATATTATGTCAGACTATCCATATAGTAGTTGAATGAAGCTCAATGTCAGTATAAAAATTATTTCTTGATTTCGACAGCTGCGTTTTTGATTGGAAGATACAGCCAGGGATAGTAAGTTCATCTTGTTAAAAATTAAATTTCAGCAGAGCTAATGAATGGTAATATTTGATAATATATCTTTCCGGTGTGGATTTGATGGGGCTATTGTCCGGTATTAAATGGGTGGTACTATCAAGTTGAAGATGGATCGTCGTGGTTTTGATTGATTGTATTAATTTAATATCTCTCTTTACGTTTAGACTTCGTCAACCCCACGTTTCTCGAGCCAACCTTTGAGTTACCTGCAGATTCTTGACTGCTTCCCAGGAACTCTGCAAAGAAAATGCAATATTGTGAATGCAGAATCAATCTTGTATAATAATTTGATTATTATTAGTATTTTAAAATATTCCACCTACCCATGTCCCTCTTGCATATATTTTCTTCGATTTCTTCAGTCGGTGTACGGTGAAGACAGCTGATATTCATGCTTCTCAATTGATTTACATGTGCTTGAGTAAAGCTAGATTCTTTTGGTCCTTCGGGTTCACTGTAGTCCTTCCTAGCTGCCGAATCCGTACTGATTTCCTCATCACTCATAGCCATTTCATCCAAGTCTTTCAATCTCTGTATAAGTTCGTCAGAGGAAACAGAAGATAAATCAGAATCAAGTGGAACATCTAAGCTGTCTATATTCAATATTTGCTTGATTTCAATTGATCTGCTCGATTCTAAAGCCCAATCAACCCAATTACCATCCTCATGCTCGGGATAATAGGGACTCATTTCAATTTCATTTTCAACAGTTTCGTCAGATATTTTTAACACGGTTTCAAATTCTGTTGACAAATCATAATTTTCCATGTTATTATTGGGTATTTCTAGGTCCGGGATATCATCATCATAGGTCGAAAGGCTAAGTTCACTGCGGTTGTCATCAAATTTAGAAACCGTGTTAGGATACTCAGTTTCTAACAAACAGTCTCCATGATCATTTTCCGAAATAACACGTCGCATCATCGTTCTCTCAGAATAACACAAAAGGGGTGGTATATTGATTAAGCAGGATGGTAAACTAATCGATAAAGGGTTCTTCGAGAATTTTGGAGCTCCTACCATCCGACAGAGTTTTTTTTCTTCCGATTCATTTAGGTCTGGGTAAGATTCATTGTGATGTTCATTTCGGCTCTTCACATCAATAACCGATTCCATTTGGATATCAAACTCATCTGAAGATGTCTGAGAGCAAACATCAATTGCGTAAAATTTTTCCAACCACTCAAATTCAGATTCTTCCAATTCTGCAATTGATATTTCCTGATCGAACTGATTTTGCTTAGTGTTATATTGGATTTCTGATGGCTCTGCTGTAAATTCATTATTGGTATTATTTCGTTTTATTAATTTAGGCAGCCAAGCGCCATCGCCCTGTCCATTTTCCGCAAGCCATGCGAGTCCTTCGGCCTCATCGGAATCCTCACGATCTGTATATAAACTTTGTTCGTCATTCGAATCGATGTTTGCGTAATTCGGTGTGGAACCTTCAGAGCTCTCCTCATTTGATACATAATTATCGGAATCACTCGTGAACTCTAGAAATTCTCGAACTTTTTTTACATTTATGAACAGCTCTGAATCACTTGAAAAGTTATCATCGTGCACATGTTGCTTAGAAAAATCGATAATTTTTTTAAGTAAATAGAAATTTTCTTCAATATATCTGCTCGAAAGCTCTGCGCTTGATTGTTGTCTCGACTCTCCAGTAAACATCACCTCAGGGTCTGAGTCGCCATCACACTCTTCAGGCTTTAAAACTGGTTCGGGCTCTTCAAAGTCGGATATTTGAATATCTGTATCGGGTGCTTCAGCCACTAATGGAATCTCTTCATCACATTCTTCTTGTTCATCACATTCTTCTTGTCCATCACATTCTTCTTGTTCATCACATTCTTCTTGTTCATCACATTCTCCTTGTTCATCACATTCTTCTTGTTCATCACATTCTTCTTGTTCATCATATTCTTCTTGAAAGCTGGATCTTAGAAACAAGTTATTTGAAGTGCAATCAGATGTATGACTAGCATCGAAACTTTCGGAACTTTCGAGGTATTGCAAACTATCTATACTTGACTCGACATCAGTATGACTTTCAACAGTAAGCGCTTCCATCTGATTCCCAATATAGCACAAATGCAAACCTCGTGCAGTAGCATCCAGGTGCCTCGGCGTTTGCAGTTTTTTGAGGAATCGACAAATTTGTAATGTTTTGACGAATTTCCACATATCTAGTTTGTTTATGAACCGATTGACTAAACAGTTCAGAAGGCCACATATCAAATAGATTATCATATTGATGACTCCGATGACCAAGGCGATCAAATACAATGCACACAGCAATTGGCTTACAAGAACCATGTTAAAACAGTTATGCTTTCTTCCATTATTAGCTTTCTCGTAGCTCAGATAGAGACCACGGGGATTATCGTAGGCTACAATCTTTATGGATTTGCACAGTTGCACCCAGAAGAGCGGCATTTCATCTATGTTGTTCTCGTAATCCTGTCTTTCGTTCAGCATGTGATCCTCTTCGAGGTCAATATTATCGATTTTAATGAACTCATCATTTGCTTCAGGAGCATCTGCAAAGGAATTTTCGAACTTTTGGATTGGACGCTTAGGCATATAGATGGAGTCCTCTAACTCGCGATTAACTGGTATAAAGATATCAGGTATAGCGATACGAAGATAATCGTGAGAGCGTTGCAGTTGCAACCAAATCTGCCCGATCGGACCTTGAATGTTGGTAAATATCCACAGCACATAAGATGTCAAAGTTACCAAATCCATTTTGCACAAGCACAATGATCGCTGATTATATTGATAATTTACTTTTTTTGCTTTTAATCTAATTTACGAAAACTCTAGAGCAGTGCTTCAAGCAAGTCAAAATGATTTTAGTAGTTGCTCGGTCAAGCAACATGACATTTGAAAAGATATGCCTACTGGGATGTGAAAATTTCAAAAAAACAAAAATCAAGAGTGCTCTAATCGAGGCTGCTCGACTAGATGGACTTTCTTCATAAAACTTTGAGAACGTAATATTAGCAGTCAAATGTGTCTATTTGCCAAAATTCAAGGCTCTAGTATTTGAAATACGTCTTTTTAATCTCTGTATATAAAAATATTGCACAAAATGATCTCCAGGTGGCAACGCTCAGTCAACAGCCACACGGCAAATTGCAATATAATATGGCGGCAATAATACTAGTCAAATAATACTGTTTGTCAGTTTAGCCATTACACAGCAAGGATTTGCCACAGCAAGGAATATTCTTAGATTTTATTTGTTTGTGGGAATGGTAATGCATAAAGTTCAAATATATTGATAATGATAATAATTATGGAAATTACAAAGAAAGCTCATGTGCAATTCAAAATAGTTCTAAGTTTTCTGAGTTTTGCCAATTATGGTTCCCAGTGTTGCAAAAGAGTCAAAAGAAAAAGCTAATTTTAATTGCTTTGATTCAAATATTTAACAGGATGTTTGGAAATCATTCAATGATATGCCAGAGCATTATATATTCTAATGGATAAAGTTAAGCTCAATGCAATAAATAAATATAAAAAAGTTAAAAATAAGATATATTTTTAATAAATATATATATTAATATAATCATATATGCTTGCAGGGATGTGATTCACTGTGTAATAGCTGCATTTGTATTTGCTGATGGAATTGCTGGAAATGTCAATTATGTCTCACCATGCGTATCGCCTATCTGTAAGAAGAAGAAAAACAATATATACAAACAAATAAACACACACTCATACATGAATGCATGAAATATCTAACGCGATCGCCAATCGCATATGTACGTATGTCTCTGCCGCCCTCTGGTCTACCAACTGATAAATACGTACACTAACAACAATAGTAGCAGCAATTGCGAGAGAACATGCTGTCAATAAGAGCGCACTTCAAGAGTGAGCGAGCGAGCGAGCGAAGAGGGAGAGAGTTGATGTGAGAGAGAGTGGGTGTGTATGTGTGTGCTTGTAGAGCGAAATTGTCAACAGCCCGAGCAACGAATATCAATTGACAACGACGGCGACGACGACGATGACGGCGACTGAGCTGCCGCCCCAAAAGCGGGCACTCGATAATGTGCAGTCGTTGTAGACAAACGCGCGCGCGCAGCCAAACGCTATTTAACCGTTACAGTTAGTTTGATTTCGTGCGTTTTGTTTTGATCGCGCTATTCCCTTTGTTGGTGTGTGTGTGTGTGGCTTGTGCCGTGGTTGTTGCTGTTATTATTGCCGATAACGTGACAAATGCGCTTGCGGTCTCGTGCGACCTGGCTGTGCCGCATGCCTGCAACATTTTCTACCTGCCTCTGCGAAAGTCTGCAAAATGCTTGAATCCCAAATGTATTAGTCATGACAGTGCGCAAGCATTGCGGCAGTTTTGAATCATCCAAACGGGCCCCCGCGCTCACTCCCTCGCGCAGCATTCGTGACAAGCCATTGCCAGCAACAGAGAGCGGCGAATCGTGAACTGTTTACATTGCTCAGCTCGCAACGCAACGCAACGTAACTCAACTCAGCTGAGCTTAGTTCAGTTCAGTTCATTTCAGCTCAGCAGTTCACTTGCATAAAGTTCAGTTCAGTTATTACTCATAAGCACCTTGCCTTTGCCTTGACTTGACTTGGCTCTGACTCTAACTTGGAGTGGCATCGGCAAACACTTCCTCTCTCTCCGTCTCTCTCTCTCTCTCTCTCGCTCTGTTTCTTTGGCTCTGACTCTCTATCGGCCAGCTGCGATTACGTGAAATAATAATAGAAAAACAAACAAACAACAACACCAAAAGAGTTCTGCCTGATAAGAGTCTAATTCGTGATTTGTGAATTGTGAGAAATCCAGTGATCGGATCGTGAATGTGAGCACAGCTGGTGGAGCAGTCTAAAATTGATTATCAATCGCATGTGCCACACCAGTAAACCAGGTGAGCTCTATGTGTATGCTGATAAGATAAATATACATATAACAAAGGCACTCAAAATATATGAATGTACCTAGAACTGGGCAGCCTCAGTTCTAAATGATCGTGAGCTGCTCTACACGGCGTATACGTAACTTTCGTTTAAAGTGATCTAACGATGTTCGCAAGATTCAATTATAAATTTGACTTCTCCAGCATGATATATTGTCTAATATTACGTATACGTTTCTATTGATCAATCACTCGTCTCACTGTTGCTCTTTCAGTTTCTGAAGAATTGTGTCAAAGTCAATAAAAAGTGGAAAGTAAGAAGCTATAAAAAAATGAATCATTTCTCCATAGAACGACAATTGTATATTTGAAATTTATTTTTTTTTAAATAGAAATATAGAAATATAATTTACAAAATGGCATATTTGAAAAGTATTTATTTTTTTTTATGTGTTATTTTTTTTGTAATGTTAAATCATTTTTAACTATTATAAAGCTAACTTACAAAAAAAAGAAAATTGCAAATTTAAATTCATGTTTTTTAATGCAAAAGTAAAGTATATATGTATATTCCTGATCAGCAAAAAAAAAAAAGTTGATATAGCCGTATCCGTCTGTCCGTCCGTCCGTCTGACTTGTAATTCGCTATCAATATATTCTGGAAGTTTAATGAAGATCGTCTATTTAGAAATAGTGTTATAAGCGTTCAAAGTATAGCCCAAGCCACCCCCAATATAATATTGGGAATATTGTATTATAATAGGATTCAGAGAATTGTTTATGCGTAAGCGTAAACCTCAACATATATATAGCAAAAAAAAAAACTTGGACACATATAAATGTAATAGAAAATAGCTCGACATCAGCTTCTTGGAAATGAATTTATTATTATAATAAGATTTAATGATTTGTTTATGCGTAAGCGTAAACCTCAACTTATATATAGCAAAAAAAAACTTGGACAAATGAAATGAAACTCTCTATAAATAATATAAAATAAACTAATAAAACAATTTATAAAACGATAATGATTTTTCAACATCAAAAGTAGCTTCCACTATTCTATAACTAGAAGATATATAGAATGGATATATATGTATCATATCACTATCCTTTGTAAGAAATGGAATCAGGAAGACTCATCTTAAGACTTTATTTTTTAGAAGTTTATATACAACAATAATTTAATAAGACATTAATTATGAAGTAGATCCAAAAGAGGTTCGTTAGATATTTGAAGAGATAAGCAAAATTTTCATTGAAAACTGTTTACTTTTCGATCGATCGATCAATCATTAGCAAAGTAAATAAGAAACATATTTGGATTAGGCAATATCTGACTGGAGTGTGCACGGCTATCAAATATCAAATATCATATATACAGTCTGTATATACATATATATTTATTTATATTGCATAGCTTATGAGATTGTATAATCTAGCTGAAGAGACATATACATACATATATCCAGAACAGGGAATGCTACCGCTTAGCTGTGCCGCTCTATAGCTAAAGTCAATATTTATGTATATCACATAACTGGGCGTCAGCTACTCAGAAATAAAGAAATGTGAAAAGTGTTCCGGTATTTCGGTGCACATTTGCGACAATGTCGCACACAAACACACATACATAGATATGTGATATATAGCTTATATATATTGTATATATAGCACATTCAATTAATTAAGGTTCGGCGCTGATCTTTGCACCCGCAGCTAAAGAGATGTTGCATGCACGATGTTTGTTTGGCCGCTGAGTGTGCGCTGTGACCTCTTTAAATTATTTAATTGACACTAATTTATTGTAGTCCAAAGGAACAGCCAGCTAACAGAAACAAAACTCGCCAGCTCGACAGCTCGCCAGCTCGTCTCGACACCAAAGCCCCGCCCGATTTGCATCAAAGTCGAGCTGCCATTCGAGAGCTCCCATTTGTCAGTTGCCCGTTGGCAGTGCTCGGTGGTCGATCGATAGGCTGTTTGTTCGTTTCTGTGTTACATTATTAATATTTCATTTAACATTGTTTGTTTTCGGGCAATTCCTGGGTGTGAATTCAATAATATATATGTGTATATAAGTACTGCTGATTAAGGCACAGCACTGATCAGGTAGAGCTGCTAAACATTATTGAAGCCTGCCTCAAGCTGAAAACTGTAAACTCATGTACTCACGCTGCATTCGCTATCTTCCTCTCTTCTGTTTTTGTGAACTTCTTAGCTTATCTGGCATTATGAGTGACGACACAGCTTCGAGTCTGGGCTATGGCGATGGTGGACTGCCTGCCTCAGTGGCACCAACGATTGGCCTGGATGCTGTGGATGAAAGTGGGTAGGTTGCCCTCGACCTATCAGTGCTGCCAGCTGCGCTGGTTAATTATAGCGCTGTGTGAAAGGTCCGATAACCGATCGTTAATATTACGCGGCCCATTACAAGCGCCGCTCCACAAAACTCTCTCAACGGCAACAGAGGATCGGCTGTGATTGTCAACGATCGAGTGTGTGAGCGAATCAACAACAACAATGCTGGTTGTCTTTGAGGCAGCGGAAGCGACTGCAGATATGATAGTGATGGGCATCGGGCCTAAAGGTCGACATGATCAGTTCAAGGATCAGCGCTGCGATCGACGATGATAACCTCTGCGATCGATGATCGATGATCGGTGATCGGTGATCGGTGATCGCGTATTTTCTTATCAAGATCGTCTACGAATTCATCTTGAAAGCTATAAAACTAATTATCTCTCACACTTGCAGCTTCTCGCAATCGCTATTGACCTTTGCGGCGATCATGACATTTCTGATCATGATCGTCGGCATCTGTGGCAATTTTCTGACCGTTGTCGCGCTGCTCAAGTGCCCCAAAGTGCGCAACGTAGCTGCCGCTTTCATTATCAGGTAGATCGAAACAGATTATGATCGCTGATCGCATTTGCCCTAATGCCCTATAATTTTCTCTTGACAGCCTGTGCATAGCCGATCTGTTGTTCTGCGCATTGGTGCTACCATTCCAGGGCTTGCGCTTCGTGCAGGGAGGCTGGCACTACGGCAAGATCCTGTGCCGTGTCATCCCGTTCATACAGTATGGTAACATCGGAGTCTCGCTGCTGTGCATCGCAATGATCACGATCAATCGGTATGTGATGATCACACATCACAGCTGCTATGCGCGCATCTACAAGCGCCATTGGATCGCCGTCATGATCGCTGCCTGCTGGCTGGTCTCCTACGGAATGCAGTTGCCCACTCTCCTGGGCGCCTGGGGACGTTTTGGCTACGACAGTCGGCTGCAGACGTGCTCGATCATGAACGATGCGCATGGACATAGCAGCAAGACAACGCTTTTCATTACGGCCTTCGTGATACCCTGCCTGGTGATCATAGCGTGCTATGCGAAGATCTTCTGGGTGGTGCACAAGTCCGAGCAGCGGATGAAACGACATGCAACCAAACAGAACTCCATACCCAACAACTTGAGAGCGGTCGCCAGCCAGCCGAACAATCCCGACAACCAGACTGTGCCGCCACCTGTTGCCGGCAGTCGTGTCTCCACGGACAGCAGCAGCTGCTCCACGGACGTGCCGGAGACAGTGACTGCAGCTGGGGGCAAACAGCCGCCCACGCGGGTCAAGGATCAGCGGGAGGTGCGCGCCAAGCGCAACGAATGGCGCATCACGAAAATGGTGTTGGCTATCTTTCTCTCCTTTGTCGTCTGCTATTTGCCGATCACGATTGTCAAGGTGGCCGACAAGGATGTGGACCACCCGAGTCTGCATATCTTCAGCTACATTATGCTCTATCTGTCCGCCTGCATCAATCCGATCATCTATGTGATCATGAACAAGCAATATCGCAAGGCCTACAAGACGGTTGTCCTATGCCAGCCGGCGCGCCTCCTGCTGCCCTTCGGCAAATCGAATGGAGCGAACAGTGCTGCAGGTACGTACCAGGTGGATCCATTATGGATTTATGCATGCGAACCACATCCGCTAAGTCACGGTCACAATTTGTTTTAGAGAAATGGAAAGACACCGGATTGAGCAACAACCACAGCCGCACCTTGGTGTCACAGATGTCCGCCGGCGCAGCAGCGGCTGCAGCGGCATCAACAACGGCAGCGATGCCCGCACCGACATCCGATTGCCCGTCCTTGCCGGCAATCAAATCGGGTCAGTCACTGGAGCTATACTCCCGCTGTCCAGATCTGATAAGCCGCTCGAATTTACCGCCGTTGGCTACGCCCCCAACACCGCCACCGCCATCGGTAACGCTCGCAGCCAGCAGCAACAGCAGCGTGAGCGGGAACAACAACAACAGCAACAGTGCGACCGGGACCGCGAGCGGGAGCAACAGCAGCCGGCTGCCACCCAAGAAGAGCAATCACTCCTACATCAACAACGGCTTCAACAGCAGCGGAGCGAGCAGCAGCAGCCTGAGCAGTGGCGTTTACCGACCCGCAGCTGGCTCGCTGGCCGCGTTGGGACATCGTCGCATCACCATGGTGGGGGACGACATCATACTGGAGGAGGAGGAGCTGCCCGCAATGGAGCCGCCAGTGCCGACAACGATGGCCAGCAAGGTGACCAAAGCGCCCATCTACATGAACATCGACAGTCCGAAGAGAAACCAATCTTATAGCGACAATGCGACGGTCAAGGACGATGCACCGCAGCAGGCGTCGCTTCCGGTCCAGGACGATGCTAGCAAAGTGCCCAAAAAGTCTCCAAATCCAAAAGACTAACGAAATGCTTTAATTCCAAATATCATAACTGTTACATTCCCCTCCTTCTACGACGTGCGCTAAAGCGTATATCGTATAGCATATATCGTACATTCAATAACGATTACGGCATGCTTGCAGATATCGTAAGCAGTAATTTGGGCTCTCTATATCGTACATGGTATAGTGAGTGCTACCTTACGCCTTACGGTATAAGCAAATGTGCCTCGTAAATTCTACATTAAGTTATCCATAACGATTACGATATATGTAAGTCAGGACTTGTAGTTGACTGTGGATATTTTTGAAAATATCGTAAACTCTGAATATCGTAAACGATACATGCACACATACTTACTTGCATATATCGTAATCGTCACCTACTTATAGATATTTATCATTTGTCCGCACTTAGTATTAACCACTAAACTAAGCTCTATTTATATCGATCCAATCCCTCCATCCGTTAAACATACATATGTACATCTTATGGTTTATGGTCGATTTCCAGAATCATTTTTTTCGAATTTTTTTTTTTTTTATAAAACAATTGCATATAGAATTTTGTTTTACCTTCCGTACATTCCATTAACATGCTTGTGCACTGTTAACATCACACACTGTTATGGCTATGTTGCGGCTACAGATTTTACAGTTGTGGATGTCGGGCAACGAACGAACGTTATCAGATCCTTAGATTATTTAGATGTATAATAAATCTGTTTTTTTTTTTTCTATATATTAAACTATTTGTATTTGTATTTGAATTTGTTTTTTTTTTTTTTTTTTTAATAGTTGACTTTGATTAGGCGACCTTGGGCCACACTCGAATAGTCTTAGTCGTAAAGAATATAGAGTATATACATATAATATTTGTAGATTTATCTAGACATACATCTGTACCTATATTATTCAACCTACATTTTTATATACAAATATATTTTCATTAATAGAAATGGTTTTATGAGCTGCTCTTTAAGCGTTCGAATATATAATAATGCCTATATAAACACAAACAGAATTCTATGTCATTTAAAACATATTTTAATCAATTTGAGACTTATCTCTATGTGCGTACCAGGCAGAGAGAGAGAAAGAGAGAGAGAGAGAGAGAGAGTAAGTACAATGCCGACTCTCAGTGCCTGGCACGATCGTACAAGAGCTCTTCGTTTTCCACTGAGAGAAATTATTTAGTAAACAATTTTCTGCCAAAGTCGACAAATTCGTAGGCAGCTGAGAACGTATCAGATTTCATAGGCGAGGGCGGTTCCATAACTACCTGTACACAAACACTCAAACATTGAAAGTTAACAATCATACTGAATTTGTAAAATGATAATTAATTGGAAATTGAATTTGAATGGTCTCAGTGCACGCGTAACTAGACTTTGCACTGGGGAAGTTCGAGTACATCTGGGACGGCCCTCGCGGCTATTCCAAATATACTCGCAAGTTAATATTGCATATTAGTCATTAATGCATTGCATTGGGCATACCTTATCTTGCTTCGGACTATTTATGTAGGTGATTGTAGTGAAAAACTAACAAAGAGAATGTTTTGGCAAACCCAACGGGTGGACAGACCAATGAGAGTTGATAAGCGAACTGCAATTGGCAGTTCGTTTGTGTCGACCGCATCTGCTGCGCTTTGGGCAGTTAAGTCGCTCATTACGAGAATGAGTGCCAATCGAAACAGAAGCAGCGGGAGCAGCGGAAGCAGCTCGAGCAGCACTGTGAGCAGCAATGTGAGCTGCACGATTTGCTCGGAGCGGTATAAGGCGTCAGATAAAATCTATGGCGGCAGCTGTGGCCATGTGTTCCACTGGCACTGTCTGCAGCGCTGGTGGGAGGAGTAAGTATAGAGCCCATTTGAACGGCAGCTGTGAACCAAGCTAAATCCATTTCTATTGAAAAGGTCCAATAGCTGTCCCGTTTGTCGCAACCGAGGACAGGAGTTCTTTCAGCTTTATTTAAGCTTTGAAGAGGCGGAGCAGAGCCAGAGTCAAAGCCAAAGTCAGAGCCACAGCTCAGAAGGGGCGAGGAGTGCAGCAGACGACTTGACCAGCGAATTTCAAAATTTGCTTTATGAATCGGATTTGTACCGGGACGAGATAAAGTATTTAAACACGCAAATTAGGTTGTTAAAGGTAAAGATGGCACTCAATAGCTATAGTGCAAGTGACTCAGAATAAGATATAATATGTAGGTCATATGTAATATAAATAATATATGTAGATAAATACATTAACCACATATCATATGGTTAGTAATACAGCTACATAAACAATCAGCCGTTTAGAACGTCCACACAGTTCGATAAGAATTGCAAACATCCCCTTTATTGAAATAGTCAGCAATGCATTGCATTTGTGCCGATAGTCTCCGTTATCGATAGTTTTTGTAGCTATTGTTTGGTCAAATTTAGCACATTTGGCATATTTAAGTATTTTGTTTGCAGTGTGTTTGAATTGGACGGCAGATCAGTTCGGTAAAAATAATTTCAAATAAACGCATCTATCAATTGTTTTTGCAGCATTTGATCAATTTTTAATGTGTGCCCGTGCGCGTCTGCGTAAATATAGTGCGAAAACTGTTAAACAGTCAAAGCGTCGCATTGCGTGAAATCAAACAAGTGCGCATGCAAGTAAGTTGCACCGTGCATTTAGCTACGACTAAATTAAATTTAATATTCATTTGTCCACGATTTAAATTGTGAACTTAATTTGTTGTGTTGCTGGTTCGTGGTTGGCCATAAGTAAAACGGTTTTGAAGGTGCGTACGCGGGGCTCATTGTTTTGTTGTTGATTTGTCGGTGTCGAATATTTGGGCCGAGGCCGGAGCCGGGGAATTGCCGCTTTGTCCATATGTCCACATGTGTGTGTGTGTGTATTTGCTAGCCTATGCGTGTGTATGTGTGTTTGTATTTTTGCATATGCCGCACATAATTGCAGGGAGGGTCGCTGCTACTGTCTGTGTGTGTTTGCGTCGTCTAGCTGGCTGCGCCTGTGTGCGTGTTTTCGTTTTTGCCAGTACAACAAGAATTGTATTGTGACAGACACAGAGTTGCTCTTCGTGGTGAGAATTCTTTCTCTTTTGTTGTTGAGGTGGTAGTAGTGTTGTGTGTGTGCTGTAATCAGGGTTGTTGCACTAACCAAATTTGCAAGGCATGCACATTTCATTGGTGTATTCCGCGCTCAGGGGCACAAATCCAATTACAATTAATCAATTAATTGTGTGCAAAGCACATTTTGTGCTCTATGCAATGTGCTGTGTGCGTGTGTCTGGGTCCCGCCACTAATGTGCGGCCAATGGACAACACTGGCGGCTGGTGAATTCAAGTCGCTGTGGTGAATTTGGTCTTTGTTGAGAAAAAAAATGTCGACGCGAAAAGTATTTAATCATTAGTCAGAAAAGCCCGTCAATGCGAATTCTGTAAATTGGGAAATTAATTCAAGCAGAAGTTTGAACAAGGCATAAAACTGCATAAAGTGGCAAAAGCGCGACGAAAGTTATGTAAATGCAAGCGACTGCGATTTATGCACCACACAAGTTTGCCAGACTCTGCGACACGGTGGCGTTCCTCTCGACCACAAAGTGAAACTGCAGCGGGGAAAGTCGTAGGCACAAACACACGGACACACACACACACACAAGTCCAGACACAACATTGGCAAGAAGAAGATAAAGAACAATAAACAGGAGCAGGAGTGAAGCCAAAAAGATGGACAATTGCGACCAGGACGCTGGCTTTCGGCTGGGTCCGATCAAGGAGGAGGTAAAGCCGGACATATCGCAGCTAAATGACAGTAACAACAGCAGCTTCTCGCCCAAGGCTGAGAGTCCAGGCCCCTTCATGGCCATGAACATGGTCAATGTCAACAACAACAATAATCCCAATCAACAGCAGCAACAACAACAACAGCAACAGCAGCAGCAACAACAATATCCGCCAAATCATCCGCTCAGCGGGTCGAAGCACCTCTGCTCCATATGTGGTGATCGAGCCAGCGGCAAGCACTATGGCGTCTACAGCTGTGAGGGCTGCAAGGGCTTCTTCAAGCGCACAGTGCGCAAGGATCTCACATATGCTTGCCGCGAGAATCGCAACTGCATTATCGATAAGCGGCAGCGGAATCGCTGCCAATATTGCCGATATCAGAAGTGCCTCACGTGCGGCATGAAGCGTGAGGCCGTGCAGGAGGAGCGACAGCGCGGTGCTCGCGCCTCCACGGGTCGCATGAGCGGTGGCGGTGGGGGCGGTGCAGCCGGTGGTGGGCCTGGCTCCGGATCTGGCGCTGGCATTGGCATGGGCGGCGGCGGCACCGGCAGTGGGGCCAATAGCGCCTCCGATGACTTTATGCCCAACAGCGTGTCCCGCGACTTCACCATCGAACGTCTCCTGGATGCCGAGCAGCGGGCGGAGTCGCAAAGCGGTGATCAGGCGTTGGCATTCCTGCGTGTCGGACCCAACTCGACGGTGCAGCCAGACTACAAGGGCGCCGTCTCGGCACTCTGCCAGGTGGTCAACAAACAGCTCTACCAGATGGTGGAATATGCCCGGCTAATGCCCCAGTTTGCCCAGCTTCCGCTCGACGATCAGGTGATCTTGCTAAAGGCCGCGTGGAACGAGCTGCTCATTGCGAACGTGGCCTGGTGCAGCATCGAGTCGCTGGACGACGCGATTGCTGGAGTTGGCCACGACAGCGCCTTCGATCGGCGGTCACCGGTGCTGCAGCCGCAACAGCTGTTCCTCAGTCAGAGCTTCTCGTACCATCGCAATAGTGCGATCAAGGCGGGCGTCGCTGCGATCTTTGATCGCATCTTATCCGAGCTGAGCGTCAAGATGAAACGACTCAATTTGGACAGGCGTGAGCTGTCCTGTCTGAAGGCGATCATTCTATATAATCCGGACATCAGGGGCATCAAGAATCGTGCCGATATCGAGCAGTGTCGCGAGAAGGTCTATGCCTGCCTCGACGAGCACTGCCGGCTGGAGCATCCGGGCGATGATGGGCGTTTCGCTCAGCTGCTGTTGCGATTGCCTGCTCTGCGTTCTATCAGTCTGAAGTGCTTGGATCATCTATTCTTCTTTCGCATCATCAGCGATCGGCCTCTGGATGAGCTGTTTATCGAGCAGCTGAAGTCGCAGCCGCCGCCGGGCCTTATCCTGAGGCCGGAGTGAATTCGATGCGCTTGTTATCGATCGATAAATGTATCGATGCATGTTGTTGCCGCCGGCATGCAGCGGCGATCGATCGATTGTTTCATTGTGATTGAGTTTGTTTGCATTTCTCTGCCAACCACGCCTCCTCCCAACCCCGATCCGCCTTCCTCTCCCCCTCCAGATAATTTGATTGATCTGAGCTATTTTTTTTTTGCTAATTAGTAACATGAATGTTATAAAATAATATACTAAATATGTAATGTTTTTTTTTCGGTATAATATATAATATATATATATTATTTTTTTAATTTTTTTTGCAAACTAGAAAATGTTTTCCTTAAGATTCAACGATAAAAACAAAAAAATAAAACATAGTTATATGAATGTGGCGTTGGCTGACATACGTATGTATATATATATATATACATATGTGCGCTATATGTATACATATGTATATAAATGTACATACATACATATATATATGCATATATCAAATATAAGCAAGTTGTAATTATTTCTTAAAATAATTGTATCCACAAGTTATAAAATACATGCAATTTAATATATATATATATATATATATATACATGTACATATATATATACATGTACATAAATATATATCTATCTATCTCTTTCTCTATACAGTTATATATATATATATATATATATACTATAAAAAGTGTTTTCTTTTACCTTGAATGTTGTCCCTGTTCCCCAGCTGAATAGAAGAAACGGATTGCATTGGCGCCTGTGGTGTGTGTGTACAGTGAACACACGTTAGGCGCGACCGTTCGATGTGAGAAACTTTTTATCGATTTGCTCTTGATTTGTCCTTGAAACAGATTCCATAAAATTATTAATAATTTGTATATATACAAAAATATATATTTTATAATTTTTCAAAATGATGAAATCAACTTTTTCCTGCATTATATCATCATCTATCAGATCAGATCAACATCGTATGAAAATCGAGTTTGTGATAAAAAGAAAATTTATAAATCGTTACACTACAAAATTTTCCGTCTATATATAAATATTGTTTTTTTTTTTTTTTTTTTAATTAATGTTTCAACACTTTTCTATTTTAGTTTAGAGAAATTGTCGTAAATTGTCTTTTTGCAAAGTTTTTTTTTTCAGCCATTTTATTGTCATGAGCAATTAACAAATTGGACAAGCGTTAGAAGAAAATAATTGTTTAAACATTGCTGGACTTGAAAAGACCTTGGCATGTTTCAGAAGCAACACAGATATTTGAAAGTTTTCACTAAAATTCATTTTTTTTTATCTTAAATATGTACTTATTGAATTGTATCTGCATTCCAATTAGAAAACATGTTTGATAACGCAACAAATGTTCGTTCAATTGGTTTTTGCGTAGATTTCGTTTATAATCAAATTGCATTCCAATTGGAAACACTTGTGTGAATTGCCATTCACTTGGATTTTGTTTAATTCATATTGGATATTCTTCCGCTTGCTAATTCGATTTCTGTTGTTTTTTCCTTAGAGAAAACATTAAGTCAATTTGTTATTAAAGTTTTTTTGTTTGGTTGAATTAAATGCGTTACTCGTGGCATAGAGACTTGTTCTCTTTCCCTGGTGTTTATGGCCATCTCCTTGGCAATTCGTCTGTCTATCCGTCCGTCCGTCCGTCTATCCGTCGGTTTGTCTATGGATTCGTGGCGGGCATTTCTTTCAATTTTTATTAAATTTATGTATGTTTTGCGTTCAAATAGATATTTTCAGAAATATGGTATTAACGCACAGAAGCTTTAAAAATAGATATTGTTTTTGAAAAAAAAAAAAAAAAAAAAAAAACAAACAAAACAAAAAGAATTCGCCGCTGACGACGCACAAAAAATGGGCCAAAAATAAATAATTTCTTCTTATTGGGCCGACTTGCGATTAGTTGGGTGGGATGCGACCACGTAATACTCTGCCCCTGACTCTGCTGTTGCTGCTTCCGCTGCTGCCGCTGTCGCTGCTGCTTCTGTCATCATCCAGCATGCCTGTCTGGAAGTTGTGCGCGCACAGAGAGTGGTCGAGGCAGAGAGCGGCAGCGGGAGATGGGGCGTTTGAGTGAGTGCAGCTCCTTCTGGCAGAGCGAGCGATATTGAGCGTGTGTCTGCTGCTCCGTGTGAGAGAGTTTTACTTCAAGTAAAAGCTCACTAATACAAAAGCTCTTGCATATGTTCATGTGTGTGTTTGTTGTATTTAGATTTGAGCTATAAAATGTTTAGTAAAACTCATAAATAATGTGTCTATAAGCAGAAATATATATAGGTCTATGCTAATATGTATAGTTCAATATATACATATACATATATGTCTTTACACACACTCATGCTCAATAGGCGGCATATTCCTAGTAGTTTTGCACGGAAAAACCAAGTGCCATGCCAATAAAATCATGTGTATGCCGCCTTCATTGCCTCTCGCATCTACTACGTAGGATATACTCAATACGCTTAGGCATACATACGTGTACACACATATGTATATGTATACGCATAGTATATATACATATATATATATATATGTGTGCGTGTTTGTGTATTGGAAAAGAGTTTTCGAAGCGAAATTAACAATTTGCTATTTTTGTAGTCATGCGGGGGCGGTATGATGCGACAGTCCGACCCCGAACTGACAGACAGACAGACGGACGGACCTACGGACAGAAATCAACTGACAGACACGCATTGACCATCAGCAGCAGCAGCAACGGCAACAAAAACGGCAGCAAACAACAAGTTGTTGTTTTCACACAGGGTGTTTCGTCTGCCGCACATGTGTGTGCGTTTGTTTTGTCTCTTTTGTTGTTGCATTTCGTAAAGCTAACGGCATTTGCTGTAGCAGATTCTACCTGTTGTCGCCGCTCTTGCATTTGTGTGCATATCGATAATTATCGAGCATGGCTGAAGCACGACGCACAGACTTACAATAGCTAACGCACACACACACATATGCACGCAGCAGCCGCTGCCGCAGCAGCAGCAACAGCAACAATTGTCTGCTGGTCGAATTCATACTTTCTTCTTTGTGTTTGCTTTGCCTGCTTGACTGCTGCCACCCACTCCCACTGTGTGCATATGTATTATGTGTATGTATGCACGCTCTCGCGTATGTGTATGTGTGTGTTCGCTTCGGCGCATGCTCGTTCGTTCGGGCATCTTCGTGTGCTTGTGTGTGACAAACGAGAGGCGATCGCCGTCGTGCATTTTGTTGTTCTTTTTGTTGCTGCTGCGGCTGCACAGTTTTCTTTAACTGTTGCTGTTGCTGCTGCTGCTGCTTCTGCTGCTGCGCTGTTGCTGCTGCCGCCGCCACTTCTGTGTCGTCGCATACGTACGATATTCAGTTTTTGCTTGCGCGACATCAGTTTTGAGTTGGCTATCAACGCGAGCGGGTCTTTCTCTTTGCAAGCGACAAACGTAGATATTTCCATCAAATTGTAGTATATTCCACATATATTGTTTTGTTCTTTTTTTGTTATTATTGTTGTTGTTGTTGTCGTTGTCGTTGTTATTGTTGGTTACAATGCAAATCAAATTACCAAATTTTTTTTTCATATTTTTTTGAAAAAGTAAAAAAAAAAACGAATTTTTTTAAATTGTCATACAACACACAACACGAAAGAAGAAGAAAAGAAAAAGAAAGAAAAACTGTAAAAAAAATATGTAAAAAATAAATATAAATATATATATTTATTCTTTTTTTTTTAGTTCAGACTTGTTCAAAAAGAAATACGTCAAAACATATATAGAAATATATATATTTGTGTATATGTATGTATATATACATATTCAAATATATATATACATATATATCCTAAAAAAATAAGCTTTTTCAATTACGAATAACGAATGTGTTGTATGTGAGTGTGAGTGTGTGTGTGCGAGTTGGGTATAGATATATACATGTATAAATATATATACAAAACATATAGATACATATATCTGAATATATAGAATATTCATGTATAGGTGTATATATACATATATATTTATATGTATAAACCGAAAATAAATACAAAAAATAAGAACTGCTTAGATATCTGTGTTAAATACTTTTGAAAACGGAACCCAATTATATATGTATATACATATATGTATACACTCATACATATGTATATATCTTCAAATATATATGCATATCCATATCCCAATTTAATATTTGATATATGTATATATTCTGATATAGCTAATTTACATATATATATATATATATATATATCTAAATCTTCTCAATCAAAATCTAAAAGTCCTCTCGTCACCCGCCTCCACATATACAAACATACATACGTACATCATGTCAAATCATCATACGCACCTACAGATGTGCGTTATGTATGTGCGAGCAATTTTTTTTTTTTTTTTTTTTTTTTTTTTTTTTTTTTTTAAATTATTTCAAATATGTACTAAATCCACAATCCAATCTGCCCGAAATTTCCAACCGTCCCGTCCCGTTTGCACCCTAGTAAAAGTGTGTGTGTGAGAGAGAGAGAGAGAGAAAGATTGAAGAAGCAGAAAAATCGTACGGCACATGCGTTGACGTTAACGCCGAAAATAAAATTTGAAAAACATACTATTTTTAAAACTATACCAATGCGAAACGAAACGAGATGGAACGAAACAAAACGAAACGGGCAAACAAGCAAAAGCGAAATGTGAACAAAATAATTAAGTAGCAAATTATCGTGTTATACAACGGCTTTTTATACATATATATATATATATGTATATATATATATATATATCTAATTTTGTATTATACATTTCTTATTGAACTTGGCTTTTAGCACTCTATTCTAGTTCGATCTTGAATTCGAATTCGAGTTCGAAAAGGCTGTAATTGAACAACAGGCAAACACCTGTGTATTTGCCCTTTATCTCAACAGTTCAAGTTTTCTGCTTCCCTTATTTCGCGTTTCCGTTTCCGTTTTCATTTGAATCAGCTTCGATTTGCTTATTATCTATATATTTACCGATCGATCGTTCTATCTCTATCTGTATCTCATTCCCTCTCTCTCTCTCTCTCTCTCTCACACACACACTTTCGCTTTGCCCATTGCAGATATACAAACTTAAGGATTATCTTGAAACGATAAATATGCATATATAATCATATACGATATGTTGTCTTTAGTTTGAATGTCCAATCAAAAATGAATCGAGAGATAAATCAATCAATAACAGATCAAAGCTAACGAGTTAAGTCCACATTTCGAAATCATCTAAAATCGAATCAACTTTGAATTCCGAAAGATTTTAAATCCACACACTCGCACACACAAACACAGAGACGACCAGCAACTGCAACAAATTAAGAAAATAATAATAATAATAATAATTAAATTTAACAATAATATAAAAAATAATACAAATAGACACATAATTGAAAAGTTACCCAAACGAAGTAATTAAGAAAAGTGCTACCCTACTACCCCTCCCCCCGATCATAATCGACAGCAGCAACAGCAACTGCACCACCAGCAACTGCACCTAACGAAACAGCCACAAAATGATGATGGAGAACGGTATCTCCATGGAGTACGGCGATGGCTACATGGAGCAGGAGGAGGAATGGGAACGCGAGGGATTGCTCGATCCGGCGTGGGAGAAGCAACAGAAGAAGGTGAGTACGAATTACACTTGAGTCCATTCCAAGTCAAGTTCCTAACTGTATCTTGATTAGATTTATCTTCTCAATTTGGCCTAGTTTAGATGTGGCCAATGCCAATCATAGAATTTGCAGAGATTTAGCCATTCTATCAAATCTTCCAGTTCTTATCGATTCAGAAATTTTGAAAGATTTATTTTTGTACTAAAACTTTTAATACTTGGCTATAAATAAAGCACTAATATTAGCCCAATATTGAAAATGGTTAAGGAAATGTTTATACTTCAAATATAATATACTCAAATTTAAAAAAAAAATCATTTTTTTTTTTGAGTTGCTCTCAAAGTTTGTATAATTTACTTTTACTGATCATAAACAGAAGCAAATATATATTATATATATTTTATAAACATAGACAGGATACCTTCTACGCTAATTGCTGTCTAGCCAGCGTTGCCAGACTGGTTAATAGCTAACGGTTAACGGTTAAAGAGCATCAGCTGAAGACTGATGCGAAACAGAATCAAATACATAATATATAGATGTTTAGCTATAGCTAAACACACACAGACACATGTGCATGTGTGTGTGTGTGTGTGTGTGTTTAAATATATATTTGGCTGTATATTTCTTCGATTATGTTTCAATATTTGTGCGCGCGCTAGGCAGGAGGCTGAGGCAGGGCGAAAAGCTCAGCGCGCATTTTAAAAATAGATTCGTTTCATGGTTCTTTTCTCGAAATGTTTGAAATATGTTGTACGAAAATAAATAATGTGTTGTTGTTGTAGTTAAACATTGTTGTTGTTGCTGTTGTTCAGTTGAAAACATTTTGCGCCACAATCATTTATCACTGGAAGCCTTCAAATGAATGAGACTAAGTTTATGTTATCTCTTTGCCTATCGATAACTTTAAAAACTATTCACTCCAAATCTCTCCATCTTCCACTCTCTCTCTCTCTCTCTCTCTCTCTCTGTCTCACTCGCTCACTCTACACGCATAACTGAAGGTTAAATATGCGTTGTTCCATTCAATAATGTTGCGCGTATTTCTTACTGCTTGTCACTTCTCCACTTTGCCTCTGCTCGCCCTCTCCCCCATCCCTGCACCTGTCTGTGCCTCTTACCACCCTTCTCCCCCCTCTCACTCGCACTCTTTAGCAATGCCGCTTTATTTGTTTGCTTGTTCTGTTTTTCTCTCTCTCTCTCTCTCTCTCTCTCTCTCTCTCAGCGGAAGCGACTGCCGTTACCTGACAACAACAATAACATGCTGCCACTGTCTAAATAGTTGCTCAATTGATAGCTTTCGAGATCGTTCAGATATGACTCAATGGCAATGGCACAAACAGCTTCCCCAGTTGCAAAGCAAGTGCTGCCTGATAAGCAGAATGACAATAATGAAAAAAACTAAAAAACAAAAACTATCATCCTCCTCCGCCCATATTCCCTCTGTTAATCAGTTAACAATTTGTTCGGTTTATTCAATTGCCAATTTGGCAATTGTTTTAATTGTTGTTGTCTTGTCTATTTTCTCTTTGGTGGCAAATGAAGCGCAGCAAAAAATGATTCAACACAATTGTTGTTGTTTGTTTTTGTTTTTGTAGCAAACAGCAGCAGCACACCGAAAATATTTAGTTATTTATATATGTATGCATATACATAATTCTAAAAATTGTTTCAAAACAGCAACAGCAACAACAACAATAATAATAACAACAACGAAAATATCATGAAAATTTAGTGCAAGGTTGCGGTTTTGACACGCTGCCTCACGATATGCTTATGGGAGGGGGTGGGCCGCTAGGTAGGCGCGCCAGCAATTTACAATTATAAATAGAGTCCGCAATAAGCTAAAGAACTGCATATGAAACGAGTGAGAGGGAGAGAGCGATATGCAGTGCACTGACAAAATGGAATATGGCTGCTGCAGGAGGTTGCCACCTGATTAAAAACATTTTAATGATTGAGCTTGACACACAGAGCCATATACACACACACACACATATACATTTAAACTCACGATGTATCGCAACTGTATATGCATATTCAGTTGATCTATATATGTATAAATTTCGTAATCGTAAATTACCGCACAACAGAATTTCGTCTCGTCATTATGGGAGAGACGCAGCGCAGTTGAAATACATATGTACATATAATGAAAGCAACAAATTGTTGTCGCTGCTGTTATTGTTGTTGGCATTTCTGTGTTTACATTGGCCAAAATGGCAAGCTGATGACTGTGTGAACAAGCTAACTGGCTGTGGGCTGGTGGACTGGTGGGCGGGGGGCAAGAGGATGGCAGCGACCTGTGGGCGGGCAAGCAGGTGGGTTTGTGGGCGCAGGCTGTTTATTGTTTTCGAATCTTGCACTTGCTCTCACTCTCACCACACACCATGCGTATATATGAGCGTGTATGTGTGTGTGTATGATTCAACAGCCTATGCGTCATCAGTGCAGCACATATATATCTATATATATCTATATATATATACATAAACATACACCTCAGGTGTTAAGCAATTGCCAGCTGGCAGGATTACCATAGACAATGACTAAACTAAAAATCAAAAATCGAAAAAAAAAAAAATATACCAGCGTTAGACAATTGCGACACATTTTGACAGCCAGTTATCAACAAACGCACTGAATGTATGCGTATGTGTGCCTAAATAATACCCTATCGACTTTTTGCAACTAATTTTTGCCAAAAAGCATCGCTGCTTGCTCTTCACCCCATTACGCGCCGACATCTACATTGGTTTTAATTTGATTTTTTTTTTTTTTTTTTGTGTGCGAATGAGTCCATGCTATGAGGCCGCTCAAATTACATTCGGCTAAAAATGGTGTGTGCGAGAGAGCGAATGAGCATCGCATCGAGAGCTTTTATTTTAATATATTTTTTGTTTTTGTGTTTGGCATTTTTTTTTTTTTAAACAAAAAAAGCTCCCGGCGTTTGTCTTTTGGCGCGTGCGCATTTCTTATTGCCTCGGATTGCTCAATCGCCAGAGAGGAGCTGATCGGCACAGGCAACAGGCAGCTGAGGCTGTGGATGCTTTTGCTGCTGCTCTTGCTGCTCTGCCCGATAACGGTAATCGCGCTGAGCGCAGCTTTAACTATTAAAGAAAAAGATGAGGAAAACGGCAGCAGCAAAACAAACGGGTTGACGGCGGAATGCGGCAGGCACTTAGCTAGTCAACGCTGCCGCACACACATACATGAATATAAATAAATATATGTATGTACGTGCATGCATGTTTGTATGTATGTGGCCGAGTAGCGGTAAGCGCCAACGACTCGTTTGGCAACGCACTCAAACTGCAGCTTACCTACCACTCCCTGGCACTGTTTTCCCCCTAACCCACCACGGCACACTATACATGTGTGTGTGTGTGTGTTTATTGCTCTCTTTTCTGCTGCGCTGCTGGCCTAGTTGAACGTGTTACTGTTTGTGTGGGTAATGTAATGCAGAGGTAATCTGTCCCCAGCGCCCGTTTTGATTGTCACACACACACACACAATCATAGAGAGAGAGAGAGGAAGAGAGAGGCAGACAGCGATTTGCATTAACAGTTGCATTTCTTGTTCTTTTAGCTCTGCCAGGTTTTCCGTTTGCTCGTCTAAGCTTGTCTTAAAGGCAGCGACAACCATAACAGCATCAGCAACAATCTAAGCGAGTTGCTTGGCGACCTGTCCCATTGTATCATGCACGCACGTAACTGTAAGCAGCTAAATGGCCAATAAAGCAGCCGGCTATACGTTCCCATTCTTCTTGAGCTGCTCATTTCTTCTTTGTATTTATTTATTTTTCTTTTTTTAATATACATTTTCATGTCAACTTTTTTTTTATCTTTCTCTCATTTTTCTAATAATTTTCCCATCTGGAAGCGCTGTTGTCCCTACGCGCTTGCGTAGCGGTTGTCCCATTGTTATGCATATATTGTTATCAATATCTAACTGTGTGTGTGTGTGTGTCTGTGAGTGTGTGTGTGTGCGTGTGTGCATGCGCCTGTGCTTTCCTTTTCACTGTTGTGGATCATTGAACGAAATCCATGTGAATGGCCATGCACAAGCATTTGCATACACAAACACACACACACACACGCGTGTGACAGGCAGCGACCCGCTCGACTATTAACAGCTGCATTTCTGTGGGCGTGTGGGCGCGCCATTGAATGCCGTAACATGTGTGTGTGTATGTATCTGTGTGTGTGTATGTGTACCTTTAGCTACTTCTGTGTGCAAGCTTTTTGCTCAGCAACAATATTAAGCCTGTTGTAAATTTACAAGTACAAAAAAAAAAAAAAAAAAAAAAAAAAAATGCAGAAACGCAGACGCAGACGACGACCAAAATAATGAAGTGTGTGCAAAAAACAAAAAACAAAATAAATGAATAAAAACAACAACAAAAATGAAGAGAAAAACAGCAACAAAACTGGTTTATACACATATAAACAGACATCACTACATTGTCTTTTCTTGTTTTCTCTTTGTTCTTGCTGTGTCTGTCCCCATTCGGTGAAAAATAACTGCAACTGTCAGCCGCTGTCGCTGTCGCGGTCGCAGTCGCAGTCAACGCTGCGTCGCTGCAGTCACAGCTGCAGCCTTGCCAGACCGGCCCAACTTATTCGCTCAGCTCAGGGAAATGGTTGGAAAAATTAAAAGAAACTTGCCAATCTTGCTACTTAAAACGTTAGTTAATCTCTCTATCTCTAATGCAATTAATTAATAAATCTAGTATCTCTTGGCTAGAATTTTAATGCATTTTCCGGATTGATTCTAGATTTCTAGATTTGATTATGATATACATATATGCTTTAGCATAGCATATTTTATGTACTCAAATTTTACTTAAATTGGGAGCATGTTAAGTCAATGGAATTTGTTATACATTTGATATGAGTTCTTAGAGTTCTTTAGTTATTTTTAGGGCCTTAATTGAAATGCTGTTAGATAAGTATGATATATGTATGTGTGAAGCTTTGGTATATACTTTGTTTTATTAGATTTTAGAAATAATATAAAAAATACTGCAAGAAATATATAGGTATGGAATAAGATAAAGTCAATAGAATTCGTAATATTTAAGATTAGTTCATTAAGTTCTTTAGGATTCTTAAGAGACATTCCAGAATTATGATTTACCGATTCAAAAGCTGAAATATTTGGCGAATGTAGCGAGAGAGAGGGATCGGGAGGTGAAGTTATGGCGGCCGTGTCAGGCAATATAAATGGTGTGTCAAAGTGGGTTTGGACAATCTGTGGGCGTCAGATCGATGCGCAGATGGTGCATCGTATCGTACAATGGTTTGATTCGTATGACCGGTTATGGACGGTTGCTTTTTGACTAGTGTCATATCGAACTGTAACAATCGCCTCTCGGCTCGGGCTGCGTTGCTCTGGCTGCGTGGGACGCACATTTACCGCGTGTGTAACAGTCCAAGTCTTGGCGCACACAAAGCAGAGCACCGCCAATCTAGCAGATATCGAATATGAGACACTTGCCACACACACAAATCGGCGCGCCTCGAAGCTGTGACAGGCGGCTTTGCTGATGGGTTCGTGTAGCTCTAGGAGAAAATAATAGAAAAACGCTCCAAGGCCGATAAACAATCATGCTGCAGACAAGGCGGCGTGTAACCAAACAACCGTCGTGACATAGACTAAGCTGAACTAGTCAGCGTGTCTCTGTGTAACAACAATTCTACTGTTTGTCTTTACAGACACGATCAGGTCGTGTTACACACCGGTCCGTGGCGTCAGCTATGGGTGCTGACGCGAGTAGTTGTTCCCCACACGCCCCTGACCCCCGCAACACTGGAATTCACTGCTGACACCAAGGCCTGACATCCCGGCATGTCATCTGTCCAACAACGATCATAATCGCCAACGACGTTCAGTGCCTTCCTAGGACTGAATTCTGATCCCGTATCGACTAAGAGCGAGACCAGCCCTGTGAGTTATGGTACTATATGCATGTTTGTGGATGTTATGCCCTAGCGGTCGTGAGCAGAGAAACGTGGCGTGCCTACACACAGTCAGAAGTGATCAACCGTTCACAAAGAACCGGCTGCTATCTGCATTTCCTCTCACCGTCTAACAGCTCGCAACTCCATCGCCTCGAGAGCGCAGCTCGCTCCACATACGAGCTAGCGCTCCCTATGCTACTCTATAATAATATCATTTCTGTGCTTATAGGACGGTCTGGCATTCTGTGCTCTCATCCATCGTCATCGCCCAGATCTGATTGACTACGCCAAGCTATCCAAAGACAATCCGCTGGAGAATCTGAACACTGCCTTCGATGTTGCTGAGAAATATTTAGATATTCCAAGGATGTTGGATCCAGATGGTATGTTTCTTTTACTTTGACCCACCCACTGCCCTAGTTAGCCATAATTGTTAGCACTTGCTCTTGTAATTAAGTTAAGCTTTAGGGCACTTTGGTACAGCTAATGATAATGATTATAATTTAAAATTAAAATTTAAATTCTCTTGAATCACAATCTCAACAACGACTACCAAACACAGATTTAATCAACACTCCGAAACCGGATGAACGTGCCATCATGACGTACGTCTCCTGCTACTATCACGCCTTCCAGGGAGCCCAACAGGTTGGAAATGTGACGCATGTACCCGAACCCACAAGACAATACACCTACGTCCCGAATAATTACAATGTGACTAAACTTCACATCTCGATACACATAAATATGATATATCTATCTATTCCATTTCTCGTTCTATATATATACACACTATTCGTATATATATATATATTATATACATATATATTGCAGTTTGTTTTTTGGCAAACCAAGAAAAAACGTTATGCCAGCACGCTGCCTTTGATGTTGTGCTCGCTCGTTGAAGCTTTGCTCTGGCCACAGCTGAAAGCTGCAAAGCTGCAAAAACAAACAAAAGCTCGCTCGCAAAGCAAACGTCATTCACTAACAAACTCCACACTAATACGAGAGCCGGGCATTGTTGGTATTGGTGAGCTTTCGAAGCTCTTACAGCATGCACAGCCGTCGTCGGAGCCAATACATTGTACATTTGTCATCTGTGTGAAAGCTCGCACGCTCTCTCTCTCTCTCTCTCTCTCTCACACACACACACACAATCTCTCTCTCGCTCTCTCTCCCTAATCATTTGCTGTTGCAATTGCTGCTGCATGCTGCATTAATTGGAATGCAAAATTTGATCAGATTCGGCTGACGTGAATCACATTGTATTTGTATCACATTAATATATACATATATATATATAACTGTTATTTTATGTATTATCCGTGTTTTATAACGCACTGGCAACTCAGACCATGCTCGAATCGGCATTCTAAGAGAGAGCATTGCTTGAGTTCCATTGCGCATCCCCTTGTTCCATAGCCATGTGCTCTAATCTCTAGGCATGCCTTAAGTTACGAATGTTAAGCTACTAACGCGCTCAATATGCGATACGATCTTACGATATAACGATATTATTATGAACAACAACTATACTCCAGCTAAGCATAGAGAACAGAAGGGTTACAGTGAAAGCTCAACAAGAATAAAGTTAAATAAATGGATAAATTCAATTATGAACAAGTAATACTTTGAGTATACAGTTATAAGACTAGAGATTCCAATTTGGTAAACTCTATTGTAAAGAAATTATGAAGTTATAGTTTTGCTGAGTTTTCACTGTAGCTGCTGTTGAGATCAGATCAGATATATACATACATAGATCTTATTGTTATTGTATATTGAGTGTCATATGCTAATTTGCCTGCCGACAAACACTAACCGAACAAATAATTCATTTGTATGTTTTGTTGCTTTCTCTCTCTCTCTCTCTCTTTCTCTCTCTCTCTCTGTTTTCTATTTCTCGCAATTGCAAATGCGCACATCAACAACGCCATTAACAACAACAACAACAACAACAATTACTCTGCTACCGCTACCGCCTACCGCTACAACAACAACGACTCTCCCAATAAATATAATTGTGTATATCGAATCGATAACGATAACGATTACAACAAAAACAACAACACCACCACCACCACCACCATATGATCACCAACCACCAACCAATACATCATCCAACGATCATACACAGATTTGCAGAATACTGCATTGCCAGATGAAAGAGCGGTCATGACCTACGTATCATCGTATTATCACTGTTTCAGTGGCGCTCAAAAGGTCTGTTATACACTCACACACAAATACATACTTATACACATATATATACACATACAAATGCATACATATACACATACCTACCTACCCACACGTACTCCGCCCATTTGCAAGCAGAAACTACGCCGAAGAGGCCTTCCGTGATCAGCTATCGATAAGTTATCGATCAGTTTAGTGTACAGCTGAGAGCATTCGATTTCTATTACATATCCAGCATTCCAGCTCGCAATGTATCATTCCATTTCGCTTCATGGCCTTCTCCGTTATCAGCTATCGATAAATTATCGATCAGTTTAGTGTTCAGCTGAGAACATTCCATTTCAATTCCATTCTCATACATATCATTCCATTTCGTGTCCTAGCTTTAAATCGATTCTACGATAAATCAATTGTCGCGTCAGCTTATACCAGCTGATAGCATTTCATTCCCCGAGTTTCAAGCAAACAAACAAAAGTGAAACTATGTACATACATATTTAGTTTGGTGTTCCATTTCCATTCGTTTCACTTTATAGAGACAGCCGCAATCAATTCAATTTAGACCCAATTCATGCAGATAAACATCGATCATGTTCCATTCCATTTCGTATCATTCACACACACACACACACATACGCGACTCTCTCGTTCACATTGACGAAACCCCGAAATGGAATTGAGGCCATCGACAGTTGGAAGCGAACTTTGCATCCGTTATATCCTGAGAGCTTTTGGAACGCTGCTTGCGCCTGCTTTAAATTGGCTTTGATAACTAACGCGATTTGTCTCCCGTTCCAATTGGACATTGCTTACCCAGCTTGCCCAGTTATACGTTAAAATGTCTTGCTGTGTTCGTTCGTTCGTGCGTTCGCTCGTTCGTTTGTTTTGTTTTACTCTCAATTCATTCTGAGTTGGTTTTCCGATCGACACTCAGAGTAATTGACCGGCGAGTCAAATGTTTAACTAACCGACATTCTTCCAAAACTTCAAAATCGGCAGGCGGAAACGGCGGCAAATCGTATTTGCAAGGTGCTCAAGGTTAACCAGGAGAATGAACGTCTCATGGAGGAGTATGAGCGTCTGGCCAGCGATGTAAGTGTAATCATGATTTGGATTTCATGATTTCATGATCAATCCTTGACGATCCTTGGCTCTAATCATGTCCTTGTCGTTCGGTTTAGCTGCTGGAATGGATTCGCCGCACAATGCCATGGCTGAACTCGCGCCAGGCGGACAACTCGCTGGCCGGCGTACAGAAGAAGCTCGAGGAGTACCGAACGTACCGTCGCAAGCACAAGCCGCCACGTGTTGAGCAGAAGGCAAAACTCGAAACTAACTTTAACACGCTGCAGACGAAACTGCGTCTGTCCAACCGTCCAGCCTACTTGCCCACAGAGGGCAAGACCGTGTCCGACATCTCAAATGCCTGGAAGGGTCTGGAGCTGGCCGAGAAGGCGTTCGAGGAATGGCTGCTGGCTGAGACCATGCGCCTGGAGCGTCTCGAACATCTGGCCCAGAAGTTCAAGCATAAGGTGCGTCCGCAAGGCAGCCGATCTTTCAGTGATCTTTTTTTTTGATATTCCCTTGAAATTCCTTACGGGCAGGCCGATGCTCACGAGGACTGGACACGCGGCAAGGAGGAGATGCTGCAGTCCCAGGACTTCCGTCAATGCAAGCTCAATGAGCTGAAGGCCCTCAAGAAGAAGCACGAAGCCTTTGAGTCTGATTTGGCCGCCCATCAGGATCGCGTCGAACAAATTGCCGCCATTGCCCAGGAGCTGAAGTAAGTGCAGCTGTTGCCCTCCACAGAAACCACGCGTATCCCACCTGCCTACGCCTAATCCAGTGTTACACTGAATCTCTATCAATTTTATATTCAATTATTATCTCAATGCAATCCGCTGGGCAACAACGCAAAGTGTGAGGTTAGATTGTATGATCATTTCGTCTCTGCGAGTCGTCACACCCAATCATCTACTCTCATTTCATAATCATCTTCGTTCCTTCATTATCATTCTACTTAATTGGAGATTTTAATTCCACTTGACTATCTCATAATCATCAGCTCTGGAGAGTCTAGAGAACTTTGAGCATCAGCTAAGATCAGGAGAGTTTTGGAAGAGTTAATCGTCAGTAAGAATCAGTCTTCAGATCGATCTCACGATTGATTCTGAATATCAGTATTAGGAAATGAAAGACTTAGGCTCTATAATCATCACGATCATCAATCTGATCATTCATGATCATCAGTAATGCTATTTGATCCATTCTGTCTGGCGACGCGACTCACGCTTGCTTTGATTTTTACAGCACTCTGGAGTATCACGATTGCGTGTCGGTAAATGCGCGCTGCCAGCGCATCTGCGATCAGTGGGATCGCTTGGGTGCCCTCACCCAGCGCCGTCGCACTGCATTGGATGAGGCTGAGCGCATATTGGAGAAGATCGACATCTTGCATTTGGAGTTTGCGAAGCGTGCGGCGCCGTTCAATAACTGGCTGGATGGCACACGCGAGGATCTGGTGGATATGTTCATAGTGCATACTATGGAGGAAATACAGGGCCTGATCCAGGCGCACGATCAGTTCAAGGCGACACTCGGCGAGGCCGACAAGGAGTTCAATCTGATTGTGAATCTTGTGCGTGAGGTTGAGTCGATTGTCAAGCAGCACCAGATACCCGGCGGCTTGGAGAATCCCTACACGACCCTGACGGCCCACGATATGACACGCAAGTGGACCGATGTCCGCCAGCTGGTGCCCCAGCGCGACCAGACATTGGCCAACGAGCTGCGCAAGCAGCAGAACAACGAGATGCTGCGCCGCCAGTTCGCCGAGAAGGCCAATGTGGTCGGTCCCTGGATCGAGATGCAGATGGATGCCGTGACAGCGATAGGCATGGGTCTGCAGGGCTCGCTGGAAGATCAGCTACATCGCCTCAAGGACTACGAGCAGGCCGTGTACGCATACAAGCCGAACATTGAGGAGCTCGAAAAGATCCATCAGGCCGTCCAGGAGTCGATGATCTTCGAGAACCGCTACACGAACTATACGATGGAAACGCTGCGCGTTGGCTGGGAGCAATTGCTCACCTCGATCAATCGCAACATTAACGAGGTGGAGAACCAAATACTGACACGCGACTCCAAGGGCATCAGCCAAGAGCAGCTGAACGAGTTCCGTTCCAGCTTCAATCATTTCGATAAGAATCGCACCGGTCGCCTGACGCCCGAGGAATTCAAATCATGCCTCGTCTCGCTGGGCTACTCGATTGGCAAGGATCGCCAGGGCGATATGGACTTCCAGCGCATACTGGCCGTTGTCGATCCCAACAATACGGGCTACGTGCACTTTGATGCCTTCCTCGATTTCATGACCCGCGAGAGCACCGACACCGACACCGCCGAACAAGTCATTGATTCCTTCAGAATCCTGGCAGCCGACAAGGTGAGCAACAAGCATAGAATATAACACGATCAATATTATATGTACATACTTATAAATCCATTCCTTTTAGCCATACATCTTGCCCGATGAGTTGCGCCGCGAATTGCCACCAGATCAGGCCGAATACTGCATCCAGCGCATGCCGCCATACAAGGGACCCAATGGAGTGCCCGGCGCCCTGGACTACATGTCGTTCAGCACAGCTCTCTATGGCGAGACCGATTTGTAAACGCACTCGATCATCCACTCTACAAGCAAGCACACTCACACGCACTCACACAGACACACAGATACACACACACACACAGGCAGACAGACACCCACACACACACACACACACACACATACGCACTCACCCACTCACACAGAGAGCTCGTCGGGTGGCAATCAAGCCGCAGAAGAAAAAAAAATCATATAATAATTGCTAAATTTTAATAATAATAATATTAATAAACATAGATTTATTATTATGCTACACTCGTAAAGCTTAAAATTCAAGAAAGATGAGAGAAGTTATAATTTTTTTGCAAATTATATATTGTACTTACTACACATATATATATATATATACTTTCTATATATATATATCTCGATATATATCATACATTACATTACATTACATACATTACATTACATTACATCCATCTTCTTCAAGCCAATTGTAAAACAGAGAATGAAAAACAAATGCATATCGAATATCTAAAAGAAAACAAACCACAAAACATCTAAACCATTATTTTTTGAAATTTATGTTAATAAAACAAACAAAAAACCAAAAAAAAAAAAAAAAAAAAAAAAAACACAAACAAGTTCTATACAACTGACAAAAAAACAACACGAAAATTGTGGCACAGGCACAATCGAAAAGAGAGAAATAGAAAGAAACAGAGAGAGCGAGAGAGAGATACATACATACGAGCACTATGAAAATCAACTAGAAAGCAAAAGCGAGAGCGAAAGAGAGGGAGACAGAGAGGGAGAGAGAGATGGCACTATATCATACTTGGAGTACAGGCATAAAACATAAAACTCAAAACACAAAAGAAACAGCCAATAAAGTAAACTATATATATACATATATGCATATATGTATATAGCTATTTATTCATGTAAAGAAACTCGTATATCTTATTCATATTGTATTTATTTATTACATCTATATTTTCTTTTTTTGGTACTCAGTTTTGCAGCATTACAAATTGAATATTAAAAAAAAACATTAAATATTGGAAAATCGTATAATTTATAAATACACACACACACACACACACACACACGCAGACAGACTAAACACACTCACATATACGAGCAAGTGAAATAAATAAATTATTTTGGTGATATTGTGTTTTCATATACAATGCCAATTTCATTTGGAAAAGTGCGAAATGGAAATTCGAAATCCGGAAATTACGAAAGGGAATATCGAAGCTATAATTCGAGACAGTGTAGCTACAATGCGAAATGGAATTTTTAAATTATGATACTTCGAAGATTTATATTTAGAATTAGATTTCGATTTTCATTACGCATCGAATTGAATTGAATTTCGAAACTTCGAAGTTATAACAAATGGAATCTCAATATTAAGTAACTTAAGTAACATCAAGAAATTTTTATGTAATTATACAAAATGAAATTTTGCATTTAAGAAATATAGCAGTTTTAATGCAAAATATAACTTCAAAACCTTAAAGCTATAACTCAAAATAGAATTTCGTAAATTCGAAATTGAAATGTGAAATAGAATTTCGAAGTTTTAATGCGAAAGGGAATTTCGAATTTCAGAAATTCTTGATTTACAATCATGCGAATTTTGAAACCTCAAAGCTTTAACGCGAAGAAACTTTTAAGTTATTACTCGAAGGAAGTTTCACAATTTTGAGGTTGCAATGCGAAATACTTCCAAATAATACGAGCGAGCCTTATGGATTCAATTTACGAGCCTAGTCATTCGATTCGTTTCTGAACTCGATTCAACATCTTAAAGCGCCCAGCGGTAGACTATGCTAAAAGATCATCAATTTTTATATTTTCAACTCGATTTAGAAAGGTTTTTGCAGATTCCTTTGACAGCACTGAAACTTTAGCCCAAATCCAAAATACATTTTGCTCAGTTGTTGGTTTTTGTGTTGACATTCGCTGTGCAACAATAACGCGCAGCTTTCAATTTATTTCTGATAAAATGAAAATAATGGAAATAAAACCAGGATTTGTATGTATGTATATACAGAGCAGTATATGTATGTATACATATATGTATATTATATGCATATGCAAATAGTATTACTTATAGCATATGGGATTTATTTTGAAAATATTCTCTCAGCTGATTGGGATCTTTGCTTACAAGTCTATTAAACGGAAATTAACGCATAACTAAACGTAAGTATAGTTTGTATACAATTTGTATTTCATTTAAGTGCATCAATGATACAGGCACACACATACACACGCACACATGCATACTGGCACACACACACATACACACTCACACACACGCATGCATACATGAAGGCAGAGTTTGTATCCGTTTTGGTCCATTTAATGGGTTCGTAGGACCCATGACATTTCGACGCCGCAGGTGGAAAACTATATGTATGTATATGAATATATTATGTATATGTATGTATATATATATATAGTTTCTAGATCTATTAATAAATATGCATTTACTCTTTGCTTATCTCTGTTTTGCTTTCTGCAGGCTAACGACAACCGAAATATACTCAACATTAATAATTTGATTTTTGTTTTGTTTTGTTTATAAATACATTTGCAATGTTTTCAACAACAACAATTGAATCTCTCTGTTATATATATATATATTATATATAATTAACTTTGTATGCATTCTGAAAGCTATCAATGTGAGTGCGATTTATTGTTTTTTATTCTTTTTTTGCGTTTGCTTCGCTTTGTTTTGATATTTGATTTGATCGTCCTGTTGCCCTATCGATAAGCGATAACCGATAACGATAACAACGTACCTACGTCTTAAATCTAAGAGAACAAAATGGAAACGGAACAGGAGAAATCGATGTCAATTGCATTGTTTAATTATATATATATATATGTGTATATATATTTTGTTTGTTTGTTTATTTATTGATTATTTGTTGTATTTGTATTTTTTTTGTTTGTGTTATGTTTATGTCTGTATATAAATATTTACAAATAATAATTGAAATGAAACATAAATTAATTGTATATGTATATCTGTGTGTGTGTGTGTGTGTTTGGGTGTGATATATATATATTTGTATATATAAGTATTGTGTAGATAATTGAAAAATAATTTCTAAGTGTAACTTGGGTATTCCTTTTTAAAACTCATTTTCTTTTCGATTTGCTGTTGCTGTGTAATAGTAATTAAATAATAATAATAATAAAAAAAAAAAAAAACTAAGCTTTATATGAAAATTATCTCTAAATTTCCTTCTTAGGTTGTGTATATGTTTATATATTTGTGTGTGTGTGTGAGAGTGTGTGTGTGTGTTATGTTCATAAAGAAACGAATCCGGAGACAGATTACACAAACGAAAAGTCCCAAATGAGATCGCTTCCTCCAAGAGCGAAACCCAAGCACAGCTGCTGTGTTTCAGTTTCGATATGGGATGGAACATGAACAGCTATATATATATAAATATATATATGCATGCTCATTGAATGGAACACATTTTGGCAACTTTTAGTCTGTGCTCTGCGAAAGCGAGCAGAAATATAATTCTCACTCTCGCACTGTCTCTTTCTCTCTGCCTCTTTCTGTTTCTTGTTCTGTCCTTTGCAATTGCTGATCTATATCTATATATAGCCTATATGTGTAAATGAGAGCTATATAGTATTAATGTAGTGTATGCTGGTATGCTAACCCATTAGCAATTTGGTATCTATAATACACGAATGCCCAGTTATTTATCAACTTCTCGCTTCCTCTGTTTGATGTGTTCTAAAATCTAATAAAAAAATAGATGTATATATATACATATATATATATATATATATAGTATTAATGTATGGTATTTCTGTTTTGTTCTATCGTGTAACGATGTTAACTTTGAAGGCTGACTTAAAAAACACATGGTTAATTAATTAAAACACACACCGTATAACATAATACTAGATACTACCAAGTATATATATATATGTATATATATATATATGTATATAAATTTTGTAACAGCATATATCCTTTCCTTTCTAATGTTTGTCGTTAAATTCTTCACCTCTCTCCTTCTCTTTCGCATCCATTTGTATAGTTTTCAACTCTAGCTGTATATATATATAGATATATATGTAGATATATATATATATATATATATATATATATATATATATATATATATATATATATGGTATATACTATACCTAAGCCTAGTCTATCTTAAGTTTTGTATATTATTTTTCTTTTTCTCTTTCTTTTGCTCCTGCTTCCTTTGTGGTTGATTCTTATGGAATACATGCTTTAGTCTTACGGCTAATCGAAACACCCTGACTCTGATCTCTGATCTGTGAACTTATTTTAGTTTCTATCTTTTAAAATGCATATGCTTCGGCGCTGCTTCCTTTTGCTGCTCTTCCCTCACTTATGCAAATTAATTTGTTTCTGTTCGATTCGCTTTCCTTCACTGGCAGGATTCTTTCTATCTCTAGTCATAGGCGCGCAGGCCAATCAATCATCAGTCCTTATGCCCGCCAGCATCCCCCGCCGATTTGCCACCGCCTCCGCCGGCCATGTGCTGCGGAATCACTGTCAATGTTTTGGGTATTTTGGACATGATGACGTTGTCAATCAGTTTCTGCTGCTGCTGCTGTTGTTGCTGCTGTTTCAGGGTGAATGTGATTCCAGAGCCTAAGCCGCCGCTGCTAGTCGCTGTCGTCGGCTTTCCTGTCGTATGCGACATCTTGTTGGCTGCGGCTGCAGCTGCCGCGGCACCGTTCAATAGATACTGATTGGCATCCGGAAAGTTCTTCCACAGCCACGAGTTGTTACTGTCCAGGCCGGCGCTGCTGTTGCTGGCGGCAGCTGTTGCCACTGCCAGCGCATTGCTCAGCAGTGGCTGAAAGTTTGAAGGATTTGCTGCAGTGACGTTGCCTACTCCACCACCAGCTCCTCCTCCACCTCCTCCTCCTCCAGCGCCGCCAGTTGCATTCTGTGGATTGCTCAGCGGTGGCATGGGCTTTGGGGCAAGCCTGGCCAGCCGCAACGAACTTCCAGTTGTAACTCCTCCCGGTTGCAGTGTGGGCAGTTGCTGATACTTGTGTTGCTGTTGTTGCTGCTGCTGTTGCTGCAACTGTTGCAGCTGTTGGCGAGCCGTTTGATGCGCCGTCATCTTATTCATGGTCGCAAAGCTCTGCGACTGCTGTTGCTGCTGTTGGTGTTGTTGCTGTTGCTGCTGTTGGGAGTGCTGCGATTGCTGCTGTTGTTGGTTTGCTTTCGGCTTGGCGTTCGCCTTCAGCACCTGATCACGCAGCAGCTTCTCGCGCCGCAATATGCACATCCGATTGTAGTCAATGATTGAGATTAGGTATGGCTTGCCGCCGGACTGCACCTGCACCTGGGCGGGCAAACGCCGGCCGTCGGCTGTTTGGAAAAGCGTCGGCGACTTGCTGGGCACTTTGTGCTGCTCCTTGAGCGGTATCAATGTCGGCTTCCAGCTCTTGCTCTCGTGCCGCTCCTGCGGCGTCAGTGTGTCCGGCAGCATTATCACACTGGGCCCCGGCCCACCGCTGCCTCCGCCAGTACCAACGGCGCGCGGCAGCTGCAGCCGCTTGCCGGCTAGCGCTGGCACCGTCGCTGTGGCAGAGGCAGCACCACTCGTGCGTCGACGCTGAAGGCTAATCAATTCCGGCGGTGAGCTAAGCAACTGCGCCACATTGGGCGGCTTTGCTGTTGCAGGTTGTTGTAGCATTGTTGTAGCATTGTGGGCGTTGGCCAAAAGTGGCTTCGACTTGGCCTGCTGCTGCTGCTGCTGGTGGTGCTGTTGCTGCTGATGAGGATGCAATTCATTGTGGCTTTGGTTGCCGAATTGCTTGTTGGCCATGTCCAGTAGCTTGTGCTGCTTCTCGCTCGATGAAGTGGCCAGCTTATGATTGGACTGCTGCTGCTGCTGTTGATGGTGCTGCTGCTGTTGCTGTTGGTGTTGACTGACAAGCGGCACAATCTCCACTGCCTTGTTCATACCCAGGAGATTGGTCTTTAGAATGCTGCGACTGTTGGACGCACTAGTGGGCACCAGCGGGGGAGCGTCCTTCGATTGCAATGTCTTTCCTGGCGAGTCATCACCTACAGCAACAACCGTGGGCGTTGCATTTACTGTACTGCCGGCCTTGGTGCTGTCTTTGGGCCGTGCTATGATTGTCACCGCATTGGAGCTAAGCTGCTTAGTTAACTTATCCACGGAGACGCTGTGCAGGTGATCGAGCGGTAGCATTTCACAATCATCCTCCTTATCCATGTCCTCGTCCTCGTCATCGTCATCGTTCAGTTCCACCAGTGGAATGGCGGGCTCCAGCTGACCAGAGGACGACTGATCCAGGGCGCTGTTACTGCTGCCAGTTGCCAGCTGAGATGCGGTCAGAGCGCTGGCCAAGACGCTACCACTGCCAGCATTGGGCGAACAGGAACTTCTGCTGGCATGATTGGCTGACGGGTTGACGGCATTCGGCGAGGAGGATGACGACGATGATGAGGAGGAGGCGGCCACATTTACGACAGCGTCGGCGGGTGATGCGTTGGTGCTGACATTTTGTGTCTTGGCATTGCTTTGCAGGCCACCGCAATGGCCGTGATCGTAGGAATTGAGACGCTGACGCACCGTTTGCGTGTACACGCTGGCATTGGAGGAGGCGTGCGCGGCCAGCACCAGATCTCCGTTGCGATAATACTTTTCAAGCAGTATGAGATGGCGCAGGAATGAGCTCTGATTGCCATACGGCTTCTGTAGTTCCTCCCAGAGACGACGCGTTGGCTCATCGTACTGCAGGAAGGTTTGAACGCGCGTCCAGCCCTCGGGCGTGCGCTGGCTGCTGCTGCAGCCAAACGGCACCTTGAACTGCACACCCAGATCCTCCTCGCCGTGAAACAGTTCGCGCATGGAGATATTTGGATTGCCGCGCAGCACATTCGAAATGTCGGCGCCCGCCTTGCCCTTCGCACTAGCACTTGCATTCGTATTGGCATTGGCATTAGCATTGGCATTGGCATTGGTATTGGCATTGGCATTTGCATTGGAATTTGAATTGGAATTTGAGGTGCAATTTGCGGTGGCTGCGACATCTCCAGTCAGATTCTGCTGGAGTATGGCCTGCAGCTTGGACATTTGTTTGCCGGCGCTGTTCGCATTCCCGATGGGTGTCGTTGAAGAGCTGCTCGAATTGGAATCGGTGGGGCCGTCATAATCCACCACCATGGGTAGCTCGCTGGAGACGTCATCACATGCAGCCGTTGGAGCACTGCCGGCGCCCGTAGCAGGCGCGGTATCCTCCTCATCCACTTCGGAGGCCTCGTTGCTGCCGTCCTGCAGATTGTGCACCTTGAGCAGCCTGCGGAAATCATTAATTAATAATACAATTTCAAACATTCAAATCAAAGTAATTTCCCACCTCTTGCGATAGTTCTTGACAAACTCCGCCTTCTGCGACTTGGTGCTATCCGGCGGTTTCATTAATAGGTTAGCAAAGTACCGGCACAGCTTGCAGACGGCAGTGCCGACGCCCAACTGCACGGGTATGCCCATCTCGCTGAGCGCCTTCTCCAAGCGATCTGTGTCCTGCTGAGAAATCAAAATTAGCATGCGATTGAGATAGAAGCCTGCATCGATGCTTACCGAGGTAATGTGGTACATGTGATTCTTGCCGAGGCGACGCTTACAGAGTACGCAGCCCGAGGATTGAATGACCGTGTTGTAGTGTGGCTCACAGAGCCAGACGCTCGAGGTACCCGGCGGTATCTCGAAGTTAAGCAGGCACTTCTTGACGCTCTTGCGCACGCATTTACGCCGCAGCGAATGGCTGGCAGTATCATCGCACTCCTTGACGGCGCAGGCACGCTGCGCCACCGATCCGGAGACGGCGCCGGACGATGTCGACGCGAACTCAGCATCGGCCACATCGCTAACGAAACCATGCTTATCCAGGCTGTTGCCGTTGCCGCCGCTGCTGCCAGTCGCGTTGCCCGTCTCCAGGTGCCCGGGCGCCGAGAGACGTTTCTTGTATGAAGGTGCATTGGCACGACGATCCACATGGCGGAAACAAGCGTCGCACAGGCAATTATCCACAGTAAGTTTCTCCTCATCTGCAAATTGAAAATTGAATGAGTATCAGCCACATTTAAAGCGTGCTGCCGCATGCAACTTACTTGCGAGTATCTTTTGCTGACGCTCCACAGACTTGATCTGACCCACGTGGCAGGGCGTGTCGTACAGTCCGAACTTGCCGCTGCAATAGTAGCACTGATCCTCGCACAGGCGACCGGGATGGAACTTAAACGAAGACGCCTTCTCCGGTATTAGAATCTTTTCCTTCTCATCCTTCTTCACCATTTGATAGAAGCCGTGCTCCAGCTGACTGCCATGACCTTCCGAGTGCGATGAATCTGTGTTACGCAAAAAGCATTTACATATACATAATATTCAAATGATATAGATTAAGTTAAAGAAACTAATTAATTAAAATAATTACAACTAATACCATTTAACAACTGGCCCTAATTACTCTACACATACGTTTATTAGCAATCAAGCAATTGTCTGGCCTAGGTAAAGTGGGAATTCTTTAAAGTTACGTTAGTCATTGCCAATACTGCTAAGCTATAAAATAGCTTGAATTGCAGAGTCTAATAGAGGCTATTTGTAGATTGGATTAATAGTGCAACAATCGAGGCCAATGTCGAATTAACTTATAGAGACTAAAATACAGTTATGCTAAGCTGAATTGACTAATGCAGCTTAGAATCAATCGGATATCATACACTAAACTATATATTTGGGGATAGGTCTAATAGCGTATGAAGTTTGAAGAATGCTGAATTAGCCTGATTAATAGGCTAGCAATAATAGAGATTACAATAGATTTAGACTAATTTCAAGTCTACTCATTTAACTAATACAGGCTAGACTACATCTACATCTAATTTATAGTAATACAAGTCTACGAGTATGATGAATTAACTAAGAGAGACTACACTATATTCAGATTAGTTTAATAATCAATCAATCGAAGACAAACAAAACAAAATCAAAAACAATAACAAATGCAACACTCGAACAAACACTCGGCCACCAACCCAGGCAATTTTTGGAGGACGCATTGTTGTGCTGTTGTTGATGTTGTTTTGCTGTTTGTTGTTGTTGCTTTTGCTGCTGCTGTTGTGGCTGCTGATTGTTATTATGGTTGTTAAAGCGGTTAGTTGTCTTGCGTCCCGCGTTACCCGCGTTATTCAAATTGTTTCGATTGCCCGCACCTTCATTCTGCAAATGAAAGGAAAATAAGAGATGATTAATTAATGATCTTAAGCTAGCTAGAGCTCTCTGCCTGCCTTACCTCATTCTGTATGGTGTAGTAGGAGTCCTCGGCATGGGTCCCGTGCTGATCGGTCGCACGATCGGTGGTGCCATGTCCACGTGCGCGTCCCTTTTGGAATGTCATCTTGAGCGACTGGCGACGCACGCCATGCGCCGAGCTGGCCACATTGCCAGCGATGCCACCTTTGCGAGTGGCGCTGCCCATGCTGCTGCTGCTGCTGCCTGAAGCTGCTGTGCCGCCCGTGGCCACGCCTGCTCCTCCGACTGGACAGATGGCAGCGCCATGCACCACAGTGCCAGTTGGCACGCCAGTGGCGCCGCTGCCACTGCCATTGCTGTTGCGATTCAGCTTGATGACGGTCTTCAGTGTGCCGCTCGACTCGATGTGTGATGCACTTCCTCCCTTGCCCGTTGACCGTTTGCCGCTCTGCTGATGCTGCTGCTGGTGATGCACAGCACGTGTGTGCGTGTGTATGAATTCCTGACGCACCTGTTCGGCAGCCTGGTGCGTGAGCAGACCGAGATGCTGGAGATGTCGCTCCTTTTCACGACGCAGCTCATCGTCGCTGTCCAGCGACAGCTTAAGTTTTCCATTGGCTTCAGTTTTGGGGAGCTGCTGCTTCTGCTCGGCAGCGACGGCAGCCAACGGTTTCTCCTCATCCAGTTCGGACAGCTGTTCCTGTTCCAGCTTGGTGCCCGTCTCTACTTTCAGGGCCAGCTCTAGTTCCATCACTGATTCGGGACTAACTGGCACTGCGACAGCAATCGCATCTGTTGTCGCCGTGGACACATTCTCCTTGTTCTCCTCAGGATACTCGGCGCAGTCTTCGGCGTTTAGCATTTGCATTTCGGTGTCGTCGTCGACCACAGCATTCGCTTCCGCTTCCTGCTCTTCGGTCAGTGGCTCAACATCAATAGCAAGCACCATTTCAGTCGTCGCCTTTTTTGTGGATTGCTCTGACAGCGGCTCAGACTCCGGCACCGTATCATTTTCCTCATTGGACGCCATCTGCTGATCCTGATCGTGATCCAGCTGCTCTTGATTGTTCTTACTGGCGCTTAAAGCATTGCCGCTGGCATCGACGACGCCCTCTTTGGCCAGCTGTGCCATAATCTCGCTTTCATAGTCATCTTCATCGTTCTCTTCTTTTGCCGGTAGCTCCTCCTCTTTGGCCTCGCCATTCAGCTCGCTCGGCGAGCTCTCAGCTTGGGTTACAGTCTCCACCTCGGCTTCCGTTTCTGCAACTGGTGTTGCTTTCTGAACCTCCACATCCGTATCATCGCTCTCATCAACGCGCAGCTCATCCATGGTCGTACTGGACTCATTTAGTTTATCCTCCGACTCGGTATCCGGTTCCAGCTCTAGCTCAGATTCTTCCGCTTGCACTGCTTCCTCATCAGCCGTGGCAACAACCTTAACTGCAATTGCTGTCGAAGTCTCTGTCTCGCTTGCAATCTGCACAATCTCGCCCAGCTCCGGATCCTTCTCGATGCCCAGATTGTTGGCCAGAAACTCGGGTTTCTTATAGAACTGTTTGACGCTAATCGCGCTGACTCCTTCGCTTATGAGCTCCGGACTTAAAGACGGCGCTTTACCATCCTCATTTAGAACGGCTTCGCCTTCGCCATCAGTTTCGGGTGGTACATTCTCGGACTTCTGTCGTGCATTCTCAGTGGTTGTTTCGATGATGTCCACGGTCAGTGGCTCAATACCATTGGCCGCAGCAGCAGTGGATGTAGTTGCAGTCACCTCCGCCGAATCTGTCTCCATGCTCTTCACATCCAGAGTCTCTTCGAAATCGTTCACTACCTTTTCCTGCTTGATGTCTTCGACAGCCAGCAAATGCTCATCCATGGAGGTCGATGCCAAGCTGTCCTTTGAGTCCTCGTCGCCGGCCGCCCCGCCCGTTGAGCTGGTAGCCAGCGAACTGGTGCTGACCGATGCTGCCTTGGCGGCCAACAGACTACGATTCGCAGAGCCTACGCGACGCCGCTTTGGCGCCGTTGGCTCCGCAGACGTCGACGTTGGAGTGTTCGCCGATCCGCCACCAACTGGCAGCAGGCCCGGTGAGCCTGCCTTGCTGTTGCGCGTGGCACGCGTACTGGCCGCAGATGCGACGGGCGTATTTTTTGTCTGCGGTCTGCCGCGACCGCGTCGATTTGCCGATTGTGTTGTGGGTGTAGGTGTAGGAATAGTTGTGGCAGCTGGTGATGGAGCACACTGGGCGGATTGTTCCTCGCCGTCCGGTGGCTCCAGCTTGATGGTCAGCGTAGCCTTGGCCTCATCAACGGCTTCATGCTCATCCTCTTCCTCTTTAACCTCGACCTTGGCGTACTTGAGACCTAGTTCAGCGTCATCATCTGAACGCTTACGCTTGAGCACCTGGTGCTGTTGTTGCTCCTTGGGCTCTGGCGGCGCGGGCTTTTTTCGACGACCGCGCGCCGGCAGCTGCGGTTCGTTGTTGACCGTCGATGATTGTCGGCGATTGCGGGTAACCCGTGTATTGTTGTTGTTGTTGGCCAGCGCCAGCTCCTGGGCGTGTGCTTTGCGAGTGACGCGATTGCAAGTGTTTGATGCTGTGGCTATTGCAGCGGTGGCTACAGTTGTTGTTGTTGTTGTTGTTGTTGTGGGCGTGGGTGTGGATTCCTTCTCCTTCTCTTTGCAGTCCTTGACGTCCTTTTCCTTATCCTTATCGCTTGGCTTTGCATTGGTATTGACGTTGTCTTTTGTGTCTTTTGTTTCCTTGGGCTCGTTGGCGGCCTCCTGCTCAGGCATGTCAATGGCATCGGCGGATTCCTCCCCCTTGACCAGCAGCTCCTCCACTGGCTTGGCGGTTGCTTCTTTGGCTTCTTTTAGCTCTTTGATCGACTTGCGGGAGCGTTGCTGCTGCATATTAACCTTCTGGCTGCTGCCGCTGCCGCTGGGTAGCTCATCGTTATCACTGCCAATCGCCGCCATCCCAGAGTCAGCTGTGTCGCGTGCCTCCCGCTTGGTTGTCGTTGTTGGGGATGAATTGCACAACAATAGCGGCGACGAATGGCGCGTGATGCGTATATTCCTGGCGGCCTCGGAGCAGGATCTGCGTGGCGTTCCACATTCCGTTACCAGAGGCGAGGGATCACTTGTTCGGTCTGGTGTTCCATTGTCTGAATTTCTGTCTTTGTCCATGTCCTGTTCCTCAGCTGCATCGTCAGTGAGTTCTACGCCTGCTACTGATGATGTGTCTCCTACTAGAGCCGCTGCGACTGCCGTTGTACCATCCTCACCACCCTGCACAACGTCCACCTCAACTGTGAGCGACGTATTATTGTTGTCCGTCTTTGCCCCTGCTGCTGCTGATGATGATGCTGCTGCCAGTGGCTTACGCGCCGACATCCTCGAGCGGTCACTGGGCAATGCTGGTGACGCTGCAGTCGACGATGTCGACGCTCCTATTTTGATGACGCTTGAGCTCCGTCCACCGGACCCAGCTGCAGCTGCTGCCGCTCTTCGTGCTCAGCCCGAATCTTGATAGTCTCTAGCTGCACTTTAACACACTTTAAGTCGTTTTGATTTGGTCCCATTTGTTGACTACCTGCGAAGAATTATTGAAGAATATACATATACATATATAAACTTATTAATTAATGGTAACTAAATTGACACCTCTTCAAAATGTTAAGTAAGTAATTTTAATATTTTTTATTAAAAATATTACTCATACGCCATGTGGACGCTGTAAAAGATGTAAACAAAAATGCGTAACAGGCAGCAGGAACAGGAAAGGGAAGCGTGTCAACAGCTATAATAGAATTGCAAAATATTGACACACATACACACACACACACACACACACACACACTGTCATATGCACACACGCACACACATACAAAGATCAACATTTGCTGCCCCTCCTTCACGAATGGCAGCCAAAAAGCAAAACTAGTTTGAAAGCAATAACTACAACAATAGCAGCAGCAGCTGGGGCCGCCTGAAAAAAAAACTAACATTACGAGCTACTGAGCGCGCAGAGTATACAAGCATTCAAATTGTGAGCGCAGAAAATTCATTGGCAGAAAGCGAATTTGGAGCGTTGCTGCTAACACCAACCGCGGCGAGCAAACATTGCCAACAATTACAGTAAAAAAAACAACACATACATACACAGTATTAAGTTGAAGAAAATAAAATTGAGAGAGACACGATAAGCATTTAGCCTGCTGATCCTGTCACTTTATTGGACGCAATAAATGCAGCAACGACGCGCGTGTGAGATGACAGGCGCCATTTTTTTGCGTTGCCTGCCAATAGAGAGCAAAGAGCGAGAGAGTCACTAAATTGGTTTGTTGAATTGTTGTTGTTGGCAATATGCATGCACAGTTGGCCGCTATAGCTTTCATTTACAGTGAAAATCTCGAGCACGTAAACCACGACCTTCGTCTGGTCTGTGCAATTCTTGTGCTGCAATTGTATTAGCAGCACCAGCAGCAGCATAAATACAGGAGAAAATCGGCCTCCATTTCCCACTTCCACTTACACAAATAAAGAGCACAAAACGGATTGAACGTCACTCTCGCACACAAACACACACAAACAAACGAACGTTGTTCACAATCTCACGCACACTAACACAACAGTGCGCTCTTCATCGTTTAATGACAAGCCGAAGCCGACACCACCCTCTGCAACGAAGGCGGTGGAAGTTAAAACAGAAATGACAGCGACAACAAACTGCGAATAAAGGAAACAAAAGCAAATCGCAAATAACAAAATCAAAATGAAGTATACATATTAACACACAAAACTAATATTATTATTAATATTATAATAAGTAAAAAAATAAACTGTAAATATAAACATACATACCGAGTGTATGCAAAAAATAAGGAATTTACAGAGTTGAACCCAAAATGCAGTTGTAAACACACTTATAAGCACACGCGCACGTATCAGCCGCGGTCCCGGGCCTTTCGTATTCTTTAGGCTCTTTCGTTTTATTTTTCGGTTCAAAAATTGCCTACTCTTACTTTTAAGTTGACGGTGATAAAAACAAAAATAAAATAAATAATAATAATGGAAACAAACAATAGTAGTTTAGTTTTGTTTAAAATGTTTGTCGATCAAATCTGGCTTCTAGTTGTATGCTGCTGCACAGCGTTGCCGCACGCAGAGATGTAGGAGTAAAAAATATCGATAGCATCTAGAGCATCGTTCACAACATCGATATCTAAATTTTGACCGTTTCGATGTTTTATGGCTGCGAAAATTGCTAGATTTGCAAATTATAAAATCAAATTTGAGTGGATCACTGACATGCAACCTGCAGCTAGAGGGCAAATGTATATGCTGAAATTTGTATGGGGTGCATTCATTAGAAGGATTTAAGCTTTTCGTTTTTGAGCTACGCACGTGCAATCTGTTCTGTTTGCAATCTGGCAGAACTGGATCACATTTAGATCAAAGGAGATGCTAATCGCTAAATTTGAAACAAAATGCAAGACAATTGCTAGAAAGAAACACATTTGATATTGCTGTATTTGATAAATATTTATACCAGCTCCGTGTCATATTAAGTGACACAAAATAAAATAAATCAACAAAAATAAAATGTAAACAACTAATTAATTTGCAAAAACTGACAACTTTGTTGAAAAATTGCCATTTTGTTGCAGACAATTTTCAATTTAAGGATTTACTTTTACAACTCTTGGTCACACTGAACCCACAAATTAGCGCCTTTTGAAATAATTTGAATTCAATTAAAATTGTTTAATTATTATTTGGGATGTATTTTAAGTTTGAGTTTTGAATTTAATGAAAATTCAAAATCATGAGACGCGCTTAGATATTGTTTGAGTTGGAAGGCTAAACCTGCTTGCAGGTGGCCGGGTTAAGCAGCTGCACAGAAGATTCACCTGCCACAGATGACGACTAGCATTTGAAAAGGGTACACCAGTTGATTTATTTGTTAGGTTGTCGGTGATAAATAAATTGCCAATTTAAATTGAGCTGATAGCATTGATTTGTTGTTCTTAGGCAATTTGTTTGGGTTTATAGCAGTTCGTATGATTTTCGAGTTTTCTTTTTAATTATGCATGGGAGCATTTTTGTTTGCGAATGATTTGCCATATACGCATACTTGCGAAGATTTCGATGTATGTGTGCATGTACATAAACAGCTCTCGCACGCACACCCGAGCAACACATGCACACACATTCAGACACCAACATACACATCGGGCACATAGCCACAACGACGATACTTACTTAATTCTCTTTTTTCAGAGTCGCCTTCGCATCATTTGCGAATTTTCCGCATTTATTGTTATTCAATTGTACCGAAATCAATCCGCAATCGTTAATAAATTTAAAGTCGGTGGAAACGCGGTCAGTTTTATATACAAATGTACGAAAAAACTGCACAATCCAAAGCAGAGAAAAACAAAAAAAAAATAATAATAATAAAATAAAATGCAGAACCCGAACCGACAGAGTTGTGAACGCAAACACGGTACGAAGTGAAATAACAAGGCAAAATGGCAGCGCACAGTACGCCAAAGAGAGCGAGAGCGAACAAGAGAACAAGAGAGCGTCACAGCGGCGAAATATGTATTCGCCGCCGACTCTGACTCGACCACATGTAAGTGCTATCTCTGAGATACATTTATACCCTACACACTAGCCCAGACTTGAAGCAACCTTAATTAATACTTTGAAAGGACATAAAGCGATTATTTTAAAAGTATTTTAGTAATTAATTGAACAAACAGTTCGAGAATATAATATTATCGATATATATGGCGCCTGATAGCTGTCATTGTTGTTGTCTATTGACATTCATGCTACATTATTTAGTTGCACACACACACACACATTCAGACCGGCTAGCCGTTATAGATAGCAGACTTGAAAAGTTTGACAACTTGCGCTAGATGCAGGGCACGCACAAGTCGTTGTGCGCCCGATACTTGTCTACGCTTACTTGTTTTGTGCTCTGCCGCGTTGCTGGTTTTGGCCTGGTGCACGACATCGACTGCAAGGACTACAGCTAAGAGCAAATGCTTCGTTTTCGGCTGGGGGTAGCAATAAAACTAAAAACTAAAGACTTTCAAGCAACTTATGGCGGCATACAATATTATGTACTTCGATTCGCCTGATGTGGCTGCTGAGTTTTCGCTGTGCCTTTTCGTATGCAAATTCATTTATTCATATCGCTTTTGTCGCTGATTTTCTTTAACAGTTGCTGCTGCTGCTGCTGCCGTCGCCACCGCCACCGCCACCGCCGCCGCAGTCACCTTAGCTGCTGCTGGTGCCGCTGTTGCTATTGTCACTCTTCTCTCTTGTGTTAGTTTGGTGTGCTTTAATCGGAAATGAAAGAGGCAATAGGTTTTGATTTAAATATGGCGCAAGTACTAAAGTCCCGAACGGATGCATTGCAATTTATGTATTTATTTTTATTTTTGCACAGCAAAGCAACAATTTAACTATTGAAATACGCATATATGTACATATTTATATTCCGTTATTGCTTTAGACATTTCTGTTGGTAAACGAAAGCACGACGAAAGCACACGATGTTGCTCTTTCGCTCTTTCTTTTCAATTATTTTTCTTTTAGTTTTAATTTTTTTCCATTCTTTTTACTTTTTTATGCTTTCTTTGTTGTGTTTTTTTTTTCTTTTTAATTTTGTGCCGCCCTCGAGCTGGCGACGCTGAGTGAAGTGGAGAATCCTGCAAGTGGCAGGCTAAGAGTCCAGTTTTCCTTTTAACACGAACACGCGCACGCAAAGAAATGCAGGTGCGTATGTGTGTGTGTTATTATATGGGTTAAAGGCCAACTTAATTGCCCTGCAAATTGCTCATTGTGCCACTTGGACGCGAGCAAAGGGCAAAGGGAAAATCAATAGACCACAATATGTACATATCTGGGCGTCTGTTAACAATAATTGTGTTTCAACAAAGTCTCCTAAGTGTATATCATGTTTGTATATAATTGAGTACAACACGCTTTCAACTGGGTCAAGGTCAAAAGGATGGACCAAACTAGGACATTGCGTAGCTCCATATCTCTGCGTTGCCAGCTTATAATACTGTTGCGCATGCAGAAGCTGCTGGCAGTAAATATGTGAAAAAGCCAAGGACATTCGTGGGCATCAAGGATCAAAGTCATAGCTGAAGCTCCTTCTTAATTGTAAACTATCACGAGTTACTCAAACAAAATCTGTATATATTTATTATTTACATACATATGCACCATATATAAATTCCGTAGATATAAATTTCTTATTATCTTCCTTTAATAGAAAAATAAATATTGTTATGTAAATAGCGATCTGAACAAGCAGCCAGCATATCGATAAATTGGTGCACAAACACATACATACATACGCCATTTATGTAGAGACAAACACACACACGCACATACACATATTCATACGCACGCAAAAATCAAGCACATGACACACATACAGCCATATGTATGTATGTATGTATGCACACCCATGCACACATACATAGCAATGGAAAAAGTCGCCTTTTAATTGTTTTCTGCAGGCTTTCGTAGCGCACCCACTCCATTGATTTCACCTTTAAATGCCTGTGGATACATAGAGTACGTATATCTGTAATTATATACACATGTATGTATGTATGTGTATGCATAAAAAATATGGCAAGTAAAAATTGTGGGCTCTGGCAGACACATTAATGTACATATGTACATACATACATGTACATACATTCGCAGCACACACACATACACATATATACATGCATGCATATGTCTGTATGTGTTAGGCGCTGAAGGCAACAGAAATTGGAAAACGCAATGGCCGACAAACGCCACGCAGCTATCAGCCATGAATCTCAAGGTAAAGCAGAAGTGCCAATATGCGAATATCAATGGGCAGGCATAATGCATAACAACAAACGGATGAAAAATAAAAAGAAAACTTCCGGCAAAGCTCAAGCTCAACACAATGGTGAAAAACACATACATGTACATACACACACATTCATGTTCAATATTCGCCCAGACTAAGAGAAACCAAACCCATATTCATGCATTCGTTTGGAAACCCACGTGAATCAGAGAGCGAGAACCATTAAGAACAGAAAAGATATGGAGGAATTGAGAGAAAGAGAGAGAGAGAGCGACTGCCAGTTAGCAAGAGTGCGATGTGATCGCGATTGCGAGATGTTTGCGGCGAATTCAGAGAGTTTTCATAAGCATTGTTGTTGGTTAATTTTCTTTAGTTTCGCCATGAGAAAAGCCAAGTACCTTTGTTGTTTTTCATATACGCACACAAATATGTACATATGTATGTATGTAAAAGCACATTTTACATTTCAATATGCATTTTACACATACTCATGAGTGGTCATATTTATATTTATGTATGTATGTGTATATGAGTATGTGTGTACGAACTGCTTTCGGCTGACGTGCTGTTTATTGCTCCGTTTCTCTCTCTCTCTCTCTCTGTCTTCGTTTTCGTCTGCTTCGGCCGACATGCCAGCGTCATTTATACGCCATATTGGATTGTATGAGAACGCCATTGGCATTTTTCTTTCGCTTTTTATGACCCTTAAAGCTGACCTCAGGCATAATGCTAACTATCATCCGAAAGCTAAACCTATGAACTATATGTTTTAAGGCAGAATTGGTTCATTAAAGTCATTTGAATTCGAAAGAATTGGCATGGAAAATGTTGGCATTTAACAATACATGTTGTCACATAGTTGAGCGTTGCCAGTAGGGTGAATGACAACACTGGCAGCACTGTCAGCTGTTGCCTGACACAAAACAACTGGCAGCTCTGTACAGGAACAGGGTTGGCTCGACGCCGGCACACAAAAATGTATTGGGGATATAATAAATACAAATTTATAAAGATGTTATACAAAGTACTACTACTTGCGCTCGCTATTAATCAAATTTACGCCTCTGAGCATGTGAGTAAATCGAAATAGTGAAAATACCGCTTGGACTATTGTCAATTAATATTGCTGTTTCTCTGGCTTCTCCTATAGGACACTGCAATACTGCCAGAAGCCTATGTAGACGCCGCGCAACGCTCGACCCATACGAACAACTGGGCTGTATTGGTGGATGCATCGCGTTTCTGGTTCAATTATCGTCATGTGGCCAATGTGCTGTCCATTTATCGCTCTGTCAAGCGTCTCGGCATACCCGATTCGCAGATCATTTTGATGATTGCCGACGATATGGCTTGCAATGCGCGTAATCCGCGACCTGGACAGGTGTACAACAATGCGAATCAGCATATCAATGTGTATGGCGACGACGTGGAGGTTGATTATCGCGGCTACGAGGTGACCGTTGAGAACTTTGTCCGCCTGCTAACGGGTCGCACACAAAACGGCACTGCACGCTCCAAGAAATTGCTCTCGGATGCAGGCAGCAACGTGCTTATCTATTTGACTGGACATGGCGGCGATGGCTTTCTGAAATTCCAGGATTCCGAGGAGATCACCAGCCAGGAGCTGGCCGATGGCATACAGCAAATGTGGGAGAAGAAACGGTAAGAGTTGAATATGAAATTGTATAAGTCTGGCGCTTAGCTGCTTCGCTTGCTCTCTTCCAGCTACAACGAGCTCTTCTTTATGGTGGACACTTGCCAGGCGGCGTCGCTGTACGAGAAGTTTACATCGCCCAACGTTCTAGCTGTAGCCAGCAGCCTAGTTGGCGAGGATTCGCTATCGGTGAGAGCGGCTGTTTCTTGTGTTTGACAAAGATTTATTTGAAATATTATTTCAGCATCATGTGGATCCCTCTATTGGCGTCTACATGATCGATCGCTACACCTACTATGCACTGGAGTTTCTGGAGAAGGTGCAGCCATTTAGCAAGCGTACAATTGGCGAATTTGTAAGCAGCCAGTGTGATCCTTAACTGAGCCGATTCAAAAGTTTCTTTTGCCTGTTTGCAGCTGCAAGTGTGCCCCAAGCGCGTCTGCATCTCGACTGTCGGCGTTCGCAAGGACTTGTACAGGCGTGATCCACAAAAGGTGCCCATCACAGATTTCTTTGGTGCCATACGACCAACTCGCGTCTCCACAGCTCGCATCAATGTGACACTGGCCAACGAAGAGTATGTTAAACTGAGCTTATGTTCATTATATAAAAGAAGGCAATTAACTGTTGTGAATACATATATATCTTGCAGGGATTTTTACACTGACGTGGACCAAATCCGACCAAAGAAACAGTTCAAGATCGTAATGCAGCCGCAATTCACAGCTAAAATCATTAAATAAGCAATTGAGAGCCCGGGACTGGACGAAAAAATTAAATGAATTCCAAATGTGCACATTTCATGTGATAATATTAACTTTATTCGTAAATACATTTCATTTCATTATCAATATTATTATTATTATTAATATTATTATTAATACAATGTGTAATTTATTAAGTGTGTGTATGTGTTTGTGTGTGTCTCGAATCGTGCTTTAAAACTTGTCAATTTCGGGCTTAGTTCGTTTCATTATTTTATATTTATTTGGTTTGTTTTATATTATTCATTATATTTTGCTAACATTTCATTTCGATTTCCTTTGCCCATTTGCATCAATGTAAAATTAGATCATTTTTCATTTCCACTTCCATTTCCATTTTTCGCTAATCCATCAAGTAACATTTAATTTAAATTCCAAAAACTAAACAAAATATGATGTATATATATGTATATATATATATATGCTAATGTGTGTGTTTGTGTATGTGTGTTGTATATATTTATATAAAACGCTTGAGCCAGTCATTATGCCTGGACACTCGTACAGCAAGTAGAGTCCTTGCCTATGCTGCCGAAAAAAAAAACATTTTGTCTAATAGCTATTCTCTCATTTTATTTTATTTATTTATTTTTTTTTTCATTTTTTGTTACTTATACACAAAAAATGTTTCTTGATTTTTTTTTCTGTTTTAAGAGTAACAATGGCATTTTCTTTTAGCAAGACGACGTTTTCTCTATCCTTTCATTGATTTATGTTGGTTTTTTTTTTTTTTTTTAAGGATCTACCTTGTTTTTTTTTTATATATATATTTTTTGTATTTCGTTTTCAATGTTGAAAAAATGCCAGATATAATATATATGTATGTATATATATTTGTGTGTGTGTGTGTGTGTGTTTATTAGCTTTTATTGCATCAGTCCCATTTGTTTTGAGTTGTTATGTTTATCGGTTATCGTTATCGATTATGTTGTAGGGGTTTGTTGATCGAGTTAAGCACCATAAAAAGTATGTACTCCCCCCTTTTAGCTGGCATACACATAACACACGCTCCATAACTATATCATTTTTGATTTCGCATATATGTTTTTTTTTTTTTTATATATTTAAGAATTTTCTCTTTGAGCATTTTTGAAACAGATTATTTGCTTCAAGTGTTCTGCTTCGAATATCGTTTATATCATGCTTAGCGAGTGCTGCCTGTGGTCTGAGTGAATACTACTAGGGATCGTCTACGTGTGTCTATGTGTGAGTGAGTGAGTGTGTGTGTGTGTGTGTGTATATGTTTGTGTGTGTGAATGCGGATGTGTCAACTCTTGTAAATGTGTTTTATTAAAAATTAGCTAGCTAATCGGGCAAAAGCAAAGTGTTTTGCTTTCCGTTTCTCTTTTGTTTACGTTTATCATTTCTAACAGTATATCTAGTGCGTGTGTTGCATAAACGTTACTCGCTACTCATTACTCGTTACTCGCTACTCGTTATTTACAAAGACATAAGAGCATATTGAAGTAATGTACTCGCTAGTCTACACAAAATGGCCTGGCCTAATTCTGGGAGGTTTTTCTTTTGGATGCGATACGGTTCGCTTGTCAATGTCTAATCCTCTATTTATATATATGTATATCTATATATGTAACTGAACGAATGTGAATATGATAGAGGGAATGTGGAGTGAAAGGGGACGTGGGGAGGGATTATGGTATTTCTGGCTCAAATGCATCGCATTAAAATGGCAATTTATGGCCTAACACTTATTTGGTAACACACAGTGCAAAAATATGGTATCATCATCATCAGCATCATCTTCATTATTATTTGCTCTCTTTTACTACTTTTCTTTACGCATCTATATGGTATATATGTATATATACTTATACTTTTCCGTTAATTAATTATTCGTGTTCGTAATCGTATTTCATATATTTCATTAATACATACAATGCATATACAGTTATATACTCCTCTATGTACTCTTATGTATTTTTAACTGCTGCGTTTCATATGCGAAGAAAAAAAAAAGAAACTGAAATGAAACTTTCGCTATGGAAAATCTTTTCTTTTCCCTCTTTTTTTTTTTTTTTTTGTCTCTTGAAGGCAATTTTATGTCAGACTCTTGCTTTAAACGTAATTACATTTCTCTTAACTACATTATTCATTTTCTTTATCTTTTATATTTTTTGTATATATGTATATATAGATGTGTGTGTTTGTATGTGTGTGTGTGTGTGTGTGCATTGTATGTGCGAGCGAGAGAGCGCATTTGCTTCGTTTATGTGGAAGGCTTTGGGAATAGTTTTTGTTGTTGTTTTGTTTTGGGCTCGGCTCAAAGCTGGGGATATTACCTATGAAAACTTTGCCATCTTTTGCCAATAACTGTCTTGTAAAAAGAAGAGAAATTGCTAGAATGTTAAGTTCCACTTTTGGATATGTGGACATATGCAAAGATTTAGGCATGTTTTGAGTATGTGCAAAATTTGCAATTTCTTCGGAATTTCCTAAATCATAGTTGCATATTTTGCTAGAAATTATTAGGAATACATTTAATTTCATTACCAATTGATTTGCTTGTGCACCCTGAGCAGTAATCTGCAATGCAGTTCGCATCTGTTTTGAACATCTTCAACTTGCGAATTGCCCACATTTGAGTGCCCCTAAAAGTATGCAACATTTCTTGCAACTCGTGCAAATTTTTCAGATCGAGCGTCACAAGGACAATGTGAATAAGAAATATTATAATTATTATACAAATATTGAAAATTGTTAACACAATTTAGTCGGCCAACATGTCTTCGATTTGCTAGAAAAAATAAAAAAAAAAGCTTGTTTGGAAAAAAATTGGGACGGCAAGAGCTACGAACGAATAAGAAACGAAAAGGGAAATTATTTAAGAATTACATTTATTAAAAATGTTGTTAAAAAAAATGTATACAGACAGCAAAAAAATCAACAAAATTAATACATTTACAATAAACGATAGTGCGACATCGATATCGATAACAAACGGCATCGATCGATAGCCCGATTTCAGGCAGTTTTCCTTTTGTATGTTTGTTTTCATTCTCTCAGTTTTATGTTCTTTTTTTTCTTTTCTTTTCTTTTTTATTACGACGACGACGCATTCGTATGTATATGAATAGTTATTTGTATGTACTATGCGATAGATTTACGTTTAGTATGCATATGTATATACTATATAGGTATATACATACATAATAATATAATAATGAATACAAAAAAAAAATAATAAGAATAAATGGATAATTAGAATTAGGGTTTTTCTTTTCTTCTTTCTCTTCTTTCTGTTGGTCAAGTGTACAAGACAGATACATACAAACATACAAAAAAAAAAAAAAAAAAAAAAAAATGTAAAATAATAATAATAATAATAATAATAAACAGTTGTATAACTTTGTATGCACACATTTTTCATCATCATCTCAATTATTTAATTAATATTATATTATATTAGCTTAGGCTTAGATGTATGGGTGTATGTGTGTGTGTGTGTGTGTGTGTGTAGTTGATTAAACTAACGTTACATAATATGCCATTTAAATAATTTAAAGTAGAAGCTTGCTGTAGCTTTTGCCGTGTTATCGTTTATCGATAAACGTAACCATACGCCCCTCGACACTCCCACAACACGCTCACCCTTTGCCCAAGTCCCGTTACACGCAGCGCAGCCCGTGTGTATGTATGCATATGTGTGGATGTGTGTGTGTGTGTGTGTATGGATGTGTTTTTGTGTGTGTGAATTTCTCTACAAAAAAGTACTTAAAAACCAGGGACAGTATAAACTAGCTAAATACGACTTTAGTTGCTATGTATGTATATATATATAATAGATGTATGCGTGTATATATGTATATATACCTTATGTGGTTGATTTGCGTTATAGTTCTATATATATATATATATATTCAGATCTGTGTGTATATATATAGATATATATGTAAAAAAAAAAAAAACAATGTTTTCTTATAGCTGTAGACATTATATGAGTGTGTATCTTTGTGTATGCGTGTGTGTGTGTGTGTGTGTGTGTGGCTATAGTCAACTATAATTGATTAGCTCAATCTTAACTGATCTTAAATCAACTTTCATATGAATAATTGTTAACACTTAAATTAGGGTTTTCTTCTTACTTTTGCAATTTCTTTGCTCTCTAAAATTTTGCATATAAAAAAAAAGTTTTTCTTTTATAATTATATAAGTATATATATATATGTATGTGTGTGTGTGTGGGTGTGTATACATATATATAGTAAATAATGTATGTGTATATAGTAAAAGCATAATTTATTTAGTTTAAAAAGTCAACACACACTCATACACACACACACACACACACACACACACACTTCGTAATGCCGTAAAAAGCACAGAATTCAGTTCTAAAACCGAATGAGAACAACACAAAACAAAAATCTATTTACTTTCTTCTTTTTTTTTTAGCCAAAACTAGACCAAACCAAACTGTTCCATTCCATTTCGTTTCAGTACATATCGCTTAATGCCATTTCGTTCCGTTTCACAGTCAACAGTCTTCGGTGTGTTCAGTGCGTTCGTCTTGGACTGTCAAAACAGAAATAGTGTTCCATTCCATTATGTTTCACATACGTTTGCAGTCTTGTTGTGGGTCAGCGTTTCCATTCAAGTATTTTTTTTAATGTTTTTTTTTTTTTTGCTTTTGCTTTTTCATTTTGTATACTCTGCAGTCTTGTGTTCTGTACGTTCATTTCAGGGATATTCTATTTCATTTCATTGGTCTGGCTGCTGTTTTTGCTGATCTGTTTTATTCTATTCCGTTCCATTTCGTTTCGTTTCATTTTCGGTCCGCAGTCTTTTGAATACGTTAGGGTTGGGTTGGGGCAACAGGATGGGTTGGTTTAGTTGGTTTAGTGCTTTCATTTCTGTTTTTTTTCTTGATTTTTTTACTTTTGTTTTTTGATTTTTTTCTTTGTGTTTTTTTTTTTTTTTGTTTGTTTATATGTTAGGTTAGGTTTTGGCTTTTAAGATCTCCAACAATTAGGGCGAAAATTAAAAATTACATGAAAATACAATATGCTCTACATTATGTATGTAGTAATAATAATGATAATGATAATGATCATAATAATAATTAATGTTCGATAACCGGCAATCGGCAAGCGATAAACGATAATCGACAATCGATCATCGATAGTTAAACCTTAATAGTTGGTAATTGGTAAATGGTAATTGGTAATCGGTAATCGATATTAAATTGGTAATTGGTAATCGGTAATCGATAATCGATAATAAAAAACATGCTTTAAGTGTACTATTCTAAAATAATTCAGTCATCAGGTAACATTGTTTTGAACACAACTACAGTAACAGAAGCTGAGGTCACGGGCGTGCGCGTAGGCGGGCGCATGGGCGTGGCAGCAGCGGCAGTATAATTATTGTTTAGATTGTTATTATTAAAATTATGAATATTATTATTATTGTTGTTGTTGTTGTTGTTGTTGTTGTTGTTGTGTGGTGCTGTGGATGATGTTGTTGTTGTTTGTTGTTGTGGTTGTTGGTTTTGAGTTTGTGTTTGTGTCGTCGTCGTCGTCGTCGACACGGCAGTCCATTGTTGCATTGTTGCTGGGCGCATTGTTAATGACGTGGGCGTGGCAGCCGACAGCAACAGCTGTTCATCGGTTTGTGTATGTATTGTGGCAGTGCTGGCAACAGTTGCCTGCTTTCGGCAACAGTTGCCTTTGGGCAGTATTGTGGTTGTTGATGTTGTTGTTGTTGCGGCTGTTGCTGTTGCGGTTGATGCTGTTGCTGTTGTTCTTATTGTTGCAACTGCTGGCAATTGGTATTTCAAAATTAGCTGCGTTTATTGCTCACATATATTGTTGCTTACCATTTGCCTCATGACTTGAACTGTTGCTGCTGCTGTGGCAGCTGCTGTTGCTGTTCTTGACGATGTTGCTGCCATTGCGTTGTCGCAGCAGCGGTTTGGTAGTGATTGTTATTGCTCCTTGGCTTGTGGCAGTGTTGTTGCTTAAGTTGATTATCCTACGGGGCAGTATAAGTTGCTGTTGCTGTTGCTGCTGTTGTTGCTGCTGCTGCAATGCTAGCAACTGCTGCTGCTGTTGCTGTTGAGCAGTGGCTATTTCACTTAGGCTGGCCAATGTCACCGCCGTTTTCAGCACATGAGCTGGCGGTGGTGTTGCTGTTCGTGTTGCTGTTGTTGCTGTTGATGTTGCTGTTGCCATTGGACGTTGTGACATTAAGGCCGTTTGTAGAATTGATGTATACTGTTGTTGTTGTTGTTGCTGTTGCTGTTGTTGTTGCTGATGTTGTTGATGTTCAAGTCTTTTGCTCTCTTCTAATCTGTTGCTGCTGTTGCTGCTGCTGCTGCTACTATTGCTGCTGTTGTTGCTGCTGCGCGCTATTTGATCAGCAGCTGCTGTTAATGTAGCCAACGTGGCCGCTGCGCCGCTCAGCAGCGAAGTCTTCAGTATGGACGAGGAGGCATTGCTATTGGCGCTGGCCGTATTGATTGCTGTCAGCGACAGCGGTGGCGGCGGCGTCGGCTCTGTGGCGCCAATTTCAATTTTGATCTTGGGCAGATCCAGCAACAGGGCAACCTGTGCCTGCAACTGTTGCTGCTGCTGCTGCTGCTGCTGCTGCTGCTGCTGCTGCTGTTGTTGCTGTTGTTGTTGTTGTTGTGGCCGGGATCTGCGACGTGTTGCTGCTACTGTTGCTGGTGTTGTTGTTGTTGATGATGTTGTTATTGTTAGATGTTGCTCGTGTTGCTGTTGGCGCTTTGTTGGCGCCGGCTGATGATTGCTGGCGGGCAGCAGGCCATGCTCAAGCATTTGCTACCTTATGCTCGCCGAGTTGAGCACGAAGGGCACGTAAAACATTTTGCTTTCCAGCAACAAACTGGCCGCCGCTTGAATCTGGAGGGGATTATAGGCGTGGATTAGACTGTGAGATTAGGTGAGCAGAGCAGTCAAGGACTCACCTCGGGTATGTGGGAGAGCAGCTCGCTGAGCCGCGCCTGCGGATTCTGGGGCGAGGAGGTCTGCAGATAGGAGCGCAGCACCTGAATATAACGCTCCTGTATGCTCTCCAGTTCCACTTCTGCTAAAAGTTACAAAGGGGACAATATGACTAGTGGAAGAACGATGTGGACATTGCGGACGTACCTTTGTTCAGCAATATGTAAACCTTGAGGCAGACATACTCCTCCATCTTGAGCTTGATGCGCCGAAACATGATCGTGATCTGCGTCATCTTGTCCACCATGTGGCCAACGTCGAGCTTGAGCTGCTCCATGGCAATCGGCTGGCCCATCAGCGTGGTAAGGCAGGTCTGCAGTGTGCTCAAATGCGAGTTCACCTCGCTAACAAACTCCGGATCGTCCTTGTGCAGCGGCATGGGCAGCTGGCTGGCCGTGGGCGTCGATGTTGGTGCCGGGGAGCCGTGCCTGTTGCTGCTGTGATTGTTGGGACTTGTGGCGGCGCTCGAGGCGCGTTTGCCATGCAGCGCCTGGTAGGCGGCCGTGGTTAATATGAGTATCTCGTGCCACTTGTCGGTGAGCAGCTTTGTGTGTATCTCGACGGGGATCTCCAGATAGAAGGGTAGCTTCTTGGTCCACGATACAAGCTTGTGGACGATGGAGTCGCCGATGTTGCACAGCTTCTCGCTAATCTCCGACTTGTCCTCGAGGAACTCGCTAAAGTGCGGCAGCGTGGCAATGTCCTCCATGGCATCGCAATCGATCAGCGTCTGGATCATGGAGACCGCATGCTCGTACGAGATCTGTCTGTCCTTAGACGAGCTGACGGCCGAGTCGAGACGATGCCGTAAATGGACGATCTCGCTGGGATTGGTCAGAGCAGTCTTCAATATGGTACCGTTCATCAGATGCGCCGGCAGCGATGGTTGCTGCTGCTGCTGTTGTTGCTGCTGTTGCTGTTGCTGCTGCTGTTGTTGTTGTTGTTGCTGCTGCTGCTGCTGCTGCTGTTGCTGTTGCTGCTGGTGATGGTTGTGGTGTTGCTGCTGTGTCACATTGGGCGGCTGCGGCACGTGATGCGGGGAGGAGAGCGACAAATGCGGCGACGATTGTTGCTGCTGCTGTTGCTGTTGCTGCTGCTGATGTTGCTGCTGTGCCGGACTGTGCATGGGCGGCGGCTGCAGGTGTTCCGTCTTCAGCACGGGACCCAGAAACAGCTTCGATTGCTGATGCTGATGCTGGGCAGCGGCGGCAACAGCTGCCGCCAACTGTTGCTGCTGCGGTGACAACAAATGATGCGGCGACAATTGCGCCGGATGGCCATGTCCGCCAGCTGCATGATGATGATGTATGGGCGACAGCAACTGTTGCTGCTGCTGTTGCTGCTGTTGTTGTTGCTGCTGTTGCTGCTGCTGCTGTTGCTGTTGTTGCTGCTGCTGCTTTTGGTTTGTCTTCTTGTGCTTCTTGTACTTCACCTTGTACAGATTGTAGACGGCGCCGCTGTTACGTCCGCCCGGCATGCGATCCTCCCGCACGGCTAGCAGAGGTCGAGGTAAGAAATGTTAGAGTAAAATTAGGTTTGAGCACACACTGACCCTTAATAGTGGATGTAGAGCTGAGCCTACTATACATGCGATTGAATGATTCAATTAAAATTAAGAATATTCTAATGAAAATTGGATTTTCTTAAGGAAAGCTAGCTTTTATAGTTTTTGATATAGTATGTACTTTGTTTGGAACATTTTAAGGTTTGTTCTGGTATTTTCTGGGAATTTTTTCATTTTGTATTATTTAATAGATTTCATGAGTTTTTTGATTTATAGGTGTGTAGGTTTCTGGTATTCAACTTGGTATCTTGTCATTTGGGTTTGAGAAAGGCAAAGAATTTGTCTTTAATATTTCCATAGTATAATTAGCATCTGTATGCTAAAAATTACTGAAAAACAATTACTTTGTTTTGGTATATTAAATACTAGACTCATTTATTATTAAAATGATTTTTATATTATGGAAATTTCTATAAAAAAAAAAAAAAATAGAGGATTTTATTATAGGAATTTCTATACAAAAATAGAAGATGGAATATTTGTTAGTGCGCTGAGCCTATTGCAATTGGGATTTCAGTATATGCACATACATTAATTTCAATCAAACTTTTAAGCTGATTCGATATACCATTCTGCGAAATTCGGGCAAAGTACAGGGTATTTTATTGTCGGGTATTCCCGATTAAAGCACTTTTCCTTATTAGCTTGGTTATATGAAATACTAGGGGGTTTTATTAAAGGGGTTATATCAAAGAAATTACTATTGAAACAAATAGATCTTAAGGATATCTTTTAGATTGCAAGTTTAAGATATATTTAAATCAGTATATCGAACTGTTTCGATAGACCAGTTTTGAGTATTCAGGTTATTTTCAAGTCAGAAGCTCTCAACTAAAATGCTTTCTCTAAATTTTCTTGGTATATTGGGTTAGATAAGGTGTTAATTTGATAGGATATGATATGATATTGTCTTATCACAAGTAATGTATATTATTTAATGTACATTTTGAAATTTCCCGACTCTGCTATGTATATTCATTGTTAGATATATGTAAATCATGTTTATCATACTGACCTTGCAGCACCATGCCCTGTTCAATGCATTTCTTAAATCGACAATACTGACAACGGTTGCGCTGTGCTTTGGTTATCTCGCAGGTGCCATCGGCAACGCATGTGTAGACCCTTCGGTTCTGCACGGTGCGCTTGAAAAAGCCCTTGCATCTGCACGAGAATATCACAGAGAGAGAGAGAGGGAGACAGAGAGAGAGAGAGAGGAAGAGAGAGAGTTCCATGTTAGCTTTATAAAGTTTTATTTCTTTCGTCCTCTCGACTTACCCCTCGCAGGTGATGATGCCGTAATGCAGTCCGGTGGCCTTGTCCTCACAGATCATGCAGACCAGCGGCTGATCATCCTCGTCCGTTGGCTCGTGCGGCGCCTCAAGGGAGCGGCCGCTGCTGCTGGAGTTGGAATTGGAATTGGAGCTGCCCCATTGCTGCTGGGCGCTCAGATTCAGCGCCTGCAACTGACCCGGCGGCAGCTGCGAGTAGTCTCCGGCCCACAGACGTTCCATGTTGAGGGCGTGCGGCGTGCGGAATTGATGCGGACGCGGACGGATATCCTGGATGCGCGTCTGTCCGAGCGAGAGCAGCAGCTGGGCTGCCTCCTCGTTGTTCTGCGGACCCACAGCCGGCGGACCGGGCGTATGGCTAGGCGTAATGGATCCGGTCGATGGTGAGGAGGCCGTTTGCATGCAATGTTGCTGCTGCTGCTGTTGTTGTTGCTGTTGCTGCTGTTGGTGCTGCTGGTGTTGGTGCTGCTGCTGTTGTTGCTGCTGCTGCTGCTGTTGTTGTTGCTGGTGTTGGTGTTGTTGCTGTTGGTGTTGGTGTTGCTGCTGCTGTTGCTGCTGCTGCTGCTGCTGTTGCTGTTGCTGCTGCTGTCCCGCTGTTGGCGGCGGTGGCTCATAGCCCCAGACCATGGTACGCACGCCGCAGCTCTCGCCCATAATGACGGTGGGCGTGCCGCGCGGCGGCGTCTGCGAGGGCGTTTGGGGCGACAGCTGCGACGACGAGGACGACGACGAGGGATGCGGCGACGGGCAGAGCGGGCCGCCAATCACCTCCGGCTTGACGCCGTTGATGCGCGCATTGCTGAAGCAGACCATGCGCTGAGCTGCCGCTGCAGCGGCCGCTGCTGCTGCTGCAGTCGGCTGCATCAGATGCGGCAGTCCGCTCGACGCGGCGGCAGCAGCCACCGCCACCTGCTGCTGCACCTCGCTCTTCACGCGGAACAATATTGCGGCATCGCGGCTCGGATGGCGCAGCGATTGCAGCGAGGCTGAGTGCATCAGCGACTGTTGCTGCTGCTGCTGCTGCTGCTGATGCTGGTTTTGTTGCTGTTGCTGCTGCTGGTGCTGGTGCTGATGTTGGTGGTGGTGCGGCGAGAGATGCCGCTGCACCTGCCCACCAGATCCACCACCAGAATTGGGTTCCTTCTTGACGCGAATGAGCGCATGTGGCGAATGTTGTTGCATATGTTGCGGCGACTGTTGCTGCTGCTGTTGCTGCTGCTGTTGTTGCTGTTGCTGCTGCTGTTGCTGCTGCTGGCCAAGCAGATGGTGCAGATGCAGCTGTTGCTGCGTTAGCTGCTGCATCGACTGCATGGCGAGCTGCGGCAGCTGCAGCTCCTGCGGCGGACTGTTCTTTCGCAGCGTCAGCGGCTGTGTCAGCTGCTGGTGCAAGTGATGCGTCTGTACGATGGAGGCGGGCGCCATGCTGCCATGCCCATGGCCGCCCAGCTGGGCGTGGGCATGCGGATGGCCGTAGGCATGCGCATGATGCTGGCCCATCGGCGGACTGGCACGACTGATGTGCTGCGAGGAGCTGATGGAGCTGGAGCTGCCCAGCTCCCGTTCTCTTTCTCGATCCCGCTGCGTGGTGGAGGAGGGCGAGGCGGGCGGCGGTGGCTCTGCCTTGATGCGCGAGGGCGTGACCAGCACTGTGACATGTCCCGTGGCTGCCTTCATATCCCGCTCCCTTTCCCTTTCCCTTTCCCGCTCTCTCTCCCGCTCCCTTTCCCGCTCCCGCTCGCGCTCCCGTTGCTGCTGTTGCTGTTGCTGCTGCTGCTGCTGGTGGTAGGCGAGCATTTTGGTGGGCGAGGCCAGGATGCGCTCCTCCTTGACCGAGCGTATTACACTCAGATTGCTGCTGATCTTGTTGTTGCCGTTGCTGTTGTTGTTGTTGTTGTTGTTGCTGTTGCTGCTGCTGCTGGTTGCCAGCAGGCCATTGGTGGGCGTGGCGCTGCTGCGACCGCCCGTCGTTGTCGACGGCTTCTCCTCGAGCGAGTCGGGCGATGCCAGGCGACTGCTGCCATTGCTCGAGCTGGAGGCGCCGCCATTGTTATGCGGCGGCGTCGGTGTGCCGCGTGCACTCAATGCCAGCGACAGGGCCTCAACTCCGCCACCGCCTCCGCCTCCAGTGTCCAGGGCCAGCGGAGGCGTCGCTGCCGGCGGCGGTGGTGACATAACTGTTGAAGCAGCCACCGCAGTGATCGCATTGCTGGATGAGTTGATTTCAGTCTGTTGATGCTTGGATCCACCAGCCGATCCTGTGCTCGCGGCAGCAGCAGCAACTGTTGCTGCCACTGCTGCGGCTGCCTTGGCTGCTGCTGTTGCGGTTATGGTAATGGTGTTGCTGCTGCTGCTGCTGGTCGGACAGCTGCCGGCTGTCGTTGACATTGCAGATGAAGATGATGATGCTGCTACTGCAGTTGCTCCTGCTGATGACGATGATGTGGATGATGATGATGATGAGGTGGCGGCGGCTGCCGCTGATGTGGATGCCGCTGTTGTCACCGTCACCGTCACCGATGGCAGCGCTGGCAGCGCCGGCAGCGACGGCAGCGCTGCCGTCGTGCCGCTGTCACAGAGCTTCGGCGACATCGGCGTCAATAGATCCGGCGACGAGGTGGATGTGTCCGCTATAGATTCGCCGTCACTGCTGCATCTTGAATCGATTTTGCGTCGCTTGAGTTTGAGGTCTTGAAAAAGGCTCATTTTATCGAGCTCGCTGTACGGGCCACGGCTCAGTGTCATAATTCCTACGAAACGAATTCCGACAGATGGTGCAAAGGTGTTGGGAATATAGAATTGATCAGAAAGAGAAAGAGTTAGAGGCGGAAACATATACATACATACATATAAATATATACATATATCGATACATAGTTATCATGTGTTGTCTATAGCTAAACAAACAGCAAAGTCAAGTCTTTCTTCATTGATGGATTCAAAATCGTTTCGAATCAGTTCCTTTTGAATGTGTTAAACCCCAAAGCAAAGGAACCTTACTTCAATGCGCATTTACTTATAATATAAATCCGTAGGAATATTGAACTGATCTTTGGATAGTTCTATGAGTAGATCCCCAAAGAAGTTTCGCAAAATTTCCCTGAAAATTGTAAATCTTCAAAAATATTTAAACATTTAAGGATTTCCTCAAAAAGTACCTAAATTCTCAAAGTACTCAAAATTTTCCTAAACCTAACCCATTTTATGGTCTGCATTGAAATACGTTCAGCAACTTATGGCAATTCTAGGCTTAGATATTTCATTTGTTCATTGGGGCATATACATAGAACAGCTAGAAGACGGAGTTAAAAAATTATATATGTATTCATGTTATATTAAAAAAAAAAAAAAATAAGCAATGTAGTTGAGAGTTTTTAAAAAAGTAATAAAAATTAAAAATTGTGGCGTGGCCAATCGTAATAGATCCTTGATTAGGAGCAACTGCCAAGCCCAATCTGTTCAACATGGCATTCGAGTCTTAAACATAAATTTATTTCTAATTCATTGCAGCTTAAGTTCGGTCAGTATGATTAGTAATATTTCTAATTTCCATGAAATCAATCAGATATCCTCCTTAAATTCATTATAGTTAACAAATTTAGTATTGCAACTTTATGCAAATTAGATATAAATATTAATGAAATATCTGGATTATGACAGAGATGACAAAGATCAGTTGCATATAGTATATATTTATATATTTTGCGTATATTTAAATATATTTGATGAATCAAATATTTATAAATAATTTGCAACATATTAAATCTATATACAAATTGATCAAAATAACGACTCAGATCGTAACTGTTTTTTTTTTTCAATAACTCCTTTCATGCGATGATCGATAAATATCGATAATTTGACTGGGGGTTGCATAATCATATAAAGACAACATAAGCTAAATATCCCGAATTCGTTATGATTCAAATTTATATACTGTTTATTTAATATTATTTATGTCTCAATTTTTGTAAAGCTTGTGATTTGGATGTCATAGCTAAGCTCATTATTAACGATTTTTAGCTACAACCGAAGGTTGCCATAGACTCAACAACAAGATGGAGATACAAGATACAAATACAAGATATACATAAAAAAAAAACTAAATACATGGCCTATGCTCATTGGCAAGAAAACAATTTATAAAAGATATTTTAAGCCATATTAGCGCAAAAGAATATGTTTGGAATATATGGAATATGCTTGACATATACAACATTATATATCACAAAAGATTTTATGGTTATATAGCTTCGCTTAATGATGGTCTGACTGATCGGGTATAGCTCTACCTGTCAGTTGTTTTTTTTATGAACCCATTGAAAATAGAAATTCAGGGTTTAAACTTATTGATGTTTGAATTGATTCTATTGCTTTCGGACGAGTATTAAGCGGACAGTCATGCCCGACTGTAGCACTCTCACTTGTTTTCAAATCGAATCAGTCTCAAGACGTGGCTCTCTTGCAGAACTAAACACTACCTGGCTAAAATATGCTTGCATTCTTCTTAACTTCTTCAGCCTCCAGTCTGGGAGATGCTGATGCTACGTTTCCCATGGCCGTGACTTTGTCTCATGCTGAAGCCGAAATCGTTGCGCATGGGTGTTAACTTGTCAAACTTGATTTGGCGTTTAGAATTTCAGATTTTCATTTAAATATCTTGCGAAATACCCTGCGCGCCGAGCGGGGCATATTGGCTAGGGCCACACGGTGGAGCTGGCTGATGTGATAAAGGGGAATGCGGAAGATCGTATAGATTTATGTAATAGAAAATATGGGCTGCTATAAGTCAAATTAAGAAGTAATTTCTATAAAGTATCTAATATTTTAAGAAAACTTCAGAAAATATATAATAGGTCTTATCGCTAATATAATATAATGCGAAGCTGCGAATCTAACAATGGCTAACAGCAGAATGTTACAGCACTGTTTAACAGCAGAGGCTTCTACTGATACAGTCGTGTTGCTGTGAGAGCTTTTACAGAGTTGTTGTGCAGCTATAGTGAACAACTTAGCTCAGACTTGAATCCTCCAATTCATACTCCGTGTGTGAGAGAGAAAGAGAGAGACAGACAGCGAGATTGAAATACAGAGAGAGAGAGAGAGAAAGAAAGAGAAAGGAATGATAGTCGCTAAACATAGTCCCGGGTATTACTTAGTGAGAGTGAGTTGACTATATAGAGTGAGAGTGAGATGACTATATAGATCTTTTGTATTGAGTTGTGAATGTAGAGAAGTGGACGTAGAGAAGCATCCAGAAATTGACATATGCAGAAAGCTCTAGAAAGGTTTTCAACGGCAACAGCAGTCTGGGAATTCAATATTGAAAGGTGATCCTGATCCCGACTTATATAAATATATAATAAAGATGATGGATAATAAATTATAGATGCATATGTGCAAATATATGATTATTAAAAATCATTCGGAAGGCATAAACTGATGCTGCCTATAAGGTTGATTTCATATTGCAATAATCTCATAAATATATGAGATATATCAATGATATGGAATATGTATTTGTTTGATATATTTCATATATTTCATACTTTAGATTTTATGCCCCATTAACACTATTCATAATGCCCGCTAATACAATAATAATACGAGCCGAATCATAACTATTGGCTGGTGAATCATATATCAGTTAAGAGTAGTTTTTGTTATTTTTTTTTTTTCGTTTTGTTTAGGTTTTCTTTTTCTTCGTATCGAATTTTGCGGAAGTTATTGCCAAATGCTCAAAACAAAATTTGCATTTACTTCCCCACCGAAAAGCGTTCGAACTGGTTGAGCGCCGTTGGCCAAGCGGGCAGGGGCGGTGCAGGGGGGAGGCGTGATCGCTTTAGCTTGTCTAATTAGCTGCGTTGCTTCAAAGAAACAACGAAAAAAGTCATAAAACGTAGCGAGAAATGGGTCAAAAGTGAATATGGGCAGAGAGGCAGAGAGGGCGGAGGGGCATAGTTGAGGGAGGGCGGACTGATCAGAGCTGGGGGAGGAGGGAGTTGTGAGGCTAGCCTAGCTAGCCCAAGGGGCACCCTATCAGCGGCCAGATAAGCGCTAGTGTTGCAATCTGTTGCAAGCTAGAAGTTCAAGCAGAAGCAGAACAAGAGACAGAGAGAGAGAGAGTGAATGAGAGTGAATGAGAGTGAATGAGAGAGTGAGAGCTGTCTAATGTCTACTAGGTGCATGGGCTGCGGCTGTTGAGGGGATCGCAAGTGGAAGCAACAGCGGCAGCGGCAGCAACAGCTGAACTTTCGATCGCATTGAAAATTCTAGCGTCTGCTCTCTCGCTCGCACACGCATCGATTGAGCATGCGTGCTCTCGCTCTGGCTCAATTAGTGAACGCGGTGCGTTGGCTCATGGCTCTCTCTGCACGAGTGTCTGCGTGTGTGTGTGTGTATGTGTGTGCTTGTATCTATCTAATGTCGTATCTACACGCATGCTACGATCAGCAACGGCGACGGCGACGGCAGCGGAGACGCAGCTAGCTAGCTGGCAGCAGCGCTGTCGACAGCGACGTCGCAATGTCGCGTTTGTGTGTGTATTTTTAAAATTTGACCTATTTTCATTATCAAGCGCAAGATTATTCTAAACAATAAATGCCCATGCGTAGCTGTCTGCGTGTCGCTCTGTGTGTATTTATGGCGCGTGGTAGGAACAGCAGCCACTAAAAAACACCCACAGACACACACACACATACGGAGAATTATTGCACACGCACCTGAGTGTGAGAGTCAGAAATAATGATAATCGAACTGGAAGCATTCAACGGGCAAAGCTGTTCAAGAATTCCAGCTGCAATTGCAGCCGCTCGCCTGGGATTCCATTTTCCATTCGAAGCGATTCGATAAAACAAGCGCAAGAAAATTAGAATGAAAATTAAAACACCTAAGAAAATTGGGACTCATTTTGAGTTGGACTTTATGTAGAGTATTTTTTTTTTTTTTGAATAGCTAAACTAATGAAAATCCTATCATCCTGTACATATTGTTATCGAAACTCATTTCATTGTAATAAAATATAAGCTCTTCATGTAAAATGTTCTCAATATACAAATTAAAGATATACTTTATACAGGCTTGAAAGCTCTACAAAATATTAATTTAAATAAATTGAAATTGTTATAAAGAACAAAATTATCGATCACTCCTAAATCAATATCTATCAAACTATATATAACTTTAGTAAAACGTAAATTTTTGTATAACTTTTATACGAATATCATCTATGAGTAGTATGCAGTCATTTATGGATGATTTATCAAACAAAAATATAAAAAAATAAAAATTATCGATAATTCAAAAAACTAATAAAACGTAATCAGCAGAGCTATTATTCTAATATTTGATTTGCAATTATAAATATTTGTATTAATATCTGATAGATTCGGAAGAAGCTCTCGAGATTAGGTTGATTTTGAGCAGAAATTGCCTATCGACTATCGATTAATATTAATAGCAAAGTTTACTATTTCTTAATGCAGATATTAATAGCTATAATGGGAATCAATAAAATATGCTGCCACTAATGGATATCTCTTATATGTCATTATATCTGATATCCAGTCATTATATCTATACTTATCGATATATTTATCGCTAGTCCAATAGGTATTCAAATATGTAATATCTTGCTATATATGTAGTTTTCAGCAAAGGAACACATCGACTCGATTGCTTAATTTATCGATAACAAATATGCAAAATCATATCAATCAAATTATATAATAATATAATTATATAATAGAGTTTCAGTGACACTGTTCAAATATCCTTTATCGATCGAAATGTATCTAGAATTTTCTTTGATCAAATAATTCATGATGCCAAGTGCTTAAACTATTTTGTTCAGTGTAGAAAAATCATGCTGTAAATCATCAAGTAAAATACTATTGAAAATATGTGCAACCAGAGGGAATATTTTATATACAAAGTGAGGGAATGTTGTTGTTAATGTTAATGATGATGATGTTGTTGTTGTTCTTGTTGTTGTTGTTGTTGATCATGATGATGATGTTGGTGTTGCTATTGCAGTTTTTATTGTTGTTAGTGAGCTTAGGCATGATTGTGGTTAATTGGATAAAAGTGTGAGAGTGTTACGATATCTATATTAGTGATATTAGTAGAGAATTTACTAGGCTTAGTTGGGTAGTTTGGACAGTTTATTGCACTGGGAGCAAATTTACCTATGGATGTCATAATTTTGTTGTTGCCGATTCGATTTTTGAATTTGGAACGTAAGAGAATACGTAAAAATTTTGAATGCCGATTGTGTTGAAATTGTTTTTGCTTTTGCTTTTGTTTTTGTTTTTGTTTATGTTTTGGTTTTGGTTGATTTCTTAAAATTGTTGCAGCTCTTGTTGTTCTTGTTGTTCTAGTTGTTGTTGTTGTTTTTGTTTTTGTTGTTGTGTTTGTACTTGAGGTAAGCATTTAGTTGCTGTCAGTTCAGTATGCCACACTTGCCACATGACGGCAGTGCCTGTGGCATTATAATACATTAAAAAAAATAAATAAAACAAATAACAAATTACAGGGTATTTAACGTTCATCAAGACGATCGTCATGATCGTAATGGTGAACGCAAAAAGGGAGAGGAATTTGCCAATTCGATTTTTAAACAATTTTTTTTTTGGATTTGTTAGTATTATTGTCGGTATTTTTGCGGTATTTTCGATATTTTTGCGGTATTTTGCGGAATTTTTGCGGTTGTTTTTGTCACAATTTCCAAAATTTTGGGTTTTGAATTTTTGGGGATTTTTTTTTTTTTTTTTGTAATTTAACAAATTTTTTTTTAGGAATTATTTGTTTGTGTACTTGAGTGTGTCTGTGTGTGTGTGTGTGTGTGTTGGGGGGGAAGGGCGAGTGCAGTGGCTCTTGGGGGAATAACTGATAATACAGGGTATTTATTATGATAATAGCGACATAATGTTAAGTGAGAACAGAACGTATTCAAAAAAATACTAACGGCAAATGGGCGGCATACGAGATTTTTTCTTATAGTAATTATTATAGTTGTTGTAATGGATGTTGTTGTTGTTGTTATTATTGCTGTTGTTGTTGTGGGAATTGCACTTGTTACACTTTTGACTGCAAGCATTCTGTGCTGCCGCTGCTGCTGCTGTTGCTGCTGGCAATGTTGCTGCCGTGCAGGATATGGTTGTTGTAGTTGCTGCTGCTGCTGCTGTTGCTGCCGTTGCTGTTACTGGTGTTTTTATATGATAGTCAAGCAATTGCTGCTGCTGCTGCTGCTGCTGCTCCTGTTTCTGCTCATCGGCAGCAACATGCTCGGGCGTTGCTGCTGCTGCTGCTGTTGCTGTTGTTGTGGCTGCAACATCAACGTTGCAATCGCCACTGGCGCCAGCAGCAGCAACAGCAGTAGCAACATCATTATTGTTATCATTATCGTTATCGCCCTTGCCTTCGCCGTCGCCGTCGCCGTCGCCGTCATGATGATGATAATGATGATGGTAATGATGATGATGATGATGATGATTATCATTCATAAATTGTTCTTGTTCATTGTTATTTCCGCTTTGAAAACCGGAATCGCAGCCAAAACCCAAAGCATTGTCGTTGATGCTGCTGCCGTCACTGTTGGTGCTGCTGCCGATGCCAGCATTGTTGTTGTTGCTGCTGCGCAAGTTGTGGTTGTTGTTGTTGCCGCTACTGCTGTTGCTGTTGTTGTTGAATGCAACATGCGGCAGATTGCCATTGCTATTGCTGTTGTTGTTGTTGCTGTTATTGTTGTTATTATTATTATTATTGTTGTTGTTGTTGTTGTTGCACTTCTTGAGCAACGTTTTGTTGAGCGGCGTTTTGATAATGGTCAACTTGCTGCTGCTGCTGTTGCTGCTATCAACCTCTAAGCCGGCGTCCTTGTCAGCAACATTGTCGTCATCGATGGTGCTGTTGTTGTTGTTGTTGCTGCTGTTGTTGCCATGACCATTGATGATTCTTAGCTGCTGCTGCTCCTCGTGCGTATGCTGACCATTTAGCTTGGCCTCGCCAGCTTTGCTGGCTGCTGCTGTGGCTGTTGCTGCCGCCTCGGCAACGACAGCAGCAACATTGACCGCAGCCACCGCTGGCTCCAGGCTCAGCGGCTGATTGGCATTCATTTGAAGTGATCCTGCTGCTGCTGCTGCTGCTGCTGCTGTTCGTCCCGCTGAATGTGCTGGCACTTAGGTGGGCAGACACAGCTGATGACAGTTGGCAACACTGGCAACTGTTGCCATGCTGGCAACGGCAACCGCTGGCAAGCAGCGCCAACTAGGACGCATGCTTGCACAACAATCCAGGCATGAGTTCTATCCACAATTTGTAGTCAATCAATGCGTATGTATATGCTGCACACACACACACCCACACACACACACACACGCGCGAGTGTTTCACTTATTTTTTTTTTTAAACAGCTAATGAGTGAATGAAAAGAAATGTGAGCAAAAAAAAAAAATTGTAGAAGAAGAATTATGTTTAAGCCACACACGCACACACACACACACAGAGAGAGAGGGGAATATCCTGATGGCAAATGCAAGAGTGACGAGTAGCGAGTGACGAGTGAATTATGACGAGTGTTTGTCTGTATTTAAGTGTGTGTGTGTGTGCTTAGAAGAAGGATTTTTTAATTGAGCAACACTGATAACAACATGTATACAACAAACATAAAAAAAAATTGTATTTGTATTTATTGTTTATGATCACTTTAAGCCGTTGACCGTTAGATAGTTGTTTTCTTATTTGATTTGTTGTTCTAGCTGGCTAGTAACAACAGCTAACACACACACTCACACAGTCACACAGTCAAACACAGCTTGAGATATTGGAATATAGAATAGCGCGAGAATGCATTTTATCTCTGATCTATGTATGTATGTGTATGTGCATATTTATTCATTCATTGGCAATATATCCAATTTGTATATATGTAGAGTGAGAGATATAGATTATGTATGTTAGGTAGTATATTACAGGCAGACCACATCAAATAAGGCGCGAGCGAGTTGAAATCCCGATGATGACCGTTAACACTAACTGTTTTCGCACGCCGTTTGTAACGAATGGCAGTTAACCGGGTACTACTCGTTAGTACGCGCACAACAACCAAAAAAATGACAGCACAAATATTACAAAAATAATACAGCGAAAAAAACAATATTAAAAAATAAATAAAACAGTAAAAAAAATTCGAAAAAAAATTATTTAGTGTCTCTTCCGTATGACAACACACAACAAACAGAGAAACAGCGGCCAAGAGTCGCTTTCGCGCCGTATGTTGTTGTTGTTTTTGTTGTTGTTGTCGGCTGGTTGTTGTTTTGTTTGATGCTGCTCCGCGGCCAACGTGCGTACATTCGAACGAAATAAAGTGAAATGAAAGGAGTAAGCGAGCGAAAGAAAGCAAGCAGCAGCCACAAACCGTCTCAGCCCAGTCAGCCAGCGACGTCTGCGCTGGCTGCGCTGCCAACGTAGATGATTGCAGGCGTGCGCGCCTCGAAAACTAGCGCGCTACAACAACAGCACTAACAAATTCAAAGCTGCGCTGTCGCAGCCGCAGTCGCGGCCGAAAGCCAAAACGATCACAGCACGCCATTAGATGGGAAACGTAGCGACGTTGCTGCTGCTACTGCCGCCGTCGCAGTCGCTGTTGCCGTCGCCGTCATCACCACTGCCGCCGCAGCAGCAGTCGCAATAGACGTCGACTGCAAATGAAAATGAAAACCAATAGACAAAAAGTATAAAAAAGCACACACCAATACATTCAAGCGTATGCATAGCGCAGTCATAGACGCAGACACAGACACAGACATAGACAAAGCCATAGCCATAGCCATAGCCATAGCCATAGACCCAGGCGACGTCGACGTCATAGTTATGCTATGCGCGAGCGCTCGGCAACACGTTCGGCCAGCGCTCGTTCGGCTGCAATAAGCGCTAGATAGATAAACGAAGAGAATATGAGTGTGAGAGAGAATGCGAGTGGGCGCACACCAGAAGCTAATGCCAGCTATGTATATATGTATGTAGCTCTAGCCAGCTTGCATGCACTGCGCCCCGCACTGGTGCTGTCTACCCTACAGGAATAGCTCCGTTGCGTCTGGCGACAGTTTCAGTTGACGTCGCTGTCGCTGTCGCTGCCACAGCCACTGCCGCTGCCATTGCCGCCTAGGCGTATGAAAATAGAAAATAGAAGCACGAACAACAACAATAACAAAACTGCTGAGCTTTGTGGGGCGCTCCCCCAACCAGTGCTACAGTTTATGCATATGTGTGCTGCATTAAAATTCAAATTTGAAGTTGTACTGCATGAGTGTGTCTCTATGAGTGTGTGTGTGTGTGTGTGGACGTTGACCGGCTTGCTGCCAGTGGGTTGCATTTAATAGGAGGCAGTAAAAGCTTTCCTACAACGACTTCAACTTCGTCTTCGTTTCCAACTTCGTCTCTGTCGAAAAGAGTGGTCGGGAGTCGGGACTATGCATTCGTGTCGTCACTTACGTCAACAGGCTAGAAAGAGAGAGGCTACGGAAGATAGCAAGGCGCTTATGCAAAGGTTCAATGAAATGAAACTTAAAACTGTGCCACCAGTGTGCGCGAGTGCAGCGACGCCAGCGTCGCAGCAACTGCGGCGTCTGCTACTGTTGTTGTTGCTGTTGTTGCTGCTGCCACTGCATAGAAGAGCTTTGAGCATTAATACAACATAGCTGTTAGGTGCATGAAGGCGAAAGAAGGAATAAGTGAGTGAGTGAGAGAGAGTGAGTAAGTGTGAGTGGGAGGGTGAGTGTACCAAATGCTTCCTGACTCGCCGCCAATAGCGAGTGAAAAGATATGTATGTATGTATGTATATGTATTGCAAATGGGATCCCATTGCTGATCAGTGGGTGACACTCACACATACACAGATTGATTTAAGCTAAAGTATGCATTACACAGGCGCACAGTGAGTAAAAGGTAAAAGTGAATTTGAAAAAGAGCAGAAAATCATCAACGATTGCGCAACGACAACGGCAACGGCGACTGCGCAAGTGGAGCGCAACGGCAGCATCGACAGCGACGGGAACGGCGAGGAGCGGCATTAAGAAGCAGCAATGTCATGAATTGCAAAATGTGGACAGGCTACGGTGGGTGTAGCGCGACAAAAATACAAAGAAAACAAAAATAAATACATAAGTAAATAAATAAATATCGTGTTGACTTGAGTCTTGTACGGACGGCATTTGCCATTTAATATGTCGCTAACATTTCATTATACCCTCGCGCATACACTCTCTGCCACGAGCCCCACACAGGCACGCCTCCTTTTTTTTGCAGCCCTAGAGACAGACGGCAACGTCAGTGTGATGCCTTCGCACTGGCACGTTCGTTCGTTGACCATTGTCTCGAGCACTTTCGATTTCAAATACATTGCACGCTGTTAGCAGCAGCAGCAACAACAACAACCATAGTAATAGCAACAAATTCAATATGTAATTGTTTGGCGCACATTTCATTTCCTTATTGCTCACTGACATTTTGCTTTAAACACATACATACACGTTTGCCAATACATGCATACAAAACGGGCTTACGACTTTATAATGAGCAATAACAACAATAGCAACAGCATGAAAATGCGAGCAAAGCAAACGTGTCAAGTCTACTGCTGCAATTGCTCTCGTTACTGTTGTTGTTACAGTTGTTGTTGTTATTGTTGTTTTTACTGTTGTTTTTTGTTTTTGCATGTAACTTGTAACGCAGGAAGCTTAACGCCGCCTAAACTCCACTTACTACGCGCTCACTTGCTCTACACACACTCTCTCTCGACACACTCACACTCTCACACACACACATGCAGCGCATATAGGGCGCTCTCTTGAGCCTCGCTCTCAGCAATGCTCGCCAGCTGACAGGCTGTTGCCGCAGCTCTGGCGCAAGTGAAAGTTTTTTGGGTTCTTTCCTTGTCCATGACACGGATCGGCGGCGGGCGTGGAAGCGAGACAGCAAGCAAGCAAGACAGCCAGCCAGCTAGCCAGCTAAGCACGCATGCCCGCTTGAACTGAGCGAGATGACATGCGGAAATATGCAACTGCGAAAGAGAGTGCTCAGAGTGGCGTCGCAGAGAGCGAACGTACGCGTGCGCGCATTTGTGAGCGAGCTTTATAGTATTACTGTTGTTGTTGTTGTTGTCTTTTTCATTTCTTGTATTTTGGTTTTGTTTTGCTGAATGTGTGGCGATCGCCATTTGTACTCACCGGACCACAGCGCCGGGCCAGGCATAGTTGCACGCGTTTTGTCTCTGCTGCAGCGTCTACTCTGATTGTTGTTGTTTATAATTTTTTTGTGATCCTTGTATACTTTTGTATAACTGTTTTGCAGTTGCACTTGCTCTGCAATTGTCTCCACTTTTGAACACCCACTTTACACTTGAACAAAAATTATCGCCATTTGCAGTTCGAATTTGAATAATATTTATTTATTTGATTGCTTTTGCTTAAATTTTGTTTCATAAAGATTTTTTTTGGTTTTTTAATGTTTTTTTTTTTTTTTTTTTGGTAATCGCGCGCGCGCTGACTACGTTCGAGCCATAAAGCGACTGAAGTCAGTGCGCTGCCGCCGCTGCCGTCTGCCGTCTGCAGTATGCAGTTAGCTGTCTGCGGTCTGTTCGTAAGTGGCTGCTGCAGCTCTGAAGCACTTGAAGCCAAAACAAAGTCAACGACAACGCCAACGACAACAGCAACAGCAACGCCAACGACAACGACAACGACAACGACAACGCCAACGTTGCCGTCAGCAGCGCAGTCGACAGCACAGCACAGCGTATGCGAAAATGACTTGCTGTTGCAGTTGTTATTGTAATGGTGGTTGTTGTTGTTGTTGCTGCTGCAGCAGTGTTACAAGTGCTTGAAGTAGAAGTTGTTCCAGCTATTAACTTTATTTTTTATTTATTTATTTTTTAAAATTTATTTTGTTTCTTTTTTCGCTCTTCTTTTGTTGTTGTTGTTGTTATTATCGCACGCACTGTACGAATATTTTGGTTGAAGCGCTGGCCAATTGAACTGCTGCTGTTGCTGCACGGCGGTCTGGCGGATATAACGGAAATGTGCAACTGGCAGCCAGCAACCAGCAGCAACGGGCAGCGAAATTGTCAAACGGTTTGCAGTGACGACAGCGAACCGAAACAGAAACAGAAGCCGAAAAGCATGCGAGAGCAAGCAGAACCCGAGCAGCGTGCAGCGAGCAGCGAACGGCGAACGGCAACGCGTGGGGTTTTCCTTAGGCACCCAAAAGCTGCTACTGCTGCTACTGCTGCAACGGCTGCTGCTGCTACCTCTGCTGCTGCAGTTGCAATTTTGCTAACTGCCATTTGCCATTTGCTCTTGTCCGTTGGCTTCTAACGGCTTCGTCAAGTGCATGCGCTCTCTCGCGCTCAGCACGCTACCGCTCTCTCTCTCTCTCTCCCTCTCTCTCTGTCGCTCTGTCTGCTTAGCTTTTTGGCGCTCTCGCGCTGCACTGCTTGCATCATAGACTCTGCTCTGGGGATACGTCTCGCACTGCCCGCGCCGCCTAAAGCTCTCGCTGACCCGACACTTGTCAACTCTTGCAGCCCTCTGTTGCTCAATCAAACGTTGCTGTCATCCCTGCCCCTCTCCAGCTAACACTCTCCCTCTCTCTCTCTCTCTCACACATACCCGCTCTGTCGCTCTATTTTTATGTGTGTGTGTGTGTGTGTTTTTGTGTTCTGCATTGGGCTCGAGTCAACCAACTTTGGAAGGTCATGTGGACTTAGTGCAGCCAAAATATCCTTGGATCATATTGGAAATGCATATACAGGCACGCATACATACACGGCCAAATGTAGCTGTGTGTGTGTGTGTGTGTGTGTGTGTGTGTGTGTGTGAATGTTTCTCGGGTTGTCCAAATGTCGCCTAGAAGCCGAGCCAATTGAGCCAGCATTTTATAGAAGTTGTTTTTGTTGTTGTTAACGCATTTGTTGTTTGGCACTTAGTTGTTGTCATAGAGACACACAAACACACACACACACACACACACACACAAACACATTCATGTATATGTATGTGTCTAAAGTCAAAGCATTTCCCGCAGCATTCAAATTTCGCTTTGTCATTCATTCTTTCAGGTTTCTTTTGAATAAATATCTTTATACAAGGACTTTGTTTTGCATTAAAATGTTTTGCCTATTTGAAACTTGTTCGATTCTGCCGTATATATAATACAAATTTAACATATCATAGTGAAAAATAAAATAAAGCTGGAATTCTAATAATAATAAAAAAGTTATTAAAATATGTAATAATTAACTAAACGTGAATTTATAAATATAATAACAGTAAAAAATATAAAAATTTTTATAAATAAATAAATAAATAGTAATAAAAATATAAACATGTTATTTTATGTTATATATATTTTATTAAATAAAAATGAGTATATATATATTAATATAGCATATTATCTTTTGTATATTTTAATTTTATTATATATATACATATACATATATAAGGAACAACTCCTTAATACTAATTCAGCTCATAATCAGATATGTCTGACAGATATAACAAGACATTGGCTAAGATTATGCAACATTTGGTTAACAGTTCTGTTAACTTAATAGATTGTATGTAAATAGAGAGAGAGAGAGAGAGAGAGAGAGAGAGAGAGGGAGGGGGGTAGGTGGGAGGAAGAGAGCATACGCGACTGACTCTTTAATAGTTAATAGATATTATTATCAATACCCTATATGTATATATATGCATATATATATAATTCACCGCGCACAAGTGTTGCAGTTGCACTCTAATTGCCAGTCATGAGGTTCAACAACTTTCACACAAAAATCCTTGAACGCCATTTGCATGAAAAAAGCCCGCCCCGCACCCACAACGGCCGCACAAACAAATAAACAACAACAACTGCAACGGCAATAGAAGGCAGAACAACAACAACAACAACAACAGCGATTGCAAAAAGAAACAACAACAGCGAGATTACGTATACGCCACGTATTGCGACAGACGCCGACGGGCTAGTCCATTGGGGCAGCAGTGTGAGTGTGTGCGTGTGTGCGTGTGTGTGTGTGAGTGTGTGTATGTGTGTATGTGTGTGTGTGTTTCTCTTGTCGACGCTTTGTAGAATGTGGTAGAATAACAGCAGCAACAACAACAACAACAGCAGCAGCAACAACTGCAACAACAACAGCAGCAGCAACAGCAACAGCATTGTCTTAACGGTAATTCGTTGGTTTGACTTTGTTGTTGGCCAAAATGCGTTCGAAATTGCCTTTTGGGCTCTAAACGAATGTCAAGTGGAAAAGCAGCAAAGGCGCATGGATGCAGCAGCGGCGGGGCAAGCAAATCGAAAACGAAATTCGAGTTGTGGTTGAAAGACACACACACACACACACATAGAGAGAGAGAGAGAGAGAGAGAGAGAGAGGGAGAGGGAGCTAGTGTGTAAAAAAGAGAGAAAGAGAGTCAAAGTGTTTTGCGAGTTTTGTGGTAAAGTGCAAAATGCTGACACTTGATGTTTGTTGTTGCTGTTGTTGTTGTTGCTGTTGTTACGAGGCATTCGCGTAATATTTCTGGGTCATAGATATTTGTACACCTATGACGAGCAGCTGATACATATAGTAGGTATACATAGGTATGATAGGTAAATATATATACATACATATATTTATATTTATACACATGTAAATACATATGTATATATGTGAGGCTCTTGCTCTTGTTAAAGAAGTTGCTATAAAAGTTGTTTTTCGCTTCAGCAGAGTCTTTAATTCTAAGTGTAATCAATTTCAAGTTCGAAATTGTTTAGCTGACTAGATATAATTGTGGATTTTTGGATTTGACTGACCTTATAAAACGAAAGTCCAACGCTGCAAAAGAAATGCCTGCGTCATTCCCTCTAAGAACTGCAAAGAGAATTAAAGTGGGAAGATTTATAAATTATATAAGGTTTATTTATACAAACATAGATAGATATATTTTAATATATAGATATATAGCTATGTAATGAATAGCAAAATATATAAAATGTAATAAATTGCGTCAACTCTTTAGATGTTGTGCCTTCCTATGCAATTCTCATGAAGGCTGACACACTCAGAGCAACTCTCTCTCTCTCGCTCTCTAAAGGTAAGATCGGTAAAAAATACTAGCAATACCACAAGTACTGTATATATGTATGTATCTATAGGCATATGCATATTCTCTAAGTCTTCTGATGGAAACCAAAAAGATGCCCACTTTTTATTTGGAATAGAATGTAAGCAAGGGAATTTTAAATAAATTAGTCAAAATTAATGAGAGATGCATTGAAAGTCAATTGTTCATAGAAATATACATTAGTACGGGATGTAAGAAGTTGAATAAAAATAGTAATAATAAATTGAATGGAACTTATCCATGACAAGTGCAACTAATCATATTATTTATTATTATGATTTCATGAATTATATTTTGATATAATTTTATTTCATATATATTTTATATTTGAGTATATTTTACTATTATATTATATATTAGCAGATGTCTTACAGTTAAATTTTTTTAAAATTATTTTTTCTTATTTCCAGTTTCCAGTTCAATGTTTTGATCTATCTATCGACAACTTTGTCCATTGCATAAGAACGTTAAATTGTCGCTTTCAATACTCTAGCGAACGCTTGGTAATAATTGTATCGATACGAATTTGTTTGACCATTTTACTTTTTCCACTTGCTCCATATTCTTATCTCCTATTTCTACATGGGAAGGGGGTAGGGGGATCAGGGGGCGGGGTAGGGTGGTTGACAACGACTTTGGTAGGGCGAACAGCTATCAGGTTACCCTATGCCTGAGTTGTTGCTGTGGCTGTTGCGCTTTTTCAAATTCGAATTCCAATTCGAATTCGAATTTGACTTTTTTCATTTTTAGGTCAATTTTGACAGTTGCGTCGACAGTCGGCACACTAAATGACAGCAGCAACAACAACAACTACGACAACAACAATAGCAACAACAACAACACTGTCTTCATCTATAAAGATAGATGCCACCAAATCCCCCATCCATTGGCCATGCAGCGCACATCATCTTCGTCTCCATCAGTTTCATTGACAGGCGACGGGCGCTGGGCCAAGAACTTGAAATTGTCAATGTGTGTTTGGGTGTGTGTGTGTGTGTGTGTGTGTGTGTGTGGGTGGCCTGAAAGGTGTGCGTCTCTTGCATATGGCAACTTATCTGGAAGCGAAACGAAAAACACCTCAAAGGCAATAATATAGAGGAGATACGCCACTGCACTGAGAGAAATAAAAGTCCAAATTATGATCAAAGTCATACACAAATTTTCTTAATTCATAATTAGTTCTATTTATAGCAAGTTCGAGTCTAAATATTCATTGTTCATTGCCTTTTTCAATAGCATGCATGTAAAAGTATATAAATAATTATAAAAGAATATACTAAATTGAGTTGCAAAGACTTAATTGTTGTTTATTGAAATTTTCACGATTTGTTTTTATATGTGTAAAATAGACGTCGATCTATGCGATTCTCATTAGAAGCTGACATATCGATTGCTAAGCTGCAACATATTGCGAAGGATGACTGTAAATGATCACCTCAAAATTTTGTACCGTGTAGCACATGTGTAGGGCGCTATTTATGTTCGCTAGTGACCTATATACACACACACACACACATCAAGGTAAAGCGGGGCGGGGTGAGAGAGAGAGAGAGAGAGGGGGGGGGGAGAGCATAGAGCTAGCAATGGGCAGCACTAATTAACAAAAGGTAAATCTACAAGTTGAGAGGAAACAAATTTATGCAGCGCTCATATCATATCATCATCATCATAAGCTATTGCCAGTCTTCCCCAACCGATCAACCACTACCCCAACCAGCCACAGCCCCACCAACAGATTGTGTTATCTACGTGTGTGTGTGTGTGTGTGTGTGTGTGTGTGTGTGTGAGGCACCTTCAACATATATCCCTGGACGCATATCAAGTTGAAGGTTTATTTTTGTTTACAATCATTTTTTCGAGCAATGTTGAAAAGAATCAACAACAACAACAACAACAACAACAACAACAACAACAAACAGCGCGACCCTTTAGCCACTGTAGCCGCTGCCCCAACGCACGCATTCGCTGCTGCAGCCCCGCACCCGGCCATTCCCCGCTTCGTCCACCGTCACTTCTCCTGCTCCACCTCTCACTCCCTGCGCCTCCTGCTCCGCAGCACGCCCACACGTCCAACAAGTAGGTCGTCGTCGTCATCGTCAACGTTTCGAAATAGAGGAAAAGAATATTTTGTTTTTTTTTTTCAAGTTTTTTTCTGTTTTTGTTGTTGTTTTTGTTAGTCTATTTTTTATTTCGTATGTTTGTTTTTCTTTTTAGTATTTTATCTTATCGGCAGTCAGCGAGTTCAAATTTTATTTTTGGTTAGAAATACCATGGAAATATGGCTCGAGCTGCAGGGCCGGTTATGTCAGCTATAGTAGTTGATCCAATCTTGATTCGATAACAGGGTATTCCTAGGTCACTCAATTCTATAATCTAGTCTAATTACTTTCATTAGCTGTGATTTGGCTCAACTGAAGAGTATCTGCTAGTCGTGTCTTTTATTTATTTTGCTAGTTTTTCTCTTCTTCTTATGCTTCTTCACATCTTTTACATCTCACTTTGATTATACATATATTCAACTAGGGTATCTGCTAGTCGTGCTCATTCGCATTCTCTGCTGCTTTCTTCTTTTGCTTTCTTCGGCTTCTAAAACAACAGCAATAGTTAAATTCGGAAAGCAAAAAACAAAAAAATGTTTAAACCGAATTTTGTTATTAACAAATGTTTGCCTTTCGCCCCATCCCACTCGCACTCACTGACACACTCTCACTCTCCCTTTCTCTCTCTCTCTGTCTCTCTCTGTCTTTCATATTTGTTCATATTCCACGCAACCGGCATAAAGCAACAACAACAGCTGGAAGAAAGACTCCGCATCCGGCAGCTGCGTTCGCCGCACGCCCTACACACGGCCACACCCACAGTGAAGCGAGCGCCAAACGTGCTCGGCGCGTGCATATGCCCCGCGTAGGGCATCCACAAAAATTAAATACATATTATTTCTTTTCGAGAGATACCAAAAGAAAAAAAATACAAAATACAAAATAAGTAAATAAATAAAAAGTATAAGAAGAAGCCATTTGAAATCTAGGTCAACGTATTTTACGCATATGCTGCCCTCTCTCTCTCTCTCTCTCTCTCTTTCCCGCTCATTATCACAGTCTTCCTCTCTCTCTCTCTCTCTCCCTCTCCATCTCTTTGACTTTATTTGCCTTGCTTGCTGCAAACAAGCAAACAAACACAACACCTAAGCGATCCATATAGAGATCCTTTGTTGTACTTTGCGCTCCATGTTTCGACTATATATATATATATGTTTGTCTATATGTATATATATGTAAATAAATATATATATATAGAGCGCCTAACACTTTCATAGTTATTTATCAAGTGTCAAAATTGGCCCACATAAAAAAAATATATATATATATAAAATAGTTCACACGATAATGGAAATAATACACACCCAAGCATATAGAGTGAGTGAAAGAGAGAGAGAGAGAGAGAGAGAGAGAGAGAGAGAGAGAGAGAGAGAGAGAGAGAGAGAGAGAGAGAGAGACAGAGGAAAAAATAGAGACTCACTCACTTATTATAGTTCTATATAATATTAGATCTGTTCGAGTTTTTTACGGAAACTCCTAGTTAGACCCGATTTTATCTGTATGCATAAATGTAGATCTATCAGTAACCAAGTGCTTCATACACCTATATATGTATATCATTTATATACATTTTATTCTATATATACATATGCATTGATATATCCCAATACATTCCCTCATAACATCTATAAGATATATCTAATCTAATTCTACCTCTCTCTTAGAGTGAGAGAGAGAGTGAGTCTCACTCTCACTCTCTCTCTCTCTCTCTCTCTCTTTCTCTCTCTCTCTCATACTTTAGTTAAAAAAATATAAATACATTTCAATGTCTTTACCAAAGTCCCATTCCTAATCTTGAAAACTTAAGAGCTCTGGTAATACATACTAGAATTATGATCTACTTTCTGCTTATTATTACTCTCCGAACTTCTGTTATATAGGTTTGACATATCCGAAATTCAATATGTTCTCAAGAATCTGTATTAAGCTTTTGGCTAAAAACAATATATTGGCACAATGATTGGGATGCTAACGATGGTATCAGAACAAGAACACTCTGATATCTGATGGAGAACATTTTGAAGGAAATGTATGTAAAATAATTAATATAAAAAATAAATAAAATAAAATAAAATACTTAAATAAATATATGTAAAATAAACATCAATAGATATATTTTATATATATATATATATATATATATATATCGCCATATATGTATCAATATATATATATCGATTTAGATCTAAATGCTACTTCTTAGGTTAGCTTTGCCAGCTGTAAAGAAATTTGAGAGCGCTGCCAAGTGTTATGGACGCAAATACATAAAATACACGTGCCAACTGACTCAGGTCTATTTCATATATATTTTAATGGAGCAAACGGAATATGAGCTCTGTGTTCACATAGTTTTTATACAATGATAATAATGACAATGGCTGTAAATAATATTTCTTTCCATATAGTGTAAACAGAGCTTTGTAGCCGATACGAGCCAGTTGCCTGCCCAGAAATTCCCATAGATCTTACGTTCTTAATAATAGATATACTTATTAATAGATATGTGTTATACATAAATGCTATACGATTTCTTGTTAGACTGTCTTTACTATTCCTTTCTTAGGTAATTTAGCTAATTTATAGTTACGTCTGATTGCATTGGTTCCGGAACTTCTATAGGATCTTCCATGTTCTCATTTCAAAATATATGTATTTGCTATGTGTATACACATAGAGATCTGGCCATAAAAACCAACTGTAAACAGCAGTAAAAAACAGTTAACAAGCTCAAAATGCGCGTCAGCGACAGCTCAGTTACCCTAGCTGAAGTTGTCCAAGTCTCTATGATCTGAGGGTTAGGTGATCTAGGCTAAGTAGAATATCTATTTAAATGGAATACAGTCTATAGAGGTGGCTAAAAGAATTGCATATTGGGTATTTATAAGCTATATTAAGTGATTAATCTTTAATTAGGATTCATGGACTTTTTCCAGTTGATCACAGCCAATGTCAAGTGCTTACAGGGTATAGACAACAATTGTAGCTGCCGCTGCGACAGTCGTCGTTAATTTACGATCATGAGCAATTATACGATGATCGTCAAATCGAAGCAATTGGCAGTAGTTCGATTTAGCCGGAGAGCGGGCTAACATACGCGCCGTATGCGCAACGCTCAAGGATAACCGCTGCTGCTGCTGTTGCTGCTGTGACATATGCGCTAAGAATGCGCCATAAAAAGTGAAATAAAACTGAATGTCGGCGATCTGAGCGGCGATCGTGGGAGAGGCTATAAAAAAAAACCCCATAGACGATCGAGCTGGGGCACGAGAGGGAAGAGGGAAGAGAGAAGAGAGGCTGACGTGTACTGGAGGGGCAGGTCGGTTGCGACATACTAATGCTAATGCTAATGCAATTAACGGTATTTTATGCTAATTTTAACATTGAACTTAACATCGAATCACAGCCACAGACACCGGACGTTTTAAAGACGCAGACTCAGACGCAGACCCAGACCCAGACTCAGACTCAGACTCAGATGCAGACGCAGAGAATTCTACAACGAGTTGTAGTACGCCAGTTGTTGCTGTCGCTATTGCTGTATGCCTGACAGTGGGAAATTGATATTTATATGTAGAGAATGTAATGCGAAACAGATATCAGTTGCATTGACAGACAGCTCAATACTGAGTAAATCAAACTCCTCTTGCCCCAGCTAAGCCAAAGGCAAAGTTTCTCTGACTTGAAATTTGACATTTCACATTCATGCGAATGCACTTGGCAGATAATCAATGAAGTTTTTCAAGCGACTTGATATGCGGCTGCCGTATATATATATATATGTATGTATGTATATTTCAAAGGTATCAGGCTGTCAGACTTTTCATGTTTTCGCACTAAACAGCTGTCCAGCGAGGATGTGCTCGGAACCCTTTGCTGAGCTACAATATATGCATGGACTTTACCTTGACTCGATGCGTTGACGAATAACTTTTGTTCCGAATGCACTTTTCTAATCAAATTTTGCGAGTTCGATAATAACATTTTGCTGTGTGCCATTTGCCATAGCTCAAGTTGCTACGATTTATTATTATGAAAATATTGCCCAACTATTAAAAAGGTTTATTCATATGTATGTAGAGCATAGTTCGCTTAGAATTTGAAATTCAATCTCAACTTTTCTAGCACAAGCTAAATCATTTGATTACCAACCCCCCTCCCCCCTCTCTCTCTCTCTCTCTAGTTCTTAGCCTTGTGTCTTCAACTGAACTTGGTAAACAGTTGAAAGTGTTTAAATTCGTAGAATGCCTATAAATAATTGTGTGTGCAGCATATTTCAGCAAATTGTGCGAGGTATAGACTGCCGTAAATGCGAAAATCGAAGCTTCATGCGATACAGAGCTGGGCTATCGGGTGATTAAATGTGATACGAAATATTTCTGTTTATAGATCTGAACAAACAAAAACTGAGAAAATTAGAAATAGCGAAAATATAAATAAAATTGTTGTAGCAATTCAGACATAAATTGCGATTCAATGAAATGAATGCAAACAGGCAGAGAGAGAGAGAGAGAGAGAGAGAGAGAGAGAGAGAGAGAGAGACAGTTAGAGAGAGAGGGTAGGGAAGACCTATAGAGAGATGGATATACGCTTGTTGTTTGTTTCTGAACTTTGCATTTTGGCAAGGACAACGAACAGCAGAGCGAGATAGCGAGAGAGAAAGTGAGAGGTAAGGATGCGTGGATGGGGACTGCGGGTTCGGGGCCATACACAGAATCCCTTCAAATTCATAGATTGAACTTGCACTTGGGCAAAGCAAACACACACACACACACAGAGAATGAGAGTGAGCGAGAGAGAGAGAGAGAGAGGTAGGGAGGAGGCATGGGAGCTGAGTTGGTTATCTTTGCAGCGCTGCATGGACGAGGACACAGCTTAAATGCTGGCGGTAGGTCAGGAGCAGCAGCAGCAGCAGCAGCTGCAAAAGCTTTTGCCCGCACTGACCTGCCACACGTAGCCGCACGTTGCCCATGGCACGTACTGCGCAGGAGCTGATGTGTGCGATTGTGTGTGTGTATTTCCAAGGCAACGTGCATGAAAAGTTCAATGTACCGCTGCACAGCGCGACGGCGAGTCCAAGGACATTGATACGTGGCAATATGTGCGGCGTTGCATGCAACCAAGCCCCACAACAGCAGCAGTAGCTGTAGCAGGAGCAGCAGCACTGGCAGTAGCTGTAGCAGGAGCAGGAGCAGGAGCAATTGGCGACGAATTGTTATGTCTATGCAGAGCCCATAAAACTGTGCCACCAAAATGGCATTGACAAACTGAGCTGTGTGTGTGTGTGTGTGTGGCAGTGGCAGCAACTGAGCTCAGCTACCGAGCAATCGAACAACTAACTGTGGCACGTTGTGGCAGGTTGTGGCAGGTAACTGTGCTCTACATTGACAGCTCAACAGGCGGCCTCGCAGCGCTGTCCGAATCATGTCTCAAATTCGTTCGCAAGTCAGTTGAGACATTCATTGAGGAAATCGATATGAATTCCTTGAAATGCATTCTAACGTTCTAACATTCTTTCATCAATCAATTCATGATGAACATAAATTCATTCATCAATCAATTCATGATGCACATACATTCATTCATCAATCAATTCATGATGAAAATACATTCATTCATAAATCAATTCATGATGAACATACATTCATTCATCAATCAATTCATGATGAAAATAAATTCATTCATCAATCAATTCATGATGAAAATAAATTCATTCATCAATCAATTCATAATGAAAATACATTCATTCATCAATCAATTCATGATGAACATACATTCATTCATCAATCAATTCATGATGCACATACATTCATTCATCAATCAATTCATGATGCACATACATTCATTCATCAATCAATTCATTAATTGCCAGCCAAATAATTTGATTTACTTTTGATAAACACATATGATTCGATTGATTCATTTGCATATCTTGTGAATATTAAATAGTTGCTTATGAATTATATGATTCAATTCACTCACTCATTTCGCTCAAGTTTAAGATAAATGATTCGAAATGTTTCTTTATATTCACAAATGATTCCAAATATGATTCATTGTATGGAATATGCATCAGAACCAAGCAAAACTCAAAAAACATTCGATGACTTCTGCTGAGTGGCTCGTTTAAAAAAAAATAATAATAATTTGATATATTAAACTAATAATCTTATTTGAGGAAGTTCATTCAATCAACAAAGTAATCAAAGAATTAAAGTCACCACAATATAATAACACTGTGAATACTCTGAATGAATGATACTTCATTCGAAACATTCACTTTAAGCTGTTGAGTATGCAAAGCAAAGCACAGCAGAATCATGCTATGAATATAGCATTCAATATAGCTTGATGCGAGTGCTTTGAATAAGGCAATTGTTTCACTGAATGTGTCATTCATTCAAAGTATTCATTGTCTTTTCTATAAGTATAAAATCATTCTGGCTTTTCAAAATCGAATGCTAGATAAGATTATTAACAGAATGAAATCTTTGAATCATTTAGAATGATTCGCTTGACACCATTCTTTACCTGACTAATCCAGGCTCTCGTTGCCGTACAGAGTATTCAGCAGTCGATCATTTGAATGTGTTTTATATTAAATCATCGACTTTGCTGAAGTTTAACCAAGTCAAGGTATTAAAGGTCTATCTGACTATCTCTTTCCCTCAAGCACACCTCCTCTCTTTCGCACTCTCTCTCTCTCTCTCTGTCTCTTGCTCTATTGATGTGTTTGGCATTTGAATTGCTCATTTCATAAATTTATTTATTTTTGCAATTTTTTATTTTTAGTTTTTTTTCTTATTTTTTTTAGTGAATTTTTTTTTATTTTTATTTGTGCCCCTGTAACGAGCTCTGTCAATGTGCAGGGGCGTGCAAAACTTAGCCACCCACACACACACACACACAAACACAAACACATGCACACTTACACCTACACACACACACACACACACACACACACATCGAGCTCTTGATGATTGTCGTTTGAATTGCGTCGTGCGTTGAATTCAAGCGCCAAGTGAAAGTTGTTCAATTGTTTATTATGATTATTGTTGCTATTACAATTGCTATTACTTATGCCATTGTTGTTGTTGTTGTTGTTATTGTTATTGTGCGTTTGGCTTTGACAGTTGGCAGCGTTTGGCAGCGCATATTACGCATACGCCCCCCTTTTCTGGCAAGTTCAAAGGCAACGATCGAACAGGCCCCCAACGTCAGTCCCAGCGCCCCCTCCCCCTCCCTCTCCCCCCTTTGCTATCGATCTGCTCTGCTACCTTTTTCATTTATCCTCTCTCTCCCTATCTATTTCTCTATCTTTATATATCACTCCCTCTCTCTCTCTCTTTTCCTTTTTTCTCGCTCACGCTCTTCTCCCTTCTCCCTCTCTAAGCTCAGCCGTGCTTCGCATTTAATAGCAAAAAAAAAACCAACAACAAATTTTGTAATTGTTAAAGTGCAAATCCACAAAAAATTATACAAAAAATAAATCAAATAAAAAAAAAAACAATCACAAAAAAAAATATAAATAAATAAAATGAAATAAACTACAAATAGAAATACAAATACAAATAAAAACCTTTGCGCCGCAAACAAAATTTGCACTTTTTTCACTTTCTCCTTTTGTGCACGCTTTTGACATTTTAATTGCTTTTTGCCCATGAAATGCAAAGCGAGAAAACTTTTGCTTGGGGCGTGGCACACGAGCCGGGAGAGGCTTCCAGAGCACCACAAAGAGAGCGATGACAAAGACAATGATAGTCAATCATAGAATGCGGCGAGCAGGCATGGTAAAGGCCATTAGAAAGCACAAAGAATAATTGGGAAAAATGGAAAATAGATAAGGGGAATATGGAAAAGAAGAAGGGGAGAGTGCAGGTAAAGCGCAGGTAAAGCGCTCAAAATGAAAAGGATAAAGGAGCAGGAAGCTGGACTGATAAGAGAAGCAATAGATGGAAGCAAGATAAAAGATTCTTGTTAAATAATGGAGAAATCGAAAGAAAGGGGAAGATATAGACAAGAGTCATGGGAAAGAGAGAGAGAGAGGGAGTGAGAGAAAGAGAGAGAGAGAGAGAGAGAGAGAGAGAAAGAGAGTGAGATAGAGAGTGAGAGTGAGAGGGGGGAGAGAGGAAGAGAGGGAAATAGATGGAGAGATATGAGGAAAAAATAGAGAATAGAAGGAGAGTGAATGTAAGAGGTTAGAGGAGAGAGAACGAGTGAATGTGAGAGATCAAAGAGAGAGAGGAGAGAGAGAGAGAGAGAGAGAGAGAGAGAGAAATGCCAGAGGTAAAGAGAGAGAAAGAGAGAGAGAGAGAAAGAAATGATAACGGTTTGATACAATGAAAAAAAATTTATCCCTTTATCAGAAGTACAGAGAAAAGAAAAGAGACAGAGAGAAGGTGTCAAAGAGAGAAAGGGAGGGAGAGAGAGAGAGAGAGAGAGAGAGAGAGAGAGAGAGAAATGCCAGGGGTAAAGACAGAGAAAGAGAGAGAGAAAGAAATGATAAAGGTTTGATACAATGAAAAAGATTTATCCCTTTATCAAAAGTACAGAGAAAAGAAGAGAGACAGAGAGAAGGTGTCAAAGAGAGAGAGAGAGGAGAGACACAGAAGGTTCCATAGACAGAAAAGGAGAGAGAGAGAAATATAGATATACAAAGAGATTCAGAGAGAGTGACAGAGAGATATATATATATATATAAATTGGTAATGAAAAGATGGAAGAGAAATACAAGGATAAGCTAATAGAAATGGACAGAGGGGAAGAACGAGAAAAGGAGAGAGAGTGTGAGAAAAAACGAGAGAGATACAGAGACAGACAGAGTGACAGAGAGAGAGAAAAGAACGACAGAAAGAGAGAGAAAGGCAGTGCAAAAGTAAAGCAAGAACAACAACTCATAGAGTTTCACAGTTAAAGTCGCAGTTCGTAGTGCACAGCTGAGCAGGGCCAGGGCCACACACACACACACACACACACACACACACACACACACACACACACACGTATACGTATGTGTATATGCGTGTGTGTGTATGTATGTATGGTAATCTATTGATGCGCCTCACAAATTCTGATCTCGTTTCGCCATCAGAGTTCAATGACTTTGCCGAGAGAGAGAGAGAGAGAGAAACAGACCAAACAGCCAATCATCAAATATGATACATAAATACATAAATTCAGGCATACATACATATATACATCTATGCATATATATGCATATGCTTACTTATGTAACATTTACCCAGTAACGCTGAAAGCAGCAGGAAACCTAGAAAAACGTACAATGAAAAGTGAAAAAGCAGCAACAGCAACAGCAACAGCAACGGCAAGCGCAGCAACTGTTGCCGTTGCTCAGGCTTCAAATTTTGCTTCTTTTTTTTTTTTTTTGAAGTTGTTGAAAGGAAAAACTTGTCCCAGGCGGCGACGGCAACGGCAGCCAGTTTGAGCCCACGCTAGAAGCGGGCAACGGCAACGGCAACGGCAACGGCAACAGCAACAGCCGCTGCAACCAGAGAGCAACAACAACAAAGTCTCTGCCACATCCAAGTCCAAATGATTACAACAATGTTAATGTTGCTGTTGTTGTTGCTGATGTTGCTGTGGCTGCTTCTATTGCTGTTGCTGTTGGCCGTCGTCAATTCGCTTCCTTGTATGACATAACAGCCAAGCGGTGGGCAGCAACAGCAACAGCAACAGCAACAGCAACAACAACGATGACAACGTCGATCTTTACCTCTAGTGTGCCACATTCCAGTTTTTCTCGAGCTTTATTTTGTGTGGCTGGAAAATCCCGTTTTGCTTTTATTTTTGCCCATTCACTGATTCGATCAGACGGCGTAATGAAAATGAGAAAAATGGCAAACTAACTAACAATGCCAACTGCAACATGTACAACAGCAAAGTTGCACTGCTGTTGTTGCTGCAGTTGTTGCTGTTGCTGTTGCGAGTTTTACTTTCGTTTTTTCACGTAACAAGCAGCCACAACAACAACAACAACAACTGTGACAACAGCAGCAAAAGGAAAATGGTGTTAGCAGGCAATGTTGCCGCTGCAACGAACCGGGGCATGCAACAATGGGGGGGGGGGGGGGGGTTTACTGGCTGCTCCATTGCGCTGGCGATCAATTCCAATTGCAATTGCAATTGCAATTGCGGAAGTGCAACGGGCCAAACAGATGCAATGAGCGAGCGAGACAAACGATTCGAGTCTGTGAGACAGACAAATGCATTAAACTTGCACGTTGCTTGTTGCATGTTGAATGTTGCACGTTGCACGTTGCTAGCGTGGGGGTGGCAGCAACGTTTATAGCCGAAAATAAATAAAATGAAAACAAAATAATAATAATGAAATAAAAAGAGGACCAAGCCAACGCCACAACTGAAGAGCGGCAAACGAAAGTGCTCGACTCACTGGATACCCTAACTTGCTGCAGATACGAACAGAGCTCTAAATCTTATCACTACGAAGTATATGTATCAGCGAGCTGATCTAATGTAGATATATTCGTTTGCCTGTCCGATATTCCTGCCATTCGTCAGTCCGCTTGTCAGTCCTTTCGTACGTCCGTTCGTCCATTTATACGGCCGTATAGCCGCCAAACACTAATAAAGGAAAATATATACTATATATACATATATTCGATATATTATAGTTTGCTATTTGGTTTTACAATCTCTAATTCATTTATATCGTTATGAATCGAGATCAATTTCCATGCGGACTTAGAGCTGGAAACATGTGATTTGTTAGGTTAGGGAGCACTAAATTGATATTAGATAATTCTTCTTCTGCTTTCTTCTTCTCCCTTCTTCCTCGCTCTTTGGCACTCGAATCATGGTTTATGAAACTTGTGCATTAAAATTCCATTATTTATTCAAATCAAATTATGTAAGCTATATAAGTGACGAAGAGGAAGATAAGAGACAACAACAAATAGGAACATATGTCATATCTACTCAATCTTTCAATTTGTCAATCAATACAATAATTGATCACTAACAGTTTGCTTGATTGATGGTCAATTCTAATATAGTTGAATTGCGCATCAAGCTATCTTTTAGTCAATCAGTTAACCTGCTGTTTAATCGAACAATTATAGAGCAAGTTAAGCAGATAATCAAGCAAGTAGTCATGCCGTCAATCAATCAATCAATCAACCAAGTAGGTAGGACTCGTCGATATTGATTATATTGTTAAAAAGTGAATCAGTCAAGCAAGACACATACTATCAATCAATCAGTCAATCAATCAGCCAATCAATTATGCAATTAATCAAGTCAATCAATCAGTCAATCAGTCAATCAGTGGTATCACCAACCAAACTGACACACAAGCAATTACTGAATGAGCAATTTTGTAGTCAATCAATTAGCTCATTCTGCAAGCTTGTGCAATCAATCAGTGGAACTTTCAATCAACGAGTTCATCAAATCCATGTAAGACGTTTCAGTCAATCAAGTCAAAATAAAAATATTGATATAAATATATAAACTAGATAATCTATCGATCCATCAGTGAAATTTCAGTTAGCTTGCAATCTGCATAATCGAATCAAAGCTGATTAGCTTTCCATTAGATTACGATTCACATTTCAATTTGTCGACTTCCTTTAAAAGTATATCTTGATATATGTATTTATTTTCCTATATTTCCTATATATGTATATATATATATATACTTCCTTTGCTCAACTTTCACGCTATTGTCTCGAGCGTTGCTTGTGGACCAACCCAGGTTTAAACGTAGGTCTAGGGCTTCAATAGCGGCCACTGCAGCCTCCGCCTCCTGCTGATTGTTCCAGCCCCATGTGCACCTCCCCCTCCCGCTACGAGCTTTGAGTGCAGTCGACGTAACTGACACAACTTGTGGCAAGTTGAGACGGCAAAATCGAAAAGTTGCGATCGTTAGGCAAAAGTTGCAAAAAAAAGAAATAGAAAAAACTGTAAACTGGTTTTCCCTGCGAAAAACAAGCCGAGTGAAAAATAAAAAATAAAAATGAAGTCAGCGACGATCAACTTGCCCCGTTGCGTGTTACAGCCAGCCACTGGAAGATGGGGCGACGGGGTTGGGATCGGGGGCTGCATTGGGCGCTGGGGCAGTCGATTACTTCATCGTCGGAGAGAAAGTGGCAGGAAAAACTGTTGCTGTTGCTGTTGCTGTTGCCGTTGCCGTTGTTGTGGCTGCGGCTGTTGCAGTTGCAGTTGCAGCCGTCGCCAGTTGCAACAAGATGGCGTGTCATGGCTGGCGCTGCTGCCACGCTGCAACATTTCCCCATTTCCCATTGCAACTGCAGCCATGATTATGTGGCATTAACTTTAGCTTACGTAACCCCCAATGCAATGCAATGAAAAATTGCAAATCGTATGATGGCCGACACCGACACCCCGGCCACACTGGTTATGCAGCAAAGCCCGTACCTCCCCCCCCCCCCCATCCCCCGTCCCTGCCCACCGCCTTGCAACTGGCAAATGTTGCGCAAATGAAGCCAACAAGGAAAACAACAACAACAACGACAAAGGCAGCGACAATCGCCGACGATCGTCGTCGTTGAACGTGAAAAGCGGAAAACTTTTGCAGCTTGTGGCACATAAAAAAAAAAAAAAATAGATAAATAAAAATAAAATAAAATTGAATATAAGCAGCGCATGGGCGAGAAGGGGGCTAGGTTGGATCATGCACAAGCCGAGGGCAACTGGAAAACGTTTGCTTTAAGGTTAGGGTTCAGCTGATCACTGATCGATATATATGGGTTAGTTGAACTTAGACTAAAGAAACCATGACAATAAATTGTTATAATAGAGTGAGCTATGATATATGAGAAGTTCAATATGTATTAGGAAGATAGTAAGAGATATAGCAGTGACGATAGGTGTATAATAGATATGAGTAGAGCTGAGATGGAATAGATTTCAAAGAAAATTCATAAGCTGTCTGCATTTAGGACAGCCTATCTTAATTAGAGAGTTTACATGATGTTCTAATGATCTAAAAAGTTCTTTGAGTGATTTTTACCATATTTTAAAAATCATAATAATATGTGTAGTATTAGATATATATATATGTATGTATAGTAGGTGGTATATGATAGATATGAGAAGAGCTGGAGAACAGACTAGGTTTCTGGGTAGTATCATAAATTTGGTTTGTTCATGGAAATAATTTTATATAATTTATAGACTCATAAAGAGAACACATGATGCGCTCCCGAAAGTTATTTAAAAGAACTCTATATGTAAAATATTATAATATAATATATGTATACATCATATAATTGAAGAAAGTAATATACATATATGTATATCGGAGTTGAGAAGTAGATGTTATATGTAAACTAGTAAATGGAATATGTTTCAGAGCAGATCTATAAACAGTTTTTATTTATGGAAAGTGATAAAAAAAGATCACATTATATTCTTCCCAAAAGTTATAAAGAAGCATTCCTTAAATAACATCTATACCATATATAAAGTATCGTAATAATTTGAATGATATGTGATATATATGATTAGTAAAAGATAGTAGTAGATAGTATAGATAGTATGTATATCAACTGATAAATAGAATATGTTTCAGAACAGATCTTTAAAGTGTTTCTTTTATGGAAAGTAATCTTACAAGAAGAGATTTTTCTAAAAGCTGTGAATGATTTCTTAAAAAATACTCATCCCATATTCATAATATTTCTAAATAAACGTCATTCGTTTGCCTCAACTTGGGAAAACTTTTCAAGATCTATAAATAGTAATGGAGTAATGCGTGTGTAAAAGCAAAAGATCTGTTAATCAAAGTCACAATAAAACTTTCAGCTTGCATGGAATCCATTAAGTGGATTAAGTTGTGTATTGTATGCAGAAGACAACGAACAATTGGATAAATATGTATGTTAGTTAATATTTATATTGAAATGCTAACTATATTACAATACATAAATCATTCTAATAATAGTCAAAACTAAACTCTCTGCTCTACTATAGCAACTTTAGAAATAGTTACATTGCTAAAAGAATCCACGCATACGAGTGGATTCACTTTCACAACAGACTTTTGAGCTGGGTCCACTTGTGGATTGAAAGAGTGTGTGTTGAGTGCGGTGTGGATTGGAGTGGAGTGGAGTATGGAGTATGGAGTGGAGTGTGCCTGCCATTTGAAGGGGCGGCCAGACACCTTGAGGAGCACTTGGACAACATTGAAGCATAAACACACACACACACACATAGAAATGTGCAAATGCAAAATGCAAAATGCAAAATGCAAAATACATTGAAACAGGCTAGCTAGCTGGCTGGCTGGCTGGCTGGCTGGCTGGCTGGTGGGTGTTGTTGTGCTGTGTGCAAAGTGTAGCCAGATGATATTGCATAAGCGCATTGCATAAGATTGCAGATCTGGCAACTTCGTTGTGATCGGCTCACCTGTTTTGTGTTGTGATCCTGCCAAACGATTGCGTGAGATATGCAGCAGTTCCTCTGCCTGGCATGTCTGCAACAAGAAAGAAAATGGCGAACTGTGCGTAAGATACTAATGTGGAATGCGATGTATGTATGAGGAATGTGGAACGTATGTGTGTATGTATGTGGGGCCTAACATTGTCATAAATATGTATATATGTACATAGTCATAATTGCTGTACAACTCCTTCACAAAGCAGCTACCGCCTCTCCCTCTCTCTTTCACTCGCTCACTGGCACGCACACAGACACACTAGAATATACGTATGTATGTACCAATATGGAGCATTGCATTTCACTCTTGTTTTCGATTTCATTTTCGTTCGCTCGGTCGCTGGGTCGTTGGAGCAGCAACCGCAGCAGCAGCTGCTGCCGCCGCAGTCGCAGCCAACGCCAACGTCATTAGCGCAGCGAAGCTTTTCTAAACGCTCTCTCGTTTGCCTGCTCGGCTCCGGCTCTCGGCTGTCTGCCTAGATTCGCTCTCAGTGCTTTAGTTCGCTCGTTCGCTCTCCCACTCTCTCGGCTGCATGTGCAGCGCAGCTGACGTCGTCGTCGTCGTCGTCGTCGTTGCCGTTAGCTTATGTTATTCAATAGCGCACGCTGCTGCCACTGCCACTGCATGCATTTGTATGCGTGTGTGCTTTTCTATGTTATGTTATTTTATGTCTCTCTCGCTTTGTATGTGCGTGCGTGTGTGTGTGTATGTGTGTCTTTGCTATCTGCCGCCGTCGTCGCCATCGCCGTGGTATTGTACGTTGCCTATTGCCACTGCAACGGCTGAAACGACCTCCTACAGGTCTTTGACCCAGTGCGACGACAACGACGACGATGCCGCGCTGCTGCCTCTGCCCGCGCTGCTGCCATGACGTTCGCTTAGCTTTTCATTTGCACGTTATTATTATTTTCCTCAGTTTGGTTCGCTCACTCGCTCGCTCGCTCGCTCGTTCATTCGTTCAGGCATTTGTTCGCTCACTCGTTCGTTTCGTTCATTCGCTCAGTTGTTCGTTGTTGTTGTTGCTGATGTTGTTTCTTTCTTCTTTTGTTGTTGTTGTTGCTGTTGTTATTTTTCGTTTTTTTTTTTCTGTTTGGCTTTGGCTTTGGCTCTTGTGTGTGCATTTTCCTTGCGCTGTGCGCCCGCGTATTTGCTTTTCTTTCAGCCATTTCCCTACTTGCGTTTTCTATTGATGCGTGTGGGCCAGCCCAACCCTACACACATACACACCAAGCACCCACACCATTGCCACCTGGCTACCACCCGCTGATTGAGCATCTGCAGCGCGCCTAATCGCAGCCATTTCGAGGACTGGGAAGAGGAAGCAACTGCATTTGCTGCTCCTCCCACCTCTCCTTCCTCCTCCTCCTCCTCCCCCTCCTGCCATGTCTACCACTTCTTATTTATTGCACCGTTAACTGGGTTGCATTTTATTTTGTGTCTGGCATTTGATTTGGGCAGCGCCCGACCCGACAACGCCACCCTCCAGGCCCATTCTGGCTAATGCCTCAGTCGGCGCATTATGTGGCATGTGGCATGTGGCATATGTGGCACGTGGACGCACGTGGAGCTCACGTCGACATTTCATCGACATTGTTGGCGCAACGCCTTCGAAACTGGTGCAGCCTTCGACCATGTAAAAAACCACTTGAGGCAGCTGATATCAACAGACACCAACACCAACACCAACACACACACGCACACAAAGACAAAGAAAGAGTGGGAGAGAGCGAGAGGGAGATAGAAACACATGCAGCTTGCTTTGAAATCACTGCATTGCTCTATAAACTTTTAACCCAATTTTTATGCCTTATTTACAGAGACAGCAATGTTTTATTGTATGCTACTTACACACACACACACACACACACACACACACACACACACACACACATACATGCTGCCTAGCTGCCTGCCTTTGCCATTGATGGAGTCATCCGTTTGGCGCTGTTTCATCTTCGTTTCGCCTGTTATTTATGTTCTATTCATTTCAGAGAGTATTTATAACTGTTTCATTAAGGGAAACGGGAGAATGGCTAGGCATTACGTATACCAGAGGCATATGGGCAGGAGATACAAATAACTGTGCTTCAAGGATAAGAAGTTTACAAAAATTAGCTGATGCAGAGTTTGCTTTTGTCATAAATTTTCATTTTCTATATATTCATATACTCTATTAACTTCTATGCTCAACTCCAGCCTTATAATCGATAGTCGATTACATATATTATCAGCTTTCTGTTTAACCTTTGCATTTTTATCGATAACTACGAGTGCTATCGATTTATTTGCTCAGGCAAGTTTAAAGGGGCTGAGAATTACTAAAAGATTTAGACTTTCTTTTACTTTATTCTCGAGCATCCTAATCGATAATTACTCATGTTATAGATTAATTTCAGGAGAATTGAAAACTCATCGATAAATTTGTGCACTATATGGCTAACAAGTCTGTTTAATTCTTTCCACTACTTTAACAATTTTATCGATAAAGAGTTATGTTATCGATCAGTTTATCGCACGCAAAATAATGGGGATTGAGGGTAGTAGAGGGCATAGATGTCTATTTATTTATTTCCCCAACAACACAAGAATCGATAATTGCTAGTGTAGAGGACTAAGAAAACTGATAATTTCTTTAATCGATTTCCGCATTAAAATCGAGAATTGCTTGAGGTATCGGTTAATTTGAGCAGAGGAAGTTTTCAAGCTTTCGTTTACATCTGTCTTTAACCTAAGCATTATAAGCGATAACTATTTACTTGGAAAAAGTCAAGCTAGAGAGACTGAGGGCTAGTTGATGATTTAGACTTCCCTTTACTTCATGCTTCTTCATGCTTCTTCATAACTCTTCATAATTACAGTCGATAATTACTTGCGTTATCGATTAATTTGAGGAGAATTTGCGAGTCAAGAC